>CM028756.1:19689231-20289231 GCA_016801395.1 Leptodermis oblonga | reverse complement strand
AGCGCATCTTTGAGCTTCATGCGATCCCAGAGCACAAGAAGGTCCAGCTCGCAGTTGTACATTTCACGGACTATGCCCTAATCTGGTGGAATCAGCAGCAGGACCAGCGCAGAAATACACGCCCAATGCGTGCCCGTGCACCGCCTCTCTCTTGGTTTGATTTGACTACTGCTATGCGTAGGACTTTTGTACCGGACTACTATTTTAGAGAATTGTATAGGAAATTACATACTCTTGTACAAGGTTCTATGTCTGTAGATGAGTACTATCGAAAATTGGAGATGGCTAAAATTAGGGCTAATGTACAGGAAGATGAGCCCGCATCTATGGCTCGTTTTCTTAGTGGTTTAAACAGGGGTATTGCTTTAGCTGTGGAACTGCAAAATGCTACAACACTGACAGACATGCTGCACAAAGCTCGGGTTATGGAGGAGTATCTGAAGTCCGTTCCACCAGTCCGGAACCTACCAGCGCCCCACCAGCCTGGCGCAAGAATCCGACCTACTCGCCACCAGCAAGGAGGCCGATCATGTCTGACCGCAAGGCCATTGTCCCTGTTGCCGCCGCCACTTCTTCTTCATCATAGCAGAAAACTCCATCAACTCCCAGGCAGTCCATCAGCAACGTAACTTGCCACAGGTGTTCAGGCCGTGGCCACTACATGCGTGACTGTCCCAACATCCGGAAGGTATTATTGGGCCAAGATGGAGAGTACATTTCAGAGGATGATGAAGAGGAACCACACGTCACTCCGTCAGAACCTGTGGAGCAGTTCGAATTTCTTGAAGAAGATCCTTCTCAGAACTTGGTTACTCGCACTCTGACTACAGCTGCTGTCCCGGACACGTCCCAAAGGACAAACATCTTCCATGCCCGCACAAAGGTAAATGGAAAGTTATGTGTTCTGATTATTGATGGAGGGAGTTGTACTAATGTTGCTAGTGAGTATATGGTTGATAAGCTGCGCCTCCCTGTCATCAATCATCCACGTCCTTATCAGCTTCAATGGCTCGACAGCTCAGACGGCTACAGAGTCACAAAGCAGGTAAGCGTACCATATGCTATCGGTAAGTTCGAATCCACGGTTTTATGTGATGTTCTGCCAATGGAGGCTTGTCACATTCTACTCGGACGACCATGGCTCTTTGACCTGAAGGCAACACATGATGGGGTCGCCAACACTTACTCGGTCTGCCAGGAGGGCAAGATCCACACATTCCTACCCATGCCACCGGCTGAAGTGCGATCAGAAGCTGTTCGTATGAAGGAGTCACTCGCTAAATGGGAAGCTGAAAGGCGCCAAGCGAAGGGTAAGGGGAAAGAAATTGTTGTACAGGGTAGTAAGGCGAACTCTGATAAGCCTGATCAGGACAAAGTTAGGAGTAGTTGTTTTGCGACGAGAGGAGAGATAGGTCAAGTGTTAGACAGCAATGATGATGTATTTGTTTTAGTCTGTAAGGATAACTGTGCTAACCCTGACGATATCCCTCGGGATATCCCTACAGAAGTCAATTCTTTGTTGCAGGAATTTGCTGATGTCTTTCCAGACGAGTTGCCGCAGGGTCTGCCGCCACTTCGAGGCATTGAACATCAGATTGACTTCATCCCTGGCGCGCCTATACCAAATCGCCCTGCATACAAGGCAAATCCTGAGGAAACAAAGGAGTTGCAGGCGCAAATTGAGAAGCTATTGGCGCATGGTCAGGTAAGGGAATCTCTAAGTCCTTGTGTTGTACCTGTTATTCTAGTCCCTAAGAAAGAAGGTACATGGAGAATGTGTATGGATTGTAGAGCAGTAAATAAGATAACAATCAAGTATAGGCACCCTATCCCTAGGCTTGATGACATGTTAGAAGATTTGCATGGTTCTACTGTTTATACAAAAATAGATCTAACACAGGGCTATCATCAAATTCGCATGAGGGAGGGGGACGAATGGAAGACTGCTTTTAAAACTAAATTTGGTTTATATGAGTGGTTCGTCATGCCCTTTGGTCTCACAAATGCACCTAGTACTTTCATGAGATTAATGAATCATGTGCTTAGAAAGTTTATAGGTAAATTTGTTGTTGTGTATTTTGATGATATCTTGATCTATTCCAGAGATTATGATTCGCATGTTGAGCATCTTCGTTTGGTTTTAATTGAATTACGTGCTAATCAGTTTATATGCCAAGATGCAAAAGTGTACCTTTTGTGTTTCAGAGGTTGTTTTTCTTGGTTTTGTAGTCTCTGCAGATGGTGTCAAAGTTGATGATGCCAAGGTGAAGGCCATTAGGGATTGGCCGCAGCCAACATCGGCTGCCCAAGTTCGGTCCTTCCATGGACTAGCTGGATTCTACAGGCGGTTTGTAAAAGATTTCTCCACTAAAGCCACGCCCCTCAATGATCTCTGCAAGAAGAACGCACCATTTGTGTGGGGGCCAGCTCAGGAAAAAGCTTTTACTAGTTTAAAGCATGATCTCACTCATGCACCTGTTTTAGCATTACCTGATTTTGATAAAGTGTTTGAACTAATGTGTGACGCATCAGGTGTTGGAATTGGCGCAGTCTTAATGCAGGAGAAGAAGCCTATCGCCTTTTTCAGTGAGAAACTAAAAGGGGCTGCCTTAAATTATCCTACATATGATAAGGAGCTCTATGCTGTTGTCCGTGCTTTTGAAATGTGGTCACATTATTTGATGTCTAAGGAATTTGTTGTTCATAGTGATCATGAGTCTCTTAAGCATTTAAAAGGGCAAAATAAGTTAAATAGACGTCATGCAAAGTGGGTTAATTTCATTGAGTCTTTTCCTTATATTATCAAGTATAAGAAAGGTAAGGATAATTTAGTTGCTGACGCTCTCTCTCGCAGGTATGAAATGCTGACAATTCTTGATCATACATTGTTAGGTTTCGCATACCTCAAAGATTTGTATGCTTTTGATGTTGATTTTGCTGATATGTATAAAGCATGTGAATCTGGTGCATTCCAAAAGTACTTTAGACAGGATGGTTTTCTATTTAGAGAAAATAGGTTATGCATCCCTCGTAGTTCCACTAGGGAATTACTGGTTCGTGAAGCTCATAGTGGGGGGCTTATGGGTCATTTTGGTGTGCATAAAACTCTTGAACTGTTGCATGAACACTTTTATTGGCCACATATGCGCAAAGATGTACAGAATGTTTGCCCTCGATGCATTAATTGTTTGCAAGCTAAATCTACTTCTAAGCCCCATGGACTTTACACGCCATTGCCTATCCCTTCTGTGCCTTGTACTGACATTTCTATGGATTTTATTCTAGGGCTTCCGAGGACGCAGAAAGGTAATGATTCTTTATTTGTCGTTGTTGATCGGTTTTCTAAAATGGCGCATTTTATTCCTTGCAGAAAATCAGATGATGCCAGACATGTAGCTGAGCTGTTCTTTCAAGGCATTGTGCGGCTACATGGAATTCCGAGAACCATAGTCTCAGATCGCGACGTCAAATTCTTGAGTTATTTTTGGAAGACTTTGTGGTCCCGCCTCGGCACAAAACTGTTGTTTTCGACTACAAGTCATCCACAGACGGATGGTCAGATGGAAGTCACTAACCGAACCGTTGGCAACCTACTCAGAGCTTTGATTCAGAAGAACCTCAAGCATTGGGAAGACATCTTGCCGGTTGCAGAGTTTGCCTACAACCGAACCAAGCATTCATCAACAGGGTTCTGTCCATTTGAAGTTGCTTACGGCTTTACTCCCTTGACGGTGATGGATCTCATTCCTTTGCCGCCCAAAGAACAAGTCAATCCAGACGGTGCGAAGAAAGCTGAAGCAGTGCAACGCATACATGCTAAAGTTCGAGCTAATCTGGAGAAGACTTATGCCAAAGCCGCCGCCAATGCAAACCAACGGCGCAAGGCTGTGAATTTCGAACCAGGTGACTGGGTTTGGGTTCACATGAGGAAGGAACGATTCCCTGCAGCAAGAAAAACCAAACTCCATCCAAGGGGCGATGGACCTTTTCAGATCGTTTCCAAGATTGGGCCTAACGCCTACAAACTCGACTTACCAGGTGAGTATGGTGTTAGTTCTTCCTTTAATGTTGCTGACTTGTCTCCTTTTGTTGATGACCAGGTTGCTGATTTGAGGACAAATCCTTTTCAACCGGGAGGGGATGATGACGGCATCCAAAGTCAACAACATGCAACAAGTCAAACTACAAGTGATTCCGGAGAAGCTGAGGAGGAGGTTCGAGTTCTACATCGAGGCCCAACAATGCTTCAGGACCCAAGCCCATATCAGAGGGATCCACTTGTAGACATCACTGGGCCCATGACCAGGAGCAGAGCGAAGAAGGTGCGAGAAGCTCTCAACAACCTTGTTCAAGCTTGCCATCAAGATGCCCAACTGATTGTAGAAGCTCACGCCTTGGAGCAAAATGGAGGAAATGTGCAATTTGCAACTCTTCTAACTATCTTGGAAGGAGAGGCGCAAATCATCCAGCATTAATCAAGAAGAAGGCTGTTTCTTGAAGTCTTGAAGATGCCGGAAGGTTCTTGGACTTAAAAGAAACAAATAAATAAAGTTCCCTACAAATTGGGCCGACCCAAAAACTCATGGACCAGCCCACAAGTTTTCGGCCAGCCCAAGTGGAAGCATGAAGCCGCACGGCCCAATCCAAGGAGAGAAGCCCACACGGCCAACCCAAGGAAAAAGCCACACGGCTTAGGGTTTTAGGGAAATTAGTTTTCAGAATTTTAATTAAGTCTTTTTTTGTGTTTTAGTTAATTTCCAAAAAGGGTTTCCTTATTCTTTTTGGAAGTAGGATTTTTATTCTTTCCTACTTGTTTTCCAATTAGTTTCCTTCTTGTTTTAGGTAGTGTAAATTCGGCTACCTCATGCTTTAGGTAAATCCGAATTTTAGTTTCCTTTTCTTACCATTCCTACTTCTTTCCGGGTTTGGTAATTGTACAAGGAATTAACCTCTTAGTTAATTTCCAATTCTAATTCTTTTCCTTTTCTTTTCTACTGATTTTCGGCCATCCTTACTCCTATTTAAAGGGGCCGAAACTTCAATAAAATTTAGAGTATTTCAGATCATAAACTTAGTGTTTGAGATACCTCCTTTTATTGCTTTATGTATTTGCATGTTGTAGTTTACATAATTGCATGAAACTTAGCCTTTTAGGTTCTTGCTCAACCTAATTGTTCGCATGTTTCACACCTCTTTTCTTGCACTTGGTTCGAATTCTTAAACAAACTGGTCAGGATAGTTTATCCCTTGTTTTATCAATTTGAACGTAAGTTAAAGGTTTTTAGAGCTTGTCACTTAATCGCATGGTCCTTGGCAACATTATCCGCATGTGTACAACCGTCCACATCACACAGTCTTCAGGTTTATACATATATATATACCAATCAATATATATATATATATATACATATGTCTATACCCATGATATCAGATGCTACCCGTCTCCTTCCAGTATCCACTAAGCCAGTTTAAACTAATGAACTTATATCTTTGGGCTCCCAAGAATACTCTGCAGCCATGCACGATGTCGGATGGTTTCGGACATCAACTCATCTTCAATTGTCTTTTGAACAGAGCCCAGATTTACCTACTCGACTAATTTATAATCTGCACTCATTAATCTCGTGTAAAGTTTCCACACAGTGTGCATGTGAGTGCCCGCCCTCCTGGACGAACCCCAGTAATTAAAAACAACACCAGTCCATTAACCGATCAACAAAATAAGACCAGTATACCCATGTTCATCACCAAATCTGCAGCCCAAGGTCTTCGCACTTATAGGTAATGGTTCAGTTTGATTAATCTATCTAAATCTTAAGCCGAACTATTAAATTAGTAACTAAAATATCTTCCTAATGGTCCCATAATCCGGAAACAATAGGAACGAAGAGTTTACCTATTCTCTCCCGACGATGGTGAACTCCAGTCCTCGATTCCTTCTTTTCTGTCTACGGAATGGTTTCTGCGAAACCCAACACACACCCGCCTGCGATATTAATCGCAACATGTAAATTATTAAGCAAAAATCATATTGTCGGCATCTCCACTACCTAGATCGAGCTTCTACAATCGAAAGTCTTACCTTCCTTCGAAACGACAGTGCACTATGGTTTGCTCTCCTCAGCTTTTCCTTTTCCCGCTGCAGCAGCAACCGAGTGGGAGAACTTAGGAGATGATAGTTTGTGATGGAATGCTTTTGTGAGGTAGACGATGGAAACGACGTGAGTTGCGAATAAACGGAGAGGCGAGTTCGTGCGAAATATAAAGTGGGTTTCAGAAGTTAACAACCAACAGGATAAGGTAGCTTAACTTCCTCCGAGCTAGTCGGCTATGCTTATCCCTCCGAAATCAAATTTCCTCCTGCTAGGCTTAGGACTCCAGATGAGCTGGAGTTAGCACTGACGCGTCCCTTTTTTTTTAAAATTTTTTTTTCTATTTTTTTATTATTATATATATATTTTCTGCTTATTTATTAACCCTCCTTAATTAAAGTTTAACCCCTAAAATTTTAATAAATGCTCTCTTGAACCCAAAATTAAATATAACTTAACAATAATACTAGGCACAATATCTCCTTATTTTTCGGGGCCTCAGAAAAGCCATTAGAGAGTGGCCCATACTAACCTCGGCCGCACAGGTGAGATCTTTCCACGGTTTGGCTGGATTTTACCGACGGTTTGTGAAGGATTTTTCCACCAAAGCAACGCCTCTTAATGACTTGTGCAAAAAGAATGTTCCATTCGTGTGGGGGCAGGCTCAGGAAAACGCCTTTACGGTTCTTAAGCATGATCTCACTCATGCACCTATTTTAGCATTACCTGATTTTGATAAAGTGTTTGAACTAATGTGTGATGCATCAGGTATTGGAATTGGCGCAGTCTTAATGCAGGAACGCAAGCCAATCGCCTTTTTCAGTGAGAAGTTAAAAGGGGTTGCCTTAAATTATCCAACTTACGATAAGGAGCTCGATGCAGTGGTCCGCGCGTTTGAGACTTGGTCACATTATTTAATGGCCAAAGAATTTGTTGTACACAGTGACCACGAGTCCCTAAAACACTTAAAGGGACAGAATAAATTAAATAGACGTCATGCTAAATGGGTTAATTTTATTGAATCTTTTCCTTACATTATTAAGTATAAGAAAGGTAAAGATAATTTGGTTGCTGACGCTCTATCTCGCAGGTATGAAATTCTAGCTGTTTTAGATCATTCTTTGCTAGGGTTTGCATATCTAAAAGATTTGTATGCTTTTGATAGTGATTTTTCAGATTCGTATAAAGCATGTGAATCTGGTGTATTCCATAAGTACTATAGACATGATGGATTCTTGTTTAGGGAACATAGGTTATGCATCTCTCGTAGTTCCACTAGAGAATTACTGGTTCGTGAAGCTCACAATGGGGGTCTTATGGGTCATTTTGGTGTGCATAAAACACTTGAAATGTTACAGGAACATTTTTATTGGCCTCATATGTGAAAAGATGTACAGCATGTTTGCACTCGTTGTATTAATTGTTTAAAGGCTAAATCTACATCTAAACCCCATGGACTTTACACGCCTTTACCTATTCCCTCTTTACCTTGGACTGACATTTCAATGGATTTTATTCTAGGTCTTCCGAGGACGCAAAGAGGTAATGACTCTTTATTTGTCGTAGTTGATCGATTTTCTAAAATGGCACACTTTATTCCTTGCAGGAAATCAGATGATGCCAGACATGTAGCTGGGTCGTTCTTTCACGGAATCGTTCGGCTTCATGGAATTCCACGCACCATTGTCTCTGATCGCGACGTCAAATTTCTGAGTTACTTTTGGAAGACTTTGTGGTCCCGCCTCGGCACAAAACTGCTGTTTTCGACTACAAGTCATCCACAGACGGATGGTCAGACAGAAGTCACCAACCGCACCGTTGGCAATCTCCTTAGGGCGTTAATTCAAAAGAATCTAAGGCGTTGGGAAGAAATCTTGCCGGTTGCAGAGTTTGCATACAACCGCACAAAGCACTCCTCAACAGGGTTCTGTCCATTCGAAGTTGCCTACGGCTTCACTCTTTTGACGATTATGGATCTCATCCCTTTGCCGCTAAAGGAACAGGTTAATCTCGACGGCGCCAAGAAAGCTCACACTGTCAAATGCCTACATGCCAAGGTTCGGGCAAACCTGGAGAAAACCTACGCCAAAGCTGCCGCCCATGCAAACCAACGGCGCAAAGCTGTGAACTTTGAACCAGGCGACTGGGTTTGGGTTCACATGAGGAAGGAACGATTCCCTGCAGCAAGAAGGACCAAACTCCATCCCTGGGGCGATGGGCCTTTTCAAATCGTGTCCAAGATGGGACCTAACGCTTACAAGCTTGATTTACCAGGTGAGTATGGTGTTAGTACTTCCTTTAATGTTTCTGACTAGTCTCCTTTTACTTATGAACAGGGTGCTGATTTGAGGTCAAATCCTTTTCAACCGGGAGGGGATGATGAGGGCATCCAAAGTCCAGCAAGAAGTCCAGAAGCAAGTGAGTCCAGAGAAGCTGAGGAGGTTCGAGTTCTACATCGAGGTCCAACAATGCTTCAGGATCCAAGTCCATATCAAAGGGATCCACTTGTAGACATCATTAGGCCGATGACCAGAAGCAGATTAAAGAAGGTTCAAGAGACACTCAACAACCTTGTCAATGCTTGCTGAAAAGAAGCCCAAGTGATAGTAGAAGCCGACGCATTGCAGAGAAAAGATGGAAAGGTTCAAATTGCAACTCTCCTTACAATTCTTGAAGA
The DNA here is from genome assembly GCA_016801395.1 of Leptodermis oblonga. Lineage (NCBI taxonomy): Eukaryota > Viridiplantae > Streptophyta > Magnoliopsida > Gentianales > Rubiaceae > Leptodermis > Leptodermis oblonga. The sequence goes on along the minus strand of CM028756.1, from coordinate 20,280,462 downwards.
AGAGGCGCAATTCCCCAATCCACAATGAAGAAGAATGCTGTTTCTTGAAATTCTTGAAGACGCCGGATGGTTCTTGGACTTTAAAGAAACATTTCTTGAAGTTATTGATTTTACTTAAATTTCTTGAATTTCATATTTTACAGAATCTTGAAGAATCTTGAAAATCTTGATTCCGAAATGATTCCGGGAGGTTCCAGAAGATTCTAGAAGCTCCCTTCATCATTCCATAAATGCGACATCAACATTGGGCTGACCCAAACTCATGGAGTCCATTCCACAACAATTCGGATCGGCCAAGCCCAAGGAAGCCCATACGGCCAAGCTTAATTAGTTAGGGTTGGAAGTTAAGGGTTAGGGTTTTGGGGAAAATAAGGATATGTGCATGTTTCCTATTTTGTCCTTAGTTTATTAGTTTCCTTCTTGTTTCCAAATTAGTTTTCCTTCTTGTTTTGAGTTTGTAATTTCGGCTACCCAAAGATTAAGGGAAAACCGAAACTTCCTTTTTCTTTCACCATTCCCCACTTCTTTCAGGGTTTGGTATTGTAAAGGAAATCAATCTCTTGATTGATTTCCAATTCTACTTCTTTTTCCTTATTCTTTTAGATGACTATTTTGGCTGTTCCTTAGCCTATAAAAGGGCAGCCGCACATCAATAATAAACAGAGTATTCAGATCATAAAACTGTTAGTTTTGAGTACCACCCTTTATTGCTTTATGTATTTGCATGCGTGTAGTTTACATATTGCATGAAACTTAGCTAATTAGGTTATTTGCTCTACCTAATTAATTTGCATGTTTCAAACTCTTTTCTTACACTTGGTTCGAAAATATAAATTAGAATTAGCTTAGGTTAGCTTCTTTTGGTTCTCTTATTTTCGAGTAAGTTAGAGGCCATACGAGCTACGCTACTTAATCACACTTTCCTTGGCAACTTTCATCCGCATGTGTACAACCGTCCACATCACCTTATCTGCGCATTGTGAATTGCATGCTCTAGTTTGGGATACCTTGTTTTGAATTCTTGAAAATATAGTGAATTCTTGATTTTGTGTCCTTGTGCTACTGAGATTATCCCTAGGAATTGGTTAGTGAGTCAAAAATTGAACTTTGCTAACCCTAGGGTTTTCGTTTCTTCAAATCGCATGCTAGTTAAATTTTGCGGCATTTAGGGGTTTTAAAAATCGCAACTTTGACTGTTTTCATATTGAAAAGAATTAATAATTTGCTGGGATTGGTTTCTTAAATACCTATTGGGTGGGTGATCTCTTCTTTGGGTAGTTTTAGGACTTTCCTAAAGTTGTTTCAACTCTTATTATTTTTCTTTGATTCTATTCAATTCTTGAATTGTTCAAGCGACTTGAACATTTACTCTTATATATAGTTTGGATTTTGTCATCGTGCACACCCATCTTTTCTGAAATTTGAGGGCTTAACCCCGAAATTTCCTTGTTGTGTACTTCGTATCTAAACTATGTTACAAATATCGTTTGCGAAAAGATTTTTCAACTCAAAATAGAACCAAGTGTCTATTTTTGAAAATTTGTTCTTTTTCTTAAGTGTCATTGCTTTGTGTGAATTACTGTTTGCCTTATACATTTGTCAATACCGGGAGGTAGAGTGGAAAAAGGCTTGAGTGAACATACTATAAGGGCGCCACCCTAGAGTGAAACACTGGTTTGTGTGTAGCTGTTAGGTGGGATACACATGGGGGACAAGGGGGTAAGGTTACTACTCATTTTTCCTTGTTCTTAGCAGACAGGTTTTCGCTTTGACCGATGTCAGGAGGAGGTGCTTCTGCCCCTTTGGGGAGTGAGCAAATACTGACTGTAATAGCGCAACTCTCTGCGCGATTTGCTACCCTCACGGAGGAGGTCTCTGAACTACTTACTGAACGAGAACAACGGCGTACAGAGTCAGATGATGATATGGCCGCACCTGACAACAATGCCGCTGACAAGTCTTTCAAAGGCCTCAGTCAATGCAAAACGACTGTTCCACCCTTCGCCGGCGGTACGAATCCGGAGGATTATCTCGACTGGGAGATGAAGATGGAGCGCATCTTCAAGCTGCATGCGATCCCAGAGCACAAGAAGGTCCCTCTCGCGGTGGTACATTTCACGGACTATGCCCTGGTCTGGTGGAATCAAGAGATGGACAATCGCAGGAATACTCATCCAATGCGGGCTCGTGCTCCGCCTCTAACTTGGTTTGATTTGACTACTTCTATGTGTAAAAACTTTGTTCCTGATTATTATTTTAGAGAATTGTATAGGAAATTACATACTCTTGTACAAGGTTCTTTATCTGTAGACGCATACTATAGAAAGTTAGAGATGGCAAAAATTAGGGCAAATGTACAGGAAGATGAAGCCGCATCAATGGCTCGTTTTCTTAATGGCCTAAACAGGAATATAGCCTTAGCTGTAGAACTGCAGAATGCGACAACTCTGACGGACATGTTGCACAAAGCTAGGGTCATGGAGGAATACTTGAAGTCAGTTCCACCCGTCCGGACGCTTACCAGCGCCCCACGGGCTTGGAGAAAGAATTCAGTCTACTCCCCACCAGCTAAGAAGCCATTCATGTCAGAAAGAAAGGCTATAGTCCCTGCCACCACCTCGTCTTCATCCCAATCCAGAACGGCATCAACACCTAGGCAATCCATCAGCAATGTCACTTGCCACAAATGCTCAGGCCGTGGCCACTACATGCGCGATTGCCCTAACATCCGGAAGGTCTTATTGGGGCAAGATGGTGAGTACATTTCAGAAGAGGAGGAAGAAGACGATCAAACTGTTGACCCTTTGCCGGAGTTAATTGACAGCACTCCGTCTGCACCAGTGGAGCAATTCGAGTTCATAGAGGAAGATCCCAATCAGAACTTGGTTACTCGCACTCTGACTACAGCTGCTGTCTAGGATAAATCTCAACGGACAAACATCTTCCACGCCAGAACTAAGGTAAATGGAAAGTTGTGTGTTCTGATAATTGATGGAGGGAGTTGCACGAATGTAGCTAGGTTACACAGGAAGAAGTTAAAGGTAGCAAGCTGTTTAGCTACAGTAGGAGAAATAGGACAGGTGTTAGATAGCAAAGATGATGTACTAGTTTTAGTATGTAAAGAAAATTGTGCTAACCCTGACGATATCCCTCGGGATATCCCTATAGAAGTCGATTCTTTGTTGCAGGAATTCAACGATGTTTTTCCAGAAGAGCTGCCGCAGGGATTGCCACCTCTACGCGGAATTGAACATCAAATCGACTTCATACCTGACGCACCTATTCCAAATCGACCTGCCTACAAAGCAAATCCGGATGAAACAAAGGAGTTGCAAAAGCAGATCGACAAGCTTTTAGCTAACGGTCAGGTAAGGGAAACTCTAAGTCCTTGTGCTGTACCTGTAATTCTGGTCCCTAAGAAAGATGGTACATGGAGAATGTGTGTTGATTGTAGAGCTGTTAATAAGATAACAATCAAGTATAGGCATCCTATCCCTAGGCTTGATGACATGTTAGAAGATTTGTATGGTTCAACAATTTACACAAAAATAGATCTTACACAGGGCTATCATCGAATTCGCATAAGGGAGGGAGATGAATGGAAAACTGCTTTTAAAACTAAATTTGGTTTGTATGAGTGGTTAGTCATGCCCTTCGGCCTAACAAATGCACCTAGCACTTTTATGAGATTAATGAATCATGTGCTTAGAAAGTTCATAGGGAAATTTGTTGTGGTTTATTTTGATGATATTCTGATCTATTCAAAAGACTTAAAATCGCATGTTGAGCATCTTCGATTAGTTTTGATTGAATTGCGTGCTAATCAATTGTATGCCAAGATGATGAAATGCACTTTTTGTGTTCCGGAAGTTGTTTTTCTCGGTTTTGTAGTCTCTAAAGATGGTGTCAAAGTTGACGACGCCAAGGTGAAAGCCTAATGGAGTGGCCCACACCAACCTCGGCCGCACAGGTGAGATCTTTCCACGGTTTGGCTGGATTTTACCGACGGTTTGTGAAGGATTTTTCCACCAAAGCAGTGCCTCTCAATGACTTGTGCAAAAAGAATGTTCTATTCGTGTGGGGGCATGCTCAATAAAACGCCTTTACGGTTCTTAAGCATGATCTCACTCATGCACCTGTTTTAGCATTACCTGATTTTGATAAAGTGTTTAAACTAATGTGTGATGCATCAGGTATTGGAATTAGCGCAGTCTTAATGCAGGAACGCAAGCCAATCGCCTTTTTCAGTGAGAAGTTAAAAGGGGCTGCCTTAAATTATCCAACTTACGATAAGGAGCTCTATGCAGTGGTCCGCGCATTTGAGACTTGGTCACATTATTTAATGGCCAAAGAATTTGTTGTACACAGTGACCACGAGTCCCTAAAACACTTAAAGGGACAGAATAAATTAAATAGACGTCATGCTAAATGGGTTAATTTTATTGAATCTTTTCCTTACGTTATTAAGTATAAGAAAGGTAAAGATAATTTGGTTGCTGACGCTCTATCTCGCAGGTATGAAATTCTGGCTGTTTTAGATCATTCTTTGCTAGGGTTTGCATATCTAAAAGAGTTGTATGCTTTTGATAGTGATTTTTCAGATTTATATAAAGCATGTGAATCTGGTGCATTCCATAAGTACTATAGACAGGATGGATTCTTGTTTAAGGAACATAGGTTATGCATCCCTCGTAGTTCCACTAGAGAATTACTGGTTCGTGAAGCTCACAATGGGGGTCTTATGGGTCATTTTGGTGTGCATAAAACACTTGAAATGTTACAGGAACATTTTTATTGGCCTCATATGCGAAAAGATGTACAGCATGTTTGCACTCGTTGTATTAATTGTTTAAAGGCTAAATCTACATCTAAACCCCATGGACTTTACACGCCTTTACCTATTCCCTCTTTACCTTGGACTGACATTTCAATGAATTTTATTCTAGGTCTTCCGAGGACGCAAAGAGGTAATGACTCTTTATTTGTCGTAGTTAATCGATTTTCTAAAATGGCACACTTTATTCCTTGCAGGAAATCAGATGATGCCAGACATGTAGCTGAGTTGTTCTTTCACGGAATCGTTCGGCTTCATGGAATTCCACGCACCATTGTCTCTGATCGCGACGTCAAATTTCTGAGTTACTTTTGGAAGACTTTGTGGTCCCGCCTCGGCACAAAACTGCTGTTTTCGACTACAAGTCATCCACAGACAGATGGTCAGACGGAAGTCACCAACCGCACCGTTGGCAATCTCCTTAGGGCGTTAATTCAAAAGAATCTAAGGCGTTGGGAAGAAATCTTACCGGTTGCAGAGTTTGCATACAACCGCACAAAGCACTCATCAACAGGGTTCTGTCCATTCGAAGTTGCCTACAGCTTCACTCTTTTGACGGTTATGGATCTCATCCCTTTGCCGCTAAAGGAACAGGTTAATCTCGATGGCGCCAAGAAAGCTCACACTGTCAAACGCCTACATGCCAAGGTTCGGGCAAACCTGGAGAAAACCTACGCCAAAGCCGCCGCCCATGCAAACCAACGGCGCAAGGCTGTGAACTTTGAACCAGGCGACTGGGTTTGGGTTCACATGAGGAAGGAACGATTCCCTGCAACAAGAAGGACCAAACTCCATCCCTGGGGCGATGGGCCTTTTCAAATCGTGGCCAAGATAGGACCTAACACTTACAAGCTTGATTTACCAGGTGAGTATGGTGTTAGTACTTCCTTTAATGTTGCTGACTTGTCTCCTTTTACTGTGCTAGTTGAGGTCAAATCCTTTTCAACCGGGAGGGGATGATGAGGACATCCCAAGTCCAGCAACAAATCCACAAGCAAGTGAGTCCAGAGAAGCTGAGGAGGTTCGAGTTCTACATCGAGGTCCAACAATGCTTCAGGATCCAAGTCCATATCAAAGGGAGCCACTTGTAGAGATCATTGGGCCAATGACCAGAAGTAGAGCAAAGAAGGTTCAAGAGACACTCAACAACCTTGTACAAGCCTTCCATCAGGACGCTCAATTGATAGTAGAAGCAAACGCCTTGGAAAACAAAGACAGAAAGGTTCAAATTGCGACTCTCCTAACAATTCTTGAAGAAGAGGCGCAATTCCCCAATCCACAATGAAGAAGAAGGCTGTTTCTTGAAGTTCTTGAAGAAGGCGAAAGGTTCTTAGACTTTAAAGAAACATTTTTAAATTCTTGAATTTCATATTTTACAGAATCTTGTAGAATCTTGAAATCTTGAGAATCTTGATTCCGAAATGATTCCGGGAGGTTCCAGAAGATTCCAGAAGCTCCCTTCATCATTCCATAATGCGACATCAACATTGGGCCGACCCAAACTCATGGAGTCCATTCCACAACAATTCGGATCGCCCAAGCCCAAGGAAGCCCACACGGCCAAGCTTAATTAGTTAGGGTTGGAAGTTAAGGGTTAGGGTTTTGGGGAAAATATGGATTTGTGCATGTTTCCTATTTTGCCCTTAGTTTATTAGTTTCCTTCTTGTTTCCAAATTAGTTTTCCTTCTTGTTTTGAGTTTGTAATTTTCGGCTACCCAAAGATTAAGGGAAAACCAAAACTTCCTTTTTCTTTCACCATTCCCCACTTCGTTCAGGGATTGGTATTGTAAAGGAAATCAATCTCTTGATTGATTTCCAATTCTACTTCTTTTTCCTTATTCTTTTAGATGACTATTTTGGCTGTTCCTTAGCCTATAAAAGGGCAGCCGCACATCAATAATAAACAGAGTATTCAGATCATAAAACTGTTAGTTTTGAGTACCATCCCTTTATTGCTTTATGTATTTGCATGCGTGTAGTTTACATATTGCATGAAACTTAGCTAATTAGGTTAATTGCTCTACCTAATTAATTCGCATGTTTCAAACTCTTTTCTTACACTTGGTTCGAAAATATAAATTAGAATTAGCTTAGGTTAGCTTCTTTTGGTTCTCTTATTTTCGAGTAAGTTAGAGGCCATACGAGCTACGCTACTTAATCACACTTTCCTTGGCAACTTTCATCCGCATGTGTACAACCGTCCACATCGGTAGAGCTGTTAACAAAATCACAATTAAGTATAGGCATCCTATTCCAAGGCTTGATGACATGCTAGAAGATCTATATGGCTCAACTGTTTATACTAAAATTGATTTAACACAAGGCTATCATCAAATTAGAATGAAGGAAGGTGATGAATGGAAAACTGCTTTTAAAACTGAATTTGGTTTATATGAGTGGTTAGTTATGCCCTTCGGCCTTACAAATGCACCTAGTACTTTCATGCGATTAATGAATCATGTGCTCAGAAAGTTTATAGGAAAGTTTGTTGTGGTCTATTTTGATGATATATTGATATATAGTAGGGACATGAAGTCACACATAGAGCATATGCGACTGGTATTAATTGAGTTACGTGATCATAAATTATATGCCAATGTGAAAAAGTGTACGTTCTGTGTGGAGGGAGTTGTCTTCCTTGGTTTTGTTGTCTCGAAGGATGGCGTGAAAGTTGACGATGCCAAGGTTCAGGCTATTTGTGCATGGCCTACACCAACATCAGCCTCTCAGGTGAGATCTTTCCATGGTCTTGCTCGTTTTTATCGGAGGTTCGTGAAGGACTTTTCTACCAAGGCTGCTCCCCTGAATGAGTTGTGCAAGAAGCACGTACCGTTCTTGTGGGGTCAAGCTCAAGAAAATGCCTTTACTGTTTTAAAGCATGATCTCACTCATGCTCCTGTTTTAGCATTGCCATATTTTGATCGAGTTTTTGAACTTATGTGTGATGCTTCAGGTATAGGTATAGGCGCTGTGCTGATGCAAGAAGGGAAGCCTATCGCATACTTCAGTGAGAAGTTGAAGGGAGCTGCCTTGAATTACCCGACTTACGACAAGGAGCTCTATGCAGTGGTTCGTGCTTCAGAAACTTGGCAGCATTACTTGATGGCCAAGGAGTTCATTGTGCACTCGGACCACGAGTCCCTTAAACATCTACAGGGAAAAGGTAAGTTGAACAGACATCACGCTAAGTGGGTATCTTTCATTGAAACTTTTCCTTATATCATTAAGTATAAAAAGGGAAAGGAGAATATGGTTGCTGACGCTTTGTCTCGGAGGTATGAAGCCCTTACTTTACTTGATCATTCATCATTAGGGTTTGCATATCTTAAGGAATTGTATGCTTCTGATTTAGATTTTTCCAATATTTATGAAGCATGTGAATCTGGTGCATTTCAGAAATTCTTTAGGCAAGATGGCTTTTTGTTTAAAGAAAATAAGTTATGCATCCCACGTAGTTCAACTAGGGAGCTACTGGTGCGTGAAGCGCACAGTGGGGGGCTAATGGGTCATTTTGGTGTCCATAAAACACTTGATATGCTTAAAAAACACTTTTATTGGCCTAAAATGCTTAAAGATGTAGAGTCTATTTGCTCATGCTGCATTGAATGTCTCAAAGCGAAGTCTACGTTAAAGCCCCATGGTCTTTACACACCGTTACCTATACCTTGGACTGACATCTCTATAGACTTTATTTTAGGGTTGCCGAGGACGCAAAGAGGTAATGACACACTCTTCATTGTCGTGGACAGATTTTCTAAGATGTCTTATTTTATCCCATGCAGGAAATCTGATGATGCAAAGCATGTTGCGGACTTATTCTTCAAGGAGATAGTTCGGCTACATGGCATTCTGCGCACCATCGTGTCAGATAGAGACGTGAAGTTTTGGAGTTACTTTTGGAAGACATTGTGGTCTCGGTTAGGAACTAAGTTGCTGTTCTCGACCACTAGTCATCCCCAAACGGATGGTCAGACGGAGGTGACCAACCGCACCGTAGGAAATCTACTGAGGGTGCTGATTAAGAAGAACTTGAAGAGTTAGGAACAAGTCTTGCCGATTTCAGAGTTTGCCTACAATCGCTCCTAGCATTCCTCAACGGGGTTTTCGCCTTTCGAAGTCGCCTACAGCTTCAACCCGTTGACAGTGATGGATTTACTACCACTGCCCCTGCGCCTGAAGGATCAGACAAGTCTTGATGGAGCACAGAAAGCAGAAGCTGTTAAGCGGTTGCATGAGAAGGTTCGTCAGAATATAGAGAAGACGAGTCCACGTAACGCCAAAGCTGCAAATCAAAGGCGTACGACAGTGAGCTTTGAACCTGGTGATTGGTATGAGAAATGAGAGGTTTCCAGCTGCCCAGAGGACGAAGTTACATCCCCGAGGCGATGGGCCCTTTCAAGTTATTGCTAAGATGGGGGATAACGCTTACAAGCTTGACTTACCAGGTGAGTATAGTGTTAGTACATCTTTTAATGTTGCTAACTTGTCTCTGTTTAATTTTGACCAGGATCTTGATTCGAGGTCGAATCCTTTCCAATCGGGAGGGAATGATGAGGCCATCCCCAACCCATCGACAAGCCCAAGCAGAGAGGATCTACAAGTTGAGGCAGAGGACTCGAGATGGGAAGCAGAGCCTGTTCGTGTGCTACATCGAGGCCTAGCTATGCTCCAGGACCCGAGCCCATACCAGAGAGATCCATTGGTAGATATCATTGGGCCAATGACACGCAGAAGGACAAGGAAACTCAAGGCCGACCTTGAGAACCTAGTCCAAGAGTGTTCTCGGCAATCCCAGATGGCATCCGAAGTACAAACCCCTGAAGATAAAGCCCTGAAGAGTCAGAAGGGTAAAATGGTCATTTTACTCACCATTTCTGAAAAGGGGTCTAAATTGAAGAATCGTGAAGAAATGAAGAATTTGTAAAATTTGAGTTTCAGAAATGATTCCAGAAGCTTCCTACACTTTTCACAGACATGCGTTGAGTTTTGGGCCGAATTCACTTGCAACCCACCTTCATAAATTCGGCCAGCCCAGACCCAAAGGAAGGAGAGGAATCCGAAATTGGAAGCCCAATGGAGCAGCCCACATCCGAATTTGAGTTAGGGTTTTAAAGGAGTTAGTTTGAGTTTACAACTCCAATTAATTCTAGTAGTTTATTTCATTTTTACTTCTAATTAATTTCATAAATTTCGGCTGCCATTATCTCTTAATACAATTGAAATATTATCACTTAAACAAACCTAGTTCCTTTAGATTTGTTTCTTTTCAAGAGATCAATCTCTTGATTGATTTCTACTTCTTAGTTTTGAATCATTTCTACTTCTTTATTTAGCTAGGAATTTCGGTTAGATACATTAGTGAGAAAGCCGAATTCAGCATTTTAACTAAAACCTAGTTCTTTTAGGTTTCAGTTTGTAAGGAATCAATCTCTTGATTGAGTTCCAATTTCAGTTGATTTCTACCTACTTGTACTGAAGAATTCGGCTGCCTATAAACTATAAATAGGGGTCCTCTTCTACATTTTTCAACACACAATTTTGATTCAAGTAATAGAATAGTATAGTTTTATACTTCTTGAATCATTCTCTTATTTTGAGCTTTCGTAGTTTGCATGCTTTGTGAATTACTATAAGTTTAGAAACTATAGCTTTTTAGGTAATTGCTCTGCCTAGAATGCATGCTTTTGTTTTGACTCTTTTGTTCTTAAACTTGGTTCGATCTGCATGTTTAAAATTAGCTTAGCTTAATTTTAGTAGACTGCTGAATCCAAGGTAGGGATTCTAGAGGTTAAGAGCTGCGTCTCGCAATTTTCAGACTTTCCTTGGCAAGTATTCCGCATCGTGAACTCCGGTCCACATCAATTGGTATCAAAGCCAAGGCTGGTTGCGTGACAAGAGGAGGCTGAAGTAACTTGGCCAAATCATCAGGTGTTTTCTAATCCTTGTTAGTCTTGTTTCGTCTTGAAATTCTCGGAATTAGAACGCTCCTTCTTAAGAAATTTTTTTTTTTAAGAAAATTAAATTTCGCTAATACCGTACTGTTTTTATACATAAAAACCGAAATTTTTTGAAAAGAAAAGGAAATATCGAGAATTTTTCAGTTTTCAAAACCACTCCAAAGTGTTGCTTTCAATCGGATCCTAGAGTCCTTCTACTAGGTCGGTTTTTGCAACACACCAAAAGGTCACCACCTAGCGGCACTAGGGCTTGATTGTTACAAATCCTAGGGTCTATTTGACCTTCTTTTAGCGACAAAAACAAGGCTAATTTGCGATTTAATTTGTTACTCCCTTTGTGCAATTTCTATAGTGAGTTTTGCGGTTGAAGTTCAGTAGGTCACTTTGTTTATGCAATTTGTGAATTCTCTGTGCTACCTTCTTACCCCTTGCTTCTAAAATCAGTGGTTACCAAAAAAAAAAAAAAAAAAAAAAGAGTAAAAATCACTTTTTTTTCGGGGTACTCAAAATTTTGGAAGTTCACATTTTTGCAGGAGGGTTACTATTTTCGCAACTTTGGGGTAAATTTTTCTAGAAGCTCTTAATTAGTGGGAATTGGTTTCTTGATTAACTATTGGGTAGGTGATCACATCTGGGGTAGTAATATTCCTGATTCGTTCAAATCTGCTAATTATTTCTTGCTTCTTTCACTTGAATTGCCCTGTTTTTCTCTGTAAACTGAATACTTTTCGTGCCACCTTATATGTGATGTTGACGGTTGTACACATGCGGATAATGTTGCCAAGGACCTTGTGATTAAGTGACAAGCTCTTACAAAACCTTTAACTCACGTTCGGATTTGATAAAACAAGGGAAAAACTATCCTGACCAATTTGTTTACAAATTCGAACCAAGTGCAAGAAAAGAGGTGTGAAACATGCGAACAACTAGGCAGAGCAAGAACCTAATTGGCTAAGTTTCATGCAATTATGTAAACTACGACATGCAAAACATAAAGCAATAAAAGGAGGTACTTCAAACACTAAGTTTTTGATCTGAAATACTCTAAATATTATTGAAGTTTCGGCCCCTATTTATAGTTGTAAGGGCAGCCGAAAAAAAGGTACAAAGTAGAAGAAGGAAAGAAGTAGAATTGGAAATTAACCAAGAGGTTAATTTCTTTTACAATTACCAAACCCGGAAAGAAGTAGGAATGGTAAGAAAAGGCAACAAAAATTCGGTCACCTCATAATGGGTGATTGCCGAAATTACAAGTACCAAAACAAGAAGGAAAGCTAATTAGAAAACAAGTAGGAAAAGAATAAAAATCCTACTCCCAAAAAGAATAAGGAAACCCTTTTTGGAAACTAACTTAAAAAAATAAAAGAAATAACTTAATTACTAAAAAGAAAATCCGAAAATCCCTAATTATTTAAGGGAGCCGTGTGGGCTTGCTTTGTGGGCTGGCCGTGAGCTTCCTCTTGCTTTCTTGGGCTGGCCGAAGCTTGTGGACTTTGGTTCCATGAGTTTGGGTCGGCCCAATGTGTAGGGAATTTCATGAATTGTTTCTTTAAAGCCCAAAAACCTTCCGGCATCTTCAAGACTTCAAGAAACAGCCTTCTTCTTTAATGTGAAGTGTTGAATTGCGCCTCTTCTTCAAAGATTGTTAGAAGAGTTGCAATTTGAACATTTCCTCCATTTTCCTCCAAGGCGTGAGCTTCCATTTGGCCGTCCATCTTTCTGACACATAATGCGTTTAGCCTTGGATTTCCTCATCAATATGCCTACTTTGCACTATAACTTGAATTTTCTCATCGTGCGCATAACATTCATTTCTTGAACTTTGAGGGCTTATCCCCGAAAGTTCCTTTGTGTGCATATCTTATTCAAGTTATACTACAAAATTACTTTTCGAAAGGTTTTTTCAAAACAAAATAGAACCAAGTTCTATTTTCGAAAATTTCTTTTGCTACATTCCTATATAGTTTCGTGCTTGTGTGATTTACTTATTGCTTATTACCTTTTCCCAATATCTGAGAACTTTGAGTAGTATACAGGATTGAGATAAAAGGCTGAGTGATACAGCATACAAGGGCCGCCAACCCTACGAGTGAAACACTGGTTTGTGTGTAGCTTATTAGGAGGGCATTACTTGGGGGACAAGGGAGTAAGGTTACTCTACTCACTTTTACTTGTTCTTAGCAGGGAATTTTCTGTTACTTATAATGTCAGGAGGTAGTTCCGGATCCGGCGGAAACGACCAACTTCTGGCTGCAATTGCGAAACTATCAGCGCAATTCGCAGACCTCAGTGGCGAGGTCGCAGATATTAAGGCTGCCCAACTGGTTAGGACGCCATCCAGCGGGCCAGCCACCTAGAGGAAGAATCCGGTGTACTCTTCACCCGCCAAGAAGCCTTTCAACTATGAACGCAAAGCTATCCAGGCTGCACCATCCACCTCATCTTCATCTTCATCCGCAGCTAAAATGCCGTTCGCTCCCAGAAAGCCAATCCACAACATCACTTGTCACAGGTGTTCCGGGCGTGGACATATGATGCGCGATTGCCCTAACATCAGAAAAGTGCTACTTGGGCATGATGGCGACTACATCTGTGAGGAGGATGAAGACGAACCTGTTAATCCCTTCGCGGATTTAACCCACAAGGATAAGTCAGATACAGAGCAGGATATTCACCAACCTGACGGTGACACTCACCTTTCTATAGTTGCCCGCTCTTTGACTACATCTGTCGTCCAGGACTCAAGTCAACGAACCAATATTTTCTATTCTCGTGCTAAGGTAAATGGTAGAGTTGTTGTTCTCATAGTTGCTGGGGGAAGCTGCACAAATGTCGCCAGTGCATACATGGTCGAAAAGCTGAATCTCCCATCAGCCATCTGCATCTGTACCGGCTCCAATGGCTCGACAACTCATAAGGGTACCGAGTCAACAAGCAGGTCAGAGTGCCATATGCTATTGGGAAGTTTAAAGGAGAAGTTACTTGTGATGTGCTCCCTATAGAGGCGTGCCACATTCTCCTGGGTCGCCCATGGCTCTTTGATATGAAGGCGACACACGACGCAGTTGCCAACACCTACTCGGTCTGCCAACGGGGAAAGATCTATACATTTCTGCCTCTGCCACCCTAAGATGTTCGTGCTGAGTCTCTCAGGATGAAAGATAAGCTTGCCGAATGGGAAGCTGAGAAGAAACAAGAAAAGGGGAAGGGGAAACAAATTATAAAGGGTAGTAAGGTGATGTGGACGGTTGTACACATGCGGATAATGTTGCCAAGGACCTTGTGATTAAGCGGCGAGCTCTTAGAATTCTCAAACTCACTTTCGGCTAAGAGAAACAAAGAAAAGCTAACCTAGCTAGTTTGTTTTATAGTCGAACCAAGTGCAAGCAAGAGATTTGAAACATGCGAATAATTAGGAAGAGTAAGAACCTAATTAGCTAAGTTTCATGCAATTATGTTAACTACAACATGCAAATACATAAAGCAATAAAAGGAGGGTAATCAAACACGAAGTTTTATGATCTGAATACTATGATTTATTATTGAAGTTTCGGCCCCTATTTATAGATGAAGGGATGGCCGAAAATCAGTACAAGAATTAGAAAAAGAAAAGAAGTAGACTTGGTAAGAAAAGGAAGAAAAGAATTCGGTCACCTATTCTTTTTGGTGATTGCCGAATTTAACAAGTTTAAAACAATAAGGAAAGAATAAAAATCCTACTCAAAAAGAGAACAAGAAAGAACCCTTTTTGGAAACTAACTTAAAAGAATAAAAAGTACTTAATTAATTTAAATTTAAAGAACCCTAACTAATGCCGTGTGGGCTTTGCTTTGTGGGCTGGTCCATGCGGCTTCCTTGCTTCTTTGGGCTGGGCGAAAACTTGTGGGCTTTGTCTCCATGAGTTTGGGTCGGCCCAATGTGTAGGGAATTTCATGAATTGTTTCTTTAAAGCCCAAGAACTTTCCGGCATCTTCAAGACTTCAAGAAACAGCCTTCTTCTTCATTAGGACTTGGTAATTTGCGCCTCTTCTTCACAGATGGTTTAGAAGAGTTGCAAGTTGAACCTTTCCTTCTTTTGGCTTCAAGGCGTTGGCTTCTACAATCAGCTGAGCATCCTGATGGCAAGCTTGAACAAGGTTGTTGAGTGCATCTCGAACCTTCTTCGCTCTGCTTCTGGTCATCGGCCCAGTGATGTCTACAAGTGGATCCCTCTGATATGAGCTTGGATCCTGAAGCATTGTCGGGCCTCGATGTAGAACTCGAACCTCCTCCTCAGCTTCTCCGGAACCACTTGCTTGTTGACTTTGACTTGTTGGTTGACTTTGGATGCCCTCATCATCCCCTCCCGGTTGAAAAGGATTTGTCCTCAAATCAGAACCCTGTTCATGCGTAAAAAGAGACAAGTCAGCAACATTAAAGGAAGAACTAACACCATACTCACCTGGTAAATCGAGTTTGTAGGCGTTAGGCCCAATCTTGGAAATGATCTGAAAAGGTCCATCGCCCCTTGGATGGAGTTTGGTCCTTCTTGCAGCAGGGAATCGTTCCTTCCTCATGTGAACCCAAACCCAGTCGCCTGGTTCAAAGTTCACAGCCTTGCGCCGTTGGTTTGCATTGGCGGCGGCTTTGGCATATGTTTTCTCCAGATTTTCTCGAACCTTGGCATGGATGCGTTTCACACAGCTTCAGCTCTCTTTGCGCCGTCAAGACTAACCTGTTCCTTTAGCGGCAAAGGGATGAGATCCATCACCGTCAAAGGAGTAAAGCCGTAGGCAACTTCAAATGGACAGAACCCTGTTGAGGAGTGCTTGGTTCGGTTGTATGCAAACGCTTGAGATTCTTCTGAATTAACGCCCTGAGTAGGTTGCCAATGGTGCGGTTGGTGACTTCCGTCTGACCATCCGTCTGTGGATGACTTGTAGTCGAAAACAACCGTTTTGTGCCGAGGCAGGACCACAAAGTCTTCCAAAAATAACTCAGAAATTTGACGTCGCGATCTGAGACAATCGTTCTCGGAATTCCATGCAACCGAACTATCCCCTGAAAGAATAATTCTGCTACATGTCTGGCATCATCTGATTTCCTGCAAGGAATAAAATGCGCCATTTTAGAAAACAGATCAACAACAACAAATAAAGAATCATTACCTTTCTGCATCCTCGGAAGCCCTAGAATAAAATCCATAGAAATGTCAGTCCAAGGTACAGAAGGTACAGGCAAAGGCGTGTAAAGTCCATGGGGTTTAGAAGTAGATTTAGCTTGCAAACAATTAATGCAACGTGTGCAAACATTCTGTACATCCTTTCTCATATGCGGTCAATAAAAGTGTTCATGCAACAGTTCAAGTGTTTTATGCACACCAAAATGACCCATAAGACCCCCACTATGAGCTTCACGAACCAGTAATTCCCTAGCAGAACTACGAGGGATGCATAACCTATTTTCCCTAAACAGAAAACCATCCTATCTATAGTATTTTTGGAGTGCACCAGATTCACATGCTTTATACAATTCAGCAAAATCAACATCAGAAGCATACAAATCCTTCAGATATGTGAATCCTAACAAATTATGATCTAAAATTGTCAGAATTTCATACCTGCGAGATAGAGCGTCAGCAACCAAATTATCCATACCTTTCTTATACTTAATAATATAAGGAAAAGATTCAATAAAGTTAACCCACTTAGCATGACGTCTATTCAACTTATTCTGTCCTTTCAAATGCTTAAGAGACTCATGATCACTATGAACAACAAATTCTTTAGCCATCAAATAATGTGACCAAGTCTCAAATGCGCGGACAACAGCATAGAGCTCCTTATCATAAGTAGGATAATTCAAAGCAGCTCCTTTAAGCTTCTCACTGAAAAAGGCGACAGGCTTTCTTTCCTGCATTAAAACTGCTCCAATTCCAACACCTGATGCATCACACATTAGTTCAAACACTTTATCAAAATCAGGTAATGCTAAAAAAGGTGCATGAGTGAGATCATGTTTTAAAACAGTAAAGGCGTTTTCCTAAGCCTGCCCCCACACAAATGGCATGTTCTTCTTGCAGAGATCATTGAGAGGCGCGGCTTTAGTGAAAAAATCCTTCACAAATCGTCTGTAGAATCCAGCCAATCCGTGGAATTACCGAACCTGTGCGGCCGAAGTTGGCTGCGGCCAATCCCTAATGGCCTTCACCTTGGCATCATCAACTTTGACACCTTCTGCAGAGGCTACAAAACCGAGAAAAATAACCTTCGAAACACAAAAAGTACATTTTTGCATCTTGGCATATAATTGATTAGCACGCAATTCAATTAAAACCAAACGAATATGTTCAACATGCGATTTATAATCTCTAGAATAGATAAGAATATCATAAAAATACACAACAACAAATTTACCTATAAACTTTCTAAGCACATGATTCATTAACCTCATGAAAGTAATAGGTGCATTTGTGAGACCAAAGGGCATGACTAACCACTCATATAAACCAAATTTAGTCTTAAAAGCAGTTTTCCATTCATCCCCTTCCCTCATGCGAATTTGATGATAGCCCTGTGTAAGATCTATTTTCGTGTAAATAGTAGAACCATGCAAATCCTCTAACATGTCATCAAGCCTAGGGATAGGGTGCCTATACTTGATTGTTATCTTATTTACAGCTCTACAATCAACACACATTCTCCATGTACTGTCTTTCTTAGGGACTAGAATAACAGGTACAGCACAAGGACTTAAAGATTCCCTTATCTGACCATTCGCGAGCAGCTTGTCTATTTGTCTTTGCAACTCCTTTGTTTCCTCCGGATTTGCTTTGTAGGCAGGCTTGTTTGGAATTGGTGCGCCAGGGATGAAGTCAATCTGATGTTCAATTCCTCGAAGTGGCGGCAGACCCTGCGGCAACTCTTCTGGAAATACATCAGCGAATTCCTGCAACAAAGAAGAGACTTCAGTAGGGATATCCCGAGGGATATCGTCAGGGTTAGTACAACTATCTTTACAGACTAAAACCAGTACATCATCATTGTTGTCTAACACTTGACCTATCTCTCCCTTAGTAGCAAAACAACTATTCCTAACTTTGTCCTGATCAGGCTTATCAGAGTTCGCCTTACTACCCTTTACAATTTCTTTCCCCTTACCCTTATCCATGCGTTTTTCAGCTCCCCAAGCAGCGATTGCATCCTTGATTCGCACAGCTTCGGATCGCACTTCGTGAGGTGGCATGGGTAAGAAAGTGTGGATCTTGCCCTCCTGGCAGACCGAGTAAGTGTTGGCGACCCCATCATGTGTTGCCTTCAGGTCAAAGAGCCATGGTCGTCCGAGTAGAATGTGACAAGCCTCCATTGGCAGAACATCACATAAAATAGTGGATTCGAACTTACCGATAGCGTATGGTACGCTTACCTGCTTCGTGACTCTGTAGCCGTCTGAGCTGTCGAGCCATTGTAGCCGATAAGGACGTGGATGATTGATAATAGGAAGCTTCAATTTGTCCACCATGTACTCGCTGGCAACGTTAGTGCAACTTCCTCCATCAATTATCAGAACACACAACTTTTCATTTACCTTAGTTCTGGCGTGGAAAATGTTTGTCCGCTGAGTTGTGTCTAGGACAGCAGCTGTAGTCAGAGTGTGAGTAACCAAATTCTGAGAGGGATCTTCCTCGAGGAACTCGAATTGCTCCACTGGTGCAGACGGAGTGCTGTCAGTTAACTCCTGTGAGGGGTTAACGACTGGTTCCTCTTCATCGTCCTCTGAAATGTACTCACCATCTTGGCCCAATAATACCTTCCGGATGTTGGGACAGTCACGCATGTAGTGACCACGGCCTGAGCACTTGTGGCAAGTTACGTTGCTGATGAACTATCTGGGAGTTGATGGCGTTTTGGCCTGTGATGAAGAAGGGGTGGCGGCAACAGGAACCATAGCTTTTCTCTCTGACTGGATCGGCCTCCTTGCTGGTGGAGAATATACCAGATTCTTTCTCCAAGTTGGCGGGGCGCTGGTTGGCATCCGGATTGGTGGAACAGACTTCAGGTACTCCTCCATGACCCGAGCTTTGTGCAGCATATCTGTCAGAGTTGTAGCATTTTGCAATTTAACAGCTAAAGCAATACCCCTGTTTAAACCGTTAAGAAAACGAGCCATTGATGCGGGCTCATCTTCCTGTACATTAGCCCTAATTTTAGCCATCTCTAATTTTTGAAAATATTCATCTACAGACATGGAACCTTGTACAAGAGTATGTAACTTTCTATACAATTCTCTAAAATAGTAATCAGGTACAAAGGTTTTACACATAGATGTAGTCAAATCAAACCACGAGAGAGGCGGAGCACGGGCCCGCATGGGACACGTGTTTCTGCGTTGGTCCTGCTGTTGATTCCACCAGATTAGGGCATAGTCTGTGAAATATACCACTGCGAGCTGGACCTTCTTGTGTTACAGGATCGCATGAAGCTCAAAGATGCGCTCCATCTTCATCTCCCAGTCTAGATAATCCTCAGGATTTGTGCCTCCGGCAAAGGGCGGAACGGTGGTCTTGCACTGACTGAGGCCTGCGAAAGGCTGGTCTGCGGCGTTGGTGCCAGGTGCGGCCACATCGTCGTCTGAGTCTGGGCGGCGTTGTTCCCGTTCAGTCCTGAGTTCGGCGACTTCCTCCGTGAGTGTAGCAAATCGCGCGGAGAGTTGCGCAATTGCAGCCAAGATTTGCTCGTTCCCCAAAGGGTTAGGAGCACCTCCACTTGACATTGGTTAAAAGAAGCGAAAACATGTCTGCTAAGAACAAGGAAAAGTGAGAAAGAACCTTACCCCTTGTTCCCCCAAGTGTATCCCACCTAACAGCTACACACAACCCTGTGTTTCACTCTAGGGTGGCGCCCTTTATAGTATGATCACTCTAGCCTTTTTCCACTCTACCTCCCGGTATTGATAAATGTATTAGGCAAGCAGCAATTCAAACAAAAGCAATTACACTTAATAAAAGAAGCAAATTTTCGCAAAAATAGACACTTGGTTCTATTTTGAAAAATCTTTTCGCAAAACGATAGTTTATAATATAGTTCAGATATGAAGTACACAACAGGAAATTTCGGGGTTAAGCCCTCAAATTTCAGAAAAGATGAGTGTGCACGATGACAAAATCCAAACTATAACTCAAGAGCAAATGTTCAAGTAGCACAAAAAGATACTAGGCAATAGAAAGCAGGGCAATTCAAAATTGAATAGAAGCAAAGAAAAATAAGCAGAGTTTAAACGACTTCAGGAAAGTCCTAAAACTACCCAAAGAAGAGATCACCCACCCAATAGGTAATCAAGAAACCAATCCCCACAAATTATAAATGCTCCCAATATGCAAAACAGTACCAAATTGGGAAATTAATTCCCCCTAAGTGGCCGAAACAGTACCAAAATTCAGCAAGATGCGATTTTCAAGAATCGAAAACCCTAGGGCTAGCAAGTTCAATTTTGACTCACTAACCTACTCCTAGGGATAATCTTAGCAGCACAAGGATACCAAAACCAAGAATTCACTATATTTTCAAGAATTCAAAACAAGGTATCCTAAATTAAAGCATGCAATTTACAATGTGCAAACAAAGTGAGCTGCTTAACATCAACCGCAAAAACTCACTATTTGTCAACAAAACAGCACAAGAGGGGTAGAATTAATTTGCAAAACCCAGCAATTTCAACTAAAACCCGAAAACCCTTAGGATGAGTAGAAACCGAAACCCTAGCATGTAAAACCCGAAAACTGAAAAACCAAAACAGAAAAACCAAACTGAAAACTGAAACCCTAGGTTAGGGTTTAGGGTTTAGGGTTAGGGTTTAGGGTTTAGGGTTTAGGGTTTAGGGTTTAGGGTTAGGGTTTAGGGTTTAGGGTTTAGGGTTTAGGGTTTAGGGTTAGGGTTTAGGGTTTAGGGTTTACAATTTGAAAACCGAACCCTAGGGAACAAAAACCAAAACCCGAGCAGCACAACCCTAGCAAAAACTGAAAAACCAAACCCTTTGTTTTAAAACCCGATTGGAATTGTAAAAACCCGATTTTAAGGATCTGAAATTATAGCAAGGCAGTCCGGGTTTTTAAGAAAATTTTGCGATTTTTAAAGATGGAAAACAGTACAAAAATCGCAAATTTAAAGCTTGTAAGAAAAAAAATTTCCCCAAGAAGATGAATTCTAATCCAAAATTTTAAGATAAGGAAAAAGAAAACACCTGGTAAAGAGTTGGTCGGTTGACCTCCTCCAGCCACGAAACCACTCCTTAGCTCTGATACCAATTGTTGTGGACGGTTGTACACATGCGGATAATGTTGCCAAGGACCTTGTGATTAAGCGGCGAGCTCTTAGAATTCTCAAACTCACTTTCGGCTAAGGGAAACAAAGAAAAGCTAACCTAGCTAGTTTGTTTTATAGTCGAACCAAGTGCAAGCAAGAGATTTGAAACATGCGAATAATTAGGTAGAGCAAGAACCTAATTAGCTAAGTTTCATGCAATTATGTAAACTACAACATGCAAATACATAAAGCAATAGAAGGAGGGTACTCAAACATGAAGTTTTATGATCTGAATACTCTGATTTATTATTGAAGTTTCGGCCCCTATTTATAGATGAAGGGATGGCTGAAAATCAGTACAAGAATTAGAAAAAGAAAAGAAGTAGACTTGGAAATTAACCAAGAGGTTAATTTCCTTTACCAAACCCGGAAAGAAGTAGAAATGGTAAGAAAAGGAAGAAAAGAATTCAGTCACCTATTCTTTTTGGTGATTGCCGAATTTAACAAGTTTAAAACAATAAGGAAAGAATAAAAATCCTACTCCAAAAAGAGAACAGGAAAGAACCCTTTTTGGAAACTAACTTAAAAGAATAAAAAGTACTTAATTAATTTAAATTTAAAGAACCCTAACTAATGCCGTGTGGGCTTTGCTTTGTGGGCTGGTCCATACAGCTTCCTTGCTTCTTTGGGCTGGCCGAAAACTTGTGGGCTTTGTCTCCATGAGTTTGGGTCGGCCCAATGTGTAGGGAATTTCATGAATTGTTTCTTTAAAGCCCAAGAACCTTCCGGCATCTTCAAGACTTCAAGAAACAGCCTTCTTCTTCATTAGGACTTGGTGATTTGCGCATCTTGTTCACAGATGGTTTAGAAGAGTTGCAAGTTGAACCTTTCCTTCTTTTTGCTTCAAGGCGTTGGCTTCTACAATCAGCTGAGCATCCTGATGGCAAGCTTGAACAAGGTTGTTGAGTGCATCTCGAACCTTCTTCACTCTGCTTCTGGTCATCGGCCCAGTGATGTCTACAAGTGGATCCCTCTGATATGGACTTGGATCCTGAAGCATTGTCGGGCCTCGATGTAGAACTCGAACCTCCTCCTCAGCTTCTCCGGAACCACTTACTTGTTGACTTTGACTTGTTGCTTGACTTTGGATGCCCTCATCATAAGGCGTACTCAGATAAGCCTTATAAAGAAGATAGTAAAAGTTGCTTATTTGCTACACTTGGGGAAGTCGAACAAGTTTTAGAGTCTAAGGGTTTAATTCTTGTACTTATTGCTAAAGACGACTCTACTAACCTTGCCGACGTTCCTAGGGATCTCCCTATGGAAGTTGAGTTTTTATTGCAGGAATATGATGATGTCTTTCCGGAGGAGTTGCCGGCAGGAGTGTCCCCTCTTCGTGGAATTGAGCATCAGATCGACTTCGTACCTGGCTCGTCGATACCAAATCGTCCAGCTTACAAAGTAAATCCAGAGGAAACAAAGGAATTGCAGCGTCAAGTGGAGAAGTTACTCGCCAACGGCCAGGTAAGGGAATCTTTAAGTCCTTGTGCCGTACCTGTTATACTTGTTCCTAAGAAAGATGATACATGGCGAATGTGGATGGACTGTAGAGCTGTTAATAAAATCACCATTAAGTATAGGCATCCTATTCCTAGGCTTGATGACATGCTAGAAGATCTATATGGCTCAACTGTTTATATTAAAATTGATTTAACACAAGGCTATCATCAAATTAGAATGAAGGAAGGAGATGAATGGAAAACAGCTTTTAAAACTAAATTTGGTTTATATGAGTGGTTAGTTATGCCCTTCGGCCTTACAAATGCACCTAGTACTTTCATGCGATTAATGAATCATGTGCTCAGAAAGTTTATAGGAAAGTTTGTTGTGGTCTATTTTGATGATATATTGATATATAGTAGGGACATGAAGTCACAGATAGAGCATATGCGACTAGTATTAATTGAGTTACGTGATCATAAATTATATGCCAATGTGAAAAAGTGTACGTTCTGTATGGAGGAAGTTGTCTTCCTTGGTTTTGTTGTCTCGAAGGATGGCGTGAAAGTTGACGACGCCAAGGTTCAGGCTATTCGTGAATGGCCTACACCAACATCAGCCTCTCAGGTGAGATATTTCCATGGTCTTTCTAGTTTTTATCGAAGGTTCGTGAAGGACCTTTCTACCAAGGCTGCGCCCCTGAATGAGTTGTGCAAGAAGCACGTACCGTTCTTGTGTCAAGCTCAAGAAAATGCCTTTACTGTTTTAATCGAGCTTCAGAAACTTGGCAGATTTTGAGATATTGCCAGATTTTGATCGAGCTTCAGAAACTTGGCAGCATTACTTGATTGCCAAGGAGTTCTTTGTGCACTCGGACCACGAGTCCCTTAAACATCTAAAGGGACAGGGTAAGTTGAACAGACGTCACGCTAAGTGGGTATCTTTCATTGAAACTTTTCCTTATATCATTAAGTATAAAACGGGAAAGGAGAATATGGTAGCTGACGCTCTGTCTCGGAGTTATGAAGCCCTTACTTTACTTGATCATTCATCATTAGGGTTTGCATATCTTAAGGAATTGTATGCTTCTGATTTTAGATTTTTCCAATATTTATGAAGCATGTGAATCTGGTGCATTTCAGAAATTCTTTAGGCAAGTTGGCTTTTTGTTTAAAGAAAATAAGTTATGCATCCTACGTAGTTCAACTAGGGAGCTACTGGTGCGTGAAGCGCACAGTGGGCAACCTTTCCAGCTTTGTTCTCCAAGGCGTTGGCTTCTACTATCAATTGAGCATCCTGTCGGCAAGCTTGTAAGAGGTTGTTGAGTGTCTCTTGAACCTTCTTTGCTCTGCTTCTGGTCATTGGCCCAATGATATCTACAAGTGGATCCCTTTGATATGGACTTGGATCCTGAAGCATTGTTGGGCGTCGGTGTAGAACCCGAACCTCCTCAGCTTCTCTGGACTCACTTGTCTGTGGACTTGTCGATGGACTTGGGATGCCCCCATCATCCCCTCCCGGTTGAAAAGGATTTGACCTCAAACCTTCATCCTGTTCATAAGTAAATGGAGTCAAGTTAGCAACATTAAATGAAGTACTAACACCATACTCACCTGGTAAATCAAGCTTGTAAGCATTAGGCCCCATCTTGGACACGATTTGAAAAGGCCCATCACCCCGGGGATGGAGTTTCGTCCTCCTCGCAACAGGGAATCGTTCCTTCCTCATGTGAACCCAAACCCAGTCGCCTGGTTCAAAGTTCAAAGCCTTGCGCCGTTGGTTTGCTTGGGCGGCGGCTCTGGCGTAATTTTTCTCAAGGTTGGCCCGAACCTTGGCATGCAGGCGTTTGACGGTTTCAGCCTTCTGGACGCCGTCGGGATTAACCTGTTCCTTTAGCAGCAAAGGGATGAGATCCATAACCGTCAAAGGAGTGAAGCCGTAGGCAACTTCGAATGGACAGAACCCTGTTGAGGAGTGCTTGGTGCGGTTGTAGGGAAACTATACAACCGGTAAGATTTCTTCCCAACGTTTGAGTGTCTTCTGTATTAAAGCCCAAAGTAGATTGCCAACGGTGCGGTTGGTGACTTCCGTCTGACCATCCGTCTGGGGATGACTTGTAGTCGAAAACAGTAGTTTTGTGCCGAGGTGTGACCACAAAGTCTTCCAAAAGTAACTCAGAAATTTGACGTCGCGATCAGACACAATGGTGCGTGGAATAACATGAAGTCGAACTATCCCCTGAAAGAACAAGTCCACAACATGTTTGGCATAATCTGATTTCCTGCAAGGAATAAAGTGAGCCATCTTAGAAAAGCGATCGACTACGACAAATAAGGAGTGATGTGGACGAAGGTACACATGCGGATGAATTGCCAAGGAAAGTTTGATTAAGTGGCGTAGCTCGTATAGACTCTTTACTTACCCGAAATCCAGATAATAAAAATAAACTAACCTAAGCTAATTTACTTAAAGAATTTGAACCAAGTAAGAAAAGAGTTGAAACATGCGATTTTAATTAGGTAGAGCGAATAACCTAATTAAGCTAAGTTTCATGCAATATATAAATTACCTGCACGCAAAATACATAAAGCAATAAAGGGAGAGTACTCAAACTAATAGTTTTAAGATCTGAATACTTGTTTTATTATGGTGTTTCGGCTGCCTATTTATAAGGCAAAGGGCAGCCGAAATTCTACCCTAAAAGAAGTAGGAAAAGAATTGGAATTGGAAACCAATCAAGAGATTGATTTCCTTTACAATACCAAAACCTGAAAGAAGTGGGTAATGGTAAAAAGAAAAGGAAATTCAGTCACCTTAATCTTAATGGCAGCAAAAATTACAAGTTCAAAACAAGAAGGAAAAGGAATTGAAAATCCTACTCCAAAAAGGAGATCAAGAACATATCCTTTTTGGAAACTAAGAAACTAAGGGCAAAATAGGGAACATGCACAAACCCTTATTTTCCCCCAAACTCTAACCCTTACTTTTGCAAACCCTAATGGACTAGGCCTTGCGTGTGGGCTTCTTGATGGGTTGGCCGCCGACTTGATGATGTGGAATGGACTCCATGGATTGGGTCGGCCCAATTGTTGATGGCGCATGATGGAATGGTGTAGGGAGCTTCCGGAATCTTCTGGAACCTCCCGGAATCAAGATTTTTCAAGATTTTCAAGATTCTTCAAGATTCTGCAAAATATGAAATTCAAGATTTTCAAGAAAATCAAGAACTTCAAGAAATGTCTCTTTAAAGTCCAAGAACCTTCTAGCGTCTTCAAGAAAGAGGCTCTTCATTGTGGAATGGGGAATTGCGCCTCTTCTTCAAGAATTGTACGTAGAGTTGCAATTTGAACCTTTCCGGCTTTGTTCTTCAAGGCGTTGGCTTCTACTATCAATTGAGCATCCTGAAGCATTGTTGGGCCTCGGTGTAGAACCCGAACCTCCTCAGCTTCTCTGGACTCACTTGTCTGTGGACTTGTCGATGGACTTGGGATGCCCTCATCATCCCCTCCCGGTTGAAAAGGATTTGACCTTAAATCTTCATCCTGTTCATAAGTAAATGGAGACAAGTCAGCAACATTAAATGAAGTACTAACACCATACTCACCTGGTAAATCAAGCTTGTAAGCATTAGGCCCCATCTTGGAAACGATTTGAAAAGGCCCATCGCCCCGGGGATGGAGTTTCGTCCTCCTCGCAGCAGGGAATCGTTCCTTCCTCATGTGAACCCAAACCCAGTCGCCTGGTTCAAAGTTCACAGCCTTGCGCCGTTGGTTTGCATGGGCGGCGGCTCTGGCGTAATTTTTCTCAAGGTTGGCCCGAACCTTGGCATGCAAGCGTTTGACAGTTTCAGCCTTCTGAGCGATGTCAAGATTAACCTGTTCCTTTAGCGGCAAAGGGATAAGATCTATAACCGTCAAAGGAGTGATGCCGTAGGCAACTTCGAATGGACAAAACCTTGTTGAGGAGTGCTTGGTGCGGTTATAGGCAAACTCTGCAACCGGTAAGATTTCTTCCCAACGTTTGAGATTCTTCTGTATTAAAGCCCGAAGTAGATTGCCAACGGTGCGGTTGGTGACTTCCGTCTTACCATCCGTCTGGGGATGACTTGTAGTCGAAAACAGTAGTTTTGTGCCGAGGCGTGACCACAAAGTCTTCCAAAAGTAACTCAGAAATTTGACGCGCGATCAGACACAATGGTGCGTGGAAAACCATGAAGCCGAACTATCCCCTGAAAGAACAAGGCCGCAACATGTTTGGCATCATCTGATTTCCTGCAAGGAATCAAAGTGAGCTATCTTAGAAAAGCGATCGACTACGACAAATAAGGAGTCATTACCTCTTTGCGTCCTCGGAAAACCTAGAATAAAATCCATTGAAATGCCAGTCCATGGTAAAGAAGGAATATGTAAAGGCGTGTAAAGTCCATGGGGCTTAGATGTAGATTTAGCTTTTAAACAATTAATGCAACGAGTGCAAACTTGCTGTACATCTTTTCTTATATGAGGCCAATAAAAATGTTCCTGTAACACATCAAGTGTCTTATGTACACCAAAATGACCCATAAGTCCCCCATTGTGAGCTTCACGAACCAGTAAATCCCGAGTAGAACTACGAGGGATGCATAACCTATGTTCCCTAAACAAGAAACCATCGTGTCTATAGTACTTATGGAATGCACCAGATTCACATGCTTTATATAAAGTAGCAAAATCACTATCAGAAGCATACAAATCTTTTAGATATGCAAATCCTAGCAAAGAATGATCTAAAATAGCCAGAATTTCATACCTGCGAGATAGAGCGTCAGCAACCAAATTATCTTTCCCTTTCTTATATTTAATAATGTAAGGAAAAGTTTCAATAAAATTAACCCATTTAGCATGACGTCTATTTAACTTACTCTATCCCTTTAAGTGTTTAAGGGACTCGTGATCACTGTGAACAACAAATTCCTTGGCCATTAAATAATGTGGCCAAGTCTCGAAAGCACGGACCACTGCATAGAGCTCCTTATCGTAAGTTGGATAATTTAAGGCAGCTCCCTTCAACTTCTCACTGAAATAGGCGATTGGCTTGCCTTCCTGCATTAAAACTGCGCCAATTCCTATACCTGATGCATCACACATTAGTTCAAAGACTTTATCAAAATCAGGTAATGCTAAAACAGGTGCATGAGTGAGATCATGCTTAAGAACCGTAAAGGCATTTTCCTGAGCTTGCCCCCACACGAACGGAACATGCTTCTTGCACAAATCGTTCAGAGGTGCTGCTTTGGTGGAAAAGTCCTTCACAAACCGTCGGTAAAATCCAGCCAAACCGTGGAAAGACCTTACTTGTGCGGTCGAGGTTGGTGTAGGCCACTCCCTAATGGCTTTCACCTTAGCGTCGTCAACTTTGACACCAGCTTTAGAGACCACAAAACTGAGAAACACAACTTCCTCAACATAGAAAGTACATTTCTTCACATTGGCATACAATTTATTAGCACGTAATTCAATTAATCCCAAGTGAATATGTCCTACATGCGATTTCATATCTCTGGAATAGATCAAGATATCATCAAAATAAACCACAACAAATTTCCCTATGAACTTTCTAAGCACATGATTCATTAATCGCATAAAAGTACTAGGTGCATTTGTTAGGCCGAAGGGCATTACTAACCACTCATACAAACCAAACTTAGTTTTAAAAGCAGTTTTCCATTCATTCCCCTCCCTCATGCGAATTTGATGATAGCCCTGTGTAAGATCTATTTTAGTGTAAATCGTTGAGCCATACAAGTCCTCTAACATGTCATCAAGCCTAGGGATAGGATGCCTATACTTGATTGTTATCTTATTAACAGCTCTACAATCAACACACATTCTCCATGTACCATCTTTCTTAGGGACAAGAATTACAGGTACAACACAAGGACTAAGTGATTCCCTTACCTGACCGTTAGCCAAAAGCCTGTCGATCTGCTTCTGCAATTCCTTTGTTTCCTCTGGATTTGCCTTGTAGGCAGGTCGATTTGGAATAGATGCGCCAGGTATGAAGTCGATTTAATGTTCAATCCCATGCAGAGGCAGCAATCCCTGCGGCAGCTCTCCTGGAAAGACATCGTTGTATTCCATCAACAAACAATCAACTTCTATAGGAATATCCCGAGGGATATCTTCAGGGTTAGCACAAGTATCTTTACATACTAAAACTAGTACACAACCTTTGTTACCTAACACCTGTTCTATTTCCCCCACTGTAGCAAAAAAGCTACTTCTAACTTCTTCCTGATTAGGCTTATCAGAGTTTGCCTTACTACCCATTACAAGTTCTTTCCCTTTCCCCTTATCTAGGCACTTTCCAGCTTCCCATTTGGCGAGGGCGTCCTTTATTCAGATTGCTTCTGAATGCACTTCATTAGGTGGCATAGGTAGGAACATGTGGATCTTGCCCTCCTAGCAGACCGAGTAAGTGTTGGCGACCCCATCATGCGTTGCCTTCAAGTCGAAGAGCCATGGGCGTCCGAGCTGAATGTGACAAGCCTTCATTGGCAGAACATCATATAAAACTGTGGATTCGAACTTCCCGATAGCATATGGTACGCTTACCTGCTTGGTGACTCTGTAGCCATCTGAGCTGTTGAGCCATTGGAGCCGATAAGGACGTGGATGATTGAGTATAGGGAGCTTCAGCTTTTCGACCATATATTCACTGGCCACATTTGTGCAACTCCCTCCATCAATGATCAGAACACACAACTTCCCATTGACCTTAGTCCTGGCATGGAAGCTGTTTGTCCGTTGAGACGTATCCTGGACAGCAGCTGCAGTCAGGGTGCGAGTAACCAAGTTCTGATTAGGATCTTCTTCGATGAACTCAAATTGCTCAACCGGTGCAGACGTGGTGCTGTCAGGTAACTCCGACAAGGGGTTAACAGTTTGATCTTCTTCATCCTCTTCGGAAATGTACTCACCATCTTGCCCCAATAAGACCTTCCGGATGTTAGGACAATCGCGCATATAGTGGCCACGGCCTGAGCATTTGTGGCAAGTGACATTGCTAATGGATTGCCGAGGTGTTGATGGCGTTCTGGATTGGGATGAAGATGGGGTGGTGGCAGGGACTATAGCCTTCCGTTTTGACGTAAACAGCTTCTTAGCGGGTGGCGAGTAAACCGGATTCTTTCTCCAAACCGGTGGGGCGCTGGTAGGCGTCCGGACGGGAGGAACTGTCTTAAGGTATTCCTCCATGACCCGAGCTTTGTGCAACATGTCCGTCAAAGTTGTTGCATTCTGAAGTTCAACGGCTAAAGCTATACCCCTGTTTAGGCCATTAAGAAAACGAGCCATCGAAGC
Source organism: Leptodermis oblonga (assembly GCA_016801395.1). NCBI lineage: Eukaryota > Viridiplantae > Streptophyta > Magnoliopsida > Gentianales > Rubiaceae > Leptodermis > Leptodermis oblonga. The sequence goes on along the minus strand of CM028756.1, from coordinate 20,250,551 downwards.
AGGCTCATCTTCCTGTACATTTGCCCTAATTTTGGCCATCTCTAACTTTCTATAATATGCGTCTACAGATAAAGATCCTTGTAAAAGAGTATGTAATTTCCTATACAATTCTCTAAAATAATAATCAGGAACAAAATTTCTACGCATAGACGTCGTCAAATCATACCAAGTTAGAGGCGGAGCACGGGCCCGCATGGGACGCGTATTCCTTTGCTGGTCCATCTCTTGATTCCACTAGACCAAGGCATAGTCTTTGAAATGTACCACAGCGAGTGGGACTTTCTTGTGTTCTAGGATCGCATGAAGCTCGAAGATGCGCTCCAGCTTCATCTCCCAGTCTAGGTAATCCTCCGGATTCGAACCGCCGGCGAAGGGTGGAACAGTCATTTTGCATTGACTAAGACCCTCGAAAGGCTTGGTAGCGGCATTGTTATCATTGGCAGGGGTGTCCTCCTCTTACTCCGTACGCCGTTGTTCCCGCTCGGTCCGCATGTCAGCAACCTCCTCCGTTTGGGTAGCAAATTGCGCAGAGAGTTGCACTATCGCAGCCAGTATTTGCTCACTTCCAAAAGGGGCAGAAGCATCTCCTGATATCGGTTTTAGGCGAAAATCTGTCTGCTAAGAACCAGGAAAAATGAGTAGTAACCTTACCCCCTTGTCCCCCAAGTGTATCCCACCTAACAGCTACACACAAACCAGTGTTTCACTCTAGGGTGGCGCCCTTATAGTATGTTCACTCAAGCCATTTTTCACTTTACCTCCTGGTATTGACAAATGTATAAGGTAAACAGTAACTCACACACAGCAATGATACTTAAGGAAAAAGCACAAATTTTCGAAAAATAGATACTTGGTTCTATTTTGGAGTTGAAAAATCTTTTCGCAAACGATATTTGTAATATAGTTCAGACAAGAGGTACACAACAAGGAAATTTCGGGGTGAAGCCCTCAAATTTCAGAAAATATGGGTGTGCACGATGACAAAATCCAAACTATAATTCAAGAGTAAACGTTCAGGTAGCTTGAAAAGATACAACTAGCAAATGAAAGCAGGGCAATTCAAGAATTGAATAGAATCAAGAAATAAGCAGAGTTGAACAACTTTAAGAAAGTCCTAAAACTAACCAAAGAAGAGATCACCAACCCAATAGGTAATCAAAGAAACCAATCCCAGCAAATTATCAATTCTTTCAATATGCAGATAACCCAATTACGAATTTTAAAAACCCCCAAGTGGCGGAAAAATTTCTCAAAATTCCAGTGTAGTGCTGTGAGGAGTAGCGTCGGTAATCGAACACTATCAACTTTGCAAGTACACTGAAAAAGAAAAAGATTCCCAATGAAGGACAGAGTCCTCTTTGGCCGAAGAGTAGTGCTGTGGGAAGTAGTGTCGGTAATCGAACACTATCAACTTTGCAAGTACACCTCAAGCCGTAGAGAAAACAATCCTTACTCAATAGGTGCCACACAAAAAAAATTACCAATTTGCGATTTTAAGAAAAAGCCCTAGGGTCAGCAAAGATAATTTCAGCAGCACCAGGACACAAAATGAAGAATTCAATAGATTTTCAAGAATTCAAAACCAGGTATCCGAAACTAGTGCATGCAAATCACCATGTGCAGATAAGGAGAGCTGCTTAACATGAGCCGCAAAACTCACCAACTTTAAACAAAATCGGCACAAGAGGAGTATAAAAAAGTCGGAACAACCCAGCAATTTAGACACAAAAACAGCAGCACTAAAGTGTCTCTCAAAACCCTTGTGTCGCAAGGCAAAGGCGACTAAAAGATTCAACCAAAACCGAAACCTTAGCTAAGCCAAAATCCGAACCCAATTTTATTTCTAAAGTCTGAATTTAATTTTGAATTTTCAGCAAGGGATATGCGATTTTTTTAATTAAAGAAAACAGCCCCAAAACAGTACAAGCTTTTCGCAAAAAGAAGGTAATTTTAAAACCCTAAGTTGCGTTTTTCAGTACTTTAAAATTTGGTTCAATTTTTCTAGGGAATTTCGATTTGAAGATAGGGTAAAACAGTACCAAGAAACCGAAATTCAGAGCTTGAAAGGAAAAATTTCCCCCAAGAAGTGCGTTCTAATTCCAAGAATTTCAAGACAAGCAAGACTAACAAGGAAAAGAAAACACCTGATAAAGATTGGGTTGGTTACTTCAACCTTTTCCAGCCACGAAACCAACCCAAGCTCTGATACCAATTGATGTGGACCAAGGTACACATGCGGATGAATTGCCAAGGAAAGTCTGATTAAGTGGCGGGGACTATAGCCTTCCGTTATGATGTAAACGGCTTCTTAGCGGGTGGCGAGTAAACCGGATTCTTTCTCCAAGCCGGTGGGGCGCTAGTAGGCGTCCGGACGGGTGGAACTGTCTTCAGGTATTCCTCCATGACCCGAGCTATGTGCAACATGTCCGTCAAAGTTGTTGCATTCTGAAGTTCAACGGCAAAAGCTATACACCTGTTTAGCCTATTAAGAAAACGAGCCATCGAAGCAGCCTCATCTTCCTGTACATTTGCCCTAATTTTGGCCATCTCTAACTTTCTATAATATGCGTCTACAGATAAAGGTCCTTGTACAAGAGTATGTAATTTCCTATACAATTCTCTAAAATAATAATCAGGAACAAAAGTTCTACGCATGGACGTAGTCAAATCATACCAAGTTAGAGGCAGAGCACGAGCCCGCATGGGACGCGTATTCCTTCGCTGGTCCATCTCTTGATTCCACCAGACCAGGGCATAGTTCGTGAAATGTACCACAGCGAGTGGGACCTTCTTGTGTTCTGGGATCGCATGAAGCTCAAAGAAGTGCTCCATCTTCATCTCCCAGTCTAGGTAATCCTCCGGATTCGTACCGCCGGCGAAGGGTGGAACAATCGTTTTGCATTAACTGAGACCCTCGACGGGCTTGGCAGCGGCATTGTTATCATTGGCAGGGGTGTCCTCTTACTCCGTACGCCGTTGTTCCCGCTCGGCCCGCAAGTCAGCAACCTCCTCCGTGAGGGTAGCAAATCGCGCAGAGAGTTGTGCTATCACAGCCAGTATTTGCTCACTTCCCAAAGGGGCAGAAGCACCTCCTGACATCGGTTATAGGCGAAAATCTGTCTGCTAAGGACAAGGAAAAATGAGTAGTAACCTTACCCCCTTGTCCCCCAAGTGTATCCCACCTAACAGCTACACACAAACCAATGTTTCACTCTAGGGTGGCACCCTTATTGTATGTTCACTCAAGCCTTTTTCCACTCTACCTCCCGGTATTGACAAATGTATAAGGCAAACAGTAACTCACACACAGTAATGATACTTAAGGAAAAAGCACAAATTTTCAAAAAATAGATACTTGGTTCTATTTTGGAGTTGAAAAATCTTTTCGCAAACGATAGTTGTAATATAGTTCAGATAAGAGGTACACAACAAGGAAATTTTGGGGTGAAGCCCTCAAATTTCAGAAAATATGGGTGTGCACGATGACAAAATCCAAACTATAATTCAAGAGTAAACGTTCAGGTAGCTTGAAAAGATACAACTAGCAGTTGAAAGCAGGGCAATTCAAGAATTGAATAGAATCAAGAAATAAGCAGAGTTGAACAACTTTAAGAAAGTCCTAAAACTAACCAAAGAAGAGATCACCAACCCAATAGGTAATCAAAGAAACCAATCCCAGCAAATTATCAATTCTTTCAATATGCAGATAACCCAATTACGAATTTTAAAAACCCCAAGTGGCGGAAAAATTTCTCAGAATTCCAGTGTAGTGCTGTGGGGAGTAGCGTCGGTAATCGAACACTATCAACTTTGCAAGTACACTGAAAAAGAAAAAGATTCCCAATGAAGGACAGAGTCATCTTTGGCCGAAGGGTAGTGCTGTGGGGATTAGTGTCGGTAACCAAACACTATCAACTTTGCAGGTACACCTCAAGCCGTAGAGAAAACAATCCTTACTCAATAGGTGCCACAAAAAAAATACCAATTTGCGATTTTAAGAAAAAGCCCTAGGGTTAGCAAAGTTCAATTTTGACTCACTAACCAATTCCCAGAGATAATTTCAGCAGCACAAGAACACAAAATCAAGAATTCAATATATTTTCAAGAATTCAAAACGAGGTATCTGAAACTAGTGCATGCAAATCACAATGTGCAGATAAGGCGAGCTGCTTAACATCAGCCGCAAAACTCACCAACTTTAAACAAAATCAGCACAAGAGGAGTAGAAAAACAGTCACAAAAACCCAGCAATTTAGACGCAAAAACAGCAGCACTAAAGTGTCTCTCAAACCCTAGTGTTGCAAAGCAAAGGCGACTAAAAGATTCAACCAACAAACCGAAACCCTAGCTGAGCCAAAACCCGAACCCTAATCTATTTTTAAAGTTCAGAATTTAATTTAATTTTTCAGCAAGGAATTCCATATTGTAATTTAAGGGAGAGTACTCAAACTAATAGTTTTAAGATCTGAATACTTGTTTTATTATGGAGTTTCGGCTGCCTATTTATAAGGCAAAAGGCAGCCGAAATTCTGCCCTAAAAGAAGTAGGAAAAGAATTGGAATTGGAAACCAATCAAGAGATTGATTTCCTTTACAATACCAAAACCTGAAAGAAGTGGGTAATGGTAAAAAGAAAATGAAATTCGGTCACCTTAATCTTAATGGCAGCCAAAATTACAAGTTAAAATAAGAAGGAAAAGGAATTGAAAATCCTACTCCAAAAAGGAGATCAAGAAGGGATCTTTTTTGGAAACTAATAAACTAAGGGCAAAATAGGAAACATGCACAAATCCTTATTTTCCCCCAAACCCTAACCCTTACTTTCGCAAACCCTAATGGACTAGGCCTTGCGTGTGGGCTTCTTGATGGGCTGGCCGACTTGATGATGTGGAATGGACTCCATGGATTGGGTCGGCCCAATTGTTGATGGCGCATGATGGAATGGTGTAGGGAGCTTCCGAAATCTTTTGGAACCTCCCGGAATCTTTTCGGAATCAAGATTTTTCAAGATTCTGCAAAATATGAAATTCAAGATTTTCAAGAAAATCAAGAACTTCAAGAAATGTCTCTTTAAAGTCCAACAACCTTCCGGCGTCTTCAAGAACTTCAAGAAACAGCCTGCTCTTCATTGTGGAATGGGGAATTGCGCCTCTTCTTCAAGAATTGTAAGGAGAGTTGCAATTTGAACCTTTCCGGCTTTGTTCTCCAAGGCGTTGGCTTCTACTATCAATTGAGCATCCTGTCGGCAAGCTTGTACATGGTTGTTGAGAGTCTCTTGAACCTTCTTTGCTCTGCTTCTGGTCATTGGCCCAATGATATCTACAAGTGGATCCCTTTGATATGGACTTGGATCCTGAAGCATTGTTGGGCCTCAGTGTAGAACCCGAACCTCCTCAGCTTCTCTGGACTCACTTATCGGTGGACTTGGGATGCCCTCATTAGCATTCCTCAACAGGGTTTTCGCCTTTCGAAGTCGCCTACGGCTTCAACCCGCTAACAGTACTGGATTTACTGCCACTGCCCCAGAAGGATCAGACAAGTCTTGATGGAGCATAGAAAGCAGAAGCTGTTAAGCGGTTGCATGAGAAGGTTCGTCCGAATATAAAGAAGACAAATGCACGTAACGCAAAAGCTGCAAATCAAAGGCGTACGGCAGTGAGCTTTGAACCTGGTGATTGGGTTTGGGTTCTAATGAGGCCATCCCCAACCCAACGACAAGTCCAAGTAGAGAGGATCTACAGGTTGAGGCAGGGGACTCGAGAAAGGAAGCAGAGCCTGTTCGTGTGCTACATCGAGGCCCAGCTATCCTCCAGGACCCGAGCCCATACCAGAGAGATCCATTGGCAGATATCATTGGACCTTGAGAACCTAGTCCAAGAGTGTTCCCGGCAATCCCAGATGGCATCCAAAGCACAAACCCCTGAAGATAAAGCCCAGAAGAGTCAGAAGGGTAAAATGGTCATTTTACTCACCATTTCCGAAAAGGGGTCTAAATTGAAGAATCATGAAGAAATGAAGAGTTTGTAAAATTTGAGTTTCAGAAATGATTTCGGAAGCTTCCAAAAACTTCCTACACTTTTCACAGACACGCTATTGAGTTTTGGGCCGAATCCCCTTGCAATACACCTTCATAAATTCGGCCAGCCCAGACCAAGAGAAGGAGAGGAAATTCCAAAATTGGGAAGCCCAATTGAGAAGCCCCATCCGAAATTGTGAAGGGTTTTAATTAAGGAGTTAGTTTGAGTTTACAACTTAAGTTAATTCTAGTAGTAGTTTTCAATGAGAGTTCCTACTTAAACTCTTGTTGTATTTTAATTTTACTTCTTATTCTTCTTATTTTTAAGATAATTTTCGGCTGAAATTATCCAATAATTCACCCAAATTATTATCTCTTAACAAACCTAGTTCCTTTAGGTTTGTTTCTTTTCAAGAGATCAATCTCTCGATTGATTTCTACTTCTTAGTTTTGATTCATTTCTACTTGTTATTTAGTATAGAATTTCGGCTAGGTTCACCCTTGTGAAATCCGAATCACTATCATCAACTAAACCTAGTTCTTTTAGGTTTCAGTTTGTAAGGAATCAATCTCTTGATTGAGTTCCAATTTTAATTGCTTTCTACTACTTTTTACTGAAGAATTCGGCTGCCTATAACTATAAATAGGGGTCCTCTTCTTCATTTTTGAACACACAATTTTGATTCAAGTAATAGAATAGTATAGTTTTATACTTCTTGAATCATTCTCTTATTTTGAGCTTTCGTAGTTTGCATGCTTTGTGAATTACTATAAGTTTAGAAACTATAGCTTTTTAGGTAATTGCTCTGCCTAGAATGCATGCTTTTGTTTCGACTCTTTTGTTCTTAAACTTGGTTCGATCTGCGTGTTTAAAATTAGCTTAGCTTAATTTTAGTAGACTGCCGAATCCAAGGTAGGGATTCTAGAGGTTAAGAGCTGCGTCTCGCAATTTCCAGACTTTCCTTGGCAAGTATTCCGCATCGTGAACTCCGGTCCACATCAATTGGTATCAGAGCCAAGGCTGGTTGCGTGACAAGAGGAGGCTGAAGTAACTCGGCCAAATCATCAGGTGTTTTCTAATCCTTGTTAGTCATGAATTCTTCTTGAAATTCTCGAAATTAGAACGCTCCTTCTTAAGAAATTTTTTTTAAGAAAATTAAATTTCGGTACTACCCTACCGTTTTTATACATCAAAACCGAAATTTTTTTGGAAAAGAAAGGAAATATCGAGAATTTTTCAGTTTTGCGGTGGAAGTTCAGTAGCTCACTTTGTTAAGCAATTTGTGAATTCTCTGTGCTACATTCTTACCCCTTGCTTCTAAAATCAGTGGTTACCAAAAAAAAAAAAAAGAGTAAAAATCACCTTTTTTTTCGGGGTACTCAAAATTTTGGAATTTCACATTTCTGCAGGGGGGTTACTATTTTCGCAACTTTGGGGTAAATTTTTCTAGAAGCTCTTAATTAGTGGGAATTGGTTTCTTGATTACCTATTGGGTAGGTGATCACATCTAGGGTAGTAATATTCCTGATTCGTTCAAATCTGCTCATTATTTCTTGCTTCTTTCACTTGAATTGCCCTGTTTTCTCCGTAAACTGAATACTTTTCGTGCCACCTTATACGCCTACTCTGCACTATAACTTGAATTTTGTCATCGTGCGCATTACATTAATTTCTTGAACTTTGAGGGCTTATCCCCGAAAGTTCCTTTGTGTGCATATCTTATTCAAGTTATACTACAAAATTTCTTTTCGAAAGGTTTTTACAAAACAAAAAAGAACCAAGTTCTGTTTTCGAAAATTTCTTTTGCTACATTCATATATAGTTTCGTGCTTGTGTGATTTACTTATTGCTTATTACCTTTCCTCAATATTTGAGAACTTTGAGTAGTATACAGGATTGAAATAAAAGGCTGAGTGATACAGCATACAAGGGCCGCCAACCCTACGAGTGAAACACTGTGATGAGGATATCCAGCCTTTTTGGGAGTAGGATTTTTATTCTTTCCTTATTGTTTTTAAGTGTAAATTCGGCTGCCTCTTAACAAAAAGGGGGTGAACGAAATTACCTTTTCTTTTTCTTACCAAATTCTACTTCTTTCCGAATTTGGTAAAGGAAATTAACCTCTTGATTAATTTCCAATTCTTTTCCTTATTTTCTTTCTTATTTTCGGCCACCCCTATATCTATAAATAGGGCAGCCATGCATAATAATATTCAGAGTATTTCAGATCAAAAACTTAGTGTTTGAGATACCTCCTTTTATTGCTTTATGTATTTGCATGTCGTAGTTTACATAATTGCATGAACTTAGCTAATTAGGTTATTTGCTCTACCTAATTATTCGCATGTTCAAAACTCTTTTCTTGCACTTGGTTCGAATCTAAAACAAAAACAACTAGATTAGGTCTTTTTGTTTATTCTGATTTCGAAGGTAAGATAGAGTCTTATACGAGCTCGCCGCTTAATCACAAGGTCCTTGGCAACATTATCCGCATGTGTACAACCGTCCACATCAATTGGTATCAGAGCTAAGGAGTGGTTTCGTGGCTGGAGGAGATCAACCGATCAAATCCTTTCCAGGTGTTTTCTTTTCCTTATCTTGAATTTTGGATTAGACTTCATCTTCTTGGGGAAAATTTTTTCTTTCAAGCTTTTAATTTTCGGTTTTGCTGCTGTTTCTCCATCTTTTCAAACCGAAAATTTTCTAAATACCCAGACTGCCCTTGCTGTAAAAATTCAGAAAATAAATCGAGTTTTAGAAAATAAGTTCGGGTTTTTGGCAAATCGGGTTTAAGAAATTTTTAAGGGTTCGGTTTTTGTGCTTCAAATTGGGTTCGGGTTTTTGCTTCTTTTAGGGTTCTTGGATTTCTCACTTAAACCCTAAACCCTAACCCTAAACCCTAAACCCTAACCCTAAACCCTAAACCCTAAACCCTAAACCCTGAACCCTAAACCCTAAACCCTAACCCTAACCCTAAACCCTAACCCTAACCCTAAACCCTAATCCCTAATTTCGGTTTTTGGGTTCGGTTTTCTGTTTTGGTTTTGCTATTCGGGTTTTCAGTTTCGGGTTCCATTCTCGGGTTTACCTACTTTCTAAGGGTTTTCGGGTCTTGCTTGGGTTTATCTATTGCTGGGCTTCTTGCGAATTATTTCTATCCCTCTTGTGCTGTTTTGTTGAGAAATAGTGAGTTTTTGCGGTTGATGTTAAGCAGCTCACTTTGTTTGCGCATTGAAAAATTATATGCTCTAGTTTGGGATACCTTGTTTTGAATTCTTGAAAATATATTGAATTCTTGGTTTTGTATCCTTGTGCTGCTAAGATAATTCCTAGGAATAGGTTAGTGAGTCAAAAATTGAACTTGCTAGCCCTAGGGTTGTCAATTCTTGAAATCGTATCTTGCTGCAATTTGGTGCTGTTTTCGGTTAATTGAGGGATTAGAAATCGCAAGTTGGGTACTGTTTTGCCTATAAGGAGCATTGATAATTTGTGGGGATTGGTTTCTTGATTACCTATTGGGTGGGTGATCTCTTCTTTGGGTAGTTTTAGGACTTTCCTAAAGTTGTTTCAATTCTGCTTATATTTCTTTGCTTCTATTCAATTTTGAATTGCCCTGCTTTCATATTGCCTAGTTATCTTTTCGTGCAACCTGGACATTAGATCTTTAATTATAGTTTGGATTTTGTCATCGTGCACACTCATCATTTCTGAAATTTGAGGGCTTATCCCCGAAATTTCCTGTTTTGTACTTCATATCTGAACTATATTACACATATCGTTTTGCGAAAAGATTTTTCAAAATTAGAACCAAGTGTTGGTTTTAGCGAAAATTTTTGCTTCTTTCTTAAGTGTATTGCTTTTGTGTGATTTGCTGCGTGCCTAATACATTTATCAATACCGGGAGGTTTGAGTGGTAAAAGGCTTGAGTGCACATCTTATACAGGGCGCCACCCTAGAGTGAAACACAGGGTTGTGTGTAGCTATTAGGTGGGAAACACTTGGGGGAATAAGGGGGTAAGGTTATTTCTCACTTTTCCTTATTCTTAGCAGACAGGTTTTCGCTTTCTTATCCAATGTCAGGTGGAGGTGCTCCTAACCCTATAGGAAACGAGCAAATCCTGGCTGCGATTGCGCAACTCTCCGCGCGATTCACTACTCTCACGGAGGAAGTCGCCGACCTCAGGACTGAACGGGATCAGAGGCGCACAGACTCAGACGACGATGTTGCCGCCCCAGGCACCAACGCCGCAGACCAGCCCTTCGCAGGCCTCAGTCAGTGCAAAACTACCATTCCACCCTTTGCCGGAGGCACGAATGCTGAGGAGTACTTAGACTGGGAGATGAAGATGGAGCGCATCTTTGAGCTTCATGCGATCCCAGAGCACAAGAAGGTCCAGCTCGCAGTTGTACATTTCATAGACTATGCCCTAATCTGGTGGAATCAGCAGCAGGACCAGCGCAGAAATACACGCCCAATGCGTGCCCGCGCACCGCCTCTCTCTTGGTTTGATTTGACTACTTCTATGCGTAGGACTTTTGTACCGGACTATTATTTTAGAGAATTGTATAGGAAATTACATACTCTTGTACAAGGTTCTATGTCTGTAGATGAGTACTATAGAAAGTTAGAGATGGCAAAAATTAGGGCTAATGTACAAGAAGATGAGCCCGCATCTATGGCTCGTTTTCTTAGTGGTTTAAACAGGGGTATTGCTTTAGCTGTGGAATTGCAGAATGCTACAACGCTGACAGACATGCTGCACAAAGCTCGGGTTATGGAGGAGTATCTGAAGTCCGTTCCACCAGTCCGGACACCTACCAGCGCCCCACCAACTTGGCGCAAGAATCCGACCTACTCGCCACCAGCAAGGAGGCCGATCATGTTTGAGAACAAAGCCCTAGTCCCTGTTGCCGCCGCCACCTCTTCTTCATCACAGCAGAAAACGCCATCCACTCCCAGACAGTCTATCAGCAACGTAACTTGCCACAAATGCTCAGGCCGTGGCCACTACATGAGGGATTGTCCAAATATCCAGAAGGTCTTGTTGGGACAAGATGGTGAGTACATTTCAGAGGAGGATGAAGAAGACCTCAAGGGTGAGGTCGATGAAATAAGGGCCGCCCAGCAGGGTCAGTTTGAGGAGGAGGAAGACGTCCACACCCCATGGGCTGGCGCTGATACAAAGCCCTTGAAGGTCTAAGTCAGTTGAAGACATCTATGCCTTCTTTCAACAAAGGTACGGACCTCAAAGAATACTTAGACTGGGAGATCAAGATGGAGCGGATCTTTGAGCTTCACTCGGTTCCCGAACATAAGAAGGCTCCACTCGCGGTGATCAATTACACCTAATATGCACTCGTTTGGTGGAATTTGGAGCTGGACCAGAGGCGCAATACCAGGCCTATGCATGCACGAGCGCCACCTATTTCATGGTTTGATTTGACGACAGCGATGTGCAAGACTTTTGTACCCGCGTATTATTTTAGAGAATTGTATAGGAAGTTACACACTCTTGTACATTGATCTTTAACTGTTGATGCTTATTTTAAGAAATTAGAGATGGCTAAGATTAGGGCTAATGTAATAGAAGATGATGCCGCCAGCATGGCGCGTTTTCTTTGTGGGTTTAATAGAGGGATAGCTTTAGCTGTGGAACTACAGAATGCTACTAGTTTGACGGATATGCTCTACAAAGCCAGAGTGATGGAAGAATACCTGAAGACTGTTCCACCAGTTAGGACGCCAACACCTGCCAAGAAACAGTTCAACTCTGAAAGTAAAGCTATTTAGTCTGCCCCAACCACCTCTTCTTCTTCAGCAGCTAAATCACATTTCATAGCGAAGCACAATCGTCTCGAATAGGGATGTTAAATTTTTGAGTTATTTTTGGAAAACATTGTGGTCTAGACTAGGAACTAAATTACTATTTTCTACTAATAGCCATCCGCAAACGGATGGTCAAACAAAAGTGACCAACCGAACAGTAGGGAATTTATTAAGGGCACTGATTAAAAGTAATCTTGTAGGTTGGGAACAGGTCTTGCCGATTGCAGAATTTGCCTACAATCGCTTCAAGCATTCATCAACTGGATTTTTGCCCTTTGAAGCTGCCTACGGCTTCAATCCGTTGACGGTGATGGATTTACTACCACTGCCCCTGAAGGAACAAACAAGTATGGATGGCGAACAAAAAGCAGACACCGTCAAAAAGCTTCATCAGAAGGTTCGAGAGAACCTTGAGAAGAAAAATGCCAAGTATGCTTCAGATGCAAATCGAAGTCGCAAGGCTATGACCTTTGAACCAGGCGACTGGGTTCACATGAGGAAGGAAAGGTTTCCAGTAGCTCGGAGGACCAAACTCCACCCCAGAGTCGATGGGCCTTTTCAAGTTAAAGCAAAGATGGGGAATAACGCCTACAAACTGGATCTACCAGGTGAGTATAGCGTTAGTGCATCTTTTAATGTTGCTACCTTGTCTCCGTTTAATTTTTACCAGGATCTTGATTCGAGGTCGAATCCTTTCCAACCGGGAGAGAATGATGAGGGCATCCCCAGCCCTACGCCAAGTCAGTATACAGAGGATCCCAGTTCGAATAATGAAGGTTCGAAAGTGCAGCAGAGGTTCGTGTGCTTCATAGAGGCCTGCCAATGCTCTAGGACCCAAGCCCATATCAGAGAGATCTGTTAGTTGACATAGTTGGGCCTATGACCCGAAGAAGGACAAGGAAGCTCAGATCAGACCTTGAAAACCTTGTTCAAAGGAGTGCTACAGAAGCCCAGTTCGTTACGGACACCAACGCCCTTGAAGAGAATAGAAGGAAGTTTAAAAGCGTCACTTTATTCTCCATTACAGAGGAAATGGTGCCTACTAATCAATCTAGCTGAAGGAAAGGGCATTTCTTGAAGTTCTTGATTTTGTTGAAAATCTTGAATGTCGCGGTTTACTGAATCTTGAAGAATCTTGAAATTCTTGATTTTTGACTTTTCGGAATGATTTCGGGAGATTCCAGAAGATTCCAGAACCTCCCTACGTCATCCACCTCATGCGCCACTCAAAATGGGCCGAACTCACCCTTGGAGCCCATTCCATTATTTTGGCCAGACCAAGCCCACAAGAAGCAACCCACACGCCACTTGGAAACTTAGGTTAGAGAAGAATTAGGTTTTTTGCATGTTACATAATTCTACTCAAAGTTTGTTACAAGTTAATTAGGTTGTTACAAGTTTGTTACAACTAGATCAACTTGGTAGTTTCCAAAAAGGGATCCCTTCTTGATCTCCCTTTTTCATTAGGTTTTGTAATTATTTATTAAGTGTTTTAATGTGTAAATTCGGCCATATCTAATAGGGGGCAGCCAAATTAGGTAATAAACACCAAACCTAGTTCCTTTAGGTTTCTGGTTTGTAAGAAATCAATCTCTTGATTGGTTTCCAATTCTATCTCTTTTCCTTTTGTATTTTGGACTTTAATTTCATCCATCCTACTCTCTATAAATAGAGGGGGACGAAATTCATTGTTCTTTAGTTGATTAAATGATTTAAGTTATAGTTTTATACTTCTTTAATCACTCACCTTATTTTGGGCTTATGTAATTTGCATGTTTGTTAATTGCTAAAAGCTACAGAAACTATAGGCCAATAGATAATTGCTCTGTCTATTGCTAAGCTTTGTTTCGATTTTATTATTCTCCACTTAGTTCGAATTGCATGTTTAATTTACTTTGTAAGTTAGTAGTCTGCCGAATCCAAGGGTAAGGATTCTAGAAATTAAGAGATGCGGCTTGCATTCAAACTTTCCTTGGCACTTTCAGCATCGAGTTCTTGGTTTCCACGGCGTTGGGGATCAGGGGTTCACATCAATAGCTTTCTAGGTAATTGCTCTGCCTAGATTGCATGCTTTTTTATATGAACCCCTGAACTCCATGCCGTGGAAATCCAAGACCTCGATGCGGAAAGTGCTAAGGAAAGTCTGAATGCAAGACGCAACTCTTAACTTCTAGAATCATTACCCTTGGATTCGGCAAACTACTAACTTACAAAGTAAATTAAACACGCAATTCGAACCAAGTGGAGAATAATGGAATCGAAACTGATGAGGACATCCCCAGCCCTATGCCAAGTCAGTACACAGAGGATCCCAGTTCGAGCAATGAGGACTCGAAAAGTGCAGCAGAGGTTCGTGTGCTCCATAGAGGCCCGACAATGCTCCAGGACCCGAGCCCATATCAAAGAGATCCGTTCGTTGACATAGTTGGGCCTATGACCCGAAGAAGGACAAGGAAGCTCAGAGAAGATTTTGAAAACCTTATTCAAAGGAGTGCTACAGAAGCCCAAATCGTTACGGACACAAACGCCCTTGAAGAGAATAGAAGGAAGGATAAAAACGTCACTTTGCTCTCCATAACAGAGGAAATGGAGCCTACTAATCAATCCAGCTGAAGGAAAGGGCATTTCTTGAAGTTCTTGATTTTCTTGAAAATCTTGAATTTCATGGTTTGCTGAATCTTGAAGAATCTTGAAAATCTTGAAATTCTTGATTTTTGACATTTCAAAAAGATTCTGGGAGATTCCAGAAGATTCCAGAACCTCCCTACATCAATTCCACCATGCGCCACCTCAAAATGGGCCGAAACCACCTTGAAGTCCATCTCACCAATTTCGGCCAGACCAAGCCCACAAGGAGACAGCCCACACGCCACTTGGAAGTTTAGGTTAGGGAAGGATTAGGATTTGCGCATGTTTCCTAATTCTACTCAAAGTTTGTTACCAGTTAGTTAGGGCTGTTACAAGTTTGTTACATCTTGGGCTGACTTGTAGTTAGTTTCCAAAAAGGTTTACCTTCTTGAAACCTTTTTGTGATTTGTTTATTTCCTTATTTCTTTTTGTAATTTCGGCCAGCACTTCCTCCTTGCAGCCGAATTCCTTTTCTTTAACCAATCCTAGTTCCTTTAGGATTTGGTTCTTGTATGAAATCAATCTCTTGATTGGTTTCGAATTTCACTTCCTTTTCCTAGTTCATTTAGGACTTAAATTCGGCCACCCCCTCCCCTATATAAGGGCAGCCGAATTCATCATTATATTTTAGTTGATTATTGATTAAGTTAGAATTTATACTTCTTTAATCACTCATTTATTTTGGGCTTATGTAATTTGCATGCTTGTTAATTGCTAAAAGTCAAGAAACTATAGGCTCATAGATAATTGCTCTGTTTATTAATCAAAGCTTTGTTTCAAATTCTAGTTTACTTCACTTGGTTCGAATTGCATGTTTAATTTACTTTGTAGGGTTTAAGAGCAGTGTCTTGCATTCAGACTTTCCCTAGCACATTCCGCATAGAGTTCTTGGTTTCCAAAGGCATTGGGAATCAGGGGTTCACATCAATTGGTATCAGAGCACCAGGGTTGTTTGCTCGACCGGAGGAGACTGAAGTAACTCAGTTGAATCATCAGGTGTTTTCTCTTCCTTTATTCTACTTTAATTAATGAATTTGTGGAAAAGAACGCTCCTTTTTGAGAAATTTTTTTCTGTTTTTCTTAAATAAACTTTCGATTTTGATCATATTGCTTTGCTAGTAAAATCAAAATTGTGGATTGAAAAAGGAAGAAGAATTTGTGAAAAGAAAGGGTTAAAATCGATTTCCTAATCATTTGGGAAAATCGGCTTTAGGGTTTTAAAGTTAGGGCTCTTTTGCTCACTTTTGGTACTGTTTTTGCAATTGCCTTTGTGGATCCTATTAGTGCTATTTTCGGTTGCAATTAAAGGATAACTGACACTTTTTGTTGCTAAAATTGCTCTTTATTGGACTATTTTACACACCTCTCCCTATTTGTAATTTTATTGAATTCGGTGAACTTTGGCGGTTGAAGTTAAGCCACTCACCTTGTTTTGCAATTTGTGATATATCTGCACGCCTACCTTGTTTTGAATTCTTGAAAATATCGAGTTCCTGAAACTGTATCGTCGTGCTGTCTAAAGTTCTAAATCGCATATTTGGATTGGGAAGTGATAAAATTGCAATTTTTGGTATCTTTGTGGCAATTGTTTCAAGGAATGATTTTCTCACAGTTTAAAGTGTGCCTGCAAAGTTGATAGATTTCGTTCATCGACACTACTCACCACAGTAGTACGCTCCAAAACCAAAGAGGTTTCTTTTCTTTATTGGGAATCTTCTTCTCTGTCATTGTGCTTGCAAAGTTGATAATGTTCGTTTTCGCCACTACTCCCCACAGCACCACAAGTGACATCTGGGGAATTTTTCTGCCACAGGGGTTAAAATTTTCTTTTTCAAAAACTTGGATAATTGGTTGGAATTGGTTTCTTAATTACCCGTTGGGTAGGGTGATCACTTCTTGGGTTAGATAGGTCTTTCCTGATTTGTTTCAAACCTGTTGATTATTCTTGTTTCTTCAATTGAATTGCCATGCTTCTTAAAGCTTGCTGTCTTTTCGTGCTACCTAAACGATTACTCTGAATTATAGCTTGAATTTGTTTTCGTACACTATCATTATCTCTGAACTTTGAGGGCTTCTCCCCAAAAGTTCCTTATTGGTGTGCTTCTTATTTGAGCTATATTATCAAAATTTCTTTTTCGAAAAGTGTTTTTTTTACAACTGAAAATCGAACCAAGTTCTTTTTTCTGAAAGATTTTTGACTACTTTCCTATATAGTTTGTTCTTTGTGTGATTGATTGCTTGCTTGTTACCTTTGCCCAGGATTTTGTGAAATTAATTGAGTATACAGGACTGAGGTAAAAGGCTGAGTGATCCAGCCCATAAGGGTTGCCATAACTAAGAGCGATACACAGGGTTGTGTGTAGTTTTAAGGAGGGCCATTCTAGGGGAACAAGGGAGTAAGGTTACTCTGCTCACTTTTACTTGTTCTTAGCAAGGATGTTTCTTGGTTACTAGGCATGTCAGGAGGAGACGCGTCCCCAGATATGAATGCACAACTCATGGCCGCCATTGTGAATTTAACCAATCAATTCACAGACCTCAAGGGTGAGGTCGATGAGATAAGGGCCGCCCAGCAGGATCGGTTCGAGGAGGAGGAAGACATCCACACCCCACGGGCTGGCATTGATACAAAGCCCATTGAAGGTCTAAGTCAAATGAAGACATATGTGCCTTCTTTCAGCTGAGGTACGGACCCCGAAGAATACTTAGACTGGGAGGTCAAGATGGAGCAAATTTGAGCTTCACTCGGTTCCCGAACACAAGAAGGCTCCACTCGCGGTGGTCAATTTCACCGAATATGCACTCGTTTGGTGGAATCAGGAGTTGGACCAGAGGCGCAATACTAGGTCTATGCGTGCACGTGCGCCACCTATTTTGTGGTTTGATTTGACGATAGCGATGCGCAAGACTTTTGTACCTGCGTATTATTTTAGAGATTGTAAGGAATTGCAGCGTCAAGTGGAGAAGTTACTCGCCAACGGCCAGGTAAGGGAATCTTTAAGTCCTTGTGCTGTACCTGTTATACTTGTTCCTAAGAAAGATGGTACATGGAGAATGTGTATGGACTGTAGGGCTGTTAATAAAATCACCATTAAGTATAGACATCCTATTCCTAGGCTTGATGACATGCTAGAAGATCTATATGGTTTAACTGTTTATACTAAAATTGATTTAACACAAGGCTATCATCAAATTAGAATGAAGGAAGGTGATGAATGGAAAACTGCTTTTAAAACTAAATTTGGTTTATATGAGTGGTTGGTTATGCCCTTCGGCCTTACAAATGCACCTACTACTTTCATGCGATTAATGAATCATGTGCTTAGAAAGTTTATAGGAAAGTTTGTTGTGGTCTATTTTGATGATATATTGATATATAGTAGGGACATGAAGTCACACATAGAGCATATGAGATTGGTATTAATTGAGTTACGTGATAATAAATTATATGCCAATGTGAAAAAGTGTACATTCTGTGTGGAGGAAGTTATCTTCCTTGGTTTTGTTGTCTTGAAGGATGGCGTGAAAGTTGACGACGCCAAGGTTCAGTGATGTGGATGGTTGTACACATGCGGATAATGTTGCCAAGGACCTTGTGATTAAGTGACAAGCTCTTCAAAACCTTTAACTTACGTTCAGATTTGATAAACAAGGGATAAACTATCCTGACCAATTTGTTTATAAACTCGAACCAAGTGCAAGAAAAGAGGTGTGAAACATGCGAACAATTAGGCTGAGCAAGAACCTAAAAGGCTAAGTTTCATGCAATTATGTAAACTACGACATGCAAATACATAAAGCAATAAAAGGAGGTATCTCAAACACTAAGTTTTTGATCTGAAATACACTAAATTTTATTGAAATTTCGTCCCCTTTAAATAGGAGTAAGGATGGACGAAAATCAGTAGAAAAAGAAAAGGAAAAGAATTAGAATTGGAAATTAACCAACAGGTTAATTTCCTTTACAATACCAACTCCTGAAAGAAGTAGGAGAATGGTAAGAAAAGAAAAGGTAATTTCGAAAATTACAACTCCTAAATCAAGAAGGAAAGCTAATTAGAAAACAAGTAGGAAAAGAATGATAATCCTACTCCCAAAAAGAATAAGGAAACCCTTTTTGGAAATTAACTAAAAATAAAATAACTTAATTAAAATCTGAAAAATAATTCCCTAAAACCGTGTGGGCTTTTTCCTTGATTGGCCGTGTGGGCTTCTCTCATTGGATTGGGCCGTGTGGCTTCATGCTTCAACTTGGGCTGGCCGAAAATTTGTGGGCTGGTCCATGAGTTTTTGGGTCGGCCCAATTTGTAGGGAATTTTATTATTTGGTTTCTTTAAGTCCAAGAACCTCCCGGCTTCTTCAAGACTTCAAGAAACAGCCTTCTTCTTGATTAATGTGGGATGATTTGCGCCTCTCCTTCCAAGATAGTTAGAAGAGTTGCAAATTGCACATTTCCTCCATTTTGCTCCAAGGCGTGGGCTTCCATTTGGCGTCCATCTTTATGACTCCTAATATGTGCTGTTTTAGCTCTGGATATCCTCATCATCCCCTCCCAGTTGGAAAGGATTCGTCCTCGAATCCAAGGCGCTGAAAACAAACAGAAACAAGTCAGGAAGATTAACACAAAACATAGATCATACTTACCTGTAAGCGTGTAAGCATGATGCCCAATTGTTGACACGATTTGAAAAGGTATATCGCCATCACGGGCGTTAAGCTCCTTTGACATCTCTTTGGCAGCGTAAACAACAGGCAACAGTGCTTTGCAGTAGTTCTGATCGTGAGCCAAAAGCTCGTCGAACTGTCTGTGCAACTTCTTTGTCTTCTTCGGTTTGTCTCCTTCCTGCAACAAAGAAATGACTTGCATAGGGATATCCCGAGGGATATCGTCAGGGTTAGCACAAGTATCTTTACATACTAAAACTAGTACATCATCTTGGCTATCTAACACTTGTCCTATGTCTCCCTGTGTAACGAAACAACTATATTTAACTTTGTCCTGATCAGGCTTATCAGAGTTCGCCTTACTACCCTTTACAACAATTTCTTTCCCCTCACCCTTCGCTTGGCGCCTTTCAGCCTCCCATTTAGCGAGTGACTCCTTCATACGAACAGCTTCTGATCGCACTTCAGCCGGTGGCATGGGTAGGAATGTGTGGATCTTGCCCTCCTGGCAGACCGAGTAAGTGTTGGCGACCCATCATGTGTTGCCTTCAGGTCAAAGAGCCATGGTCGTCCGAGTAGAATGTGACAAGCCTCCATTGGCAGAACATCACATAAAACCGTGGATTCGAACTTACCGATAGCGTATGGTACGCTTACCTGCTTTGTGACTCTGTAGCCGTCTGAGCTGTCGAGCCATTGAAGCCGATAAGGACGTGGATGATTGATGACAGGGAGGCGCAGCTTATCAACCATGTACTCACTAGCAACATTAGTACAACTCCCTCCGTCAATAATCAGAACACATAACTTTCCATTTACCTTTGTACGGGCATGGAAGATGTTTGTCCGCTGGGACGTGTCCGGGACAGCAGCTGTAGTCAGAGTACGAGTAACCAAGTTCTGAGAAGGATCTTCTTCAAGAAATTCGAACTGCTCCACAGGTTCTGACGAAGTGCTGTCAGTCAACTCCTTTATAGGGTCAACGATTGGGTCTTCTTCATCCTCCTCTGAAATGTACTCACCATCTTGTCCCAACAAGACCTTCCGGATATTTGGACAATCCCGCATGTAGTGGCCACGGCCTGAGCACTTGTGGCAAGTTACGTTGCTGATAGACTGTCTGGGAGTGGATGGCGTTTTCTGCTGTGATGAAGAAGAGGTGGCGGCGGCAACAGGGATTAGGGCCTTGCGCTCAGACATGATCGGCCTCCTTGCTGGTGGCGAGTAGGTCGGATTCTTGTGCCAGGCTGGTGGGGCGCTGGTAGGTGTCCGGACTGGTGGAACGGACTTCAGATACTCCTCCATAACCCGAGCTTTGTGCAGCATGTCTGTCAGCGTTGTAGCATTCTGCAATTCCACAGCTAAAGCAATACCCCTGTTTAAACCACTAAGAAAGCGAGCCATAGATGCGGGCTCATCTTCCTGTACATTAGCCCTAATTTTTGCCATCTCTAACTTTCTATAGTACTCATCTACAGACATAGAACCTTGTACAAGAGCATGTAATTTTCTATACAATTCTCTAAAATAATAGTCCGGTACAAAAGTCCTACGCATAGAAGTAGTCAAATCAAACCAAGAGAGAGGCGGTGCGCGGGCACGCATTGGGCGTGTATTTCTGCGCTGGTCCTGCTGCTGATTCCACCAGATTAGGGCATAGTCCGTGAAATGTACAACTGCGAGCTGGACCTTCTTGTGGTCTGGGATCGCATGAAGCTCAAAGATGCGCTCCATCTTCATCTCCCAGTCTAAGTACTCCTCTGGATTCGTGCCTCCGGCAAAGGGCGGAACGGTAGTTTTGCACTGGCTGAGGCCTGCGAATGGCTGGTCTGCGGCGTTGGGGCCTGGACCGGCAACATCGTCGTCTGAGTCTGTGCGCCTCTGTTCCCGTTCAGTCCTGAGGTCGGCGACTTCCTCCGTTAAAGTAGCGAATCGCGCGGAGAGTTGCGCAATCGCAGCCAGAATTTGCTCGTTCCCGAGAGGGTTAGGAGCACTACCACCTGACATTGGTAAAAGAAAGCGAAAATCTGTCTGCTAAGAATAAGGAAAAGTGAGAAAGAACCTTACCCCCTTATTCCCCCAAGTGTCTCCCACCTAATAGCTACACACAAACCCCGTGTATCGCTCTAGGGTGGCGCCCTGTATAAGATGTGCACTCAAGCCTTTTACCACTCAAACCTCCCGGTATTGATAAATGTATCAGGCAAGCAGCAATTCACACAAAAGCAATGACACTTAAGAAAGAAGCAAAATTTTCGCAAAAACCACACTTGGTTCTGTTTTTGAAAAAATCTTTTCGCAAACGATATTTATGTAATATAGTTCAGATATGAAGTACACAACAGGAAATTTCGGGGTTAAGCCCTCAAATTTCAGAAAAGATGAGTGTGCACGATGACAAAATCCAAACTATAATTAAAGATCTAATGTATAGGTCGCACGAAAAGATAAACAAGGCAATTGAAAGCAGGGCAATTCAAGGTGAATAGAAGCAAAGAAAAATTAGCAGAGTTGAAACAACTTCAGGAAAGCCTAAACTACCCAAAGAAGCGATCACCCACCCAATAGGTAATCAAGAAACCAATCCCCACAAATTATCAATTCTTCTAATATGCAAAACAGTACCTAATTTGCGAAATTAATACCCTTTAATGGCCGAAAATAGTACCAAATTATAGCAAGATGCGATTTTCTAATTATGAAAACCCTAGGGCCAGCAAAATAATTTTTCACGTTACTAGCCTATTCCCAGGGATAATCTTAGCAGCACAAGGATACAAAATCAAGAATTCACTATATTTTCAAGAATTCAAGAGAAAGTATCCAAAACAAGAGCATGCAATTTTATAATACGCAAACAAGTGAGCTGCTTAACATCAACCGCAAAACTCACAATTTTCCAACAAAATCAGCACCAAAAGAAGGGTAGAAGCGTCGCAAAAGCCCAGCAATTACAACTGAAAAACCGAAACCCTAGCCAAAAATCCGAGTACTAGTTTGAAATTTAAGGCCCGAATTTAAATTCTGAATTTGCAGCAAGGGTAAACGATTTTGCTAATAGAAAAACAGTCCCAAAACAGCACTAGCCTTTCGCAAAAAGAAGGTGATTTTAAAAACCCTAAGTTGCGTTTTTCAGTGCTTTAAAATTTGGTTCAATTCTTCTAAGAAATTTTCGATTTTTAAAGATAGGGAAACAGCACCAAAATCGAAAATTTGAAACTTGAAAGAAAATAATTTTCCCCCAAAAAGATGAATTCAATTCCAAGAATTTCAAGAATAATCAAGACTAACAAGGAAAAGAAAACACCTGGAAAAGGATTTGATCGGTTGATCTCCTCCGGTCACGAAACCACTCCTTAGCTCTGATACCAATTGATGGGGACGGTTGTACACATGCGGATAATGTTGCCAAGGACCTTGTGATTAAGTGACAAGCTCTTCAAAACCTTTAACTTACGTTCAGATTTGATAAACAAGGGATAAACTATCCTGACCAATTTGTTTATAAACTCGAACCAAGTGCAAGAAAAGAGGTGTGAAACATGCGAACAATTAGGCTGAGCAAGAACCTAAAAGGCTAAGTTTCATGCAATTATGTAAACTACGACATGCAAATACATAAAGCAATAAAAGGAGGTATCTCAAACACTAAGTTTTTGATCTGAAATACACTAAATTTTATTGAAATTTCGTCCCCTTTAAATAGGAGTAAGGATGGACGAAAATCAGTAGAAAAAGAAAAGGAAAAGAATTAGAATTGGAAATTAACCAAGAGGTTAATTTCCTTTACAATACCAACTCCTGAAAGAAGTAGGAAATGGTAAGAAAAGAAAAGGTAATTTCGAAAATTACAACTCCTAAATCAAGAAGGAAAGCTAATTAGAAAACAAGTAGGAAAAGAATGATAATCCTACTCCCAAAAAGAATAAGGAAACCCTTTTTGGAAATTAACTAAAAATAAAATAACTTAATTAAAATCTGAAAAATAATTCCCTAAAACCGTGTGGGCTTTGTCCTTGATTGGCCGTGTGGGCTTCTCTCCTTGGATTGGGCCGTGTGGCTTCATGCTTCAACTTGGGCTGGCCGAAAATTTGTGGGCTGGTCCATGAGTTTTTGGGTCGGCCTAATTTGTAGGGAATTTTATTATTTGGTTTCTTTAAGTCCAAGAACCTCCCGGCTTCTTCAAGACTTCAAGAAACAGCCTTCTTCTTGATTAATGTGGGATGATTTGCGCCTCTCCTTCCAAGATAGTTAGAAGAGTTGCAAATTGCACATTTCCTCCATTTTGCTCCAAGGCGTGGGCTTCCATTTGGCGTCCATCTTTCTGACTCCTAATATGTGCTGTTTTAGCTCTGGATATCCTCATCATTCAGGCTATTCGTGAATGGCCTACACCAGCATCAGCCTCTCAGGTGAGATCTTTCCATGGTCTTGCTAGTTTTTATCAGAGGTTCGTGAAGGACTTTTCTACCAACGCTGCGCCCCTGAATGAGTTGTGCAAGAAGCACGTACCGTTCTTATGGGGTCAAGCTCAAGAAAATGCCTTTACTGTTTTGAAGCATGATCTCACTCATGCTCCTGTTTTAGCATTGCAAGATTTTGATCGAGTTTTTTTAACTTATGTGTGATGCTTCAGGTATAGGTAAAGTTAGAGGCCACAATTAGGGCAAATGTACAGGAAGACGAGGCTGCTTCAATGGCTCATTTTCTTAATGGCCTAAACAGGGGTATAGCTTTAGCTGTTGAACTTCAGAATGCAACAACTTTGACGGACATGTTGCACAAAGCTCAGGTCATAGAGGAATACCTGAAGACAGTTCCACCTGTCCGGACTCCTACCAGCACCCCACCGGCTTGGAGAAAGAATCCGGTTTACTCACCACTCGCTAAGAAGTCGTTTACGTCAGAACGGAAGGCTATAGTCCCCACCACCACTTCGTGATGTGGACCGTAGTTCACGATGCGGAATACTTGCCAAGGAAAGTCTGGAAATTGCGAGACGCAGCTCTTAACCTCTAGAATCCCTACCTCGGATTCGGCAGTCTACTAAAATTAAGCTAAGCTAATTTTAAACACGCAGATCGAACCAAGTTTAAGAACAAAAGAGTCGAAACAAAAGCATGCATTCTAGGCAGAGCAATTACCTAAAAAGCTATAGTTTCTAAACTTATAGTAATTCACAAAGCATACAAACAACGAAAGCTCAAAATAAGAGAATGATTCAAGAAATATAAAACTATACTATTCTATTACTTGAATCAAAATTGTGTGTTGAAAAATGAAGAAGAGGACCCCTATTTATAGTTATAGGCAGCCGAATTCTTCAGGACAAAGTAGTAGAAAGCAATTAAAATTGGAACTCAATCAAGAGATTGATTCCTTACAAACTGAAACCTAAAAGAACTAGGTTTAGTCGATGATAATGATTCAGATTTCACAAGGGTGAACCTAGCCGAAATTCTATACTAAATAACAAGTAGAAATGAATCAAAACTAAGAAGTAGAAATCAATCGAGAGATTGATCTCTTGAAAAGAAACAAACCTAAAGGAACTAGGTTTGTTAAGAGATAGTAATTCGGGTGAATTATTGGATAATTTCAGCCAAAAATTATCTTAAAAATAAGAAGAATAAGAAGTAAAATTAATTTCGGATTGGGCTTCTCAATTGGGCTTCCCAATTTCGGAATTTCCTCTCCTTCTCTTGGTCTGGGCTAGCCGAATTTATGATGGTGGATTGCAAGGGGATTCGGCCCAAAACCCAATAGCGTGTCTGTAAAAAGTGTAGGAAGCTTCTGGAAGCTTCCGGAATCATTTCTGAAACTCAAATTTTACAAACTCTTCATTTCTTCATGATTCTTCAATTTAGACCCCTTTTCGGAAATGGTGAGTAAAATGACCATTTTACCCTTCTAACTTTTCTGGGCTTTATCTTCAGGGGTTTGTGCTTCGGATGCCATCTGGGATTGCCGGGAACACCCTTGGACTAGGTTCTCAAGGTTGGCCTTGAGTTTCCTTGTCCTTCTACGTGTCATTGGCCCAATGATATCTACTAATGGATCTCTCTGGTATGGGCTCGGGTCCTGGAGCATAGCTGGGCCTCGATGTAGCATACGAACAGGCTCTGCTTCCTTTCTCGAGTCCTCTGCCTCAACTTGTAGATCCTCTCTGCTTGGACTTGTCGATGGGTTGGGGATGGCCTCATCACCTCGTCTTCATCCCAATCCAGAACGCCATCAACCTCGGCAATCCATTAGCAATGCACTTGCCACAAATGCTCAGGCCATGGCCACTACATGCACGATTGTCCTAACATCCGGAAGGTCTTATTGGGGCAAGATGGTGAGTACATTTCTGAAGAAGATGAAGAGGAGCAAGCCGTTAACCCCTTGTCGGAGTTAACTAACAACTCTAAGTCTGCACCGGTAGAGCAATTTGAGTTCATCGAAGAAGATCCTAATCAGAACTTGGTTACTCTCACCTTGACTACAGCTGCTGTCCAGGATACGTCTCAACGGACAAACATCTTCTACGCCAAGATTAAGATCAATGGGAAGTTGTGTGTTCTGATCATTGATGAAAGGAGTTGCATAAATGTGGCCAGTGAATATATGGTCGAAAAGCTGAAGCTCCCCATACTCAATCATCCACGTCCTTATCGGCTCCAATGGCTCGACAGCTCTAATGGCTACAGAGTCACAAAGTAGGTAAGCATACCATATGCTATCGGGAAGTTCGAATCCCCTGTTTTATGTAATGTTCTACCAATGGAGGCTTGTCACATTCTGTTTGGACTCCCATGGCTCTTCGACTTGAAGGCAACTCATGATGGGGTCGCCAACACTTACTCGGTCTGCCAGGAAGGCAAGATCCACACGTTCCTACCTATGCCACCTAAGGAAGTGTGTTCAGAAGCAATCTGAATGAAGGAAGCTGATGAGGATATCCAGAGCTAAAACAGCACGTATTAGGAGTCAGAAAGATGGACGCCAAATGGAAGCCCACGCCTTGGAGCAAAATGGAGGAAATGTGCAATTTGCAACTCTTCTAACTATCTTGGAAGGAGAGGCGCAAATCATCCAACATTAATCAAAAGAAGGCTGTTTCTTGAAGTCTTGAAGAAGCCGGGAGGTTCTTGGACTTAAAGAAACCAAATAATAAAGTTCCCTACAAATTGGGCCGACCCAAAAACTCATGGACCAGCCCACAAGTTTTCGGCCAGCCCAAGTTGAAGCATGAAGCCGCACGGCCCAATCCAAGGAGAGAAGCCCACACGGCCAATCAAGGAAAAAGCCCACACGGTTTTAGGGAATTATTTTTCAGATTTTAATTAAGTTATTTTATTTTTAGTTAATTTCCAAAAAGGGTTTCCTTATTCTTTTTGGGAGTAGGATTATCATTTATTTCCTACTTGTTTTCTAATTAGCTTTCCTTCTTGATTTAGGAGTTGTAATTTTCGAAATTACCTTTTCTTTTCTTACCATTCTCCTACTTCTTTCAGGAGTTGGTATTGTAAAGGAAATTAACCTCTTGGTTAATTTCCAATTCTAATTCTTTTCCTTTTCTTTTTCTACTGATTTTCGTCCATCCTTACTCCTATTTAAAGGGGACGAAATTTCAATAAAATTTAGTGTATTTCAGATCAAAAACTTAGTGTTTGAGATACCTCCTTTTATTGCTTTATGTATTTGCATGTTGTAGTTTACATAATTGCATGAAACTTAGCCTTTTAGGTTCTTGCTCAACCTAATTGTTCGCATGTTTCACACCTCTTTTCTTGCACTTGGTTCGATTTCTTAAACAAACTGGTCAGGATAGTTTATCCCTTGTTTTAGCAATTTGAACGTAAGTTAAGGGTTTTTAGAGCTTGTCACTTAATCACAAGGTTCTTGGCAACATTATCCGCATGTGTACAACCGTCGATTGATGTGGACGGTTGTACACATGCGGATAAAGTTGCCAAGGACCTTGTGATTAAGTGACAAGCTCTAAAAACCTTTAACTTACGTTCAAATTGATAAAACAAGGGATAAACTATCCTGACCAGTTTGTTTTAAGAATTCGAACCAAGTGCAAGAAAAGAGGTGTGAAACATGCGAACAATTAGGTTGAGCAAGAACCTAAAAGGCTAAGTTTCATGCAATTATGTAAACTACAACATGCAAATACATAAAGCAATAAAAGGAGGTATCTCAAACACTAAGTTTATGATCTGAAATACACTAAATTTTATTGAAATTTCGTCCCCTTTAAATAGGAGTAAGGATGGACGAAAATCAGTAGAAAAAGAAAAGGAAAAGAATTAGAATTGGAAATTAACCAAGAGGTTAATTTCCTTTACAATACCAACTCCTGAAAGAAGTAGGAGAATGGTAAGAAAAGAAAAGGTAATTTCGAAAATTACAACTCCTAAATCAAGAAGGAAAGCTAATTAGAAAACAAGTAGGAAAAGAATGATAATCCTACTCCCAAAAAGAATAAGGAAACCCTTTTTGGAAATTAACTAAAAATAAAATAACTTAATTAAAATCTGAAAAATAATTCCCTAAAACCGTGTGGGCTTTTTCCTTGATTGTCCGTGTGGGCTTCTCTCCTTGGATTGGGCCGTGCGGCTTCATGCTTCAACTTGGGCTGGCCGAAAACTTGTGGGCTGGTCCATGAGTTTTTGGGTCGGCCCAATTTGTAGGGAACTTTATTATTTGGTTTCTTTAAGTCCAAGAACCTCCCGGCTTCTTCAAGACTTCAAGAAACAGCCTTCTTTTGATTAATGTTGGATGATTTGCGCCTCTCCTTCCAAGATAGTTAGAAGAGTTGCAAATTGCACATTTCCTCCATTTTGCTCCAAGGCGTGGGCTTCCATTTGGCGTCCATCTTTCTGACTCCTAATATGTGCTGTTTTAGCTCTGGATATCCTCATCATCCCCTCCTGGTTGGAAAGGATTCGTCCTCGAATCCAAGGCGCTGAAAACAAACAGAAACAAGTCAGGAAGATTAACACAAAACATAGATCATACTTACCTGTAAGCGTGTAAGCATGATGCCCAATTGTTGACACGATTTGAAAAGGGATATCGCCACCACGGGCGTTAAGCTCCTTTGACATCTCTTTGGCAGCGTAGACAACAGGCAACAGTGCTTTGCAGTAGTTCTGATCGTGAGCCAAAAGCTCGTCGAACTGTCTGTGCAACTTCTTTGTCTTCTTCGGTTTGTCTCCTTCCTGCAACAAAGAAATGACTTGCATAGGGATATCCCAAGGGATATCGTCAGGGTTAGCACAAGTATCTTTACATACTAAAACTAGTACATCATCTTGGCTATCTAACACTTGTCCTATGTCTCCCTGTGTAACGAAACAACTATATTTAACTTTGTCCTGATCAGGCTTATCAGAGTTCGCCTTACTACCCTTTACAACAATTTCTTTCCCCTCACCCTTCGCTTGGCGCCTTTCAGCCTCCCATTTAGCGAGTGACTCCTTCATACGAACAGCTTCTGATCGCACTTCAGCCGGTGGCATGGGTAGGAATGTGTGGATCTTGCCCTCCTGGCAGACCGAGTAAGTGTTGGCGACCCCATCATGTGCTGCCTTCAGGTCAAAGAGCCATGGTCGTCCGAGTAGAATGTGACAAGCCTCCATTGGCAGAACATCACATAAAACCGTGGATTCGAACTTACCGATAGCGTATGGTACGCTTACCTGCTTTGTGACTCTGTAGCCGTCTGAGCTGTCGAGCCATTGAAGCCGATAAGGACGTGGATGATTGATGACAGGGAGGCGCAGCTTATCAACCATGTACTCACTAGCAACATTAGTACAACTCCCTCCGTCAATAATCAGAACACATAACTTTCCATTTACCTTTGTACGGGCATGGAAGATGTTTGTCCGCTGGGACGTGTCCGGGACAGCAGCTGTAGTCAGAGTGCGAGTAACCAAGTTCTGAGAAGGATCTTCTTCAAGAAATTCGAACTGCTCCACAGGTTCTGACGAAGTGCTGTCAGTCAACTCCTTTATAGGGTCAACGATTGGGTCTTCTTCATCCTCCTCTGAAATGTACTCACCATCTTGTCCCAACAAGACCTTCCGGATATTTGGACAATCCCGCATGTAGTGGCCACGGCCTGAGCACTTGTGGCAAGTTACGTTGCTGATAGACTGTCTGGGAGTGGATGGCGTTTTCTGCTGTGATGAAGAAGAGGTGGCGGCGGCAACAGGGATTAGGGCCTTGCGCTCAGACATGATCGGCCTCCTTGCTGGTGGCGAGTAGGTCGGATTCTTGCGCCAGGCTGGTGGGGCGCTGGTAGGTGTTCGGACTGGTGGAACGGACTTCAGATACTCCTCCATAACCCGAGCTTTGTGCAGCATGTCTGTCAGCGTTGTAGCATTCTGCAATTCCACAGCTAAAGCAATACCCCTGTTTAAACCACTAAGAAAGCGAGCCATAGATGCGGGCTCATCTTCCTGTACATTAGCCCTAATTTTTGCCATCTCTAACTTTCTATAGTACTCATCTACAGACATAGAACCTTGTACAAGAGTATGTAATTTTCTATACAATTCTCTAAAATAGTAGTCCGGTACAAAAGTCCTACGCATAGAAGTAGTCAAATCAAACCAAGAGAGAGGCGGTGCGCGGGCACGCATTGGGCGTGTATTTCGGCGCTGATCCTGCTGCTGATTCCACCAGATTAGGGCATAGTCCGTGAAATGTACAACTGCGAGCTGGACCTTCTTGTGGTCTGGGATCGTATGAAGCTCAAAGATGCGCTCCATCTTCATCTCCCAGTCTAAGTACTCCTCTGGATTCGTGCCTCCGGCAAAGGGCGGAACGGTAGTTTTGCACTGGCTGAGGCCTGCGAATGGCTGGTCTGCGGCGTTGGGGCCTGGACCGGCAACATCGTCGTCTGAGTCTGTGCGCCTCTGTTCCCGTTCAGTCCTGAGGTCGGCGACTTCCTCCGTTAAAGTAGCGAATCGCGCGGAGAGTTGCGCAATCGCAGCCAGAATTTGCTCGTTCCCGAGAGGGTTAGGAGCACTACCACCTGACATTGGTAAAAGAAAGCGAAAATCTGTCTGCTAAGAATAAGGAAAAGTGAGAAAGAACCTTACCCCCTTATTCCCCCAAGTGTCTCCCACCTAATAGCTACACACAAACCCCGTGTATCGCTCTAGGGTGGCGCCCTGTATAAGATGTGCACTCAAGCCTTTTACCACTCAAACCTCCCGGTATTGATAAATGTATCAGGCAAGCAGCAATTCACACAAAAGCAATGACACTTAAGAAAGAAGCAAAATTTTCGCAAAAACCACACTTGGTTCTGTTTTTGAAAAAATCTTTTCGCAAACGATATTTATGTAATATAGTTCAGATATGAAGTACACAACAGGAAATTTCGGGGTTAAGCCCTCAAATTTCAGAAAATATGAGTGTGCACGATGACAAAATCCAAACTATAATTAAAGATCTAATGTATAGGTCGCACGAAAAGATAAACAAGGCAATTGAAAGCAGGGCAATTCAAGGTGAATAGAAGCAAAGAAAAATTAGCAGAGTTGAAACAACTTCAGGAAAGCCTAAACTACCCAAAGAAGCGATCACCCACCCAATAGGTAATCAAGAAACCAATCCCCACAAATTATCAATTCTTCTAATATGCAAAACAGTACCTAATTTGCGAAATTAATACCCTTTAATGGCCGAAAACAGTACCAAATTATAGCAAGATGCGATTTTCTACTTATGAAAACCCTAGGGCCAGCAAAATAATTTTTCACGTTACTAGCCTATTCCCAGGGATAATCTTAGCAGCACAAGGATACAAAATCAAGAATTCACTATATTTTCAAGAATTCAAGAGAAAGTATCCAAAACAAGAGCATGCAATTTTATAATACGCAAACAAGTGAGCTGCTTAACATCAACCGCAAAACTCACAATTTTCCAACAAAATCAGCACCAAAAGAAGGGTAGAAGCGTCGCAAAAGCCCAGCAATTACAACTGAAAAACCGAAACCCTAGCCAAAAATCCGAGTACTAGTTTGAAATTTAAGGCCCGAATTTAAATTCTGAATTTGCAGCAAGGGTAAACGATTTTGCTAATAGAAAAACAGTCCCAAAACAGCACTAGCCTTTCGCAAAAAGAAGGTGATTTTAAAAACCTAAGTTGCGTTTTTCAGTGCTTTAAAATTTGGTTCAATTCTTCTAAGAAATTTTCGATTTTTAAAGATAGGGAAACAGCACCAAAATCGAAAATTTGAAACTTGAAAGAAAATAATTTTCCCCCAAAAAGATGAATTCAATTCCAAGAATTTCAAGAATAATCAAGACTAACAAGGAAAAGAAAACACCTGGAAAAGGATTTGATCGGTTGATCTCCTCCGGTCACGAAACCACTCCTTAGCTCTGATACCAATTGATGTGGACGGTTGTACACATGCGGATAAAGTTGCCAAGGACCTTGTGATTAAGTGACAAGCTCTAAAAACCTTTAACTTACGTTCAAATTGATAAAACAAGGGATAAACTATCCTGACCAGTTTGTTTTAAGAATTCGAACCAAGTGCAAGAAAAGAGGTGTGAAACATGCGAACAATTAGGTTGAGCAAGAACCTAAAAGGCTAAGTTTCATGCAATTATGTAAACTACAACATGCAAATACATAAAGCAATAAAAGGAGGTATCTCAAACACTAAGTTTATGATCTGAAATACACTAAATTTTATTGAAATTTCGTCCCCTTTAAATAGGAGTAAGGATGGACGAAAATCAGTAGAAAAAGAAAAGGAAAAGAATTAGAATTGGAAATTAACCAAGAGGTTAATTTCCTTTACAATACCAACTCCTGAAAGAAGTAGGAGAATGGTAAGAAAAGAAAAGGTAATTTCGAAAATTACAACTCCTAAATCAAGAAGGAAAGCTAATTAGAAAACAAGTAGGAAAAGAATGATAATCCTACTCCCAAAAAGAATAAGGAAACCCTTTTTGGAAATTAACTAAAAATAAAATAACTTAATTAAAATCTGAAAAATAATTCCCTAAAACCGTGTGGGCTTTTTCCTTGATTGGCCGTGTGGGCTTCTCTCCTTGGATTGGGCCGTGCGGCTTCATGCTTCAACTTGGGCTGGCCGAAAACTTGTGGGCTGGTCCATGAGTTTTTGGGTCGGCCCAATTTGTAGGGAACTTTATTATTTGGTTTCTTTAAGTCCAAGAACCTCCCGGCTTCTTCAAGACTTCAAGAAACAGCCTTCTTTTGATTAATGTTGGATGATTTGCGCCTCTCCTTCCAAGATAGTTAGAAGAGTTGCAAATTGCACATTTCCTCCATTTTGCTCCAAGGCGTGGGCTTCCATTTGGCGTCCATCTTTCTGACTCCTAATATGTGCTGTTTTAGCTCTGGATATCCTCATCATCCCCTCCTGGTTGGAAAGGATTCGTCCTCGAATCCAAGGCGCTGAAAACAAACAGAAACAAGTCAGGATGATTAACACAAAACATAGATCATACTTACCTGTAAGCGTGATGATGAGGATATCCAGAGCTAAAACAGCACGTATTAGGAGTCAGAAAGATGGACGCCAAATGGAAGCCCACGCCTTGGAGCAAAATGGAGGAAATGTGCAATTTGCAACTCTTCTAACTATCTTGGAAGGAGAGGCGCAAATCATCCAACATTAATCAAAAGAAGGCTGTTTCTTGAAGTCTTGAAGAAGCCGGGAGGTTCTTGGACTTAAAGAAACCAAATAATAAAGTTCCCTACAAATTGGGCCGACCCAAAAACTCATGGACCAGCCCACAAGTTTTCGGCCAGCCCAAGTTGAAGCATGAAGCCGCACGGCCCAATCCAAGGAGAGAAGCCCACACGGCCAATCAAGGAAAAAGCCCACACGGTTTTAGGGAATTATTTTTCAGATTTTAATTAAGTTATTTTATTTTTAGTTAATTTCCAAAAAGGGTTTCCTTATTCTTTTTGGGAGTAGGATTATCATTTATTTCCTACTTGTTTTCTAATTAGCTTTCCTTCTTGATTTAGGAGTTGTAATTTTCGAAATTACCTTTTCTTTTCTTACCATTCTCCTACTTCTTTCAGGAGTTGGTATTGTAAAGGAAATTAACCTCTTGGTTAATTTCCAATTCTAATTCTTTTCCTTTTCTTTTTCTACTGATTTTCGTCCATCCTTACTCCTATTTAAAGGGGACGAAATTTCAATAAAATTTAGTGTATTTCAGATCATAAACTTAGTGTTTGAGATACCTCCTTTTATTGCTTTATGTATTTGCATGTTGTAGTTTACATAATTGCATGAAACTTAGCCTTTTAGGTTCTTGCTCAACCTAATTGTTCGCATGTTTCACACCTCTTTTCTTGCACTTGGTTCGAATTCTTAAAACAAACTGGTCAGGATAGTTTATCCCTTGTTTTATCAATTTGAACGTAAGTTAAAGGTTTTTAGAGCTTGTCACTTAATCACAAGGTCCTTGGCAACTTTATCCGCATGTGTACAACCGTCCACATCAGAAGCCCTCGCCAAATGGGAAGCTGGAAAGCTCCTAGATAAGGGGAAAGGGAAAGAACTTGTAATGGGTAGTAAGGCGAACTCTGATAAGCCTAATAAGAAAGAAGTTAGAAGTAGCTTTTTCGCTACAGTGGGGGAAATAGAACAGGTGTTAGGTAACAACGGTTGTGTACTAGTTTTAGTATGTAAAGATACTTGTGCTAACCCTGACGATATCCCTCGGGATATTCCTATAGAAGTTGATTGTTTGTTGCAGGAATACAATGATGTCTTTCCAAGAGAGCTGTCGCAGGGATTGCCACCTCTGTGTGGGATTGAACATCAAATTGACTTCATACCTAGCGCATCTATTCCAAATCGACCTGCCTACAAAGCAAATCCAGAGGAAACAAAGGAATTATAGAAGCAGATCAATAAGCTTTTGGCTAATGGTCAGGTAAGGGAATCACATAGTCCTTGTGATGTGGACCCCATCATGCGTTGCCTTCAAGTCGAAGAGCCATGGGCGTCCGAGCAGAATGTGACAAGCCTCCATTGGTAGAACATCACAAAAAATAGTGGATTCGAACTTCCCGATAGCATATGGTACGCTTACCTGCTTGGTGACTCTTTAGCCATCTGAGCTGTCGAGCCATTGGAGCCAATAAGGATGTGGATGATTGAGTATGGAGAGCTTCAGCTTTTCGACCATATATTCACTGGCCACATTTGTGCAACTCCCTCCATCAATGACCAAAACACACAACTTCCCATTGACCTTAGTCCTGGCGTGGAAGATGTTTGTCCGTTGAGACGTATCCTGGACAACAGCTGTAGTCAAGGTGCGAGTAACCAAGTTATGATTAGGATCTTCTTCGATGAACTCAAATTGTTCAACCGGTGCAGACGTAGTGCTGTCAGGTAACTCCGACAAGGGGTTAACAGTTTGATTTTCTTCATTTCTCTTTGGAAATGTACTCACCATCTTGCCCCAATAAGACCTTCTGGATGTTAGCACAATCGCGCATGTAGTGGCCACGGCCTGAGCATTTGTGGCAAGTTACATTGCTAATGGATTGCCGAGGTGTTGATGGCGTTCTGGATTGGGATGA
This sequence comes from Leptodermis oblonga, assembly GCA_016801395.1. Lineage (NCBI taxonomy): Eukaryota > Viridiplantae > Streptophyta > Magnoliopsida > Gentianales > Rubiaceae > Leptodermis > Leptodermis oblonga. Next base: position 20,215,814 of record CM028756.1, on the reverse strand, counting down.
AGATGGGGTGGTGGCGGGGACTATAGCCTTTCGTTCTGACGTAAACGGCTTCTTAGCGGGTGGCGAGTAAACCGGATTCTTTCTCCAAGCTAGTGGGGCGCTGGTAGGCGTCCGGACGGGTGAAACTGTCTTCAGGTATTCCTCCATGACCCGAGCTTTGTGCAATATGTCCGTTAAAGTTGTTGCATTCTGAAGTTCAATGGCTAAAGCTATACCCCTGTTTAGGCCATTAAGAAAATAAGCCATCGAAGCAGCCTCATCTTCCTGTACATTTGCCCTAATTTTGGCCATCTCTAACTTTCTATAATATGCGTCTACTGATAAAGATCGACCCCATCATGCGTTGCCTTCAAGTCGAAGAGCCATGGGCGTCCGAGCAAAATGTGACAAGCCTCCATTGGTAGAACATCACATAAAACAGTGGATTCGAACTTCCCGATAGCATATGGTACGCTTACCTGCTTGGTGACTCTTTAGCCATCTGAGCTGTCGAGCCATTGGAGCCGATAAGGATGTGGATGATTAAGATGGGGAGCTTCAGCTTTTCGACCATACATTCACTGGCCACATTTGTGCAACTCCCTCCATCAATGATCAGAACACACAACTTCCCATTGACCTTAGTCCTGGCGTGGAAGATGTTTGTCCGTTGAGACGTATCCTGGACAGCAGCTGTAGTCAAGGTGCGAGTAACCAAGTTCTGATTAGGATCTTCTTCGATGAACTCAAATTGCTCAACCGGTGCAGACGTAGTGCTGTCAGGTAACTCCGACAAGGGGTTAACAGTTTGATCTTCTTCATCCTCTTCGGAAATGTACTCACCATCTTGCCCCAATAAGACCTTCCGGATGTTAGCACAATCGCGCATGTAGTGGCCACGGCCTGAGCATTTGTGGCAAGTGACATTGCTAATGGATTGCCGAGGTGTTGATGGCGTTCTGGATTGGGATGAAGATGGGGTGGTGGCGGGGACTATAGCCTTCCGTTCTGACGTAAACGGCTTCTTAGCGGGTGGCGAGTAAACCAGATTCTTTCTCCAAGCCGGTGGGGCGCTGGTAGGCGTCCGGACGGGTGGAACTGTCTTCAGGTATTCCTCCATGACCCGAGCTTTGTGCAACATGTCCGTCAAAGTTGTTGCATTCTGAAGTTCAACGGCTAAAGCTATACCCCTGTTTAGGCCATTAAGAAAATGAGCCATCGAAGCAGCCTCATCTTCCTGTACATTTGCCCTAATTTTGGCCATCTCTAACTTTCTATAATATGCGTCTACAGATAAAGATCCTTGTACAAGAGTATGTAATTTCCTATACAATTCTCTAAAATAATAATCAGGAACAAAAGTTCTACGCATGGACGTCGTCAAATCATACCAAGTTAGAGGCGGAGCACGGGCCCGCATGGGACGCGTATTCCTTCGCTGGTCCATCTCTTGATTCCACCAGACCAGGGCATAGTCCGTGAAATGTACCACCGCGAGTGGGACCTTCTTGTGTTCTGGGATCGCATGAAGCTCGAAGATGCGCTCCATCTTCATCTCCCAGTCTAGGTAATCCTCCGAATTCGTACCGCCGGCGAAGGGTGGAACAGTCATTTTGCATTGACTGAGACCCTCGAAAGGCTTGGCAGCGGCATTGTTGTCATGGGCAGGGGTGTCCTCCTCTGACTCCATAAGCCGTTGTTCCCGCTCGGCCCACAAGTCAGCAACCTCCTTCGTGAGGGTAGCAAATCGCACAGAGAGTTGCGCTATCGCAGCCAGTATTTGCTCACTTCCCAAAGGGGCAGAAGCACCTCCTGACATCGGTTATAGGCGAAAATCTGTCTGCTAAGAACAAGGAAAAAATGAGTAGTAACCTTACCCCCTTGTCCCCTAAGTGTATCCCACCTAACAGCTACACACAAACCAGTGCTTCACTCTAGGGTGGCACCCTTATAGTATGTTCACTCAAGCCTTTTTCCACTCTACCTCCCGGTATTGACAAATGTATAAGGGTTTCAATTTTGGAGTTGAAAAATCTTTTCGCAAACAATATTTGTAATATAGTTCAGATAAGAGGTACACAACACAAAAAGTTTTGGGTAAAGCCCTCAAATTTCAAAAAAGATGGGTGTGCACGATGACAAAATCCAAACTATTATTCAAGAGTAAACGTTCAGGTAGCTTGAAAAGATGCAACTAGCAGTTGAAAGCAGGGCAATTCAAGAATTGAATGGAATCAAGAAATAAGCAGAGTTGAACAACTTTAAGAAAGTCCTAAAACTAACCAAAGAAGAGATCACCAACCCAATAGGTAATCAAAGAAACCAATCCCAGCAAATTATCAATTCTTTCAATATGCAGATAACCCAATTACGAATTTTAAAAACCCCCAAGTGGCAGAAAAATTTCTCAGACTTCCAGTGTAGTGCTGTGGGCAAAAACAGCAGCACTAAAGTGCCTCTCAAACCCTAGTGTCGCAAACCAAAGGCGACTAAAAGATTCAACCAACAAACCGAAACCCTAGCTAAGCCAAAAATCCGAACCCAAATTTGATTGCTAAAGTCCAAATTTAATTTTGAAAGTTCAGCAAGGATATGCGATTTTTAATTTAAGAAAAACAGCCCCAAAACAGTACAAGCTTTTCGCAAAAAGAAGGCAATTTTAAAACCCTAAGTTGCATTTTTCAGTACTTTAAAATTTGGTTCAATTTTTCTAGGGAATTTCAATTTTAAGATAGGGTAAGACAGTACCAAGAAATCAAAATTCAAAGCTTGAAAGAAAAAAAAATTTCCCCCAAGAAGATGCGTTCTAATTCCAAGAATTTCAAGACAGGCAAGACTAACAAGGAAAAGAAAACACCTGATAAAGATTTGGTTGGGTTACATCAACCTTCTCCAGCCACGAAACCAGCCCAAGCTCTGATACCAATTGATGTGGACCAAGGTACACATGCGGATGAAATGCCAGGGAAAGTCTGATTAAGTGGCATAGCTCGTATAAACTCTTAACTTACCCGAAAATCCAGTTAACAAAAAATAAACCAACCTAAGCTAATTTACTCAAGGGATTTGAACCAAGTAAGAAAAGAGGTGAAATATGCGAATTTAATTAGGTAGAGCAAATAACCTAATTAAGCTAAGTTTCATGCAATATATAAATTACCAGCATGCAAAATACATAAAGCAATAAAGGGAGAGTACTCAAACTAATAGTTTTAAGATCTGAATACTTGTTTTATTATGGAGTTTCGGCTGCCTATTTATAAGGCAAAGGGCAACCGAAATTCTACCCTAAAAGAAGTAGGAAAACAATTAGAATTGAAAACCAATCAAGAGATTGATTTCCTTTACAATACCAAAACTTGAAAGAAGTGGGTAATGGTACAAAGAAAGTGAAATTCGGTCACCTTAACCTTAATGGCAGCCGAAATTACAAGTTAAAAACAAGAAGGAAAAGGAATTGAAAATCCTACTCCAAAAAGGAGATCAAGAAGGGATCCTTTTTGGAAACTAATAAACTAAGGGCAAAATAGGGAACATGCACAAACCCTTATTTTCCCCCAAACCCTAACCCTTACTTTCACAAACCCTAATAGACTAGGCCTTGCATATGGGCTACTTGATGGGCTGGCCGACTTGATGGTGTGGAATGGACTTGATGAGGCCATCCCCAACCCATCGACAAGTCCAAGCAGAGAGGATCTACAAGTTGAGGCAGAGGACTCGAGAAAGGAAGCAGAGCCTGTTCGTGTGCTACATCGAGGCCCAGCTATGCTCCAGGACCCGAGCCCATTCCAGAGAGATCCATTTGTAGATATTGTTGGGCCAATGACACGCAGAAGGATAAGGAAATTCAAGGCCGACCTCGAAAACCTAGTCCAAGAATGTTCCCAACAAGCCCAGATGGTATCCGGCGCACAAACCCCTGAAGATAAAGCCCAGAAGAGTCAGAAGGGTAAAATGGTCATTTTACTCACCATTTCCGAAAAGGGGTCTGAATTGAAGAATCATGAAGAAATGAAGAATTTGTAAAATTTGAGTTTCAGAAATGATTCCGGAAGCTTCCAGAAGCTTCCTACACTTTTCACAGACACGCCATTGAGTTTTGGGCCGAATCCACTTGCAACCCACCTTCATAAATTCGGCCAGCCCAGACCCAAAGGAAGGAGAGGAATCCGAAATTGGAAGCCCAATGGAGCAGCCCACATCCAAATTTGAGTTGGGGTTTTAAAGGAGTTAGTTTGAGTTTACAACTCCAATTAATTCTAGTAGTTTATTTCATTTTTACTTCTAATTAATTGGATAAATTTCGGCTGCCATTATCCCTTAATACAACCGAAATATTATCACTTAAACAAACCTAGTTCCTTGAGGTTTGTTTCATTTCAAGAGATCAATCTCTTGGTTGATTTCTACTTCTTAGTTTTGATTCATTTCTACTTCTTTATTTAGCTAGGAATTTTGGCAAGATACATTAGTGAGAAAACCGAATTTTATCTTCAACTAAACCTAGTTCATTTAGGTTTCAGTTTGTAAGGAATCAATCTCTTGATTGAGTTCCAATTTTAATTGTTTTCTACTTCTTGTACTATAGAATTCGACCACTTACTACTATAAATAGGGGTCCTATTCTCCATTATTCAACGCACAATTTTGATTCAAGTAATAGAATAGTATAGTTTTATACTTCTTGAATCATTCTCTTATTTTGAGCTTTCGTAGTTTGCATGCTTTGTGAATTACTATAAGTTTAGAAACTATAGCTTTTTAGGTAATTGCTCTGCCTAGAATGCATACTTTTGTTTCGACTCTTTTGTTCTTAAACTTGGTTCAATTTGTGTGTTTAAAATTAGCTTAGGTTAATTTTAGTAGACTGCCGAATCCGAGGTAGGGATTCTAGAGGTTAAGCGCTACGTCTCGCAATTTTCAGACTTTCCTTGGCAAGTATTCCGCATCGTGAACTCCGGTCCAGATCAGGACTCCATGGATTGGGTCGGCCCAATTGTTGATGGCGCATGATGGAATGGTGTAAGGAGCTTCTGGAATCTTATGGAACCTCCCGGAATCATTTCGGAATCAAGATTTTTCAAGATTTTCAAGATTCTGCAAAATATGAAATTCAAGATTTTCAAGAAAATCAAGAACTTCAAGAAACGTCTCTTTAAAGTCCAAGAACCTTTCGGCGTCTTCAAAAACTTCAAGAAACAGCATTCTCTTCGTTGTGGAATGGGGAATTGCGCATCTTCTTCAAGAATTGTAAGGAGAGTTGCAATTTGAACCTTTCCGGCTTTGTTCTCCAAGGCGTTGGCTTCTACTATCAATTGAGCATCCTTTCGGCAAGCTTGTACAAGGTTGTTGAGTGTCTCTTGAACCTTCTTTGCTCTGCTTCTGGTCATTGGCCCAATGATATCTACAAGCGGATCCCTTTGATATGGACTTGGATCCTGAAGCATTGTTGGGCCTCAGTGTAGAACCCGAACCTCCTCAGCTTCTCTGGACTCACTTGTCTGTGGACTTATCGATGGACTTGGGATGCCCTCATCACCTTGTGCTGTACCTGTAATTCTTGTCCCCAAGAAAGATGGTACATGGAGAATGTGTGTTGATTGTAGAGCTATTAATAAGATAACAATCAAGTATAGGCACCCTATTCCTAGGCTTGATGCCATGTTAGAGGACTTGTATGGCTCAACGGTTTACACTAAAATAGATCATACATAGGGCTATCATCAAATTCGCATAAGGGAGGGGGATGAATGAAAAACTGCTTTTAAAACTAAGTTTGGTTTGTATGAGTGGTTAGTAATGCCCTTCGGCCTAACAAATGCACCTAGTACTTTTATGCGATTAATGAATTTGGGAAGTTTGTTGTGGTTTATTTTAATGATATCTTGATATATTCTAGAGACGTGAAATCGCATGTAGAACATATTCGCTTGGTATTAATTGAATTACGTGTTAATACATTGTATGCCAATGTGAAGAAATGTACTTTCTGTGTTGAGGAAGTTGCGTTTCTCGGTTTTGTGGTCTCTAAAGCTGGTGTCAAAGTTGACGACGGGAGTGGCCTACACAAACCTCAGCTGCACAGGTAAGGTCTTTCCACGTTTTGGCTGGATTTTACCGACGGTTTGTGAAGGTCTTTTCCACCAAAGCAGCACCTCTAAACGATTTGTTCAAGAAGAATGTTCCATTCGTGTGGGGGCAAGCTCAGGAAAATGCCTTTACAGTTCTTAAGCATGATCTCACTCATGCACCTGTTTTAGCATTACCTGATTTTGATAAAGTCTTTGAACTAATGTGTGATGCATCAGGTATAGGAATTGGCGCAGTTTTAATGCATGAAGGCAAGCCAATCGCCTATTTCAGTGAGAAGTTGAAGGGAGCTTCCTTAAATTATCCAGCTTACGATAAGGAGCTCTATGCAGTGGTCTGTGCTTTCGAGACTTAGTGACACTATTCAATGGCCAAGGAATTTGTTGTTCACAGTGATCACGAGTCCCTTAAACACTTAAAGGGACATAGTAAGTTAAATAGACGTCATGCTAAATGGGTTAATTTTATTGAAACTTTTCCTTATATTATTAAATATAAGAAAGGGAAAGATAATTTGGTTGCTGATGCTCTATTCGCAGGTATGAAATTCTGGCTATTTTAGATCATTCTTTGCTAGGATTTGCATATCTAAAGGATTTGTATGCTTCTAATATTAACTTTGCTACTTCATATAAAGCATGTGAATCTGGTGCATTCCATAAGTACTATAGACAAGATGGTTTCTTGTTTAGGGAACATAGGTTATGCATCCCTCGTAGTTCTACTAGGGAATCACTGGTTCCTGAAGCTCACAATGGGGGACTTATGGGTCATTTTGGTGTACATAAGACACTTGATGTGTTACAGGAACATTTTTATTGGCCTCATATCCAAAAAGATGTACAGCATGTTTGCACTCGTTGCATTAATTGTTTAAAAGCTAAATCTACATCTAAGCCTCATGGACTTTACACGCCTTTACCTATACCTTCTTTACCTTGGACTGACATTTCAATGGATTTTATTCTAGGTCTTCCGAGGACGCAAAGAGGTAATGACTCCTTATTTGTCGTAGTCGATCGTTTTTCTAAAATGGCTCACTTTATTCCTTGCAGGAAATCAGATGATGCCAAACATGTTGTGGACTTGTTCTTTCAAGGGATAGTTCGGCTTCATGGTATTCAGCACACTATTGTTTCTGATCGCGACGTCAAATTTCTGAGTTACTTTTGGAAGACTTTGTGGTCACGCCTCGGCACAAAACTACTATTTTTAACTACAAGTCATCCCCAGACGGAAGTCACCAACCGTACCGTTGGCAATTTACTTCGGGCTTTAATCCAGAAGAATCTCTAATGTTGGGAAGAAATCTTACCGGTTGCAGAGTTTGCCTACAACCGCACCAAGCACTCCTCAATAGGGTTCTGTCCATTCGAAGTTTCCTACGGCTTCACTCCTTTAATGGTTCTGGATCTAATCCCTTTGCCGCTAAAGGAACATGTTAATCTAGACGGCACCCAGAAGGCTGACACCGTCAAATGCCTGCATGCTAAGGTTCGGGCAAACCTTGAGAAAAACTATGCTAGAGCCGCCGCCCATGCAAACCAATGGCGCAAGGCTGTGAACTTTGAACCAGGAAACTGGGTTTGGGTTCACATGAGGAAGGAACGATTCCCTGCTGCAAGAAGGATGAAACTCCATCCCCGGGGTGATGGACCTTCTCAAGTCGTGTCCAAGATGGGGCCTAATGCTTACAAGCTTGATTTGCCAGGTGAGTATAGTGTTAGTACTTCATTTAATGTTGCTGACTTGTCTCCATTTACATATGAACAGGATGAAGATTTGAGGTCAAATACTTTTCAACCGGGAGGGGATGATGAGGGCATCCCTAGTCCATCAGCAAGTCCACAAACAAGCGAGTCCAGCGAAGCAGAGGAGGTTCGGGTTCTACACCGAACAATGCTTCAGGATCCAAGTCCATATCAAAGGGATCTACTTGTAGATATCATTGGGCCAATGACGCGAAGCAGAGCAAGAAGAGTTCGTGAGGATCTCAACAACCTTGTAGACAAGATGCTCAATTGATAGTAGAAGCCAACGCCTTGGAGAATAAAGCCGGAAAGGTTCAAATTGCAACTCTCCTTACAATTCTTGAAGAAGAGGTGCAATTCCCCATACTACAATGAAGAGAAGGCTGTTTCTTGAAGTTGTTGAAGACGCCGGAAGGTTCTTGGACTTTAAAGAGACGTTTCTTGAAGTTCTTGATTTTCTTGAAAATCTTGAATATCATATTTTGCAGAATCTTGAACAATCTTGAAATTCTTAAAAATCTTGATTCCGAAATGATTTCGAGAGATTCCAGAAGATTCCAGAAGCTCCCTACACCATTCCACCATGCGCCATCAACAACAGGCCGAATGTCCATGGAGTCCAATCCACATCAACCAATTCGGCCAGCCCATCAAGAAGCCCACACACAAGGCCTAGTCCATTAGGGTTTGCAAAATTAAGGTTTAGGGTTTGAGGGAAAATAAGGATTTGTGCATGTTCCCTATTTTGCCCTTAGTTTGTTAGTTTCCAAAAATGATCCCTTCTTGATCTCCTTTTTGGAGTGGGATTTCCAATTCCTTTTCCTTCTTGTTTTTACTTGTAATTTTGGCTGCCATCAGCTTAAGGTGATCGAATTTCCTTTTTCTTTTACCATTACCCACTTCTTTCAGGTTTTGGTATTGTAAAGGAAATCAATCTCTTGATTGGTTTCCAATTTTAATTCTTTTCCAACTTCTTTTAGGGTAGAATTTCGGCTGCCCCTTTTCTTATAAATAGGCAGTCCAAACCACCATAATAGACAAGTATTCAGATCTTAAAACTATTAGTTTGAGTACTCTCCCTTTATTGCGTTATGTATTTTGCATGCTGGTAATTTATATATTGCATGAAACTTAGCATAATTAGGTTACTTGCTCAACCAAATTAAATTTGCACGTTTCACCTCTTTTCTTACTTGGTTCGAATCCCTTGAGTAAATTAGCTTAGGTTGGTTTATTTTTGTTAATTGGATTTTCGAGTAAGTTAAGAGTTTATACGAGCTACACCACTTAATTAGACTTTCCTTGGAAATTCATCCTCATGTGTACCATGGTCCACATCAACAACAATGGCCCCAAATCTCTGATGTGGATCGGAGTTCACGATGCGGAATACTTGCCAAGGAAAGTCTGGAAATTGCGAGACGCAGCTGTTAACCTCTAGAATCCCTACCTTGGATTCAGCAGTCTACTAAAATTAAGCTAAGCTAATTTTAAACACGCAAATCGAACCAAGTTTAAGAACAAAAGAGTCGAAACAAAAGCTTGCATTCTAGGCAGAGCAAATTACCTAAAAAGCTATTCACAAAGCATGCAAACTATGAAAGCTCAAAATAAGAGAAAGATTCAAAAAGTATAAAACTATACTATTCTATTACTTGAATCAAAATTGTGTGTAGAAAAGTGAAGAAGAGAACCCCTATTTATAGTTATAGGCAGCCGAATTCTTCAGTACAAGGTAGTAGAAAGCAATTAAAATTAGAACTCAATCAAGAGATTGATTCCTTACAAACTAAAACCTAAAAGAACTAGGTTTGGTTGATGATAGGGATTTGGATTTCACAAGGGTGAATCTAGCCAAAATTCTATACAAATAACAAGTAGAAATGAATCAAAACTAAGAAGTAGAAATCAATCGAGAGATTGATCTCTTGAAAAGAAACAAACCTAAAGGAACTAGGTTTGTTAAGAGATAATAATTCGGGTGAATTATTGGATAATTTCAGATGAAAATTATCTTAAAAATAAGAAGTAAACTTAAAATACAACAAGAGTTTAAGAAGGAACTCTCATTGAAAACTACTACTAGAATTAACTTAAGTTGTAAACTCAAACTAACTTTTTAATTAAAACCCTTCACAATTTTGGATTGGGCTTCTCAATTGGGCTTCCCAATTTTGGAATTTCCTCTCCTTCTCTTGGTTTGGGCTGGCCGAATTTATGAAGGTGGGTTGCAAGGGGATTCGGCCCAAAACTCAATGGCGTGTCTGTGAAAAGTGTAGGAAGCTTCCGGAATTATTTATGAAACTCAAATTTTACAAACTCTTCATTTCTTCATGATTCTTCAATTCAGACCCCTTTTCAGAAATGGTGAGTAAAATGACCATTTTACCCTTCTGACTCTTCTGGGCTTTATCTTTAGGGGTCTGTGCTTCAGATGCCATCTGGGATTGCTGGGAACATTCTTCGACTAGGTTCTCAAGGTCGGCCTTGAGTTTCCTTGTCTTTCTGCGTGTCATTGGCCCAACAATATCTACCAATGGATCTCTCTGGTACGGGCTCGGGTCCTGGATCATAGCTGGGCCTCGATGTAGCACACGAACAGGCTCTGCTTCCTTTCTTGAGTCCCTGCCTCAACTTGCAGATCCTCTCTACTTGGACTTGTCGATGGGTTGGGGATGGCCTCATCATTCCCTCTCGGTTGGAAAGGATTGGACCTCGAATCAAGATCCTGGTCAAAATTAAACAGAGACAAGTCAGCAACATTAAAAGATGTACTAACACTATACTCACCTGGTAAGTCAAGCTTGTAAGCGTTGTCCCCCATCTTAGCAATAACTTGAAAGGGTCCATCTCCTCGGGGATGTAACTTAGTCCTCCGGGCAGCTGGAAATCTCTCCTTTTTCATGTAAATCCAAACCCAATCACCAGGTTCAAAGCTCACTACCGTACGCCTTTGATTTGTAGCCTTGGCGTTACGTGCGTTCGTCTTCTCTATATTCTGACAAACCTTCTCATGCAACCGTTTAACAGCTTCGGCTTTCTATGCTCCATCAAGACTCATCTGATCCTTCAGGGGCAGTGGCAGTAAATCCATCACTGTCAGCGGGTTGAAGCCGTAGGCAGCTTCGAAGGGTGAAAACCCTGTTGAGGAATGCTTAGAGCGATTGTAGGCAAACTCTGCAATCGGACCTGTTTCCAACTCTTCAAGTTCTTCTTAATTAGTGCCCTCAGTAGATTTCCTACTGTGCGGTTGGTCACCTCAGTCTGACCATCCGTTTGTGGATGACTGGTGGTTGAGAATGGCAACTTAGTTCCTAACCGAGACCACAATGTCTTCCAAAAGTAACTTAAAAACTTCACGTCTCTATCAGACACGATGGTGCGTGGAATGCTGTGTAGCCGAACTATCTCCTTGAAGAATAAGTCTGCAACATACAAACATCATCAGATTTCCTGTATGGGATAAAATGAGACATCTTAGAAAATCTATCCACGACAATGAAGAGAGAGTCATTACCTCTTTGCGTCCTCGGCAACCCTAAAATAAAATCCATAGAGATATCAGTCCAAGCAATAGAAGGTACAGGTAATGGGGGTGTAAAGACCATGGGGCTTAGACGTAGACTTTGCTTTTAGACATTCAATGCAGCGTGAGCAAATAGACTCTACATCTTTACGCATTTTAGGCCAATAGAAGTGTTCTTTAAGCATATCAAGTGTTTTATGGACACCAAAATGACCCATTAGCCCCCTACTGTGCGCTTCACGCACCAGTAGCTCCCTAGTTGAACTACGTGGTATGCATAACTTATTTTCTTTAAACAAAAAGTCATCTTGCCTAAAGAATTTCTGAAATGCACCCGATGCACATGCTTCATACATATTGGAAAAATCTAAATCAGAAGCATATAATTCCTTAAGATATGCAAACCCGAATGATGAATGATCAACTAAAGTAAGGGCTTCATACCTCCGAGACAAAGCGTTAGCTACCATATTCTCCTTTCCCTTTTTATACTTAATGATATAAGGAAAAGTTTCAATGAAAGATACCCACTTAGCGTGACATCTGTTCAACTTACCCTGTCCCTTCAGATGTTTAAGGGACTCGTGGTCCGAGTGCACAATGAACTCCTTGGTGATGTGGACGGTTGTACACATGCGGATTAAGTTGCCAAGGACCTTGTGGTTAAGCGGCGAGCTCGTATAACACTCGAACTTACATTCGAAAATCAGAGAAACAAAAGAACTTATCCTAAGCTAATTGTTTTAGATTCGAACCAAGTGTAAGAAAGAGTTTTGAACATGCGAGTAATTAGGTAGAGCAAGTAACCTAATTAGCTAAGTTCATGCAATTATGTAAACTACAACATGCAAATACATAAAGCAATAAAAGGAGGGTACTCAAACACTAAGTTTTATGATCTGAATACTCTGATTTATTAATGAAGTTTCGGCCCCTATTTATAGAGTTTAAGGGATGGCCGAAAACAGTACAAGAATTAGAAAAAGAAAAGAAGTAGAATTGGAAATTAACCAAGAGGTTAATTTCCTTTACCAAACCCGGAAAGAAGTAGGAATGGTAAGAAAAAGGAAAAGGCAATTCGATTTTACCATGAACAAGTGGTAGCCGAATTTGTAAACTAAAAATAAGGAAAAGAATAAAATTCCTACTTTCAAAAAGAATAAGGGAACCCTTTTTGGAAACTAACTTAAAAGAATAAAAGAAACAACTTAATTAATTAAAAGAAAATCCCTAATTAATTTTAAGGAGCCGTGTGGGCTTTTTCTTTGGGCTGGCCGTGCGGCTGCTCTTGTGGACTCCTTGGGCTGGCCGAAACTTGTGGGCTGGTCCTCCATGAGTTTGGGTCGGCCCAATGTGTAGGGAATTTCATGAATTGTTTCTTTAAAGCCCAAGAACCTTCCGGCTTCTTCAAGACTTCAAGAAACAGCCTTCTTCTTCAATGGGAAGTGCTGAATTGCGCCTCTTCTTCAAGAATGGTTACAAGAGTTGCAATTTGAACATTTCCTCCTTGCTGCTCCAAGGCGTTGGCTTCTACAATCACTTGGGCGTCTTGATGGCAATCTTGGACAAGGTTGTTGAGTGCTTCTCTAACCTTCTTCGCTCGGCTTCTAGTCATTGGCCCAGTGATGTCTACAAGTGGATCCCTCTGATATGGGCTTGGATCCTGAAGCATTGTCGGACCTCGATGTAGAACTCGAACCTCCTCCTCAGCTTCTCCGGAACCACTTGCTTGTTGACTTTGACTTGTTGCTTGACTCTGGATGCCCTCATCACTTGGCCATCAAGTAATGCTGCTAAGTCTCTAAAGCCACGAACCACTGGATAGAGCTCCTTGTCGTAAGTCGGGTAATTCAAGGTAGCTCCCTTCAACTTCTCACTGAAATAGGTGATAGGCTTCCCTTCTTGCATCAGCACAGCGCCTATACCTATGCCTAAAGCATCACACATAAGTTCAAAAACTCGATCAAAACTGGGCAATGCTAAAATAGGAGCATGAGTGAAATCATGCTTTAAAACAGTAAAGGCATTTTCTCGAGCTTGACCCCACAAGAACGGTACGTGCTTCTTGCACAACTCATTCAGGGGCGCAGCCTTGGTAGAAAAGTCCTTCACGAACCTCTGATAAAAACTAGCAAGACCATGGAAAGATCTCACCTAAGAGGCTGATGTTGCCATTCACGAATAGCCTGAACCTTGGTGTCCTCAACTTTCACGCCATCCTTCAAGACAACAAAACCAAGGAAGACAACTTCCTCCACACAGAATGTACACTTTTTTACATTGGCATATAATTTATTATCACGTAACTCAATTAATACCAATCTCATATGCTCTATGTGTGACTTCATGTCCCCACTATATATCAATATATCATCAAAATAGACTACAACAAACTTTCCTATAAACTTTCTAAGCACATGATTCATTAATCGCATGAAAGTACTAGGTGCATTTGTAAGGCCGAAGAGCATAACCAACCACTCATATAAACCAAATTTAGTTTTAGAAGCAGTTTTCCATTCATCACCTTCCTTCATTCTAATTTGATGATAGCCTTGTGTTAAATCAATTTTAGTATAAACAGTTGAGCCATATAGATCTTCTAGCATGTCATCAAGCCTGGGAATAGGATGCCTATAATTAATGGAGATTTTATTAACAGCTCTACAGTCCATACACATTCTCCATGTATCATCTTTCTTAGGAACAAGTATAACAGGTACAGCACAAGGACTTAAAGATTCCCTTACCTGGCCGTTGGCGAGTAGCTTCTCCACTTGATGCTACAATTCCTTTGTTTCCTCTGGATTTCCTTTGTAAGCTAGACAATTTGGGATCGACGAGCTAGGTACGAAGTCGATCTGATGCTCAATTCCACGAAGAGGGGGCACTCCTGCCGGCAGCTCCTCCGAAAAGACATCATCATATTCCTGCAATAAAAACTTGACTTCCATAGGGAGATCCCTAGGAACGTCAGCAAGGTTAGTAGAGTCGTCTTTAGCAATAAGTACAAGAATTAAACCCTAGACTCTAAAACTTGTTCGACTTCCCCAAGTGTAGCAAATAAGCTACTTTTATTATCTTCTTTAGAAGGCTTATCTGAGTACGCCTTACTACCCTTTACAATTTGTTTCCCCTTCCCCTTTTTTTGTTTCTTCTCAGCTTCCCATTCGGCAAGCTTATCTTTCATCCTAAGAGACTCAGCACGAACATCTTGGGGTGGTAGAGGCAGAAATGTATGGATCTTGCCCCGTTGGCAGACCGAGTATGTGTTGGCAACTGCGTCGTGTGTCGCCTTCATATCAAAGAGCCATGGGCGACCCAGGAGAATGTGGAACGCCTCCATAGGGAGTACATCACAAGTAACTTCTCCTTCAAACTTCCCAATAGCATTTGGCACTCTGACCTGCTTGTTGACTCAGTACCCTTCTGAGTTGTCGAGCCATTGGAGCCGGTACGGATGCGGATGGCTGATGGTGGGGAGATTCAGCTTTTCGACCATGTATGCACTGGCGACATTTGTGCAACTTCCCCCATCAACTATGAGAACAACAACTCTACCATTTATCTTAGCACGAGAATGGAAGATGTTGGTTCGTTGACTTGAGTCCTGGACGACGGATGTAGTCAAAGAGCGGGCAACTATGGAAAGGTGAGTGTCACCGTTAGGTTGGTGAATATCCTGTTCTGTATCTGACTTACCCTCGTGGGTTAAATCCGTGAAGGGATTAACAGGTTCGTCTTCATCCTCCTCAGAGATGTAGTCGCCATCATGCCCAAGTAGCACTTTTCTGATGTTAGGGCAATCGCGCATCATATGTCCACGCCCGGAACACCTATGACAAGTGATGTCGTGGATTGGCTTTCTAGGAGTGAACGGCATTTTAGCTACAGATGAAGATGAAGATGAGGTGGATGGTGCAGCCTGGATAGCTTTGCGTTCAGAGTTGAAAGGCTTCTTGGCGGGAGGAGAGTACATCGGATTCTTCCTCCAGGTGGCTGGGGCGCTTGATGGCGTCCTAACTGGTTGGACAGTTTTTATGTATTCCTCCATTACCCTGGCTTTGTGTAGCATGTCTGTTAGACTGGTGGTATTCTGCAATTCCACTGCTAATGCTATCCCTCTATTCGGGCCGGTGAGAAAGCGAGCCATACTGGCGGCATCATCCTCCTAGACATTGGCCCTGATCTTGGCCATCTCTAACTTCTTGTAATATTCATCTACAGTCAAAGAGCCTTGTACAAGTGTATGTAATTTCTTATACAATTCTCTAAAATAATACGCAGGAACGAAAGTCTTACGCATTGATGTAGTCAGATCAAACCATGATAGAGGCGGAGCTCGAGCTCTCATAGCCGTGTGTTGTGGCTTTGGTCCAACTCTTGATTCCACCAAACAAGTGCATATTCGGAGAAATTTACCACCGCGAATGGAGCCTTCTTGTGCTCGAGAATCGAGTGGAGCTCAAAAATTCTCTCCATCTTAATCTCCCAGTCTAAGTATTCTTCAGGATTGGTGCCGCCTGCAAAGGATGGCACTGTGGTTTTTAACTGACTTAGACCGTCGTAAGGCTTGTCGTTGGCACCGGCGTTTGGGTGAGGGATGTGTTCCTCCTCCTCTGCTTCGCGCCTGGCGACTTGGGCAGCCTTAATATCTGCGACCTTGCCACTGAGGTCTGCGAATTGCGCTGATAGTTTCGTAATTGTAGCCAGAAGTTGCTCGTTTCCGACGGATCCGGAACTACCTCCTGACATTATAAGTAACAGAAAATTCCCTGCTAAGAACAAGTAAAAGTGAGTAGAGTAACCTTACTCCCTTGTCCCCCAAGTAATGCCCTCCTAATAAGCTACACACAACCCAGTGTTTCACTCGTAGGGTTGGCGGCCCTTGTATGCTGTATCACTCAGCCTTTTATCTCAATCCTGTATACTACTCAAAGTTCTCAGATATTGAGCAAAGGTAATAAGCAATAAGTAAATCACACAAGCACGAACTATATAGGAATGTAGCAAAAGAAATTTTCGAAAATAGAACTTGGTTCTATTTTGTTTTTTAAAAACCTTTCGAAAAGAAATTTTGTAGTATAACTTGAATAAGATATGCACACAAAGGAACTTTCGGGGATAAGCCCTCAAAGTTCAAGAAATTAATGTAATGCGCACGATGACAAAATTCAAGTTATAGTGCAGAGTAGGCGTATAAGGTGGCACGCAAAGTATTCAGTTTACGGAGAAAACAGGGCAATTCAAGTGAAAGAAGCAAGAAATAATAAGCAGATTTGAACGAATCAGGAATATTATTACCCTAGATGTGATCACCTACCCAATAGGTAATCAAGAAACCACTTCCCACTAATTAAGAGCTTCTAGAAAAATTTACCCCAAAGTTGCGAAAATAGTAACCCCCTGCAGAAATGTGAACTTCCAAAATTTTGAGTACCCCTGCAGCTCACTTTTTTTTTTTTTTTTTGCTAACCACTGATTTTAGAAGCAAGGGGTAAGAAGGTAGCACAGAGAATTCACAATTGCATAAACAAAGTGAGCTGCTGAACGTCAACCGCATAATTCACTATAGAAATTGCACAAAGGGAGTAACAAATTAAATCGCAAGTTAGCCTTGTTTTTGTCGCTAAAAGAAGGTCGAATGGTCCCTAGGATTTGTAGCAATCAAACCCTAGTGCCGCTAGGTGGTGACCTTTTGGTGTGTTGCAAAAACCGACCCACTAGAAGGACTCTAGAATCCGATTGAAAGCAACACTTTGGAGTGGTTTTGAAAATATGAAAAATTCTCGATATTTCCTTTTCTTTTCAAAAAGATTTCAGTTTTTATGTATAAAAACAGTACGGTAGTACCGAATTTAATTTTCTCAAAAAAAAATTTCTTAAGAAGGAGCGTTCTAATTCCGAGAATTTCAAGACGAAGCAAGACTAACAAGGATTAGAAAACACCTGATGATTTGGCCGAGTTACTTCAGCCTCCTCTTGTCACGCAACCAGCCTTGGCTCTGATACCAATTGTTGTGGACCGGAGTTCACGATGCGGAATACTTGCCAAGAAAAGTCTGGAAATTGCGAGACGCAGCTCTTAACCTCTAGAATCCCTACTTTGGATTCGGCAGTCTACTAAAATTAAGCTAAGCTAATTTTAAACACGCAGATCGAACCAAGTTTAAGAACAAAAGAGTCAAAACAAAAGCATGCATTCTAGGCAGAGCAATTACCTAAAAAGCTATAGTTTCTAAACTTATAGTAATTCACAAAGCATGCAAACTACGAAAGCTCAAAATAAGAGAATGATTCAAGAAGTATAAAACTATACTATTCTATTACTTGAATCAAAATTGTGTGTTGAAAAATGAAGAAGAGGACCCCTATTTATAGTTATAGGCAGTCGAATTCTTGAGTACAAAGTAGTAGAAGCAATTAAAATTGGAACTCAATCAAGAGATTGATTCCTTACAAACTGAAACCTAAAAGAACTAGGTTTAGTTGATGACAGTGATTCGGATTTCACAAGGGTGAACCTAGCCGAAATTCTATACTAAATAATAAGTAGAAATGAATCAAAACTAAGAAGTAGAAATCAATCGAGAGATTGATCTCTTGAAAAGAAACAAACCTAAAGGAACTAGGTTTGTTAAGAGAGAATAATTTGGGTGAATTATTGGATAATTTCAGCCGAAAATTATCTTAAAAATAAGAAGAATAAGAAGTAAAATTAAAATACAACAAGAGTTTAAGTAGGAACTCTCATTGAAAACTACTACGAGAATTAACTTAAGTTGTAAACTCAAACTAACTCCTTAATTAAAACCCTTTACAATTTCGGATTGGGCTTCTCAATTGGGCTTCCCAATTTCGGAATTTCCTCTCCTTCTCTTGGTCTGGGCTGGCTGAATTTATGAAGGTGGATTGCAAGGGGATTCGGCCCAAAACTCAATAGCGTGTCTGTGAAAAGTGTAGGAAGCTTCTGGAAGCTTCCGGAATCATTTCTGAAACTCAAATTTTACAAACTCTTCATTTCTTCATGATTCTTCAATTTAGACCATTTTCGGAAATGGTGAGTAAAATGAACATTTTACCCTTCTGACTCTTCTGGGCTTTATGATGTGGACCGGAGTTCACGATGCGGAATACTTGCCAAGGAAAGTCTGGAAATTGCGAGACGCAGCTCTTACCCTTTAGAATCCCTACCTTGGATTCGGCAGTCTACTAAAATTAAGCTAAGCTAATTTTAAACAAGCAGATCGAACCAAGTTTAAGAACAAAAGAGTCGAAACAAAAGCATGCATTCTAGGCAGAGCAATTACCTAAAAAGCTATAGTTTCTAAACTTATAGTAATTCACAAAGCATGCAAACTACGAAAGCTCAAAATAAGAGAATGATTCAAGAAGTATAAAACTATACTATTCTACTACTTGAATCAAAATTGTGTGTTGAAAAATGAAGAAGAGGACCCCTATTTATAGTTATAGGCAGCCGAATTCTTGAGTACAAAGTAGTAGAAAGCAATTAAAATTGGAACTTAATCAAGAGATTGATTCCTTACAAACTGAAACCTAAAAGAACTAGGTTTAGTTGATGATAGTGATTCGGATTTCACAGGGGTGAACCTAGCCGAAATTCTATACTAAATAACAAGTAGAAATGAATCAAAACTAAGAAGTAGAAATCAATCGAGAGATTGATCTCTTGAAAAGAAACAAACCTAAAGGAACTAGGTTTGTTAAGAGATAATAATTCGGGTGAATTATTGGATAATTTCAGCCAAAAATTATCTTAAAAATAAGAAGTGAAATTAAAATACAACAAGAGTTTAAGTAGGAACTCTCATTGAAAACTACTACTAGAATTAACTTAAGTTGTAAACTCAAACTAACTCCTTAATTAAAACCCTTTACAATTTCGGATTGGGCTTCTCAATTGGGCTTCCCAATTTTGGAATTTCCTCTCCTTCTCTTGGTCTGGGCTGGCCGAATTTATGAAGGTGGATTGCAAGGGGATTCGCCCCAAAACTCAATAGCGTGTCTGTGAAAAGTGTAGGAAGCTTCTGGAAGCTTCCGGAATCATTTCTGAAACTCAAATTTTACAAACACTTCATTTTTTCATGATCCTTCAATTTAAACCCCTTTTCGGAAATGGTGAGTAAAATGACCATTTTACCCTTCTGACTCTTCTGGGCTTTATCTTAAGGGTTTGTGCTTCGGATGCCATCTGGGATTGCCGGGAACACTCTTGGACTAGGTTCTCAAGGTTGGCCTTGAGTTTCCTTGTCCTTCTGCGTGTCATTGGCCAAATGATATCTACCAATGGATCTCTCTGGTATGGCTCGGGTCCTGGAGCATAGCTGGGCCTCGATGTAGCACACGAACAGGCTTTGCTTCCTTTCTCGAGTCCTCTGCCTCAACTTGTAGATCCTCTCTGCTTGGACTTGTCGATGGGTTGGGGATGGCCTCATCACTTTATCTTCAGAGGTTTGTGCTTCGGATGCCATTGGGATTGCCGGGAACACTCTTGGACTAGGTTCTCAAGGTCGGCCTTGAGTTTCCTTGTCCTTCTGCGTGTCATTGGCCCAATGATATCTACCAATGGATCTCTTTGGTATGGGCTCGGGTCCTGGAGCATAGCTGGTCCTCGATGTATCACATGAACAGGCTCTGCTTCCTTTCTCGAGTCCCCTGCCTCAACTTGTAGATCCTCTCTGCTTGGACTTTTTGATGGGTTGGGGATGGCCTCATCACTCCTCCATTACCCTAGCTTTGTGCAACATGTCTGTTAGGCTGGTGGCATTTTGCAATTCCACTGCTAACGCTATCCCTCTATTAAGGCCGGTTAGAAAGCGAGCCATACTGGCGGCATCGTCCTCGTAGACATTGGCCCTGATCTTGGCCATCTCTAACTTCTTGTAATATTCATCTACAGTCAAAGATCCTTGTACAAGTGTATGTAATTTCTTATAAAACTCTCTAAAATAATACGCAGGAACGAAAGTCTTACTCATTGCTGTAGTCAGATCAAACCATGTTAGAGGTGGACCTCGAGCTCTCATAGGCCGAGTGTTGTGCCTTTGGTCCAACTCTTGATTCCACCAAACAAGTGCATATTTAGTGAAATTGACCACCGCAAGTGAAGCTTTTTTGTGTTCGAGAATCGAGTGAAGCTCAAAAATTCTCTCCATCTTAATCTCCCAGTCTAATTATTCTTTAGGATTGGTACCGCCTGCAAAGGATGGCACCGTTGTCTTTAACTGACTTAGACCATCGTGAGGCTTGTCGTTGGCGCTGGCGTTGGGGTGAGAGATGTGTTCCTCCTTATCTGCTTCGCGCCTGGCATCTTGGGCAGCCTTAATATCTGCGACCTCGCCTGAGGTCTGCGAATTGCGCTTAAGTTTCGTAATTGCAGCCAGAAGTTGCTCGTTTCCGACAGGTCCGGAACTACATCCTGACATTATAAGTAACCAAAAAAAGGATTCCTGCTAAGAGCAAGGAAAAATGAGTAGAGTTGATGCGGGCATCCAAAGTCAACACGCAACAAGTCAAACTACAAGTGATTCCGGAGAAGCTGAGGAGGAGGTTCGAGTTCTACATCGAGGCCCGACAATGCTTTAGGATCCAAGCCCATATCAGAGGGATCCACTTGTAGACATCACTGGGCCCATGACCAGAAGCAGAGCGAAGAAGGTTCGAGATGCACTCAACAACCTTGTTCAAGCTTGCCATCAGGATGCTCAGTTAATTGTAGAAGCCCACGCCTTGGAGGAAAATGGAGGAAATGTGCGATTTGCAACTCTTCTAACTATCTTTGAAGAAGAGGCGCAAATCATCAAGTCATAATGAAGAAGAAGGCTGTTTCTTGAAGTCTTGAAGATGCCGGAAGGTTCTTGGACTTAAAAGAAACAAATTAATAAAGTTCCCTACAATTTGGGCCGACCCAAAACTCATGGACCAGCCCACAAGTTTCGGCCAGCCCAAAGGAAGCAAGAGGAAGCCGCACAAGCAAGCTCAACGGCTAGCAAAGCAAGTCCAACGGCTAGTTGCCTAATTAGGGTTCTTTTCTTTTACTTAATTAAGTTGTTTTATTCTTTTAAGTTAATTTCCAAAAAGGGTTCCCTTATTCTTTTTGGAAGTAGGATTTTTATTCTTTTCCTTATTTTTAGTTACAATTTTCGGCTGCCACTTGTTAAGGGTAAATCCGAAAATTGCTTTCCTTTTCTTACCATTCCTACTTCTTTCCGGGTTTGGTAATTGTAAAAGAAATTAACCTCTTGGTTAATTTCCAATTCTAATTCTTTCCTTCTTCTACTTGTTGTACCTTTTTTCGGCTGCCTCTACACTTATAAATAGTCACCAAATTCATCAATAATATTTAGAGTATTCATATCATAAAACTTAGTGTTTGAGTACCCTCATTTTATTGCTTTATGTATTTGCATGTTGTAGTTTACATAATTGCATGAAACTTAGCTAATTAGGTTCTTGCTCTACCTAATTATTCGCATGTTTCACATCTCTTGCTTGCACTTGGTTCGAATTTATAAACAAGTTAGCTAGGTTAGCTTCCCTTTGTTTTCTCTTAAATCCGAACGTGAGTTAGGGATTTTATTCGAGCTTGTCACTTAATCACAAGGTCCTTGGCAACATTATCCGCATGTGTACAACCGTCCACATCAATTGGTATCAGAGCTAAGGAGTGGTTTCGTGACTGGAGGAGGTCAACACGACCGAATCTTTTTTCCAGGTGTATTCTTTTCCTTGTTCTTGAAATCTTTGGATTAGAATTCATCTTCTTGGGGAAAATTTTTCTTTCAAGCTTTTAAATTTGTGATTTTTGGTGCTGTTTTCTATCTTTTAAAATCGCAAAAATTCTTTAAAATTCGGATACCCTTGCTGTAATTTCAGAACTTAAAATCGGGTTTTTTTGACTTTAGGGTTTTTCAGATTTTCCGTCGCTAATTCTCGCGACGCTAGGGTTTGTTTTCCCGGCTTTTGCAACATTTTACTACCCCTTTTTGTGCTGATTTTTCTTGAATATTGTGAGTTTTGCGGTTGATGTTAAGCAGCTCACTTGTTTGCGCATTGTAAAATTGCATGCTCTAGTTTGGGATACCTTCTTTTGAATTCTTGAAAATATAGTGAATTCTTGATTTTGTATCCTTGTGCTGCTAAGATTATCCCTGGGATTAGGTTAGTGAATCAAAAGTTGAATTTGCTAGCCCTAGGGTTGTCGTTTATTGAAATCGCATATTGCTGAAATTTGGTACTGTTTTCGGCCAATTAGGGGGTTAGAAAATCGCAATTTTGAGTGCTGTTTTGCTTGAAAAGAATTAAGAATTTGTGGGGATTGGTTTCTTGATTGCCTATTGGGTGGGTGATCTCTTTTTTGGGTAGTTTTAGGACTTTCCTGAAGTCGTTTCAACTCTGCTAATTTTCTTTGATTCTATTCAATTTTGAATTTCCCTGCTTTCAATTACCTAGTTATCTTTTCGTGCTACCTGGACATTTGCTCTTTAATTATAGTTTGGATTTTGTCATCGTGCACACTCATCTTTTCTGAAATTTAAGGGCTTAACCCCGAAATTTCCTGTTGTGTACTTCATATCTGAGCTATATTACAAAATATCGTTTTGCGAAAAGATTTTTCAAAATAGAACCAAATGTGGTTTTTGCGAAAATTTTTGCTTCTTTCTTAAGTGTCATTGCTTTTGTGTGAATTGCTGCTTGCCTGATACATTTATCAATACCGGGAGGTAGAGTGGAAAAAGGCTTGAGTGATCATATTATACAGGGCGCCACCCTAGACCGAAACACAGGGTTTGTGTGTAGCTGTTAGGTGGGAAACACTTGGGGGAACAAGGGGGTAAGGTTATTTCTCACTTTTCCTTGTTCTTAGCAGACAGGTTTTCGCTTGTTTTTACCAATGTCAGGTGGTAGTGCTCCTAACCCTCTGGGGAACGAGCAAATCTTGGCTGCGATTGCGCAACTCTCCGCGCGATTCGCTACACTCACGGAGGAAGTCGCCGAACTCAGGACTGAACGGGAACAGAGGCGCACTGACTCAGACGACGATGTTGCCGCTCCAGGCACCAACGCCGTAGACCAACCTTCGCAGGTCTCAGCCAGTGCAAGACAACCGTTCCGCCCTTTGCCGGAGGCACGAATCCAGAGGACTATCTCGACTGGGAGATGAAGATGGATCGCATCTTTGAACTTCATGCGATCCCAGAACATAAGAAAGTCCAACTTGCAGTGGTCCATTTCACCGACTATGCCCTTATCTGGTGGAATCAGCAGATGGATCAACGCAGAAACACGCGTCCCATGCGGGCCCGTGCTCCGCCTCTCTCGTGGTTTGATTTGACTACATCTATGCGTAGGACTTTTGTACCGGACTACTATTTTAGGGAATTGTATAGAAAGTTACATACTCTTGTACAAGGTTCTATGTCTGTAGATGAATATGATAGAAAACTAGAGATGGCAAAAATTAGGGCTAATGTACAGGAAGATGAGCCGCATCTATGGCTCGTTTTCTTAATGGTTTAAACAGGGGTATTGCTTTAGCTGTTGAATTGCAGAATGCCACAACTTTGACAGACATGCTGCACAAGGCTCAGGTCATGGAGGAGTATCTGAAGTCCGTTCCACCAATCCGGACACCCACCAGCGCACCACCAGCCTGGCGCAAGAACCCAGCCTACTCTCCACCAGCACGAGGCCGATTATGTCAGAGCGCAAGGCCATAGTCCCTGTTGCCGCCACCCCTTCTTCATCACAGACAAAACCGCCATCAACTCCCAGGCAGTCTATCAGCAACGGTACTTGCCACAAGTGTTCAGGCCGTGGCCACTACATGCGTGACTGTCCAAACATCCGGAAGGTATTATTGGGGCAAGATGGTGAGTACATATCAGAAGACAATGAAGAGGAACCAAACGTTGACCCTACACAGGAGTTGACTGACAGCACTCCGTCTGCACCGGTGGAGCAATTCGAGTTCCTTGAAGAAGATCCATCTCAGAACTTGGTTACTCGCACTCTGACAACAGCTGCTGTCCCGGACACATCCCAACGGACAAACATCTTCCACGCCAGGACTAAGGTAAATGGGAAGTTGTGTGTTCTGATTATTGATTGAGGGAGTTGTACTAACGTTGCTAGTGAGTATATGGTTGATAAGCTGCGCCTCCCTGTCATCAATCATCCACGTCCTTATCGGCTTCAATGGCTCGACAGCTCAGACGGCTACAGAGTCACAAAGCAGGTAAGCGTACCATACGCTATCGGTAAGTTCGAATCCACGGTTTTATGTGATGTTCTGCCAATGGAGGCTTGTCACATTCTACTCGGACGACCATGGCTCTTTGACCTGAAGGCAACACATGATGGGGTTGCCAACACTTACTCGGTCTGCCAGGAGGGCAAGATCCACACATTCCTACCCATGCCGCCGACTGAAGTGCGATCAGAAGCTGTTCGTATGAAGGAGTCAATCGGTAAATGGGAAGCTGAAAGGCGCCAAGCGAAGGGTAAGGGGAAAGAACTTGTAAAGGGTAGTAAGGCGAACTCTGATAAGCCTGATCAGGAAAAAGTTAGGAATAGTTGTTTTGCAACAAAAGGAGAGATAGGTCAAGTGTTAGACAGCAATGATGATATATTTGTTTTAGTCTGTACAGATAACTGTGCTAACCCTGACGATATCCCTCGGATATCCCTACAGAAGTCGAATCTTTGTTGCAGGAATTCGCTGATGTTTTTCCAGACGAGTTGCCGCAGGGTCTGCCGCCACTTTGACGAATTGAGCATCAGATTGACTTCATCCCTGGCGCGCCTATACCAAATCGGCCTGCTTACAAAGCAAATCCGGAGGAAACGAAGGAGCTGCAGGCGCAAATCAACAAGCTATTGGCGCATGGTCAGGTAAGGGAATCTCTAAGTCCTTGTGATGTACCTGTTATTCTCGTCCCTAAGAAAGAAGGTACATGGAGAATGTGTATGGATTGTAGAGCTGTAAATAAGATAACAATCAAGTATAGGCATCCTATCCCTAGGCCTGATGACATGTTAGAAGATTTGCATGGTTCTACTGTTTACACAAAAATAGATCTTACACAGGGCTATCATCAAATTCGCATGAGGGAGGGGGACGAATGGAAGACTGCTTTTAAATCTAAATTTGGTTTATATGAGTGGTTAGTCATGCCCTTTGGTCTCACAAATGCACCTAGTACTTTCATGAGGTTAATGAATCATGTGCTTAGAAAGTTTATAGGCAAATTTGTTGTTGTGTATTTTGATGATATCTTGATCTATTCCAGAGATTATCATTCGCATGTTGAACATCTTCATTTGGTTTTAATTGAATTGCGTGCTAATCAATTATATGCCAAGATGCAAAAGTGTACCTTTTGTGTTTCGGAGGTTGTTTTTCTTGGTTTTGTAGTCTCTGCAGAAGGTGTCAAAGTTGATGATGCCAAGGTGAAGGCCATTAGGGATTGGCGGCAGCCAACTTCGGCCGCACAGGTTCGGTCATTCCATGGATTGGCTGGATTCTACAGACGGTTTGTGAAGGACTTTTCCACTAAAGCCGCGCCTCTTAATGAATTGTGTAAAAAGAATGTTCCATTTGTATGGGGGCAGGCTCAGGAAAAAGCCTTTACTGTACTTAAGCATGATCTCACTCATGCACCTGTTTTAGCATTACCTGATTTTGATAGTGTTTGAACTAATGTGTGATGCATTAGGTGTTGGAATTGGCGCAGTGTTAATGCAGGAGAAGAAGCCTATCGCCTTTTTCAGTGAGAAGCTTAAAGGAGCTGCTTTGAATTATCCTACATATGATAAAGAGCTCTATGCTGTTGTCCGCGCTTTTGAAACTTGGTCACATTATTTGATGTCTAAAGAATTTGTTGTTCATAGTGATCATGAGTCTCTTAAGCATTTAAAAGGACAAAATAAGTTAAATAGACGTCATGCAAAGTGGGTTAACTTTATTGAATCTTTTCCTTATATTATTAAGTATAAGAAAGGTAAGGATAATTTAGTTGCTGACGCTCTATCTCGAAGGTATGAAATTCTGACAATTCTTGATCATACTTTGTTAGGTTTCGCATACCTCAAGGATTTATATGCTTCTGATATTGATTTTGCTGATTTGTATAAAGCATGTGAATCTGGTGCATTCCAAAAGTACTATAGACAGGATGGTTTTCTGTTTAGGGAAAATAGGTTATGCATCCCTCGTAGTTCTGCTAGGGAATTACTGGTTCGTGAAGCTCATAGTGGGGGTCTTATGGGTCATTTTGGTGTGCATAAAACACTTGAACTGTTGCATGAACACTTTTATTGGCCGCATATGCACAAAGATGTACAGAATGTTTGCTCTCGATGCATTAATTGTTTGCAAGCTAAATCTACTTCTAAACCCCATGGACTTTACACGCCTTTACCTGTACCTTCTGTACCTTGGACTGACATTTCTATGGATTTTATTCTAGGGCTTCCGAGGACGCAAAAAGGTAATGATTCTTTATTTGTCGTTGTTGATCGTTTCTCTAAAATGGCGCATTTTATTCCTTGTAGGAAATCAGATGATGCCAGACATGTAGCTGAGTTATTCTTTCAAGGTATTGTTCGGCTACATGGTATTCCAAGAACCATTGTCTCCGATCGCGACGTCAAATTTCTGAGTTATTTTTGGAAGACTTTGTGGTCCCGCCTCGGCACAAAACTGTTGTTTTCGACTACAAGTCATCCACAGACGGATGGTCAGACGGAAGTCACCAACCGAACCGTTGGAAACCTACTCAGGGCCTTAATTCAGAAGAATCTCAAGCGTTGGGAAGAAATCTTGCCGGTTGCAGAGTTTGCATACAACCGAACCAAGCACTCCTCAACAAGGTTTTGTCCATTTGAAGTTGCCTACGGCTTTACTCCTTTGATGGTGATGGATCTCATCCCTTTGCCGCTTAAGGAACAAGTTAATCCAGATGGTGTAAAGAAAGCAGAAACCGTGCAGCGCATTCATACAAGAGTCCGCGCAAATCTGGAGAAAACGTATGCCAAAGCCGCCGCCACTGCAAACCAACGGCGCAAGGCTGTGAACTTTGAACCAGGCGACTGGGTTTGGGTTCACATGAGGAAGGAACGATTCCCTGCAGCAAGAAGGACCAAACTCCATCCCAGGGGCGATGGACCTTTTCAGATCGTTTCCAAGATTGGGCCTAACGCCTACAAACTCGACTTACCAGGTGAGTATGGTGTTAGTTCTTCCTTTAATGTTGCTGACTTATCTCCTTTTTCACAGGAACAGGATGCTGATTTGAGGACAAATCCTTTTCAACCGGGAGGGGATGATGCGGGCATCCAAAGTCAACACGCAACAAGTCAAACTACAAGTGATTCCGGAGAAGCTGAGGAGGAGGTTCGAGTTCTACATCGAGGCCCGACAATGCTTCAGGATCTAAGCCCATATCAGAGGGATCCACTTGTAGACATCACTGGGCCCATGACCAGAAGCAGAGCGAAGAAGGTTCGAGATTCACTCAACAACCTTGTTCAAGCTTGCCATCAGGATGCTCAGTTAATTGTAGAAGCCCACGCCTTGGAGGAAAATGGAGGAAATGTGCGATTTGCAACTCTTCTAACTATCTTTGAAGAAGAGGCGCAAATCATCAAGTCATAATGAAGAAGAAGGCTGTTTCTTGAAGTCTTGAAGATGCCGAAAGGTTCTTGGACTTAAAAGAAACAAATTAATAAAGTTCCCTACAATTTGGGCCGACCCAAAACTCATGGACCAGCCCACAAGTTTCGGCCAGCCCAAAGGAAGCAAGAGGAAGCCGCACAAGCAAGCTCAACGGCTAGCAAAGCAAGTCCAACGGCTAGTTGCCTAATTAGGGTTCTTTTCTTTTACTTAATTAAGTTGTTTTATTCTTTTAAGTTAATTTCCAAAAAGGTTCCCTTATTCTTTTTGGAAGTAGGATTTTTATTCTTTTCCTTATTTTTAGTTACAATTTTCGGCTGCCACTTGTTAAGGGTAAATCTGAAAATTGCTTTCCTTTTCTTACCATTCCTACTTCTTTCCGGGTTTGGTAATTGTAAAAGAAATTAACCTCTTTGTTAATTTCCAATTCTAATTCTTTCCTTCTTCTACTTGTTGTACCTTTTTTCGGCTGCCTCTACACTTATAAATAGGCACCGAATTCATCAATAATATTTAGAGTATTCATATCATAAAAATTAGTGTTTGAGTACCCTCATTTTATTGCTTTATGTATTTGCATGTTGTAGTTTACATAATTGCATGAAATTTAGCTAATTAGGTTCTTGCTCTACCTAATTATTCGCATGTTTCACATCTCTTGCTTGCACTTGGTTCGAATTTATAAACAAGTTAGCTAGGTTAGCTTCCCTTTGTTTTCTCTTAAATCCGAACGTGAGTTAGGGATTTTATTCGAGCTTGTCACTTAATCACAAGGTCCTTGGCAACATTATCCGCATGTGTACAACCGTCCATATCAAGAGTAACCTTATTCCCTTGTCCCCCAAGTAGTGCCCTTCTTACAAGCTACACACAAACCAGTGTATTCACTCGTAGGGTTGGCGGCCCTTGTATGCTGTATCGCTCAGCCTTTTACCTCAATCCTATATACAAGTCAAAGTTCTCAGATATTGAGCAAAGGTAATAAGCAACAAGTAAATCACTCAAGCACGAAACTATATAGGAATGTAGCAAAGAAAATTTCAAAAGCAGAACTTGGTTCTATTTTGTTTGAAAAACTTTTCAAAAAGAGATTTTTATGGTATAACTCGAATAAGATGTGCACACAAAGGAACTTTCGGGGTGAAGCCCTCAAAGTTCAAGAAATTAATGTAATGCGCACGATGACAAAATTCAAGTAATAGTGCAGAGTAGGCGTATAAGGTAGCACGAAAAGTATTCAGTTTAAGGAGAAACAGGGCAATTCAAGTGAAAGAAGCAAGAAATAATGAGCAGATTGGAACGAATCAGGAATATTACTACCCTAGATGTGATCACCTACCTAATAGGTAATCAAGAAACCAATTCCCACTAATTAAGAGCTTCTAGAAAAATTTACCCCAAAGTTGCAAAAATAGTAACCCCCTTGCAGAAATGCGAAATTTCAAAAGTTTGGATATCCCGAAAAAAAAAGTGATTTTTTTTTTTTTTTGGCTAACCACGGATTTTAGAAGCAAGGGGTAAGAAGTAGCACAGAGAATTCGCAAATTGCATAAAAAAGGTGAGCTGCTTAACTTCAGCCGCAAAACTCACTATAGAAGTTGCACAAAGGGAGTAACAAATTAAATCACAAGTTAGCCTTGTTTTGTTGCTAAAAAAACTGAAAAATTCTCGATTTTCCTTTTCTTTTCCAATAAAAAAAATTTCGGTTTTATTTTTAAAACAATAGGGCAGTACCGAAATATAGTTTTCTTTAAAAAAATTTCTTAAGAAGGTGCGTTCTAATTCCGAGAATTTCGAGAATAAATCAAGACCAACAAGGATTAGAAAACACCTGATGATTTGGCCGAGTTACTTCAGCCTCCTCTTGTTATGCAACCAGCCTTGGCTCTGATACCAATTGATGTGGACTGGAGTTCACGATGCGGAATACTTGCCAAGGAAAGTCTGGAAATTGCGAGACGCAGCTCTTAACCTCTAGAATCCCTACCTCGGATTCGGCAGTCTACTAAAATTAAGCTAAGCTAATTTCAAACATGCAAACCAAACCAAGTTTAAGAACAAAAGAGTCAAAACAAAAGCATGCATTCTAGGCAGAGCAATTACCTAAAAAGCTATAGTTTCTAAACCTATAGTAATTCACAAACCATGCAAACTACGAAAGCTCAAAATAAAAGAATGATTCAAAAAGTATAAACTATACTATTCTATTACTTGAATCAAAATTGTGTGTTGAAAAGTGAAGAAGAGAACCCCTATTTATAGTTATAGGCAGCCGAATTCTTCAGTACTAGGTAGTAAAAAGCAGTTAAAATTGGAACTCAATCGAGAGATTGAATCCTTACAAACTAAAACCTAAAAGAACTAGGTTTAGTTGATGATCGGGATTCGAATTTCCCAAGGGTGAACCTAGCCAAAATTCTATACTAAATAACAAGTAGAAATGAATCAAAACTAAGAAGTAGAAATCAATCGAGAGATTGATCTCTTGAAAAGAAACAAACCTAAAGGAACTAGGTTTGTTAAGAGATAATAATTCGGGTGAATTATTGGATAATTTCAGCCGAAAATTATCTTAAAAATAAGAAGAATAAGAAGTAAAATTAAAATACAACAAGAGTTTACGTAGGAACTCTCATTGAAAACTACTACTAGAATAAACTTAAGTTGTAAACTCAAACTAACTCCTTAATTAAAACCCTTCACAATTTCGGATTGGGTTTCTCAATTGGGCTTCCCAATTTTGGAATTTCCTCTCCTTCTCTTGGTCTGGGCTGGCCGAATTTATGAAGGTGGGTTGCAAGGGGATTCGGCCCAAAACTCAATGGCGTGTCTATGAAAAGTGTAGGAAGCTTCCAGAATCATTTCTGAAACTCAAATTTTACAAACTCTTCATTTCATCATGATTTTCCAATTTAGACCCATTTTCGGAAATGGTGAGTAAAATGACCATTTTACCCTTCTGACTCTTCTGGGCTTTATCTTCAGGGGTTTGTGCTTCGGATGCCATCTGGGATTGCCAGGAACACTCCTGGACTAGATTCTCAAGGTCGGCCTTGAGTTTCCTTGTCCTTCTGCGTGTCATTGGCCCAACAATATCTACCAATGGATCTCTCTGGTACGGGCTCGGGTCCTGGAGCATAGCTGGGCCTCGATGTAGCACATGAACAGGCTCTGCTTCCTTTCTCGAGTCCTCTGCCTCAACTTGCAGATCCTCTCTGCTTTGACTTCTTAATGGGTTGGGGATGGCCTCGTCAATCTCCCTATAAGGGTCAATTTACACAAAGTTATATCCTTATCATTCCGTTTGTAAGGGCATTGATGCGGGCATCCAGAGTCAACACGCAACAAATCAAACTACAAGTGATTCCGGAGAAGCTGAGGAGGAGGTTCGAGTTCTACATCGAGGCCCGACAATGCTTCAGGATCCAAGCCCATACCAGAGGGATCCACTTGTAGACATCACTAGGCCCATGACCAGAAGCAGAGCGGAGAAGGTTCGAGACGCACTCAACAACCTTGTTCAAGCTTGCCATCAAGATGCTCAGCTGATTGTAGAAGCCCACGCCTTGGAGCAAAATGGAGGAAATGTGCGATTTGCAACTCTTCTAAATATCTTTGAAGAAGAGGCGCAAATCATCAAGTACTCATGAAGAAGAAGGCTATTTCTTGAAGTCTTGAAGATGCCGGGAGGTTCTTGGACTTAAAAGAAACAAATTAATAAAGTTCCCTACAATTTGGGCCGACCCAAAACTCATGGACCAGCCCACAAGTTTCGGCCAGCCCAAAAGGAAGCAAGGAGAAGCCGCACAAGCAAGCCCAACGGCTAGCCCCTCCAACGGCTAGTCCAAACGGCTAGTTGCCAAAATTAGGGATCTTTTCTTTTTACTTAATTAAGTTGTTTTATTCTTTTAAGTTAATTTCAAAAAAGGGTTTCCTTCTTTTTGGAAGTAGGAATTTTATTCTTTTCTTGATTTTTAGTTTACAAAATTCGGCTACCTCATGTTTAAGGTAAAACCGAATTCTACTTACCTTTTTTTTTTACCATTCCTACTTCTTTCCGGGCTTAGTAATTGTACAAGAAATTAACCTCTTGGTTAATTTCCAATTCTACTTATTTTCTTCTTCTAATTCTGGTATTATTTTCGGCTGCCCTACATCTATATAAAGGGACCGAAATCATCAATAATACTTAGTGTATTTCAGATCATAAACTTAGTGTTTGAAGTACCTCCTTTTATTGCTTTATGTATTTGCATGTCGTAATTTACATACTTGCATGAAACTTAGCTAATTAGGTTCTTGCTCTGCCTAGTTATTCGCATGTTTCACACCTCTTTCTTGCACTTGGTTCGAATTTATAAACAAGTTGGCCAGGATAGTTTTTCCTTTGTTTTATCAAATCCGAACGTGAGTTAAAGGTTTTGTAAGAGCTTGTCACTTAATCACAAGGTCCTTGGCAACATTATCCACATGTGTACAACCGTCCACATCAGGTATCGTCGAACATAACCCTAGGAAAGAATCACGTGAAACCAAGGCACCAAATCTCCCTGGTGGGATCAATTTGCTCAAGGTAGTCTGATTCTCAAAGTAATGGCAGCCATGAGTTGCGCATTCGTAATTGGGGGCACTTCTCCTCCTGACCTACTAGTAACCAAGAAAGATTCCTGCTAAGAATAAGTAAAAGTGAGCAGAGTAACCTTACTCCCTTGTCCCCCTAGTATGGCCCCTCTAACAACTACACACAACCCTGTGTATCGCTCTTAGGGATGGCAACCCTTATGTGCTGTATCACTCAGCCTTTTACCTCAGTCCTGTATACTCAATTAAGGTCACAAAATCCTGGGCAAAGGTAACAAGCAAACAGTCAATCACACAAAGAACAAAACTATATAGGAAAGTGGCAAAAATCTTTCAAAAAAAAGAACTTGGTTCGATTTTCAGTTTGAAAAACACCTTTTCGAAAAAGAAATTTTGATAATATAGCTCAAATAAGAAGCACACCGATAAGGAACTTTCGGGGAGAAGCCCTCAAAGTTCAGAGATAATGACAGTGTACGAAGACAAAATTCAAGCTATAATTCAGAGTAATCGTTCAAATAGCACGAAAAGATAGTAAGCTTAAGAAGCAGGGCAATTCAATTGAAGAAACAAGAATAATCAGCAGGTTTGAAACAAATCAGGAAAGACCTAACTAACCCAAGAAGTGATCACCCTACCCGTCAGGTAATCAAGAAACCAATTCTAACCAATTATTCAAGTGTTCGAAAAAAAAAATTTAACCCCTGTGGTGGAAAAATTCCCCGGATGTAACTGTGGTGCTGTGGGGAGTAGTGGCGAAAATGAATACTATCAACTTTGCAAGCACAATGACAGAGAAGAAGATTCCCAATAAAGAAAAGAAACCTCTTTGGCTTTGGAGCGTACTGCTGTGGGGAGTAGTGTCGATGAACAAACACTATCAACTTTGCAGGCACACTTTAAACCATGGAGAAATCAATCCTTAAAACAATTGCAACAAAGATACCAAAAATTGCAATTTTATCACCTTCCAAACCAAATATGCAATTTTATAACTTTAGACAGCACAACGATACAATTCCAAGAATTCAATATATTTTCAAGAATTCAAAACAAAGTATTAAGATACGTGCATATATATTGCAAATTGCAACAACAAGGTGAGTGGCTTAACATCAACCGCCAAAGTTCACCAAATTCAATACAAATTGCAAATAGGGAGAGGTGAGCAAAACAGTCCAAATTAAAGAGCAATTTCAGCAACAAAAAGTGTCAGTTATCCTTTAATTGTTACCAAAAATAGCACTAATTGGATTCACAAAGGCAATTGCAAAAACAGTACCAAAAGTGAGCAAAAGAGCCCTAGCTTTAAAAACCCTAAAACCTATTTTCCACTTGTTTAAGAAAACCCGATTTTAAAATCTTCTTTTCAATTTTCCCTTTCTTTTTCAAGCCAAAATTTTGATTTTAATTTGCAAAAACAGTATGAGCAAAATCGAAATAGTTTATTTAAGAAAAAGAAATTTTTTTCTCAAAAAGGAGCATTCTTTTCCACAAAATCAGTAATTAAAGTAGATTAAGGGAATAGAAAACACCTGATGAGTTGATTGTGTTACTCCAATCTCCTTCTGTCGAGCAAACAGCCTTGGCTCTGATACCAATTGATGTGAACCCCTGAACTCCACGCCGTGGAAATCCAAGAACTCGATGCGGAAAGTGCCAAGGAAAGTCTGAATGCAAGACGCAGCTCTTAACTTCTAGAATCCTTACCCTTGGATTCGGCAGACTACTAACTTACAAAGTAAATTAAACACGCAATTCGAACCAAGCAGAGAATAATAGAATCGAAACAAAGCTTAGCAATAGACAGAGCAATTATCTATTAGCCTATAGTTTCTGTAGCTTTTAGCAATTAACAAACATGCAAATTACATAAGCCCAAAATAAGGTGAGTGATTAAAGAAGTATAAAACTATAACTTAAATAATTTAATCAACTCAGGAACAATGAATTTTGTCCCCCTCTATTTATAGAGAGTAGGATGGACGAAATTAAAGTCCAAAATACAAAAGGAAAAGAGATAGAATTGGATACCAATCAAGAGATTGATTTCTTACAAACCAAAAACCTAAAGGAACTAGGTTTGGTGTTTATTTCCTAATTCGGCTGCCCTCTATTAGATATGGCCGAATTTACACATTAAAATACTTAATAAATAATTATAAAACCTAATAAAAAAGGGAGATCAAGAAGGGATCCCTTTTTGGAAACTACCAAGTTGATCTAGTTGTAACAAACTTGTAACAACCTAACTAACTTGTAACAAACTTTGGGTAGAAATAGGTAACATGCACAAAACCTAATCCTTCCCCTACCTAAGTTTCCAAGTGGCGTGTGGGCTGCTTCTTGTGGGCTTGGCTGGCCGAAATTGTGAGATGGACTTCAAGGTGGGTTTCGGCCCATTTGAGGTGGCGCATGGTGGAGATGATGTAGGGAGGTTCTGGAATCTTCTAGAATCTCTCGGAATCATTTAAGAATGTCAAAAATCAAGAACTTCAAGATTTTCAAGATTTTTCAAGATTCAGTAAACCGCGAAATTCAAGATTTTCAAAAAAAATCAAGAACTTCAAGAAATGCCCTTTCCTCCAGCTGGATTGATTAGTAAGTGTCATTTCCCCTGTGATAGAGAGTAAAGTGACGCTTTTAACCTTCCTTCTATTCTCTTCAAGGGCGTTGGTGTCTGTAACGAGCTGGGCTTCTGTAGCACTCCTTTGAACAAGGTTTTCAAGATCTAATCTGAGCTTCCTTGTCCTTCTTCGAGTCATAGGCCCAACTATGTCAACGAACGGATCTCTTTGATATGGGCTCAGGTCCTGGAGCATTGGCGGGCCTCTATGGAGCACACGAACCTCTGCTGCACTTTCCAACTCCTCATTACTTGAACTGGGATCCTCTGCATACTGACTTGGAGTAGGGCTGGGGATGCCCTCATCACTTTTGTTTCGACTCTTTAATTCATATACTTGGTTCGATTTGCGTGTTTAAAATTAACTTAGGTTAATTTTAGTAGTCTGCCGAATCTAAGGTAAGGATTCTAGAGGTTAAGAGCTGCGTCTCGCAATTTCCAGACTTTCCTTGGCAGGTATTCTGCATCGTGAACTACGGTTCACATCAATTGGATCAGGGGCTCACATCAGGAACATGCTCTGCTTCCTTTCTCGAGTCCTCTGCATCAACTTGTGGATCTCTGCTTGGACTTATCGACGGGCAGGGGATGCCCTCATCATCATCCTAGTCAGCTTCCTCGATCCAGATGTCTACTAGACTCCCCCAGTAATCTAACCAGGGCCTGTGCAGATTCCAGCTACAAGCTAGGCTTGCTCGGGCCACGCCCTTCGACTAAGACGCCGTCAATAAGGCTAAAGCCACGGCCCATCGCAAGCCAAGCCATCCAATGGGGTTCGCAAGCCTACTGCCAGCCCATTCATAAGCCCCTTGTGAATGGAACATTCTAAATCCGAGGAGGAAAGGTTTTCGCAAGTTACCTATTTCTTTTTCCTATACTAATTCTAGTTAAATTAAGTTACCTAATTTGGTTCCAACTTAATTTCATCTAGTAGTTTCCCTTTTTGTTTCTAATTTCCTTTTTCTTTTTCAACTTGAATTTGGATTTACTTCTAGTTACCAAATTCAAGCTTTCCTCTTCCTCCCCCCTTCGTCGGCCCTTGCCGCCTTCCTTAACAAGCCCTCGAGCCTCCTTTGCGCCGCCTTCCTCGTAGAAGCCACCGGGTTGACCCCGAAGGCCGAATTCTATGGTAGAGAACGCTGAAATAATAATTGTTCCATGAGAGACTTTTTTAAGTATTGCAAAAGAAAGGGCCTGTTGATAGAGCTGGGCGGGGAGGCAATAATAGTTATCAGGTTAGCTTTCAATGTATCCTTCAAGCTCATGCCAGATTCGCCTTCGACCGACAAGGAAGAAGAGGATTTGCCCAGCAAGGGCTTTGCCCGCTTTCATCGAGGTGGGGGTAAGCAAAGGGCATCAAAGAAGAATCCCCAGAGGGTCCCGGGGGTATACTGGACCCCCCAGGCATTCCCCCCGACGCAGAAAGAAATGGATCAACTGCCCGTTGAAGCTCGTCCATGAGGAATTTCGGGTACCATAATTATGGTGCAACAGAAATTACCTATTGCTTAATTTCATGTTCTTTTCGAATTGAAGTTGTAATAAGGAGCTAACTCTCGTTAGTTTCCAATTAGTTTTTGATTCCTTTTTCCTAGAGTTCTAGAATTCGCAAATCTCACCTATAAATAGGGGGTTAGACTTCTGAGTTCCGCGAGAGTTAATGAATTGAGTTATAGGTATATTCTCGCTTTAATTCTCTATCTTTTTTATTATTGAGCTTGTTAAAATTTTGTATGATTTATTAGGCAAGTTCCGAATTTAGAAGTTTTATAGGTTATCGCTCCACCTATAATCCTGTTATTCCCCCTCTTAAAATCAATCTAGTTAGGATTAAACGTAGCTAGTCTCGCCTAAGCTAGAGGGTTATTTTTTGAGTTAAAGAGAGTAATTGTGATCTTCACTGTTCGACATTCCTTGGCTGATGCGAACCCCTGATTTCCAACGCCTTTGGAAACCAAGAACTCTACGCGGAATGTGCCAAGGAAAGTCTGAATGCAAGACACTGCTCTTAAACCCTAGAATCCTTATCCTTGGATTCGGCAGACTACTAACTTACAAAAGTAAATTAAACACTCAATTCGAACCAAGTGGAGTAAACTAGAATTCGAAACAAAGCTTTGATTAATAGACAGAGCAATTATCTATTAGCCTATAGTTTCTTGACTTTTAGCAATTAACAAGCATGCAAATTACATAAGCCCAAAATCAAGGAGTGATTAAAGAAGTATAAATTCTAACTTAATCAATAATCAACTAAAATATAATGATGAATTCGGCTGCCTTATATAGGGGAGGGTGGCCGAAGTCTTTGTCCTAAAACTACTAAGAAAAGGTAGTGAAATTGGAAACCAATCAAGAGATTGATTCCTTACAAGATCAAATCCTAAAGGAACTAGGATTGATTAAAGAAAGTAATTCGGCTGCTCAAAGGGAAAGAGCTGGCCGAATTTACAATTAAAAATAAGGAAATAAAGAAGTAAAAATAAATCACAAAAAGGTTTCAAGAAGGTAAACCTTTTTGGAAACTACCTACAAATCAGCCCAAGTTGTAACAAACTTGTAGCAACCCTAACTAACTTGTAACAAACTTTGAGTAGAATTAGGAAACATTCACAAATCCTAATTGATGAGGGCATCCCTAGCCCGTCGACAAGTCCAAGCAGAGAGGATCAACAAGTAGATGCAGAGGACTCGAGAAAGGAAGCAGAACCTGTCGTGTGCTACACCGAGGCCCAGTTATGCTACAGGACCCGAGCCCATTCCAGAGAGATCCATTTGTAGATATCGTTGGGCCAATGACACGCAGAAGGACAAGGAAATTAAAGGCCGACCTTGAAAACCTAGTCCAAGAATGTTCTCGACAAGCCCAGATGGTATCCGGCGCACAAATCCCTGAAGATAAAGCCCAGAAGAGTCAGAAGGGTAAAATGGTCATTTTACTCACCATTTCCGAAAAGGGGTTTGAATTGAAGAATCATGAAGAAATGAAGAATTTGTAAAATTTGAGTTTCAGAAATGATTCCGGAAGCTTCCAGAAGCTTCCTACACTTTTCACAGACACGCCATTGAGTTTTGGGCTGAATTCACTTGCAACCCACCTTCATAAATTCGGCTAGCCCAGACCCAAAGGAAGGAGAGGAATCCAAATTGGAAGCCCAATGGAGCAGCCCACATCCGAATTTGAGTTAGGGTTTTAAAGGAGTTAGTTTGAGTTTACAACTCCAATTAATTCTAGTAGTTTATTTTATTTTTACTTCTAATTAATTGGATAAATTTTGGCTGCCATTATCCCTTAATACAACCGAAATATTATCACTTAAACAAACCTAGTTCCTTTAGGTTTGTTTCTTTTCAAGAGATTAATCTCTTGGTTGATTTCTACTTCTTAGTTTTGATTCATTTCTACTTCTTTATTTAGGTAGGAATTTCGGCTAGATACATTAGTGAGACAACCGAATTTTATCTTCAACTAAACCTAGTTCATTTAGGTTTCAGTTTGTAAGGAACCAATCTCTTGATTGAATTCCAATTTTAATTGTTTTCTACTTCTTTGTACTGTAGAATTCGACCACCTACTACTATAAATAGGGGTTCTATTCTCCATTATTCAACACACAATTTTGATTCAAGTAATAGAATAGTATAGTTTTATACTTCTTGAATCATTCTCTTATTTTGAGCTTTCGTAGTTTGCATGCTTTGTGAATTACTATAAGTTTAGAAACTATAGCTTTTTAGGTAATTGCTCTGCCTAGAATGCATGCTTTTGTTTCGATTCTTTTGTTCTTAAACTTGGTTCGATCTGCGTGTTTAAAATTAGCTTAGCTTAATTTTAGTAGACTGCCGAATCCAAGGTAGGGATTCTAGAGGTTAAGAGCTACGTCTCGCAATTTCCAGACTTTCCTTGGCAAGTATTCCGCATCGTGAACTCCAGTCCACATCAATTGGTATGAAAGCCAAGGCTAGTTGCGTGACAAGAGGCGGCTGAAGTAACTCGGCCAAATCATCAGGTGTTTTCTAATCCTTGTTAGTCTTGATATATTCTCGGAATTAGAACGCTCCTTCTTAAGAAAATTTTTTTTAAGAAAATTAAATTTCGGTACTATACCGTTTTTATGCATCAAAACTGAAATTTTTTTGGAAAAGAAAAGGAAATATCGAGAATTTTTCAGTTTTGTGGTTGAAGTTCAGTAGCTCACCTTGTTTATGCAATTTGTGGATTCTCTGTGCTACATTTTTTTTTCGGGGTACTCAAAATTTTGGAATTTCACATTTTTGCAGGGGGGTTACTATTTTCGCAACTTTGGGGTAAAATTTTCTAGAAGCTCTTAATTAGTGGGAATTGGTTTCTTGATTACCTATTGGGTAGGTGATCACATCTAGGGTAGTAATATTCCTGATTCGTTCAAATCTGCTCATTATTTCTTGCTTCTTTCACTTGAATTGCCCTGTTTTCTCCGTAAACTGAATACTTTTCGTGCCACCTTATATGCTTACTCTGCACTATAACTTGAATCTTGTCATCGTGCACATTACATTAATTTCTTGAACTTTGAGGGCTTATCCCCGAAAGTTCCTTTGTGTGCATATCTTATTCAAGTTATACTACAAAATTTCTTTTCGAAAGGTTTTACAAAACAAAATAGAACCAAGTTCTGTTTTCGAAAATTTCTTTTGCTGCATTCCTATATAGTTTCGTGCTTGTGTGATTTACTTATCGCTTATTACCTTTGCTCAATATCTGAGAACTTTGAGTAGTATATAGGCTTGAGATAAAAGGCTGAGTGATACAGCATACAAGGGCCGCTAACCCTATGAGTGAAACACTGGTTTGTGTGTAGCTTATTAGGAGGGCATTACTTGGGAGACAAGGGAGTAAGGTTACTCTACTCACTTTTACTTGTTCTTAGCAGGGAATTTTCTGTTACTTATAATGTCAGGAAGTAGTTCCGGATCCGTCGGAAACGAGCAACTTCTGGCTGCAATTACAAAACTATCAGCGCAATTCGCAGACCTCAGTGGCGAGGTTGCAGATA
Organism: Leptodermis oblonga; assembly: GCA_016801395.1. Taxonomy (NCBI): domain Eukaryota; kingdom Viridiplantae; phylum Streptophyta; class Magnoliopsida; order Gentianales; family Rubiaceae; genus Leptodermis; species Leptodermis oblonga. Next base: position 20,175,523 of record CM028756.1, on the reverse strand, counting down.
TTAAGGCTGCCCAAGACGCTAGGCGCGAAGCAGAGGAGGAGGAACACATCCCTCACCCCAACGCCGGCGCCAACGACAAGCCTTACGACGGTCTAAGTCAGTTAAAAACCACAGTGCCATTCTTTGCAGGCGGCACCAATCCTGAAGAATACTTAGACTGGGAGATTAAGATGGAGAGAATTTTTGAGCTCCACTCGATTCCCGAGCACAAAAAGGCTCCATTTGTGGTGGTCAATTTCACTGAATATGCACTTGTTTGGTGGAATCAACAGTTGGACCAAAGGCGCAACACTTGGCCTATGCGAGCTCGAGCTCCACCTCTATCATGGTTTGATCTGACTACAGCAATGCGTAAGACTTTCGTTCCTACGTATTATTTTAGAGAATTGTATAAGAAATTACATACACTTGTACAAGGCTCTTTGACTGTAGATGAATATTACAAGAAGTTAGAGATGGCCAAGATCAGGGCCAATGTCTATGAGGATGATGCCGCCAGCATGGCTCGCTTTTTCACTGGCCTAAATAGAGGGATAGTGTTAGCAGTGGAATTGCAGAATGCCATAAGCCTAACAGACATGCTACATAAAGCCAGGGTAATGGAGGAATACATGAAAACTGTCTGACCAGTCAGGACGCCATCAAGCGCCCCAGCCACCTGGAGGAAGAATCCGGTGTACTCTCCACCCGCCAAGAAGCCTTTCAACTCTGAACGCAAAGCTATCCAGGCTACACCATCCACCTCATCTTCATCTTCATCCGCAGCTAAAGCGCCGTTCACTCCTAGAAAGCCAATCCACGTCATCACTTGTCACAGGTGTTCCGGGCGTGGACATATGATGCGCGACTGCCCTAACATCAGAAAAGTGCTACTTGGGCATGATGGCAATTACATCTCTGAGGAGGATGAAGACGAACCTGTTAATCCCTTCGCAGATTTAGCCCACGAGGGTAAGTCAGATACAAAGCAGGATATTCACCAACCTGACGGTGACACTCACCTTTCCATAGTTGCCAGCTCTTTGACTACATCCGTCGTCCATGACTCAAGTCAACGAACCAACATCTTCCATTCTCGTGCTAAGGTAAATGGTAGAGTTGTTGTTCTCATAGTTGATGGGGGAAGCTGCACAAATGTCGCCAGTGCATATATGGTCGAAAAGCTGAATCTCCCCACCATCAGCCATCCGCATCCGTACCGGCTCCAATGGCTCGACAACTCAGAAGGGTACCGAGTCAATAAGCAGGTCAGAGTGCCATATGCTATTGGGAAGTTTGAAGGAGAAGTTACTTGTGATGTGCTCCCTATGGAGGTGTGCCACATTCTCCTGGGTCGCCCATGGCTCTTTCATATGAAGGCGACACACGATGCAGTTGCCAACACCTACTCGGTTTGCCAACGGGGCAAGATCCATACATTTATGCCTCTACCACCCCAAGATGTTCGTGCTGAGTCTCTCAGGATGAAAGATAAGCTTGCCGAATGGGAAGCTGAGAAGAAACAAGAAAAGGGGATGGGGAAACAGATTGTAAAGGGTAGTAAGGCGTACTCAGATAAGCCTTCTAAAGAAGATAGTAAAAGTAGCTTATTTGCTACACTTGGGGAAGTCGAACAAGTTTTAGAGTCTAAGGGTTTAATTCTTGTACTTCTTGCTAAAGATGACTCTACTAACCTTGTTGACGTTCCTAGGGATCTCCCTATGGAAGTCGAGTTTTTATTGCAGGAATATGATGATGTCTTTCCGGAGGAGCTGCCGGCAGGAGTGCCCCCTCTTCGTGGAATTGAGCATCAGATCGACTTCGTACCTGGCTCGTCGATACCAAATCGTCCAGCTTACAAAGCAAATCCGGAGGAAACAAAGGAATTGCAGCGTCAAGTGGAGAAGTTACTCGCAACCGGCCAGGTAAGGGAATCTTTAAGTCCTTGTGCTGTACCTGTTATACTTGTTCCTAAGAAAGATGGTACATGGAGAATGTGTATGGACTGTAGAGCTATTAATAAAATCACCTTTAAGTATAGGCATCATATTCCTAGGCTTGATGACATGCTGGAAGATCTATATGGCTCAACTGTTTATACTAAAATTGATTTAACACAAGGCTATCATCAAATTAGAATGAAGGAAGGTGATGAATGGAAAACTGCTTTTAAAACTAAATTTGGTTTATATGAGTGGTTGGTTATGCCCTTCGGCCTTACAAATGCACCTAGTACTTTTATGCGATTAATGAATCATGTGCTTAGAAAGTTTATAGGGAAGTTTGTTGTGGTCTATTTTGATGATATATTGATATATAGTAGGGACATGAAGTCACACATAGAGCACATTCGATTGGTATTAATTGAGTTACGTGATAATAAATTATATGCCAATGTGAAAAAGTGTACATTCTGTGTGGAGGAAGTTGTCTTCCTTGGTTTTGTTGTCTCGAAGAAGGGCGTGAAAGTTGATAACGCCAAGGTTCAGCTATTTGTGACTGGCCTACGCTAACATTGGCCTCTCAGGTGAGATCTTTCCATGGTCTTGCTAGTTTTTATCGGAGATTCGTGAAGGACTTTGCTACCAAGGCTGCGCCCCTGAATGAGTTGTGCAAGAAGCACGTACCGTTCTTGTGGGGTCAAGCTCAAGAAAATGCCTTTACTGTTTTGAAGCATGATCTCACTCATGCCCCTGTTTTAGCATTGCAAGATTTTGATCGAGTTTTTGAACTTATGTGTGATGCTTTAGGTATAGGTATAGGCGCTGTGCTGATGCAAGAAGGAAAGCCTATCGCCTACTTCAGTGAGAAGTTGAAGGGAGCTGCCTTGAATTACCCGACTTACGACAAGGAGCTCTATGCAGTAGTTCGTGCTTTAGAAACTTGGCAGCATTACTTGATGGCCAAAGTGTTCATTGTGCACTCGGACCACGAGTCCCTTAAACATCTAAAGGGACAGGGTAAGTTGAACAGACGTCACGCTAAGTGGGTATCTTTCATTGAAACTTTTCCTTATATCATTAAGTATAAAAGGGAAAAGAGAATATGGTAGCTGACGCTCTGTCTCGGAGGTATGAAGCCCTTACTTTACTTGATCATTCATCATTAGGGTTTGCATATCTTAAGGAATTGTATGCTTCTGATTTAGATTTTTCCAATATTTATGAAGCATGTGAATCTGGTGCATTTCAGAAATTTATTAGCCAAGATGGCTTTTTGTTTAAAGAAAATAAGTTATGCATCCCACGTAGTTCAACTAGGGAGCTACTGGTGCGTGAAGCGCACAGTGGGGGGCTAATGGGTCATTTTGGTGTTCATAAAACACTTGATATGCTTAAAGAACACTTCTATTGGCCTAAAATGTGTAAAGATGTAGAGTCTATTTGCTCACGCTGCATTGAATGTCTCAAATCGAAGTCTACATCTAAGCCCCATTGATGTGGACGGTTGTACACATGCGGATGAAAGTTGCCCGGAAAGTGTGGTTAAGTAATGTAGCTCGTATAATCTCTAACTTACTCAAAAATAAGAGAAACAAAGAGAAGCTAACCTAAGCTAATTTGTTTTAGATTTTCAAACCAAGTGTAAGAAAGAGTTGAAACATGCGAATTAATTAGGTATAGCAAATAACCTAATTAGCTAAGTTTCATGCAATATGTAAACTACACGCATGCAAATACATAAAGCAATAAAGGGAGAGTACTCAAAACTAATAGTTTTTATGATCTGAATACTTGTTTATTAATGATGTGCGGCTGCCTTTTTATAGGCTAAGGAACAGCCGAAAAAGTCATCTAAAAGAATAAGGAAAAAGAAGTAGAATTGGAAATCAATCAAGAGATTGATTTCCTTTACAATACCAAACCCTGAAAGAAGTGGGGAATGGTAAAAGAAAAAGGAAATTTCGGTTTACCCTTAAACTTGTGGTAGCCGAAAAATACAACCCAAAACAAGAAGGAAAACTAATTTGGAAACAAGAAGGAAAACTAATAAACTAAGGGCAAAATAGGGAACATGCACAAACCCTTATTTTTCCCCAAACCCTAACCCTTAACTTCCAACCCTAATAACTTAAGCTTGGACGTGTGGGCTTTTCTTGTTGGGCTGGCCGATCCTAATTTGTGGAATGGACTCCATGAGTTGGGTGGGCCCAATGTTGATGTCGCATTATGGAATGATGAAGGGAGCTTCTGGAATCTTCTGGAACCTCCCGGAATCATTTCGGAATCAAGATTTTCAAGATTTCAAGATTCTGTCAAATATGAAATTCAAGAATTTAAGTAAAATCAAGAACTTCAAGAAATGTTTCTTTAAAGTCCAAGAACCTTCCGGCTTCTTCAAGAACTTCAAGAAACAGTCTTCTTCTTCATTGTGGATTGGGGAATTGCGTCTCTTCTTCAAGAATGGTTAGGAGAGTCGCAATTTGAACCTTTCCGTCTTTGTTTTCCAAGGCGTTTGCTTCTACTATCAATTGAGCATCCTGATGGCAGGCTTGTACAAGGTTGTTGAGTGTCTCTTGAACCTTCTTTGCTCTTCTTCTGGTCATTGGCCCAATGATGTCTATAAGTGGATCCCTTTGATATGGACTTGGATCCTGAAGCATTGTTGGACCTCGATGTAGAAATCGAACCTCCTCAGCTTCTCTGGACTCACTTGCTTGTGGATTTGTTACTGGACTTGGGATGCCCTCATCATCCCCTCCCGGTTGAAAAGGATTTGACCTCAAATCAGCACCTTGTCATAAGCAAAAAGAGACAAGTCAGCAACATTAAATGAAGTACTAACACCATACTCACCTGGTAAATCAAGCTTGTAAGCATTAGGCCCCATTTTGGAAACGATTTGAAAAGGTCCATCGCCCCGGGGATGGAGTTTTGTCCTTCTCGCAGCAGGGAATCGTTCCTTTCTCATGTGAACCCAAACCCAGTCGCCTGGTTCAAAGTTCACAGCCTTGCGCCGTTGGTTTGCATGGGCGGCGGCTTTGGCGTAGGTTTTCTCAAGGTTTGCCCTAACCCTGGCATGTAGGCGCTTGACGGTTTCTGCTTTCTTGGCGCCGTCAAGATTAGCCTGTTCCTTTAGCGGCAAAGGGATAAGATCCATAACCGTCAAAGGAGTGCTTTGTTTGGTTGTATGCAAACTCTGCAACCAATAAGATTTCTTCCCAACGTTTGAGATTCTTTTGAATTAACACCCTAAGTAGATTGCCAACGGTGCGGTTGGTGACTTCCGTCTGACCATTTGTCTGTGGATGACTTGTAGTCGAAAACAGGAGTTTTGTGCCGAGGCGTGACCACAAAGTCTTCCAAAAGTAACTCAAAAATTTGACGTCGCGATCAGAGACAATGGTGCGCGGGATTCCATGCAGCCGAACAATGCCTTGAAAGAACAAGTCCGCAACATGTCTGGCATCATCTGATTTCCTGCAAGGAATAAAGTGTGCCATTTTAGAAAATCGATCAACTACGAAAAATAAAGAGTCATTACCTCTTTGTGTCCTCAGAAGACCTAGAATAAAATCCATTGAAATGTCAGTCCAAGGTAAAGAAGGAATGGGTAAAGGCGTGTAAAGTCCATGAGGTTTAGATGTAGATTTAGCTTTTAAACAATTAATGCAATGAGTGCAAACATGCTGTACATCTTTTCGCATATGAGGCCAATAAAACTGTTCTTGTAACACTTCAAGTGTTTTATGCACACCAAAATGACCCATAAGACCCCCATTGTGAGCTTCACGAACCAGTAATTCTCTAGTAGAACTACGAGGGATGCATAACCTATGTTCCCTAAATAAGAAACCATCCTATCTATAGTACTTATGGAATGCACCAGATTCACATGCTTTATAATGTGACCAAGTCTCGAACGCACGGACCACTGCATAGAGCTCCTTGTCATAAGTTGGATAATTCAAGGCAGCCCCTTTTAATTTCTCACTGAAAAAGGCGATTGGCTTGCGTTCCTGCATTAAGACTGCACCGATTCCAATACCTGATGCATCACACATTAGTTCAAACACTTTATCAAAATAAGGTAATGCTAAAACAGGTACATGAGTGAGATCATGCTTAAGAACCGTAAAGACGTTTTCTTGAGCTTGCCCCCACACGAATGGAACATTCTTTTTGCACAAATCATTGAGAGGCGCTGCTTTGGTGGAAAAATCCTTCACAAACCGTCGGTAAAATCCAGCCAAACCGTGGAAGGACCTTACCTGTGCGGCCGAGGTTGCTGTGGGCCACTCCCTAATGGCTTTCACCTTGGCGTCGTCAACTTTGACACCATCTTTAGAGACTACAAAACCGAGAAAGATAACTTCCGGAACACAGAAAGTACATTTCTGCATCTTGGCATACAATTGATTAGCACGCAATTGAATCAAAACCAAGCGAAGAGGCTCAACATGCGATTTTAAGTCTCTTGAATAGATCAGAATATATCCAAATAAACCACAACAAATTTCCCTATGAACTTTCTAAGCACATGATTCATTAATCTCATAAAAGTACTAGGTGCATTTGTTAGGCCGAAGGGCATGACTAACCACTCAAACAAACCAAATTTAGTTTTAAAAGCAGTTTTCCATTCTTCCCCCTCCCTCATGCGAATTTGATGATAGCCCTGTGTAAGATCTATTTTAGTGTAAATCGTGGAGCCATACAAATCTTCTAACATGTCATCAAGCCTAGGGATAGGATGCCTATACTTGATTGTTATCTTATTAACAGCTCTACAATCAACACACATTCTCCATGTACCATCTTTTTAGGGACCAGAATTACAGGTACAGCACAAGGACTTAGAGATTCCCTTACCTGACCATTAGCCAAAAGCTTGTCGATCTGCCTTTGTAACTCCTTTGTTTCCTCCGGATTGGCTTTGTAGGCAGGTCCATTTGGAATAGGTGCGCCAGGTATGAATTCGATCTGATGTTCAATTCCGCGTAGAGGCGGCAATCCCTGAGGCAGCTCTTTTGGAAAGATATCGTTGAATTCCTGCAACAAATAATCAACTTCTATAGGGATATCCCGAGGGATATCGTCAGGGTTAGCACAAGTATCTTTACAGACTAAAACCAGTACAGACTCTTTGTTATCTAACACTTGACCTATTTCCCCTACTGTAGCGAAACAGCTACCTTTAACTTCTTCCTGTGTAGGCTTATCAGAGTTCGCTTTACTACCTATTACAAGTTCTTTCCCCTTCCCTTTTTCTTGGCGCTTTTCAGCTTCCCATTTTGCGATGGCGTCCTTCATGCGAATGGCTTCGGATCGCACTTCGTTAGGCGGCATAGGGAGGAACGTGTGGATCTTGCCCGCCTGGCAGACCACGTAAGTGTTGGCGACTCCATCATGTGTTGCCTTCAGGTCAAAGAGCCATGGTCGTCCGAGTAGAATGTGACAAGCCTCCATTGGCAGAACATCACATAAAACAGTGGATTCGAACTTACCGATAACGTATGGTACGCTTACCTGCTTGGTGACTCGGTAGCCGTCTGAGTTGTCGAGCCATTGTAGCCAATAAGGACGTGGATGATTGAGTATGGGGAGCTTCAGTTTGTCGACCATATATTCGCTGGCAACGTTGGTGCAACTCCCTCCATCAATTATCAGAACACACAACTTCCCATTTACCTTAGTCCTGGCGTGGAAGATGTTTGTCCTTTGAGATGTGTCCTGGACAGCAGCTGTAGTTAAGGTGCGAGTAACCAAGTTCTGATTGGGATCTTCCTCTATGAACTCGAATTGCTCCACTGGTGCAGACGGAGTGCTGTCAGTTAACTCCAGCAAAGGGTCAACAGTTTGATCGTCTTCTTCCTCCTCTTCTGAAATGTACTCACCATCTTGCCCCAATAAGATCTTCCGAATGTTAGGGCAATCGCGCATGTAGTGGCCACGGCCTGAGCATTTGTGGCAAGTGACATTGCTGATGGATTGCCGAGGTGTTGATGGCGTTCTGGATTGGGATGAAGACAAGGTGGTGGCGGAGACTATAGCCTTCCTTTTTGACGTAAACGGCTTCTTAGGTGGTGAAGAGTAGACCGGATTCTTTCTCTAAGCCGGTGGGGCGCTGGTAGGTGTCCAGACGGGTGGAACTGTCTTCAGGTATTCCTCCATGACCCGAGCTTTGTGCAACATGTCCATCAGAGTTGTCGCATTCTGAAGTTCAACAGCTAAAGCTATACCCCTATTTAGGCTATTAAGAAAACGAGCCATTGATGCGGCTTCATCTTCCTGTACATTTGCCCTAATTTTGGCCATCTCTAACTTTATATAATATGCGTCTACAGATAAAGAACCTTGTACAAGAGTATGTAATTTCCTATGCAATTCTCTAAAATAATAATCAGGAACAAAAGTTCTACACATGGAAGTAGTCAAATCAAACCAAGTTAGAGGCGGAGCACGGGCCCGCATAGGACGCGTATTCCTTCGCTAGTCCATCTGTTGATTCCACCAGACCAGGGCATAGTCCGTGAAATGTACCACCGCGAGAGGGACCTTCTTGTGTTCTGGGATCGCGTGAAGCTCGAAGATGCGCTCCATTTTCATCTCCCAGTCTAAGTAATCCTCCGGATTCGTACCGCCGGCGAAGGGTGGAACAATCGTTTTGCATTGACTGAGACCTTCGAAAGACTTGTCAGCGGCATTGTTGTCAGGTGCGACCATATCATCATCTGACTCTGTATGCCGTTGTTCTCGTTCAGTGCGTAGTTCAGCGACCTCCTCCGTGAGGGTAGCAAATCGCGCAGAGAGTTGCGCTATTGCAGCCAGTATTTGCTCACTCCCCAAAGGGGCAGAAGCACCTCCTCCTGACATCGGTTAAAGCGAAAACCTGTCTGCTAAGAATAAGGAAAAATGAGTAGTAACCTTACCCCCTTGTCCCCCAAGTGTATCCCACCTAACAGCTACACACAAACCAGTGTTTCACTCTAGGGTGGCGCCCTTATAGTATGTTCACTCAAGCCTTTTTCCACTCTACCTCCCGGTATTGACAAATGTATAAGGCAAGCAGTAATTCACACAAAGCAATGACACTTAAGGAAAAAGCACAAATTTTCGAAAATAGACACTTGGTTCTATTTTGAGTTGAAAAATCTTTTCGCAAACGATATTTGTAATATAGTTCAGATAAGAAGTACACAACACGGAAATTTCGGGGTTAAGCCCTCAAATTTCAGAAATGATGGGTGTGCACGATGACAAAATCCAAACTATAATTTAAGAGTAAATGTTCAGGTCACTTGAAAAGATAAACTAGCAGTTGAAAGCAAGGCAATTCAAGAATTGAATAGAATCAAAGAAAATAAGCAGAGTTGAAACAACTTAAGGAAAGTTCTAAAATTACCCAAAGAAGAGATCACCCACCCAATAGGTAATCAAGAAACCAATCCCAGCAGATTATTAATTCTTTCAATATGCAAACAACTCAAATTGCGATTTTTAAACAAACCTCTAAGTGGCGAAAATTTCTAGCAACATGCGATTTAAAGAAACGAAAACCCTAGGGCTAGCAAAGTGCAATTTTGACTCACTAACCAATTCCCAGGGATAATCTCAGCAGCACAAGGACACAAAATTAAGAATTCACTATATTTTCAAGAATTCAAAAGGTATCCAACACTAGTGCATGCAACTTATAATGCGCAGATAAGGTGAGCTGCTTAACATCAACCGCAAAAACTCACCAATTTTCACAAAATCAGCACAAGAGGGGTAGTAAAAACAGTCGCAAAACCCAGCAAATTAGACGCTAAAACAGCAACACTAAAGCGTCTATCAAAAACCTAGTGTTGCAAGCAAGGCGCCTAAAAATCAACCAAAAAAACTGAAACCCTAGCTAGCCAAAACCCGAACCCTAGTTTGATTTCTAAAGCCCAAATTTCATTTTGAAATTACAGCAAGGGATATGCAATTTTAATAATAGAAAAAACAGCCCCAAAACAGTACAAGTTTTCGCAAAAAAGAAGGTGATTTTAGAACCCTAAGTTGCGTTTTTCAGTACTTTAAAATTTGGTTCAATTTTTCTAAAGAACTTTCGATTTTAAGATAGGGTAACCAGCACTAAAAACCGAAATTCAAAGCTTGAAAGAAAAAGAAAAAAAAATTTCCCCAAGAAGATGCGTTCTAACTCCAAGAATTTCAAGGTAAAAAGGACTAACAAGGAAAAGAAAACACCTGATAAAGATTCGGTTGGGTTACTTCGACCTTCTCCAACCACGAAACCACTCCTAAGCTCTGATACCAATTGATGTGGATGGTTGTACACATGCGGATGAAAGTTGCCCGGAAAGTGTGGTTAAGTAATGTAGCTCGTATAATCTCTAACTTACTCGAAAATAAGAGAAACAAAGAGAAGCTAACCTAAGCTAATTTGTTTTAGATTTTCGAACCAAGTGTAAGAAAGAGTTGAAACATGCGAATTAATTAGGTAGAGCAAATAACCTAATTAGCTAAGTTTCATGCAATATGTAAACTACACGCATGCAAATACATAAAGCAATAAAGGGAGAGTACTCAAAACTAATAGTTTTTATGATCTGAATACTTGTTTATTAATGATGTCTTTTTACAGGCTAAGGAACAGCCGAAAAAGTCATCTAAAAGAATAAGGAAAAAGAAGTAGAATTGGAAATCAATCAAGAGATTGATTTCCTTTACAATACCAAACCCTGAAAGAAGTGGGGAATGGCAAAAGAAAAAGGAAATTTTGGTTTACCCTTAAACTTGTAGTAGCCAAAAAATACAACCCAAAACAAGAAGGAAAACTAATTTGGAAACAAGAAGGAAAACTAATAAACTAAGGGCAAAATAGGGAACATGCACAAACCCTTATTGATGTGGACGGTTGTACACATGCGGATAATGTTGCCAAGGACCTTGTGATTAAGTGACAAGCTCTTACAAAACCTTTAACTCACGTTCAGATTTGATAAAACAAAGGAAAAACTATCATGACCAACTTGTTTATAAATTCGAACCAAGTGCAAGAAAGAGGTGTGAAACATGCGAATAACTAGGCAGAGCAAGAACCTAATTAGCTAAGTTTCATGCAAGTATGTAAATTACGACATGCAAATACATAAAGCAATAAAAGGAGGTACTTCAAACACTAAGTTTATGATCTGAAATACTCTAATTATTATTGAAGTTTCGGTCCCTTTATATAGGAGAAGGGATGGCCGAAAAATACAAGAATTAGAAAAAGAAAAGAAGCAGAATTGGAAATTAACCAAGAGGTTAATTTCTTGTACAATTACCAAACCCGGAAAGAAGTAGGAATGGTAAGAAAAGGCAACAAAAATTCGGTCACCTCATAATGGGTGATTGCCGAAATTACAAGTACCAAAACAAGAAGGAAAGCTAATTAGAAAACAAGTAGGAAAAGAATAAAAAATCCTACTCCCAAAAAGAATAAGGAAACCCCTTTTGGAAACTAACTTAAAAATAAAATAACTTAATTAAAAATCCAAAAATAATCCCTAAAACCGTGTGGCTTCTCCTTGGGCTGGCCGTGTGGGCTTTCTCCTTGGATGGGCCGTGCGGCTTCCTTTGTGGACTCCTTGGGCTGGCAGAAAACTTGTGGGACTGGTCCATGAGTTTTGGGTTGGCCCAAATTGTAGGGAACTTTATCAATTTGTTTCTCTTAAGTCCAAGAACCTCCCGGCATCTTCAAAACTTCAAGAAACAGCCTTCTTCTTTATTAGGATTTGATGATTTGCGCCTCTTTTTCAAAGATAGTTAGAAGAGTTGCAAATCGCACATTTCCTCCATTTTGCTCCAAGGCGTGAGCTTCCATTTGGCGTCCATCTTTCTACTCATAATGTGTGCTGTTTTAGCTCTGGATATCCTCATCATTCCCTCCCGGTTGAAAAGGATTTGTCCTCGAATCCAAGGCGCTAAAAATAAACAGAAACAAGTCAGAAAGATTAACACAACACGGAGAGCATGCTTACCTGTCAAATTAAATTCGTAAGCAGGAGGCCCTATTGTTGACACGATTTCAAAAGGCCTATCGCCATCACGGGCGTTAAGCTCCTTGGACATCTCTTTTGCAGTGTAGATAACAGGCAACAGTGCTTTGCAGTAGTCCAGATCGTGAGCCAAAAGTTCATCGATCTGTCTTTGCAACTCCATTGTCTCCTTCGGTTTGTCTCCTTCCTGCAACAAAGAATCGACTTTCATAGGGACATCCCGAGGGATATCGTCAGGGTTAGTGCAATTATCCTTACATACTAAAACTAGTACATCATCATTGCTTTCTAACACTTGACCTATTTCCCCTAAAGTAGCGAAATAACTATTCCTAACTTTTTCCTGATCAGGCTTATCAGAGTTCGCCTGACTACCCATTACAAATTCTTTCCCCTTACCCTTCGCTTGGCGCCTTTCAACTTCCCATTGAGCGATTGACTCCTTCATACGAACAGCTTCCGATCGCACTTCAGTCGGCGGCATGGGTAGGAATGTGTGGATCTTGCCCTCCTGGCAGACCGAGTAAGTGTTGGCGACCCCATCATGTGTTGCCTTCAGGTCAAAGAGCCATGGTCGTCCGAGTAGAATGTGACAAGCCTCCATTGGCAGAACATCACATAAAACCGTGGATTAGAACTTACCGATAGCGTATGGTACGCTCACCTGCTTGGTGACTCTGTAGCCGTCTGAGCTGTCGAGCCATTGAAGCCGATAAGGACGAGGATGATTGATGACAGGGAGGCGCAGCTTATCAACCATATACTCACTAGCAACATTAGTACAACTCCCTCCATCAATAATCAGAACACATAACTTTCCATTTACCTTGGTTCGGGCATGGAAAATGTTTGTCCGCTGGGACGTGTCCGGGACAGCAGTTGTAGTCAGAGTGTGAGTAACCAAGTTCTGAGATGGATCTTCTTCAAGGAACTCGAATTGCTCCACTGGTGCAGACGGAGTGCTGTCAGTCAACTCTTGTGTAGGGTCAACATGTGGGTCCTCTTTATCGTCTTCTGATATGTACTCACCATCTTGGCCCAATAATACCTTCCGGATGTTGGGACAGTCACGCATGTAGTGGCCACGGCCTGAACACTTGTGGCAAGTTACGTTGCTGATGGACTGTCTGGGAGTTGATGGCGTCTTCTGCTGTGATGAAGAAGAGGTGGCGGCGGCAACAGGGACTATGGCCTTGCGTTCAGACATGATCGGCCTCCTTGCCGGTGGTGAATAGGCCGGATTCTTGCGCCAGGCTGGTAGGGCGCTGGTAGGTGTCCGGACTGGTGGAACGGACTTCAGATACTCCTCCATAACCCGAGCTTTGTGCAGCATGTCTGTCAGCGTTGTAGCATTTTGAAATTCCACAGCTAAAGCAATACCCCTGTTTAAACCACTAAGAAAACGAGCCATAGATGCGGGCTCATCTTTCTGTACATTAGCCCTAAGTCTTGCCATCTCTAATTTTCTATAGTACTCATCTACAGACATAGAACCTTGTACAAGAGTATGTAATTTCCTATACAATTCTCTAAAATAGTAATCAGGTACAAAAGTTCTCCGCATTAAAGTAGTCAAATCAAACCAAGAGAGAGGCGGTGCGCGGGCACGCATGGGGCGCGTATTCTTGCGCTGGTCCTGCTGTTGATTCCACCAGATTAGGGCATAGTCGGTGAAATGGACCACTACAAGTTGGACTTTCTTGTGTTCCGGGATCGCATGAAGTTCAAAAATGCGCTCCATCTTCATCTCCCAGTCGAGATAGTGCTCTGGATTCGTGCCTCCGGCAAAGGGCGGAACGATCATCTTGCACTGACTGAGGCCTGCAAATGGCTGGTCTACGGCGTTGGGGCCTGGACCGGCAACATCGTCGTCTGAGTCTGTGCACCTCTGTTCTCGTTCAGTCCTGAGTTTGGCGACTTCCTCCGTGAGTGTAGCGAATCGCGCAATCGCAGCCAGGATTTGCTCGTTTCCCAAAGGGTTAGAAGCACCTCCACCTGACATTGGATAAGAAAAGCGAAAATCTGTCTGCTAAGAATAAGGAAAAGTGAGAAAGAACCTTACCCCCTTATTCCCCCAAGTGTTTCCCACCTAATAGCTACACACAACCCTGTGTTTCACTCTAGGGTGGCGCCCTGTATAAGATGTGCACTCAAGCCTTTTTCCACTCAAACCTCCCGGTATTAATAAATGTATAAGGCACGCAGCAAATCACACAAAAGCAATGACACTTAAGAAAGAAGCAAAAATTTTCGCAAAAACCACACTTGGTTCTATTTTGAAAAATCTTTTCGCAAAACGATGTTTATGTAATATAATTCAGATATGATGTACACAACAGGAAATTTCGGGGTTAAGCCCTCAAATTTCAGAAAGGATGAGTGTGCACGATGACAAAATCCAAATTATAATTTAAAGATCTAATGTTCAGGTCACACGAAAAGATAACTAGGCAATTTGAAAGCAGGGCAATTCAAAGTGAATAGAAGCAAAGAACAATAAGTAGAGTTGAAACAACTTTAGGAAAGTCTAAACTACCCAAAGAAGCGATCACCCACCCAATAGGTAATCAAGAAACCAATCCCCATAAATTATCAAGGCTTCTAATATGCAAAACAGTACACTAATTGTGAAATTAACACCCCCTAGTGGCCGAAAACCGTACCACTTTTAGCAATATGCGATTTTCAATTACGAAAACCCTAGGGCCAGCAAAAACAATTTTCGATTTACTAGCCTAATCCCAGAGATAATCTTAGCAGCACAAGGATACAAAATCAAGAATTCACTATATTTTCAAGAATTCAAAAGAAAGTATCCAAAACTAGAGCATGCAATTTTTACAATGCGCAAACAAGTGAGCTGCTTAACATCAACCGTAAAACTCACAATTTTTCAACAAAATCAGCACCAAAAAGGGGTAGCAAAGTGTCGCAAAAAAGCCCAGCAATTAACAACTAAAAACCCAAAACCCTAGCCAAAAATCCGAGTACTAGTTTGAAATTTGAGGCCCGATTTTCGGTTTATGAAATTTCAGCAAGGGTTATGATTTAATGAAAAGAATTTTCAGCCTTTAAAGATGGAAAAACAGTACCAAAATCCAAAAATTCAAAAGCTTGAAGAAAAAAAAATTTTCCCCCAAGAAGATAAGTTCAATTCCAAGAATATCAAGAATAATCAAGACTAACAAGGAAAAGAAAACACCTGGAAAGGATTTGATCGGTTGATCTCCTCCGGTCACGAAACCACTCCTTAGCTCTGATACCAATTGATGTGGACGGTTGTACACATGCGGATAATGTTGCCAAGGACCTTGTGATTAAGTGACAAGCTCTTACAAAACCTTTAACTCACGTTCGGATTTGATAAAACAAAGTAAAAACTATCCTGACCAACTTGTTTATAAATTCGAACCAAGTGCAAGAAAGAGGTGTGAAACATGCGAATAACTAGGCAGAGCAAGAACCTAATTAGCTAAGTTTCATGCAAGTATGTAAATTACGACATGCAAATACATAAAGCAATAAAATGAGGTACTTCAAACACTAAGTTTATGATCTGAAATACTCTAATTATTATTGAAGTTTTGGTCCCTTTATATAGGAGAAGGGATGGCCAAAAAATACAAGAATTAGAAAAAGAAAAGAAGTAGAATTGGAAATTAACCAAGAGGTTAATTTCTTGTACAATTACCAAACCCGGAAAGAAGTAGGAATGGTAAGAAAAGGCAACAAAAATTCGGTCACCTCATAATGGGTGATTGCCGAAATTACAAGTACCAAAACAAGAAGGAAAGCTAATTGGAAAACAAGTAGGAAAAGAATAAAAAATCCTACTCCCAAAAAGAATAAGGAAACCCTTTTTGGAAACTAACTTAAAAATAAAATAACTTAATTAAAAATCCGAAAATAATCCCTAAAACCGTGTGGCTTCTCCTTGGGCTGTGTGGGCTTTCTCCTTGGATGGGCCGTGCGGCTTCCTTTGTGGACTCCTTGGGCTGGCCGAAAACTTGTGGGATTGGTCCATGAGTTTTGGGTTGGCCCAAATTGTAGGGAACTTTATCAATTTGTTTCTCTTAAGTCGAAGAACCTCCCGGCATCTTCAAAACTTCAAGAAACAGCCTTCTTCTTTATTAGGATTTGATGATTTGCGCCTCTTTTTCAAAGATAGTTAGAAGAGTTGCAAATCGCACATTTCCTCCATTTTGCTCCAAGGCGTGAGCTTCCATTTGGCGTCCATCTTTCTAATCATAATGTGTGCTGTTTTAGCTCTGGATATCCTCATCACTTATTTTCCCCCAAACCCTAACCCTTAACTTTCAACCCTAATGACTTAAGCTTGGCCGTGTGGGCTTTTCTTGTTGGGCTGGCCGATCCTAATTTGTGGAATGGACTCCATGAGTTGGGTCGGCCCAATGTTGATGTCGCATTATGGAATGATGAAAGGAGCTTCTGGAATCTTCTGGAACCTCCCGGAATCAAGATTTTCAAGATTTCAAGATTCTTCAAGATTCTGTAAAATATGAAATTCAAGAATTTAAGTAAAATCAAGAACTTCAAGAAATGTTTCTTTAAAGTCCAAGAACCTTCCGGCTTCTTCAAGAACTTCAAGAAACAGCCTTCTTCTTCATTGTGGATTGGGGAATTGCGCCTCTTCTTCAAAAATGGTTAGGAGAGTCGCAATTTGAACCTTTCCGTCTTTGTTTTCCAAGGCGTTTGCTTCTACTATCAATTGAGCGTCTTGATGGCAGGCTTGTACAAGGTTGTTGAGTGTCTCTTGAACCTTCTTTGCTCTGCTTTTGGTCATTGGCCCAATGATGTCTACAAGTGGATTCCTTTGATATGGACTTGGATCCTGAAGCATTGTTGGACCTCGATGTAGAACTCGAACCTCCTCAGCTTCTCTGGACTTACTTGCTTGTGGATTTGTTGCTGGACTTGGGATGCCCTCATCACCCATGGTCTTTACACACCGTTACCTGTACCTTCTATTCCTTGGACTGACATCTCTATGGATTTTATTTTAGGGTTGCCGAGGACACAAAGAGGTAATGACTCACTCTTCATTGTTGTGGACAGATTTTCTAAGATGTGTCATTTTATCCCATGCAGGAAATCTGATGATGCAAAGCATGTTGAGAACTTATTCTTCAAGGAGATAGTTCGGCTACACGGCATTCCACGCACCATCGTGTCAGATAGAGACGTGAAGTTTTTGAGTTACTTTTGGAAGACGTTGTGGTCTCGGTTAGGAACTAAGTTGCTGTTCTCAACCACTAGTCATCGCCAAACGGATGGTCAGACTGAGGTGACCAACCGCACCGTAGGAAATCTACTGAGGGCGCTGATTAAGAAGAACTTAAAGAGTTGGGAACAAGTCTTGCCAATTGCAGAGTTTGCCTACAATCGCTCCAGGCATTCCTCAACAGGGTTTTCGCCTTTCGAAGTCGCCTACGGCTTCAACCCGCTAACAGTGATGGATTTACTGCCACTGCCCCTGAAGGATCAGACAAGTCTTGATGGAGCACAGAAAGCAGAAGCTGTTAAGCGGTTGCATGAGAAGGTTCGTAAGAATATAGAGAAGACGAATGCACGTAATGCCAAAGCTGCAAATCAAAGGCGTATGGCAGTGAGCTTTGAACCTGGTGATTAGGTTTGGGTTCACATGAGAAATGAGAGGTTTCCAGCTTCCCAGAGGACGAAGTTACATCCCCGAGGCGATGGGCCCTTTCAAGTGGTTACTAAGATGGGGATAATGCTTACAAGCTTGACTTACCAGGTGAGTATAGTGTTAGTACATCTTTTAATGTTGCTGACTTGTCTCCGTTTAATTTTGACCAGGATCTTGATTTGAGGTCGAATCCTTTCCAACCGGGAGGGAATGATGAGGGCATTCCCAGCCCGTTGACAAGTCCAAGCAGAGAGGATCATCAAGTAGATGCAGAGGACTCGAGAAAGGAAGCAGAGCCTGTTCGTGTGCTACATCGAGGCCAAGTTATGCTACAGGACCCGAGCCCATTCCAGAGAGATTCATTTGTAGATATCGTTGGGCCAATGACACGCAGAAGGACAAGGAAATTAAAGGCCGACCTTGAAAACCTAGTCCAAGAATGTTCCCGACAAGCTCAGATGGTATTCGGCGCACAAACTCCTGAAGATAAAGCCCAGAAGAGTTAGAAGGGTAATATGGTCATTTTACTCACCATTTTCGAAAAGGGGTCTGAATTGAATAATCATGAAGAAATGAAGAATTTGTAAAATTTGAGTTACAGAAATGATTCCGAAAGCTTCCAGAAGCTTCCTACACTTTTCACAGACACGCCATTGAGTTTTGGGCCGAATTCACTTGCAACCCACCTTCATAAATTCGGCCAGCCCAGACCCAAAGGAAGGAGAGGAATCAGAAATTGGAAGCCCAATGGAGCAGCCCACATCCGAATTTGAGTTAGGGTTTTAATGGAGTTAGTTTGAGTTTACAACTCCAATTAATTCTAGTAGTTTATTTCATTTTTACTTCTAATTAATTGGATAAATTTTGGCTGCCATTATCCCTTAATACAACCGAAATATTATCACTTAAACAAACCTAGTTCCTTTAGGTTTGTTTCTTTTCAAGAGATCAATCTCTTGGTTGATTTCTACTTCTTAGTTTTGATTCATTTCTACTTCTTTATTTAGCTAGGAATTTCGGCTAGATGCATTAGTGAGAAAACCGAATTTTATCTTCAACTAAACCTAGTTCATTTAGGTTTCAGTTTGTAAGGAATCAATCTCTTGATTGAATTCCAATTTTAATTGTTTTCTACTTCTTTGTACTGTAGAATTCGACCACCTACTACTATAAATAGGGGTCCTATTCTCCATTATTCAACACACAATTTTGATTCAAGTAATAGAATAGTATATTTTTATACTTCTTGAATCATTCTCTTATTTTGAGCTTTCGTAGTTTGCATGCTTTGTGAATTACTATAAGTTTAGAAACTATAGCTTTTTAGGTAATTGCTCTGCCTAGAATGCATGCTTTTGTTTCGACTCTTTTGTTCTTAAACTTGGTTCGATCTGCGTGTTTAAAATTAGCTTAGCTTAATTTTAGTAGACTGCCGAATCCAAGGTAGGGATTCTAGAGGTTAAGAGCTGCGTCTCGCAATTTCCAGACTTTCCTTGGCAAGTATTCCGCATCGTGAACTCCGGTCCACATCACTAATCCTTCCCTAACCTAAGCTTCCAAGTGGCGTGTGGGCTGCTCCTTGTGGGCTTTTGCTCTGGCCGAAATTGTGAAGTGGATTTCAAGAGGGTTTCGGCCCAAGTAAGATGGCGCATGGTGGAGATGATGTAGGGAGGTTCTGGAATCTTCTGGAATCTCCCGGAACCATTTCGGAATGTCAAAAATCAAGAACTTCAAGATTTTCAAAATTCTTCAAGATTCAGTAAGCCGCGAAATTCAAGATTTTCAAGAAAATCAAGAACTTCAAGAAATGCCTTTTCCTTCAGCTGGATTGATTATTAGGCGCATTTCCTCTGTGATGGAGAGTAAAGTGAAGCTTTTATCCTTCCTTCTATTTTCTTCAAGGGCGTTTGTGTCCGTAACGAGTTGGGCTTCTGTAGCACTCCTTTGAACAAGGTCATAGGCCCCACTATGTCAACGAACGGATCTCTTTGATATGGGCTCGGGTCCTGGAGCATTGGCGGGCCTCTATAGAGCACACTAACCTCTGCTGCACTTTCCGAGTCCTCATTGCTTGAACTGGGATCCTCTGTGTACTGACTTGGCGTAGGGCTGGGGATGCCCTCATCATTGGCCCTTCAAGTATTCCACTTTGCGAGTTCTCACGAATTGCTCACATCACTCAGCCTTGTTAGTCTCTGGTTCCCCGTTGAACCGTGGCTGGTGAAATTTAAGGAACTAGGTCAGTTCCCGGTTCTCATCTCTGTGGTGCTCCGGACAGCACTGTAGATCTGCCACCAACATGGTCAGGTGACCGATGGCAATGTGTAGAGGGTCTTGTTCCCCTCCTGATCCGGCCGAGTTGTTTCCTTGGGTACTTCTAACCATCTACATATTAAGTTGTCTACTTTTAGTATAGTTCAGATCGTGAACCAACTTAGTTATATTTCAAGTATACTATACCCCAACTATATAACTTAGGGAACGTGTATCTAGGTTTGTTCAC
Source organism: Leptodermis oblonga (assembly GCA_016801395.1). NCBI lineage: Eukaryota > Viridiplantae > Streptophyta > Magnoliopsida > Gentianales > Rubiaceae > Leptodermis > Leptodermis oblonga. Next base: position 20,155,402 of record CM028756.1, on the reverse strand, counting down.
ATTTCAAGAAAGTCATTCAAGCAAGTCAAGTATTAAGAGTGTCGTGTTACAACACATATTGAACAATTTACAAGTCACCAGCGATGACTTGTCATTTTATTCCAAAAGGTGGTTTAGAGAGATCCCACTTCTCTAACCTAAAAAGAATAACCCATAAGAATCCCACAAAATAAATAAAAAGGGCGAAAGTACATGTCCTGCCCTTTTTCAAAAACAAGCAAATAACAAAATAATGCGCAAACAATTGTGCCTAACACTCTCGCTTGACGATTACTCATCTTCCTCTTCTTCTTCCTCTTCAAGCTCTGGGGCCATTGGTTGGGGGGCCTACCGGTGAAAATAGCAATGCGTCTAGCATGTCAATCGTCATGGTACGTAGTAGTCCGCTGAAGGAATCAGCCCATGAGCGCATCAGTGTCAGCAGCCTCTGTAAGGCTGCGCTGTCATTGTTACACTGACCTGATGCTCTCTGGAGGGCTTCCACTCTTTCACGAAGGGCATCCCTTTCCCTGATCACCTGTTGCACTACTTGGTTTGGGTAATGCACGATCGCACCTCATCCCATTGCCACCATTTGGCTGAAGGACAAAAACCAATGGTCCAGCACCCCGCCGGGGTGGTCACGGTTGCCCACTCCTGCAGCTCGGGTGTCGTTCGCATACCTCATGCAAGCATTCTTTGGTGCCATTTCTTACTAGGTCAAAAGAAGGAGTCTATCACAAGTTTTTACACATTATGCAAGTTTCAATATCCATACCTAGTTCCATGTTTCTAGATATAGTCTTTTAAGAACTTGTCCAAGTTTTGGCTAAGTCTTTTATGAAGCAATCCTATTAGGTCAGTGCTATATGTGTGGACCTAAATCCCTATTTTTAGGAACTTAAGTCTCTGATACCAATTGTGACTGATGCGAGTTGTCGTGAAATGCCCCACGTTGTGAAAGACTTTGCCAAGGAAAGTGGAGATCTTGAAGGTCACAGGCTTACTCTCTTGAATACTCGAAACCTTTAGTTAATTTAAATGAGACTAGCTACTTTTATTCTTAAACTAATTAAAGAATTAACGGGTGAATTGATGAGGAGCTAAAACAACACACATTATGAGTCAGAATCCACAAAGCCAACCTGAAGGCAAAGCCCTTGAAAAGAATACCGAGAAGAGTGAAAGAGTCATTCTATTCAAAAGGATCCTTGAAGACAATGCATCTCCAAACTCTCCACAATAAAGAAAAGGGTTGTTTCTTGAAGTTCTTGAAGACGCCGGAAGGTTCTTGGACTTTAAAGAGACGTTTCTTGAAGTTCTTGATTTTCTTCAAAATCTTGAATTTCATATTTTGCAGAATCTTGAAGAATTTTGAAGAATCTTAAAATGAATCCAGGAGATTCCAGAAGATTCCAGAAGCTCCCTACATCAATCCACCATGCGCCATTACAATTGGGCCGACCCAATCCATGGAGTCCATTTGATGAGGGCATCCCTAGTCCATCGACAAGTCCACAAACAAGTGAATCCAGAGAAGCTGAGGAGGTTCGGGTTCTACATCGAGGCCCAACAATGCTTCAGGATCCAAGTCCATATCAAAGGGATCCACTTGTAGATATCATTGGGCCAATGACACAGAGCAGAGCAAGAAGAGTTCGTGAGTGATGTGGACGGTTGTACACATGCGGATAATGTTGCCAAGGACCTTGTGATTAAGCGGCGAGCTCGTATAAGACTCTAACTTACCTTCGAAATCAGAATAAACAAAAAGACCTAATCTAGTTGTTTTTGTTTTAGATTCGAACCAAGTGTAAGAAAAGAGTTTTGAACATGCGAGTAATTAGGTAGAGCAAATAACCTAATTAGCTAAGTTCATGCAATTATGTAAATTACGACATGCAAATACATAAAGCAATAAAAGGAGGGTACTCAAACACTAAGTTTTATGATATGAATACTCTGAATATTATTATGCATGGCTGCCCTATTTATAGATGAAGGGTCAGCCGAAAACAAGAAAGAAATAATAAGGAATTGGAAATTAACCAAGAGATTAATTTCCTTTACCAAACCCGGAAAGAAGTAGGAATGGTAGAAAAAGAAAGAAAGAAATTCGGTCACTTCCTTTTGAGTGATTGCCGAATTGTACAAGTAAAATAATAAGGAAAAGAATAAAATTCCTACTTCCAAAAAGAATAAGGTAACCCTTTTTGGAAACTAACTTAAAAGAATAAAATAACATAATTACTTAAAAGGAGAAATCCCTAATTAACTAAGAAACCGTGTGGGCTTCCTTTGTGGGCTGCTTGTGCGGCTTCCTTGCTCCTTGGGCTGGCCGAAGCTTGTGGACTTTGGTTCCATGAGTTTGGGTCGGCCCAATGTGTAGGGAATTTCATGATTTGTTTCTTTTAAAGCCCAAGAACCTTCCGGCATCTTCAAGACTTCAAGAAACAGCCTTCTTCTTTATTTGGACTTGGTGAATTGCGCTTCTTCTTCAAAGATGTGTAGAAGATTCACAATTTGCACATTTCCTCCTTTCTCCTCCAAGGCGTGGGCTTCTACAATTAACTGAGCATCCTGATGGCAAGCTTGAACAAGGTTGTTGAGTGCATCTCGAACCTTCTTCGCTCTGCTTCTGGTCATTGGCCCAGTTATGTCTACAAGTGGATCCCTCTGATACGGACTTGGATCCTGAAGCATTGTAGGACCTCTATGTAGAACTCGAACATCCTCCTCAGCTTCTCCGAAATCACTTGCATCTTGACTTTGACTTGTTGGTTGACTTTAGATGCCCTCATCATCCCCTCCCGGTTGAAAAGGATTTGTCCTCAAATCAGCAACCTGTTCATCAACAAAATGAGACAAGTCAGCAACATTAAAGGAAGAACTAACACCATACTCACCTGGTAAGTCGAGTTTGTAGGCGTTAGGCCCAATCTTGGAAACGATCTGAAAAGGTCCATCGCCCCTGGGATGGAGTTTGGTCCTTCTTGTTGCAGGGAATCGTTCCTTCCTCATGTGAACCCAAACCCAGTCGCCTGGTTCAAAGTTCACAGCCTTGCGCCGTTGGTTTGCATTGGCGGCGGCTTTGGCATACGTCTTCTCCAGATTAGCTTGAACTTTAGCATGTATGCGTTGCACTGCTTCAGCTTTCTTTGCACCGTCTGGATTGACCTGTTCTTTGGGCGGCAAAGGAATGAGATCCATCACCGTCAATGGAGTAAAGCCGTAGGCAACTTCAAATGGACAGAACCCTGTTGAGGAGTGCTTGGTTTGGTTGTAGGCAAACTCTACAACCGGCAAGATGTCTTCCCAACGCTTGAGGTTCTTTTGAATCAACGCCCTGAGGAGGTTGCCAACAGTTCGGTTGGTGACTTCCGTCTGACCATCCGTCTGTGGATGACTTGTAGTCGAAAACAACAGTTTTGTGCCGAGGCGGGACCATAAAGTCTTCTAAAAGAAACTCAGAAATTTGACGTCGCGATCTGACACAATTGTTCTCGGAATTCCATGTAGCCGAACAATACCTTGAAAGAATAACTCAGCTACATGTCTGGCATCATCTGATTTCCTGCAAGGAATGAAATGCGCCATTTTAGAGAAACGATCAACAACGACAAATAAAGAGTCATTACCTTTCTGCGTCCTCGGGAGACCTAAAATGAAATCCATAGAAATGTCAGTCCAAGGTACAGAAGGTATAGGTAAAGGCGTGTAAAGCCCATGGGGTTTAGAAGTAGATTTAGCTTGCAAACAATTAATGCATCGAGAGCAAACATGTTGTACATCCCTTCTCATATGCGGCCAATAAAAGTGTTCATGCAACAGTTCAAGTGTTTTATTGACACCAAAATGACCCATAAGACCCCCACAATGAGCTTCACGAACCAGTAATTCCCTAGCGGAACTACGAGGGATGCATAACCTATTTTCCTTAAACAGAAACCCATCCTGTCTATAGAACTTTTGGAATGCACCAGATTCACATGCTTTATACAAATCAGCAAAATCAACATCAGAAGCATATAAATCCTTGAGATATGCGAAACCTAACAAAGTATGATCAAGAATTGTCAGAATTTCATACCTGCGAGATAGAGCGTCAGCAACTAAATTATCCTTACCTTTCTTATACTTGATAATATAAGGAAAAGATTCAATAAAGTTAACCCACTTAGCATGACGTCTATTCAAATTATTCTGTCCTTTCAGATGCTTAAGAGACTCATGATCACTATGAACAAAAATTCCTTAGCCATCAAATAATGTGACCAAGTTTCAAAAGCACGGACAACAGCATAGAGCTCTTTATCATATGTAGGATAATTCAAAGCAGCTCCTTTAAGCTTCTCACTGAAAAAGGCGATAGGCTTTCTTTCCTGCAAAAGAACAGCGCCAATTCCAATACCTGATGCATCACACATTAGTTCAAACACTTTATCAAAATCAGGTAAGGCTAAAACAGGTGCATGAGTGAGATCATGCTTAAGTACAGTAAAGGTTTTTTCCTGAGCCTGCCCCCACACAAATAGAACATTCTTTTTACACAATTCATTAAGAGGCGCGGCTTTAGTGGAAAAGTCCTTCACAAACCGTCTGTAGAATCCAGCCAATCCATGGAATGACCGAACCTGGGTGGCCGAAGTTGGCTGCGGCCCATCCCTAATGGCCTTCACCTTGGTATCATCAACTTTGACACCATCTGCAGAGACTACAAAACTAAGAAAAACAACCTCTGAAACACAAAAGGTACACTTTTGCATCTTGGCATATAACTGATTAGCACGTAATTCAATTAAAACCAAACGAAGATGTTCAACATGCGAATCATAATCTCTGGAATAGATCAAGATATCATCAAAATACACAACAACAAATTTACCTATAAACTGTCTAAGCACATGATTCATTAATCTCATGAAAGTACTAGGTGCATTTGTGAGACCAAAGGGCATGACTAACCACTCATATAAACCAAATTTAGTTTTAAAGTAGTCTTCCATTCGTCCCCCTCCCTCATGCGAATTTGATGATAGCCCTGTGTGAGATCTATTTTTGTATAAACAGTAGAACCATGCAAATCCTCTATCATGTCATCAAGCCTAGGGATAGGATGCCTATACTTGATTGTTATCTTATTCACAGCTCTACAATCCATACACATTCTTCATGTACCTTCTTTCTTAGGGACTAGAATAACAGGTACAGCACAAGGACTTAGAGATTCCCTTACCTGACCATTTGCGAGCAGCTTGTCTATTTGTTGTTGCAACTCCTTTGTTTCCTCCGGATTTGCTTTATAGGCAGGTCTGTTCAGAAGTGGTGCGCCAGGGATGAAATCAATTTGATGTTCAATTCCTCGAAGTGGCGGCAGACCCTGCGGCAACTCTTCTGGAAAAACATCATTGAATTCCTGCAACAAAGAAGAGATTTCTATAGGGATATCCCGAGGGATATCGTCAGAGTTAGCACAATTATCTTTACAAACTAAAACCAGTACATCATCATTGTTGGCTAACACTTGGCCTATCTCTCCCTTAGTTGCGAAACAACTATTCCTAACTTTGTCCTGAACAGGCTTATCAGAGTTCGCCTTACTACCCTTTACAAGTTCTTTCCCTTTACCCTTCGCTTGGCTCCTTTCAGCTTCCCAATTGGCGATTGACTCCTTCATGCGAACAGCTTCTGATCGCACTTCAGCCGGTGGCATGGGTAGGAACGTGTGGATCTTGCCCTCCTGGCAGACCGAGTAAGTGTTGGCGACCCCATCATGTGTTGCCTTCAGGTCAAAGAGCCATGGTCGTCCGAGTAGAATGTGACAAGCCTCTATTGGCAGAACATCACATAAAACCATGGATTCGAACTTACCGATAGCGTATGGTACGCTCACCTGCTTGGTGACTCTGTAGCCGTCTGAGCTGTCGAGCCATTGAAGCCGATAAGGACGGGGATGATTGATGATAGGGAGGCGCAGCTTATCAACCATATACTCACTAGCAACATTAGTACAACTCCCTCCATCAATAATCAGATCACATAACTTTCCATTTACCTTGGTGCGGGCATGGAAGATGTTTGTCCGCTGGGACGTGTCAGGGACAGCAGCTGTCGTCAGAGTGCAAGTAACCAAGTTCTGAGATGGATCTTCTTCAAGGAACTCGAATTGCTCTACGGGTACAGACGGAGTGTTGTCAGTCAACTCCTGTGTAGGGTCAACGGTTGGTTCTTCTTCATCCTCCTCTGAAATGTACTCACCATCTTGTCCCAACAAGACCTTCCGGATATTTGGACAATCTCGCATGTAGTGGCCATAGCCTGAGCACTTGTGGCAAGTTACGTTGTTGATAGACTGCCTGGGAGTGGATGGCGTTTTTGTCTGTGATGAAGAAGGAGTGGCGGCAACAGGGACAATGGCTTTTCTCTCTGACTGGATCGGCCTTCTTGCTGGTGGAGAGTAGGCAGGATTCTTGCGCCAGGCTGGTGGGGCGTTGGTAGGTGTCCGGACTTGTGGAACGAACTTCAGATACTCCTCCATAACTCGAGCTTTGTGCAGCATGTCTGTCAGAGTTGTAGCATTCTGCAATTCAACAGCTAAAGCAATACCCCTGTTTAAACCACTAAGAAAACGAGCCATAGATACGGGCTCATCTTCCTGTACATTAGCCCTAATTTTTGCCATCTCTAATTTTCTATAGTATTCATCTACAGACATAGAACCTTGTACAAGAGTATGTAACTTTCTATACAATTCTCTAAAATAGTAATCAGGCACAAAAGTTCTACTCATTAAAGTAGTCAAATCAAAACAAGAGAGAGGCGGTGCGCGGGCACGCATAGGGCGCGTATTCCTGCGTTGGTCCTGCTGTTGATTCCACCAGATTAGGGCATAGTCTGTGAAATGGACCACTGCAAGTTGGACTTTCTTATGTTCCGGGATCGCATGAAGTTCAAAAATACGCTCCATCTTCATCTCCCAGTCGAGATAGTCCTCTGGATTCGTGCCTCCGGCAAAGGGCGGAACGGTTGTCTTGCACTGACTGAGGCCTGCGAATGGCTGGTCTGCGGCATTGGTGCCAGGGCCGGCAACATCGTCGTCTGAATCTGTGCGCCTCTGATCCCGTTCAGTCCTGAGTTCGGCGACTTCCTCCGTGAGTGTAGCGAATCGCGCGGAGAGTTGCGCAATCGCAGCCAGGATTTGCTCGTTTCCCATAGGGTTAGGAGCACCTCCACCTGACATTGGATAAGAAAGCGAAAACTTGTCTGCTAAGAATAAGGAAAAGTGAGAAATAACCTTACTCCCTTATTCCCCCAAGTGTTTCCCACCTAACAGCTACACACAATCCCCGTGTATCGCTCTTGGGTGGCGCCCTGTATAAGATGTGCACTCAAGCCTTTTTCCACTCAAAACCTCCCGGTATTGATAAATATATAAGGCACGCAACAAATCACACAAAAGCAATGACACTTCAGAAAGAAGCAAAAATTTTCGCAAAAACCAACACTTGGTTCTAATTTTGAAAAATCTTTTCGCAAAACAATATTTGTAATATAGTTCAGATATGAAGTACACAACAGGAAATTTCGGGGTTAAGCCCTCAAATTTCAGAAAAGATGAGTGTGCACGATGACAAAATCCAAACTATAATTAAAGATCTAATGTCCAGGTAGCACGAAAAGATAACTAGGCAATATGAAAGCAGGGCAATTCAAAATTGAATAGAAGCAAAGAAATATAAGCAGAGTTGAAACAACTTTAGGAAAGTCCTAAAACTACCCAAAGAAGATATCACCCACCCAATAGGTAATCAAGAAACCAATCCCCACAAATTATCAATGCTCCTAATAGGCAAAACAGTACCCAACTTGCGATTTCTAATCCCTCAATTAACCGAAAACAGCACCAAATTGCAGCAATATGCGATTTCAAGAATTGACAACCCTAGGGCTAGCAAGTTCAATTTTTGACTCACTAACCAATTCCTAGGAATTATCTTAGCAGCACAAGGATACAAAACCAAGAATTCAATATATTTTCAAGAATTCAAAACAAGGTATCCCAAACTAGAGCATATAATTTTCAATGCGCAAACAAAGTGAGCTGCTTAACATCAACCGCAAAAACTCACTATTTCTCAACAAAACAGCACAAGAGGGATAGAAATAATACGCAAGAAGCCCAGCAATAGATAAACCCAAGCAAGAACCGAAAACCCTTAGAATGTAGGTAAACCTGTGAATGGAACCCGAAACTGAAAACCCGAATAGAAAAACCAAAACAGAAAACCTAACCCAAAAACTGAAATTAGGGTTTAGGGTTAGGGTTTAGGGTTAGGGTTTAGGGTTTAGGGTTAGGGTTAGGGTTTAGGGTTTAGGGTTTAGGAGAGAAAAACCAAAAACCCTAAAAGAAGCAAAACCCGAAACCAATTTGAAGCACAAAACCGAACCCCTTAAAATTTCTTGAAACCCGAATTGCCAAAACCCGATCTTTTGTTTTCTAAAACCCGATTAAATTCTGAATTTAAGCAAGGGCAGTCTGGGTATTTAGAGAATATTTGCGATTTTTAAAGATGGAAAACAGTACACAAGTCGCAATTTGAAGAGCTTGAAGAAAAAAAATTTCCCCCAAGAAGATGAGTTCTAATCCAAGAATTTCAAGAATAATCAAGATGAACAAGGAAAAGAAAACACCTGGAAAGGATTTGATCGGTTGATCTCCTCCAGCCACGAAACCACGCCTTAGCTCTGATACCAATTGATGTGGACGGTTGTACACATGCGAATAATGATGCCAAGGACCTTGTGATTAAGCGGCGAGCTCGTATAAGACTCTAACTTACCTTCAAAATCAGAATAAACAAAAAGACCTAATCTAGTTGTTTTTGTTTTAGATTCGAACCAAGTGTAAGAAAAGAGTTTTGAACATGCGAGTAATTAGGTAGAGCAAATAACCTAATTAGCTAAGTTCATGCAATTATGTAAATTACGACATGCAAATACATAAAGCAATAAAAGGAGGGTACTCAAACACTAAGTTTTATGATATGAATACTCTGAATATTATTATGCATGGCTGCCCTATTTATAGATGAAGGGTCAGCCGAAAACAAGAAAGAAATAATAAGGAATTGGAAATTAACCAAGAGATTAATTTCCTTTACCAAACCCGGAAAGAAGTAGGAATGGTAAGAAAAGAAAGAAGGAATTCGGTCACTTCCTTTTGAGTGATTGCCGAATTGTACAAGTAAAATAATAAGGAAAAGAATAAAATTCCTACTTCCAAAAAGAATAAGGTAACCCTTTTTGGAAACTAACTTAAAAGAATAAAATAACATAATTACTTAAAAGGAGAAATCCCTAATTAACTAAGAAACCGTGTGGGCTTCCTTTGTGGGCTGCTTGTGCGGCTTCCTTGCTCCTTGGGCTGGCCGAAGCTTGTGGACTTTGGTTCCATGAGTTTGGGTCGGCCCAATGTGTAGGGAATTTCATGATTTGTTTCTTTTAAAGCCCAAAGACCTTCCGGCATCTTCAAGACTTCAAGAAACAGCCTTCTTCTTTATTTGGACTTGGTGAATTGCGCTTCTTCTTCAAAGATGTGTAGAAGATTCGCAATTTGCACATTTCCTCCTTTCTCCTCCAAGGCGTGGGCTTCTACAATTAACTGAGCATCCTGATGGCAATCTTGAACAAGGTTGTTGAGTGCATCTCGAACCTTCTTCGCTCTGCTTCTGGTCATTGGCCCAGTTATGTCTACAAGTGGATCCCTCTGATACGGACTTGGATCCTGAAGCATTGTAGGACCTCTATGTAGAACTCGAACATCCTCCTCAGCTTCTCCGGAATCACTTGCATCTTGACTTTGACTTGTTGGTTGACTTTGGATGCCCTCATCAGTGAGGATCTCAACAACCTTGTGCAAGCTTGCCGACAGGATGCTCAGTTGATAGTAGAAGCCAACGCCTTGGAAAATAAAGCCGGAAAGGTTCAAATTTCAACTCTCCTTACAATTCTTGAAGAAGAGGCGCAAATCACCATTCCACACTGAAGAGAAGGCTGTTTCTTGAAGTTCTTGAAGACACCAGAAAGTTCTTGGACTTTAAAGACGTTTCTTGAAGTTCTTGATTTTCTTGAAAATATTGAATTTTATATCTTGCAGAATCTTGAAGAATCTTGAAAATCTTGAAAAATCTTGAGTTCGAAATCATTTCGGGAGATTCCAAAAGATTCTGAAAACTCCCACACCATTCCACAATGCGCCATCAACAATTGGGCGGACCAATCCATGGAATCCATTCCACCAAGAATTCGGCAAAGCCCAATCCAAGGAGCCCATGCGCAAGCCACTTGCAAATTCGGTTAAGGGATAGGGTTTGGGGAAGGATAAGGATTTGTGCATGTTTCCTATTCCTACCCTCAGTTTGTTTGATGAGGATATCCAGAGCTAAACCAGCACACATTATGAGTCAGAAAGATGGACGCCAAATGGAAGCCCACGCCTTGGAGCAAAATGAAGGAAATGTGCGATTTGGAACTTTTCTAACTATCTTGGAAGGAGAGGCGCAAATCATCACATCTTAATCAAGAAGAAGGCTGTTTCTTGAAGTCTTAAAGAAGCCGGGAGGTTCTTGGACTTAAAAGAAACCAAATAATAAAGTTCCCTACCAATTGGGCCGACCCAAAAACTCATGGACCAGCCCACAAGTTTTTTGGCCAGCCCAAGGAGTAGCATGAAGCCGCACGGCCCAATCCAAGGAGAAAAGCCCACACGGCCAACCCAAGGAAAAGCCACACGGTTTTAGGGTTATTTTTCAGATTTTAATTAAGTTATTTTATTTTTAGTTAGTTTCCAAAAAGGGTTTCCTTATTCTTTTTGGGAGTAGGATTTTTATTCTTTTCCCACTTGTTTTATAATTAGCTTTCCTTCTTGATTTAGGAATTATAATTTCAGCAATCACCCAATGATGAGGTGACCGAAATTTAGTTACCTTTTCTTACCATTCCTACTTCTTTCCAGGTTTGGTAATTGTACAAGAAATTAACCTCTTGGTTAATTTCCACTTCTAATTCTTTTCTTTTTCTACTTCCTTGTATTTTCGGCCATCCCTTCTCTTATTTAAGGGGACCGAATTCATCAAATAAAGACAGAGTATTTCAGATCAAAAACTTAGTGTTTGAGATACCTCCTTTTATTGCTTTATGTATTTGCATGTTGTAGTTTACATAATTGCATGAAACTTAGCCTTTTAGGTTCTTGCTCGGCCTAATTGTTCGCATGTTTCACACCTCTTTTCTTGCACTTGGTTCGGGTTTATAAACAAATTGGTCAGGATAGTTTATCCCTTGTTTTATCAAATTCTGAACGTAAGTTAAAGGGTTTTGTAAGAGCTTGTCACTTAATCACAAGGTCCTTGGCAACATTATCCGCATGTGTACAACCGTCCACATCATTGTTAGTTTCCAAAAAGGATCCCTTGTTGATCTCCTTTTTGGAGTAGGATTTCCAATTCTTTTCCTTCTTGTTTTCAACTTGTAAAATTCGGCTGCCTCTTCCTTAATTTAAGGCACACGAATTTAGTTTCGTTTTTCTTTTACCATTACCTACTTCTTTCAGGTTTTGGTATTGTAAAGGAAATCAATCTCTTGATTGATTTCCAATTCTAACTCTTTTCCTAGTTCTTTTAGGTCAAGATTTCAGCTGCCCCTACTCTATAAATAGGGCATTTGAACAACATAATAAACCAAGTATTCTTATCGTTAATGATGTGGACGGTTGTACACATGCGGATAATGTTGCCAAGGACCTTGTGATTAAGTGACAAGCTCGAATAAAATCCCTAACTCACGTTCGGATTTAAGAGAAAACAAAGGGAAGCTAACCTAGCTAACTTGTTTATAAATTCGAACCAAGTGCAAGCAAGAGATGTGAAACATGCGAATAATTAGGTAGAGCAAGAACCTAATTAGCTAAGTTTCATGCAATTATGTAAACTACAACATGCAAATACATAAAGCAATAAAAGGAGGGTACTCAAACACTAAGTTTTATGATATGAATACTCTAAATATTATTGATGAATTCGGTGCCTATTTATAAGTGTAGAGGCAGCCGAAAAAAGGTACAACAAGTAGAAGAAGGAAAGAATTAGAATTGGAAATTAACCAAGAGGTTAATTTCTTTTACAATTACCAAACCCGGAAAGAAGTAGGAATGGTAAGAAAAGGAAAGCAATTTTCGGATTTACCCTTAACAAGTGGCAGCCGAAAATTGTAACTAAAAATAAGGAAAAGAATAAAAATCCTACTTCCAAAAAGAATAAGGGAACCCTTTTTGGAAATTAACTTAAAAGAATAAAACAACTTAATTAAGTAAAAGAAAAGAACCCTAATTAGGCAACTAGCCGTTGGACTCGCTTTGCTAGCCGTTGAGCTTGCTTGTGCGGCTTCCTATTGCTTCCTTTGGGCTGGCCGAAACTTGTGGGCTGGTCCATGAGTTTTGGGTCGGCCCAAATTGTAGGGAACTTTATTAATTTGTTTCTTTTAAGTCCAAGAACCTTCCGGCATCTTCAAGACTTCAAGAAACAACCTTGTTCTTCATTAGGACTTGATGATTTGCGCCTCTTCTTCAAAGATAGTTAGAAGAGTCGCAAATCGCACATTTCCTCCATTTTCCTCCAAGGCGTGGGCTTCTACAATTAACTGAGCATCCTGATGGCAAGCTTGAACAAGGTTGTTGAGTGCATCTCGAACCTTCTTCGCTCTGCTTCTGGTCATGGGCCCAGTGATGTCTACAAGTGGATCCCTCTTATATGGGCTTGGATCCTGAAGCATTGTCGGGCCTCGATGTAGAACTCGAACCTCCTCCTCAGCTTCTCCGGAATCACTTGTAGTTTGACTTGTTGCGCGTTGACTTTGGATGCCCGCATTATCCCCTCCCGGTTGAAAAGGATTTATCCTCAAATCAGCATCCTGTTCCTGCGAAAAAAGAGATAAGTCAGCAACATTAAAGGAAGAACTAACACCATACTCTCCTGGTAAGTCGAGTTTGTAGGCGTTAGGCCCAATCTTGGAAACGATCTGAAAAGGTCCATCGCCCCTGGGATGGAGTTTGGTCCTTCTTGCTGTAGGGAATCGTTCCTTCCTCATGTGAACCCAAACCCAGTCGCCTGGTTCAAAGTTCACAGCCTTGCGCCGTTGGTTTGCAGTGGCGGCGGCTTTGGCATACGTTTTCTCCTGATTTGCGCGGACTCTTGCATGAATGCGCTGCACGGTTTCTGCTTTCTTTACACCATCTCGATTAACTTGTTCCTTAAGCGGCAAAGGGATGAGATCCATCACCGTCAAAGGAGTAAAGCCGTAGGCAACTTCAAATGGACAGAACCATGTTGAGGAGTGCTTGGTTCGGTTGTATGCAAACTCTGCAACCGGCAAGATTTCTTCCCAACGCTTGAGATTCTTCTGAATTAACGCCCTGAGTAGGTTGCCAACGGTTCGGTTGGTGACTTCCGTCTGACCATCCGTCTGTGGATGACTTGTAGTCGAAAACAACAGTTTTGTGCCGAGGCGGGACCACAAAGTCTTCCAAAAATAACTCAAAAATTTGACGTCGCGATCGGAGACAATGGTTCTTGGAATACCATGTAGCCGAACAATACCTTGAAAGAATAACTCAGCTACATGTCTGGCATCATCTGATTTCCTGCAAGGAATAAAATGCGCCATTTTAGAGAAACGATCAACAACGACAAATAAAGAATCATTACCTTTCTGCGTCCTCGAAGCCCTAGAATAAAATCCATAGAAATGTCAGTCCAAGGTACAGAAGGTACAGGTAAAGGCGTGTAAAGTCCATGGGGTTTAGACGTAGATTTAGCTTGCAAACAATTAATGCATCGAGAGCAAACATTCTGTACATCTTTGCGCATATGCGGCCAATAAAAGTGTTCATGCAACAGTTCAAGTGTTTTATGCACACCAAAATGACCCATAAGACCCCCACTATGAGCTTCACGAACCAGTAATTCCCTAGCAGAACTACGAGGGATGCATAACCTATTTTCCCTAAACATAAAACCATCATGTCTATAGTACTTTTGGAATGCACCAGATTCACATACTTTATACAAATCAGCAAAATCAATATCAGAAGCATATAAATCCTTGAGGTATGCTAAACCTAACAAAGTATGATCAAGAATTGTCAAAATTTCATACCTTCGAGATAGAGCGTCAGCAACTAAATTATCCTTACCTTTCTTATACTTAATAATATAAGGAAAAGATTCAATAAAGTTAACCCACTTTGCATGACGTCTATTTAACTTATTTTGTCCTTTTAAATGCTTAAGAGACTCATGATCACTATGAACAACAAATTCTTTAGACATCAAATAATGTGACCAAGTTTCAAAAGCGCGGACAACAGCATAGAGCTCTTTATCATATGTAGGATAATTCAAAGCAGCTCCTTTAAGCTTCTCACTGAAAAAGGCGATAGGCTTCTTCTCCTGCATTAACACTGCGCCAATTCCAACACCTGATGCATCACACATTAGTTCAAACACTTTATCAAAATCAGGTAATGCTAAAACAGGTGCATGAGTGAGATCATGCTTAAGTACAGTAAAGGCTTTTTCCTGAGCCTGCCCCCACACAAATGGAACATTCTTTTTACACAATTCATTAAGAGGCGCGGCTTTAGTGGAAAAGTCCTTCACAAACCGTCTGTAGAATCCAGCCAATCCATGGAATGACCGAACCTGTGCGGCCGAAGTTGGCTGCCGCCAATCCCTAATGGCCTTCACCTTGGCATCATCAACTTTGACACCTTCTGCAGAGACTACAAAACCAAAAAAAACAACCTCCGAAACACAAAAGGTACACTTTTGCATCTTGGCATATAATTGATTAGCACGCAATTCAATTAAAACCAAATGAAGATGTTCAACATGTGAATGATAATCTCTGGAATAGATCAAGATTTCATCAAAATACACAACAACAAATTTGCCTATAAACTTTCTAAGCACATGATTCATTAACCTCATGAAAGTACTAGGTGCATTTGTGAGACCAAAGGGCATGACTAACCACTCATATAAACCAAATTTAGTTTTAAAATCAGTCTTCCATTCGTCCCCCTCCCTCATGCGAATTTGATGATAGCCCTGTGTAAGATCTATTTTTGGGTAAACAGTAGAACCATGCAAATCTTCTAACATGTCATCAAGCCTAGGGATAGGATGCCTATACTTGATTGTTATCTTATTTACAGCTCTACAATCCATACACATTCTCCATGTACCTTCTTTCTTAGGGACGAGAATAACAAGTACAGCACAAGGACTTAGAGATTCCCTTACCTGACCATGCACTAATAGCTTATTGATTTGCGCCTGCAGCTCCTTCGTTTCCTCTGGATTTGCTTTGTAAGCAGGCCGATTTGGTATAGGCGCGCCAAGGATGAAGTCAATCTGATGCTCAATTCGTCAAAGTGGCGGCAACCCTGCGGCAACTCGTCTGGAAAAACATCAGCGAATTCCTGCAACAAAGATTCGACTTCTGTAGGGATATCCCGAGGGATATCGTCAGGGTTAGCACAGTTATCTTTACAGACTAAAACAAATACATCATCATTGCTGTCTAACACTTGACCTATCTCTCCTTTTGTTGCAAAACAACTATTCCTAACTTTTTCCTGATCAGGCTTATCAGAGTTCGCCTTACTACCCTTTACAAGTTCTTTCCCCTTACCCTTCGCTTGGCGCCTTTCAGCCTCTCATTTACCGATTGACTCCTTCATACGAACAGCTTCTGATCGCACTTCAGTCGGCGGCATGGGTAGGAATGTGTGGATCTTGCCCTCCTGGCAGACCGAGTAAGTGTTGGCGACCCCATCATGTGTTGCCTTCAGGTCAAAGAGCCATGGTCGTCCGAGTAGAATGTGACAAGCCTCCATTGGCAGAACATCACATAAAACCGTGGATTCGAACTTACCGATAGCGTATGGTACGCTTACCTGCTTTGTGACTCTGTAGCCGTCTGAGCTGTCGAGCCATTGAAGCCGATAAGGACGTGGATGATTGATGACAGGGAGGCGCAGCTTATCAACCATATACTCACTAGCAACGTTAGTACAACTCCCTCCATCAATAATCAGAACACACAACTTCCCATTTACCTTACTCCTGGCGTGGAAGATGTTTGTCCGTTGGGATGTGTCCGGGACAGTAGCTGTTGTCAGAGTGCGAGTAACCAAGTTCTGAGATGGATCTTCTTCAAGGAACTCGAATTGCTCCACCGGTGCAGAAGGAGTGCTGTCAGTCAACTCCTGTTTTGGGTCAACGTTTGGTTCTTCTTCATTGTCTTCTGATATGTACTCACCATCTTACCCCAATAATACCTTCCGGATGTTTGGACAGTCACGCATGTAGTGGCCACGGCCTGAACACTTGTGACAAGTACCGTTGCTAATAGACTGCCTGGGAGTTGATGGCGGTTTTGTCTGTGATGAAGAAGGGGTGGTGGCAACAGGGACTATGGCCTTGCGCTCTGACATGATCGGCCTCCGTGCTGGTGGAGAGTAGGCTGGGTTCTTGCGCCAGGCTGGTGGTGCGCTGGTGGGTGTCCGGATTGGTGGAACAGACTTCAGATACTCCTCCATGACCCGAGCCTTGTGCAGCATGTCTGTCAGAGTTGTGGCATTCTGCAATTCAACAGCTAAAGCAATACCCCTGTTTAAACCATTAAGAAAACGAGCCATAGATGCGGGCTCATCTTCCTGTACATTAGCCCTAATTTTTGCCATCTCTAGTTTTCTATAATATTCATTTACAGACATAGAACCTTGTACAAGAGTATGTAACTTTCTATACAATTCCCTAAAATAGTAGTCCGGTACAAAAGTCCTACGCATAGATGTAGTCAAATCAAACCACGAGAGAGGCGGAGCACGGGCCCGCATGGGACGCGTGTTTCTGCGTTGATCCATCTGCTGATTCCACCAGATAAGGGCATAGTCGGTGAAATGGACCACTGCAAGTTGGATTTTCTTATGTTCCGGGATCGCATGAAGTTCAAAGATGCGCTCCATCTTCATCTCCCAGTCGAGATAGTCCTCTGGATTCGTGCCTCCGGCAAAGGGCGGAACGGTTGTCTTGCACTGGCTGAGACCTGCGAAAGGTTGGTCTGCGGTGTTGGTGCCGAAGCGGCAACATCGTCGTCTGAGTCAGTGCGCCTCTGTTCCCGTTCAGTCCTGAGTTCGGCGACTTCCTCCGTGAGTGTAGCGAATCGCGCGGAGAGTTGCGCAATCGCAGCCAAGATTTGCTCGTTCCCCAGAGGGTTAGGAGCACTACCACCTGACATTGGTAAAAACAAGCGAAAACCTGTCTGCTAAGAACAAGGAAAAGTGAGAAATAACCTTACCCCTTTGTTCCCCCAAGTGTTTCCCGCCCAACAGCTACACATAAACCCTGTGTTTCGCTCTAGAGTGGCGCCCTGTATAATATGATCACTCAAACCTTTTTCCACTCTACCTCTCGGTATTGATAAATGTATCAGGCAAGCAGCAATTCACACAAAAGCAATGACACTTAAGAAAGAAGCAAAAATTTTCGCAAAAACCACACTTGGTTCTATTTTGAAAAATCTTTTCGCAAAACGATATTTTGTAATATAGCTCAGATATGAAGTACACAACAGGAAATTTCGGGGTTAAGCCCTTAAATTTCAGAAAAGATGAGTGTGCACGATGACAAAATCCAAACTATAATTAAAGAGCAAATGTCCAGGTAGCACGAAAAGATAACTAGGTAATTGAAAGCAGGGCAATTCAAAATTGAATAGAATCAAAGAAAATTAGCAGAGTTGAAACGACTTCAGGAAAGTCCTAAAACTACCCAAAGAAGAGATCACCCACCCAATAGGCAATCAAGAAACCAATCCCCACAAATTCTTAATTCTTTTCAAGCAAGACAGCACTCAAAATTGCGATTTTCTAACCCCCTAATTGGCCGAAAACAGTACCAAATTCAGCAATATGCGATTTCAATAAACGACAACCCTAGGGCTAGCAAATTCAACTTTTGATTCACTAACCTAATCCCAGGGATAATCTTAGCAGCACAAGTATACAAAATCAAGAATTCACTATATTTTCAAGAATTCAAAAGAAGGTATCCCAAACTAGAGCATGCAATTTTACAATGCGCAAACAAGTGAGCTGCTTAACATCAACCGCAAAACTCACAATATTCAAGAAAAATCAGCACGAAAAGGGGTAGTAAAATGTCGCAAAAGCCGAGCAAACAAACCCTAGCGTCGCGAGAATTAGCGACGGAAAATCTGAAAAACCCTAAAGTCAAAAAAACCCGAACCCTAGTTTGAAAGTTAAGGCCCGATTTTAAGTTCTGAAATTACAGCAAGGGTATCCGAATTTTAAAGAATTTTTGCGATTTTAAAAGATAGAAAACAGCACCAAAAATCGCAAATTTAAAAGCTTGAAAGAAAAATTTTCCCCAAGAAGATGAATTCTAATCCAAAGATTTCAAGAACAAGGAAAAGAATACACCTGGATAAAAGATTCGGTCGTGTTGACCTCCTCCAGTCACGAAACCACTCCTTAGCTCTGATACCAATTGATGTGGACGGTTGTACACATGCGGATAATGTTGCCAAGGACCTTGTGATTAAGTGACAAGCTCGAATAAAATCCCTAACTCACGTTCGGATTTAAGAGAAAACAAAGGGAAGCTAACCTAGCTAACTTGTTTATAAATTCGAACCAAGTGCAAGCAAGAGATGTGAAACATGCGAATAATTAGGTAGAGCAAGAACCTAATTAGCTAAGTTTCATGCAATTATGTAAACTACAACATGCAAATACATAAAGCAATAAAAAGAGGGTACTCAAACACTAAGTTTTATGATATGAATACTCTAAATATTATTGATGAATTCGGTGCCTATTTATAAGTGTAGAGGCAGCCGAAAAAAGGTACAACAAGTAGAAGAAGGAAAGAATTAGAATTGGAAATTAACCAAGAGGTTAATTTCTTTTACAATTACCAAACCCGGAAAGAAGTAGGAATGGTAAGAAAAGGAAAGCAATTTTCGGATTTACCCTTAACAAGTGGCAGCCGAAAATTGTAACTAAAAATAAGGAAAAGAATAAAAATCCTACTTCCAAAAACAATAAGGGAACCCTTTTTTGAAATTAACTTAAAAGAATAAAACAACTTAATTAAGTAAAAGAAAAGAACCCTAATTAGGTAACTAGCCGTTGGACTTGCTTTGCTAGCCGTTGAGCTTGCTTGTGCAGCTTCCTCTTGCTTCCTTTGGGCTGGCCGAAACTTGTGGGCTGGTCCATGAGTTTTGGGTCGGCCCAAATTGTAGGGAACTTTATTAATTTGTTTCTTTTAAGTCCAAGAACCTTCCGGCATCTTCAAGACTTCAGGAAACAGCCTTCTTCTTCATTAGGACTTGATGATTTGCGCCTCTTCTTCAAAGATAGTTAGAAGAGTTGCAAATCGCACATTTCCTCCATTTTCCTCCAAGGCGTGGGCTTCTACAATTAACTGAGCATCCTGATGGCAAGCTTGAACAAGGTTGTTGAGTGCATCTCGAACCTTCTTCGCTCTGCTTCTGGTCATGGGCCCAGTGATGTCTACAAGTGGATCCCTCTGATATGGGCTTGGATCCTGAAGCATTGTCGGGCCTCGATGTAGAACTCGAACCTTCTCCTCAGCTTCTCTGGAATCACTTGTAGTTTGACTTGTTGCGTGTTGACTTTGGATGCCCGCATCAGTTAAGCTATTAGTTTGAGTACTCTCCCTTTATTGCTTTATGTATTTTGCATGCTGGTAATTTATATATTGCATGAAACTTAGCTTAATTAGGTTATTTGCTCTACCTAATTAAATTCGCATGTTTCACCTCTTTTCTTACTTGGTTCAAATTCCTTTAAGTAAATTAGCTTAGGTTAGTTTATTTTTTGTTATCTGGATTTCAGGTAAGTAAAGAGTTTATACGAGCTACATCGCTTAATCAGACTTTCCTTGGCAATTCATCCGCATGTATACCTTGGTCCACATCAATTGGTATTAGAGCCTTAGCTGGTTTCGTGGGTGGATGAGGTTGAAGTAACACAACCAAATCATCAATCAGGTGTTTTCTTTTCCTACTTCTTGCTTTTCTTTTCAAAAGTGTGGGAAAATTACGCATCTTTGGGGGGGAAATTTTTATTTTCTTCCACTTCTTTAAAATCGAAAATCCCTTGCTGAAATTTCAAAATTAAATTCTAACTTTCAAAATTAATTGGGTTCGGGTTTTTGCTGTGCTAGGGTTTCGGTTTTGGTTGAGATTTTTAGTCGCTTTGCTTTGTGCCACTAGGGTTTGAGAGACACTTTAGTGCTGCTATTTTCGCGACTAATTGCTGGGCTTTTGCGACAGTTTTATACTCCTCTTGTGCGATTTTTGTTAAAATTGGGAGTTTTGCGGTTGATGTTAAGCAGCTCACCTTATCTGCACGTTGTGATTTGCATGCACTTGTTCTGGATACTTTCTTTTGAATTCTTGAAAATAAATTAAATTCTTGATTTTGTGTCCTTGTGCTGCTGAATTTATCTCTGGGAATTGGTTAGTGAGTCAAACTTGAACTTTGCTGACCCTAGGGTTTTTTTTTCTTAAAATCGCAAAATTGGTGTTTTTGTGGCAACTCTTGAGTAAGGATTGTTTCTCCAAGGTTTAAGGTGTACTACTCCCACAACACTACACTTTACGGCCAAAAAGGACTCTGTTCTTCATTGGGAATCTTCTTCTTTTTCAGTGTACTTGCAAAGTTGATAGTGTTCGATTACCGACACTACTTCCCACAGCACTACATTGAAATTTTGAGGAATTTTTCCGCCACTGGGGGGGTTCTCAAATTTGTAATTGGGTTATCTGCTTATTGGGGGAATTGATAATTTGCTGGGATTGGTTTCTTTGATTACCTATTGGGTTGGTGATCTCTTCTTTGGTTAGTTTTAGGAATTTCTTAAACTTGTTCAACTCTGCTTATTTCTTGATTCTGTTCAATTCTTGATTCTGTTCAATTCTTGAATTACCCTGCTTTCAACTACTTGTTGTATCTTTTCAAGCTACTTGAATGTTTACTCTTGAATTATAGTTTGGATTTTGTCATCGTGCACACGCCATATTTTCTGAAATTTGAGGGCTTCACCCCGAAATTTCCATATTGTGTACCTCTTATCTGAATTATATTATAAATATCATTTGCGAAAAGATTTTTCAACTCCAAAATAGAACCAAGTATCTATTTTTCAAAATTTTTTGCTTTTTCCTTAAGTGTCATTGCTGTGTGTGAATTACTGTTTTCCTTATACATTTATCAATACCAGGAGTTAGAGTGGAAAAAGGCTTGAGTGAACATACTATAAGGGTGCCACCCTAGAGTGAAACACTGATTTGTGTGTAGCTGTTAGGGGGACAAGGAGGTAAGGTTACTACTCATTTTTCCTTGTTCTTAGTAGACAAATTTTTGCCTCTTACCAATGTCAGGTGGTGCTTCTGTTCCTGTTGGGAATGTGCAATTACTAGCTACAATAGCGCAACTCTCTGCGCAATTTGCTAACCTCACGGAGGAGGTTGCTGACATGAAAGCCGAACGGGAACAGAGGCATGCGGAGTCAGAGGAGGACATTCCTGCCAACAACAACAATGCCTTTGCCAAGGCTTTTGAGGGTCTCAGTCAATGCAAAACGCTGTGCCACCCTTCGTAGGCGGTACAAATCCGGAGGATTACTTAGACTGGGAGATAAGGATGGAGCGTATCTTCCAGCTTCATTTGATCCCGGAACACAAGAAGGTTCCACTTGTGGTGGTAAATTTCATGGACTATGCCCTGGTCTGGTGGAATCAAGAGATGGACCAACGAAGGAATACGCGTCCCATGAGGGCCCGTGCTCCACCTCTAACGTGGTATGATTTGACTACTTCCATGCATAGAACTTTTGTTCCTGATTATTATTTTAGAGAATTGTATAGGAAATTACATACTCTTGTACAAGGACCTTTACCTATAGACGCATACTATAGAAAGTTAGAGATGGCCAAAATTAGGGCAAATGTACAGGAAGATGAGGCTACTTTAATGGCTCGTTTTCTTAATGGCCTAAACAGGGGTATAGCTTTAGCCGTTGAACTTCAGAATGTAACAACTTTGACGGACATGTTGCACAAAGCTCAGGTCATGGAGGAATACCTGAAGACAGTTCCACCCGTCCGGACGCCTACCAGCGCTCCACTGGATTGGAGAAAGAATCCGATTTACTCACCACTCGCTAAGAAGCCGTTTACGTCGGAACGGAAGGCTATAATCCCCGCCACCACTGATGAGGGCATCCAAAGTCAAGCAACAAGTCAAAGTCAAGATGCAAGTGATTCCGGAGAAGCAGAGGAGGATGTTCGAGTTCTACATAGAGGTCCGACAATGCTTCAGGATCCAAGCCCATATCAGAGGGATCCACTTGTAGACATCACTGGGCCCATGACCAAAGCAGAGCGAAGAAGGTTCGAGATGCACTCAACAACCTTGTTCAAACTTGCCATCAGGATGCTCATTAATTGTAGAGCCCACGCCTTGGAGGAGAAAGGAGGAAATGTGCAAATTGCGATCTTCTACACATCTTTGAAGAGGAGGCGCAAATCACAAAGTCCTAATGAAGAAGAAGGCTGTTTCTTGAAGTCTTGAAGATGTCGGGTTCTTGGACCTAAAAGAAACAAATTAATAAAAGTTCCCTACAATTTGGGGCCGACCCAATCTAGACCAGCCCACAAGTTTCGACCAGCCCAGAAGCAGCAAGAAGCCGCGCGACAAGCCCACAAAGCAAGCCCACACGGTTCCTTAAATTAGTTAGGGTTTTCGGATTTAATTAATTAAGTGTTTTATTTCTGTTAGTTAGTTTCCAAAAAGTGTTCTTTCTTGATCTTTTTTGGGATAGGATTTTTATTCTTTCTACTTGTTTTCGAATTAAGTTTCCTTTGTTTTGGTAGTTGTAAATTCGGCAATCACCCAATGATGAGGTGACCGAATTCTTCTTTCCTTTTCTTACCATTCCTACTTATTTTCGGGTTTGGTAATTGTAAAAGAAATTAACCTCTTGGTTAATTTCCAATTCTAGTTCTTTTCTTTTTCTACTTCTTGTATTTTTCGGCCACTCTACACTTATAAATAGGGGCCGACTTCTTCAATAAAATTAAGCGTATTTCAGATCATAAACTTAGTGTTTGAAGTACCCTCCTTTTATTGCTTTATGTATTTGCATGTCGTAATTTACATACTTGCATGAAACTTAGCTAATTAGGTTCTTGCTCTGTCTAATTATTCGCATGTTTCACATCTCTTTCTTGCACTTGGTTCGAATTTATAAACAAGTTAGCTAGGTTAGCTTTCCTTTGTTTTCTCTTAAGTCCGAACGTGAGTTAGAGGTTTTATTCGAGCTTGTCACTTAATCACAAGGTCCTTGGCAACATTATCCGCATGTGTACAACCGTCCACATCAACCACCAGTCTTCATCCCAATCCAGAACACCATCAACACCTTGGCAATCTATTAGCAATGTCACTTGCCACAAATGCTCAGGCTGTGACCACTACATGCGCAATGGTCTTAACATCTGGAAGGTCTTATTGGGGCAAGATGGTGAGTACATTTTCGAAGAAGATGAAGAGGAACAAACCGTTAACCCCTTGTCGGAGTTAACTGACTGCACTAAGTCTGCACCGGTAGAGCAATTTGAGTTCATCGAAGAAGAGACTAATCAAAACTTAGTTACTCTCACCTTGACTATAGTTGTTGTCCAGGATACGTCTCAACGGACAAACATCTTCCACGCAAGGACTAAGGTCAATGGGAAGTTGTGTGTTCTGATCATTGATGGAGGGAGTTGCACAAATGTGGCCAGTGAATATATGGTCGAAAAGCTGAAGCTCCCCATACTCAATCATCCACGTCCTTATCGGCTCCAATGGCTCGACAGCTCAGACAGCTACAGAGTCACAAAGTAGGTAAGTGTACCATACGCTATCGGGAAGTTCGAATCCACTGTTTTATGCGATGTGCTTCCAATAGAGGCTTGTCACATTCTGCTCGGACGCCTATGGCTCTTCGACTTGAAGGCAACTCATGATGGGGTCAACAACACTTACTCGGTCTGCCAGGAGGGCAAGATCCATACGTTCCTACCTATGCCACCTACTGAAGTGCATTCAAAATCAATCAGGAAGAAGGATGCCCTCACCAAATGGGAAGATGGAAAGCGCCTGGACAAGGGGAAAGGGAAAGAACATGTAAAGGGTAGTAAGGCGAACTCGAAAAGCCTAATCAGGAAGAAGTTAGAGGTAGTTTTTTTGCTACAGTGGGAGAGGTAGAACAGGTGTTAACTGACAAAGGTTGTGCACTAGTTTTAGTATGTAAAGTTACCTGTGCTAACCCTGACGATATCCCTCGGGATATTCCTATGGAAGTTGATTATTTGTTGCAGGAATACAATAATGTCTTTCCAGGAGTGCTGCCGTAAGGATTGCCACCTCTGCGTGGGATTGAACATCAAATCAACTTCATACCTGGTGTATCTATTCCAAATTGACCTGCCTACAAAGCAAATCAAGAGGAAACAAAGGAGTTGCAGAAGCAGATGACAAGCTGATGTGGACCAGAGTTCACGATGCAGAATACTTCCTAAGGAAAGTCTAGAAATTGCGGGACGCAGCTCTTAACCTCTAGAATCCCTACCTCAGATTCGACAGTCTACTAAAATTAAGCTAAGCTAATTTTAAACACGCAAATCGAACCAAGTTTAAGAACAAAAGAGTCGAAACAAAAACCTGCATTCTAGGCAGAGTAGTTACCTAAAAAGCTATAGTTTCTAAACCTATAGTAATTCACAAAGCATGCGAACTACGAAAGCTCAAAATAAGAGAATGATTCAAAAATTATAAAACTATACTATTCTATTACTTGAATCAAAATTGGGTGTTGAAAAGCGAAGAAGAGGAGCCCTATTTATAGTTATAGGCAGCCGAATTCTTCAGTACAAAGTAGTAGAAAGCAATTGAAATTGGAATTCAATCAAGAGATTGATTCCTTACAAACTGAAACCTAAAAGAACTAGGTTTAGTTGATGATAGGGATTCGGATTTCATAAGGGTGAATCTAGCCGAAATTCTATACTAAGTAACAAGTAGAAATGAATCAAATTTAAGAAGTAGAAATCAATCGAGAGATTGATCTCTTGAAAAGAAACAAACCTAAAGAAACTAGGTTTGTTAAGAGATAATAATTCGGGTGAATTATTGGATAATTTCAGCCTTAATTATCTTAAAAATAAGAAGTAAAATTAAAATACAACAAGAGTTTAAGAAGGAACTCACATTGAAAACTACTACTAGAATTAACTTAAGTTGTGAACTCAAACTAACTCCTTAATTAAAACCCTTCACAATTTTGGATTGGGCTTCTCAATTGGGCTTCCCAATTTCAGAATTTCCTCTCCTTCTCTTGGTCTGGGCTGGCCGAATTTATGAAGGTGGGTTGCAAGGGGATTCGGCCCAAAACTCAATGGCGTGTCTGTGAAAAGTGTAGGAAGCTTCCGGAATCATTTATGAAACTCAAATTTTACAAACTCTTCATTTCTTCATGATTCTTCAATTCAGACCCCTTTTTGGAAATGGTGAGTAAAATGACCATTTTACCCTTTTGACTCTTCTGGGCTTTATCTTTCGGGGTTTGTGCTTCGGATGCCATCTAGGATTGCTGGGAACATTCTTGGACAAGGTTCTCAAGATTGGCCTTGAGTTTCCTTGTCCTTTTGCGTGTCATTGGCCCAACGATATCTACAAATGGCTCTCTCTGGTACGGGCTCGGGTCATGGATCATAGCTGGGCCTCGATGTAGCACACGAACAGGCTCTGCTTCCTTTTTCGAGTCCTCTGCCTCAACTTGTAGATCCTCTCTACTTGGACTTGTCGATGGGTTGGGGATGGCCCCATCATTCCCTCCCGGTTGGAAAGGATTCGGCCTCGAATCAAGATCCTGGTCAAAATTAAACGGAGACAAGTCAGCAACATTAAAAGATGTACTAACACTATACTCACTTGGTAAGTCAAGCTTGTAAGCGTTGTCCCTCATCTTAGCAATAACTTGAAAGGGCCCATCTCCTGGGGATATAACTTAGTCCTCCGGGCAGCTGGAAATCTCTCCTTTCTCATGTGAATCCAAACCCAATTACAAGGTTCAAAGCTCACTGCCGTACGCCTTTGATTTGCAGCCTTGGCGTTACGTGCGTTCGTCTTCTCTATATTTTGACGAACCTTCTCATGCAACCGTTTAACAGCTTTGGCTTTCTGTGCTCCATCAAGAATCGTCTGATCCTTCAGGGGCAGTTGTAGTAAATCCATCACTGTCAGCGGGTTGAAGCTGTAGGCGGCTTCGAAGGGCGAAAACCCTATTGAGGAATGCTTAGAGTGATTGTAGGCAAACTCTGCAATCGGCAAGACCTATTCCCAACTCTTCAAGTTCTTCTTAATTAGTGCCCTCAGTAGATTTCCTACTGTGCAGTTGGTCACCTCAATGTGACCATCCGTTTGTGGATGACTGGTGGTCGAGAACAGCAACTTAGTTCCTAACAGAGAACACAATGTCTTCCAAAAGTAATTTAAAAACTTCACGTCTCCATCAGACACGATGGTGCACGAAATGCCGTGTAGCCGAACTATCTCCTTAAAGAATAAGTCTACAACATGCTTTGCATCATCAGATTTCCTGCATGTGATAAAATGAGACATCTTAGAAAATCTGTCCACGACAATGAAGAGAGAGTCATTACCTCTTTGCGTCCTCGGCAACCCTAAAATAAAATCCATCGAGATATCAGTCCAAGGAACAGAAGGTACAGGTAATGGGGTGTAAAGACCATGGGGCTTAGACGTAGACTTTGCTTTTAGACATTCAATACAGCGTGAGCAAATAGACTTTACATCTTTACGCATTTTAGGCCAATAGAAGTGTTCTTTAAGCATATTAAGTGTTTTATGGACACCAAAATGACCCATTAGCCCCCCACTATGCGCTTCATGCACCAGTAGCTCCCTAGTTGAACTTCGTGGTATGCAGAACTATTTTCTTTAAACAAAAAGTCATCTTGCCTAAAGAATTTCTGAGATGCACCAGATGCACATGCTTCATACATATTGGAAAAATCTAAATCAGAAGCATAGAATTCCTTAAGATATGCACACCCTAATGATGAATGATCAAGTAAAGTAAGGGCTTCATACCTCCGAGACAGAGCGTCAGCTACCATATTCTCTTTTCCCTTTTTATACTTAATGATATAAGGAAAAGTTCCAATGAAAGATGCCCACTTAGCGTGACGTCTGTTCAACTTACTCTGTCCCTTTAGATGTTTAAGGGACTCGTGGTCCGAGTGCACAATGAACTCCTTGGCCATCAAGTAATGCTGCCAAGTTTCTAAAGCACGAACCACTGCATAGAGCTCCTTGTCGTAAGTCGGGTAATTCAAGGCAGCCCCCTTCAACTTCTCACTGAAGTAGGCGATAGGCTTTCCTTCTTGCATCAGCACAGCGCCTATACCTATACCTGAAGCATCACACATAAGTTCAAAAACTCAATCAAAATCTGGCAATGCTAAAACAGAAGCACGAGTGAGATCATGCTTCAAAACAATAAAGGCATTTTCTTGAGCTTGACCCCACAAGAACGGTACGTGCTTCTTGCACAACTCATTCAGGGGCGCAGCCTCGGTAGAAAAGTCCTTCCCGAACCTCCGATAAAAACTAGTAAGACCATGGAAAGATCTCACCTGAGAGGCCGATGTTGGCGTAGGCCAGTCACGAATAGCTGAACCTTGGCGTTATCAACTTTCACGCCCTCCTTCGAGACAACAAAACCAAGGAAGACAACTTCCTCCACACAGAATGTACACTTTTTCACATTGGCATATAATTTATTATCACGTAACTCAATTAATACCAATCGAATGTGCTCTATGTGTGACTTCATGTCCCTACTATATATCAATATATCATCAAAATATACCACAACAAACTTCCCTATAAACTCTCTAAGCACATGATTCATTAATCGCATGAAAGTACTAGGTGCATTTGTAAGGCCGAAGGGCATAACCAACCACTCATATAAACCAAATTTAGTTTTAAAAGTAGTTTTCCATTCATCACCTTCCTTCATTCTAATTTGATGATAGCCTTGTGTTAAATCAATTTTAGTATAAACAGTTGAGCCATATAGATCTCCTAGCATGTCATCAAGCCTAGGAATAGGAACAAGTATAACAGGTACAGCACAAGGACTTAAAGATTCCCTTACCTGGCCGTTGGCGAGTAACTTCTCCACTTGACGCTGCAATTCCTTTGTTTCCTCCGGATTTGCTTTGTAAGCTGGACGATTTGGTATCGACGAGCCAGGTACGAAGTCGATCTGATGCTCAATTCCACGAAGAGGGGGCACTCCTGCCAGTAGCTCCTCCGGAAAGACATCATCATATTCCTGCAATAAAAACTCGACTTCCATAGGAATATCCCTAGGAACGTCGGCAAGGTTAGTAGAGTCGTCTTTAGCAATAGGTACAAGAATTAAACTGATGTGGACCGGAGTTCACGATGCAGAATACTTGCCAAGGAAAGTCTGGAAATTGCGAGATGCAGCTCATAACCTCTAGAATCCCTACCTTGGATTCGGCAGTCTACTAAAATTAAGCTAAGCTAATTTTAAACACGCAGATCGAACCAAGTTTAAGAACAAAAGAGTCGAAACAAAAGCATGCATTCTAGGCAGAGCAATTACCTAAAAAGCTATAGTTTCTAAACTTATAGTAATTCACAAAGCATGCAAACTACGAAAGCTCAAAATAAGAGAATGATTCAAGAAGTATAAAACTATACTATTCTATTACTTGAATCAAAATTGTGTGTTGAAAAATGAAGAAGAGGACCCCTATTTATAGTTATAGGCAGCCGAATTCTTCAGTACAAGTAGGTAGAAATCAACTGAAATTGGAACTCAATTAAGAGATTGATTCCTTACAAACTGAAACCTAAAAGAACTAGGTTTAGTTAAAATGCTGAATTCGGTTTTCTCACTAATGTATCTAGCCAAAATTCCTAGCTAAATAAAGAAGTAGAAATGAATCAAAACTAAGAAGTAGAAATCAATCAAGAGATTGATCTCTTGAAAAGAAACAAACCTAAAGGAACTAGGTTTGTTTAAGTGATAATATTTCGGTTGTATTAAGAGATAATGGCAGCCGAAATTTATGAAATTATCTAGAAGTAAAAATGAAATAAACTACTAGAATTAATTGGAGTTGTAAACTCAAACTAACTCCTTTAAAACCCTAACTCAAATTCGGATGTGGGCTGCCCCATTGGGCTTCCAATTTCGGATTCCTCTCCTTCCTTTGGGTCTGGGCTGGTTGAATTTATGAAGGTGGGTTGCAAGTGGATTCGGCCCAAAACTCAATGGCGTGTGTGAAAAGTGTAGGAAGCTTCTGGAAGCTTTCGGAATCATTTCTGAAAACTCAAATTTTACAAATTCTTCATTTCTTCATGATTCTTCAATTTAGACCCCTTTTCGGAAATGGTGAGTAAAATGACCATTTTACCCTTCTGACTCTTCTGGGCTTTATCTTCAGGGGTTTGTGTGCCGGATACTATCTGGGCTTGTCGGGAACATTCTTGGACTAGGTTTTCAAGGTCGGCCTTTAATTTCCTTGTCCTTCTGAGTGTCATTGGCCCAACGATATCTACAAATGGATCTCTCTGGAATGGGCTCGGGTCCTGTAGCATAACTGGGCCTCGGTGTAGCAAACGAACAGGCTCTGCTTCCTTTCTCGAGTCCTCTGCATCTACTTTTTGATCCTCTCTGCTTGGACTTGTCGACGGGCTGGGGATGCCCTTATCATTCCCTCCCGGTTGGGAAGGATTCGACATCGAATCAAGATCCTGGTCAAAATTAAACGGAGACAAGTCAGCAACATTAAAAGATGTACTAACACTATACTCACCTAGTAAGTCAAGCTTGTAAGCATTATCCCCCATCTTAGCAACAACTTGAAAGGGCCCATCGCCTCGGGGATGTAACTTCGTCCTCTGGGCAGCTGGAAACCTCTCCTTTCCCATGTGAACCCAAACCCAATCACCAGGTTCAAAGTTCACTGCCGTACGCCTTTGATTTGCAGCTTTGGCGTTACGTGCATTCGTCTTCTCTATATTCTGACGAACCTTCTCATGCAACCGCTTAACAGCTTCTGCTTTCTGTGCTCCATCAAGACTTGTCTGATCCTTCAAGGGTAGTGGCAGTAAATCCATAACTGTTAGCGGGTTGAAGCCGTAGGCGACTTCGAAAGGCGAAAACCCTGTTGAGGAATGCCTGAAGCGATTGTAGGCAAACTCTGCAATCGGCAAAACTTGTTCCCAACTTTTCAAGTTCTTCTTAATCAGCGCCCTCAGTAGATTTCCTACGGTGCGGTTGGTCACCTCCGTCTGACCATCCGTTTGGGGATGACTAGTGGTCGAGAACAGCAACTTAGTTCCTAACCGAGACCACAACGTCTTCCAAAAGTAACTCAAAAACTTCACGTCTCTATCTGACACGATGGTGCACGGAATGCCGTGTAGCCGAACTATCTCCTTGAAGAATAAGTCCGCAACATGCTTTGCATCATCAGATTTCCTACATGGGATAAAATGAGACATCTTAGAAAATCTGTCCACGACAATGAAGAGTGAGTCATTACCTCTTTGCGTCCTCGGCAACCCTAAAATAAAATCCATAGAGATGTCAGTCCAAGGAACAGAAGGTACAGGTAACGGTGTGTAAAGACCATGGGGCTTAGACGTAGACTTCGCTTTGAGACAATCAATGCAGCGTGAGCAAATAGATTCTACATCTTTACGCATTTTAGGCCAATAGAAGTGTTCTTTAAGTATATCAAGTGTTTTATTGATACCAAAATGACCCATTAGCCCCCACTGTGCGCTTCACGTACCAGTAGCTCCCTAGTTGAACTACGTGGGATGCATAACTTATTTTCTTTAAACAAAAAGCCATCTTGCCTAAAGAATTTCTAAAATGCACCAGATTCACATGCTTCATAAATATTGGAAAAATCTAAATCAGAAGCATAGAATTCCTTAAGATATGCAAACCCTAATGATGAATGATCAAGTAAAGTAAGGGCTTCATACCTCCGAGACAGAGCGTCAGCTACCATATTCTCCTTTCCCTTTTTATACTTAATGATATAAGGAAAAGTTTCAATGAAAGATACCCACTTAGCGTGACGTCTGTTCAACTTACCCTGTCCCTTTAGATGTTTAAGGGACTCGTGGTCCGAGTGCACAATGAACTCCTTGGCCATCAAGTAATGCTGCCAAGTTTCTAAAGCACGAACCACTGCATAGAGTTCCTTGTCGTAAGTCGGGTAATTTAGGGCAGCTCCCTTCAACTTCTCACTGAAGTAGGCGATAGGCTTCCCTTCTTGCATCAGCACAGCGCCTATACCTATACCTGAAGCATCACACATAAGTTCAAAAACTCGATCAAAATCTGGCAATGCTAAGACAGGAGCATGAGTGAGATCAAGCTTCAAAACAGTAAAGGCATTTTCTTGAGCTTGACCCCACAAGAACGTGCTTCTTGCTCAACTCATTCAGGGGCGCAGCCTTGGTAGAAAAGTCCTTCACGAACCTCCGATAAAAACTAGCAAGACCATGGAAAGATCTCACCTGAGAGGCTGATGTTGGTGTAGGCCATTCACGAATAGCCTGAACCTTGGCGTCGTCAAATTTCACACCATCCTTCGAGACAACAAAACCAAGGAAGACAACTTCCTCCACACAGAACGTACACTTTTTCACATTGGCATATAATTTATTGTCACGTAACTCAATTAATACCAATCGCATATGCTCTATGTGTGACTTCATGTCCCTACTATATATCAATATATCATCAAAATAGACCACAACAAACTTTCCTATAAACTTTCTAAGCACATGATTCATTAATCACATGAAAGTACTAGGTGCATTTGTAAGGCCGAAGGGCATAACCAACCACTCATATAAACCAAATTTAGTTTTAAAAGCAGTTTTCCATTCATCACCTTCCTTCATTCTAATTTGATGATAGCCTTGTGTTAAATCAATTTTAGTATAAACAGTTGAGCCATATAGATCTTCTAGCATGTCATCAAGCCTAGGAATAGGATGTCTATACTTAATGGTAATTTTATTAATAGCTGTACAGTCCATACACATTCTCCATGTACCATCTTTCTTAGGAACAAGTATAATAGGTACAGCACAAGGACTTAAAGATTCCATTACCTGGCCGTTGGCGAGTAACTTCTCCACTTGACGCTGCAATTCTTGTGTTTCCTTTGGATTTGCTTTGTAAGCTGGACGATTTGGGATCGACGAGCCAGGTACGAAGTCGATCTGATGCTCGATTCCTCGAAGAGGGGGCACTTCTGCCGGCAGCTCCTCTGGAAAGACATCATCATATTCCTGCAATAAAAACTCGACTTCCATAGGGAGAGCCCTAGGAACGTCAGCAAGGTTAGTGGAGTCGTTTTTAGGAACAAGTACAAGTACTAAACCCTTAGACTCTAAAACTTGTTCGACTTCCCCAAGTGTAGCAAATAAGCTACTTTTACTATCTTCTTTAGAAGGCTTATCTGAGTACGCCTTACTACCCTTTACAATCTGTTTCCCCTTCCCCTTTTCTTGTTTCTTCTCAGCTTCCCATTCGACAAGCTTATCTTTCATCCTGAGAGACTCAGCACGAACATCTTGGGGTGGCAGAGGCAAAAATGTATGGATCTTGCCCCGTTTGCAGACCGAGTAGGTGTTGGCAACTGCGTCGTGTGTCGCCTTCATACCAAAGAGCCATGGGTGACCCAGGAGAATATGGCACGCCTCCATAGGGAGCACATCACAAGTAACTTCTCCTTCAAACTTCCCAATAGCACATGGCACTCTGACCTGCTTGTTGACTCGGTACCCTTCTGAGTTGTCGAGCCATTGGAGCCGGTACGGATGCGGATGGATGATGGTGGGGAGATTCAGCTCTTCGACCATGTATGCACTGGCGACATTTGTGCAGCTTCCCCCATCAACTATGAGAACAACAACTCTACCATTTACCTTAGCACGAGAATGGAAGATGTTGGTTCGTTGACTTGAGTCCTGGACGACGGATGTAGTCAAAGAGCGGGCAACTATGGAAAGGTGAGTGTCACCGTCAGGTTGGTGAATATCCTGCTCTCTATCTGACTTACCCTCGTGGGTTAAATCCGTGAAGGGATTAACAGGTTCGTCTTCATCCTTCTCAGAGATGTAGTCGCCATCATGCCAAGTAGCACTTTTCTGATGTTAGGGCAATCGCGCATCATATGTCCACGCCTGGAACACCTGTGACATGTGATGTCGTGGATTGGCTTTCTAGGAGTGAACGGCGTTTTAGCTGCGGATGAAGATGAAGATGAGGTGGATGGTGCAGTCGGGATAGCTTTGCGTTCAGAGTTGAAAGGCTTTTTGGCGGGTGGAGAGTACACCGGATTATTCCTCTAGGTGGCTGGGGCGCTTGATGGCGTCCTAACTGGTTAGACAGTTTTCATGTATTCCTCCATTACCCTGGCTTTGTGTAGCATGTCTGCTAGGCTGGTGGAATTCTGCAATTCCACTGCTAACGCTATCCCTCTATTAGGCCGGTGAGAAAGCGAGCCATACTGACGGCATCATCCTCATAGACATTGGCCCTGATCTTGGCCATCTCTAACTTCTTGTAATATTCATCTACAGTCAAAGAGCCTTGTACAAGTGTATGTAATTTCTTATACAATTCTCTAAAATAATACGTAGGAACGAAAGTCTTACGCATTGCTGTAGTCAGATCAAACCATGATAGAGCTGGAGCTCGAGCTCTCTTAGGCCGTGTGTTGCGCCTTTGGTCCAACTCTTGATTCCACCAAACAAGTGCATATTCAGTGAAATTTACCACCGCGAGTGGAGCCTTCTTGTGCTCGAGAATCGAGTGGAGCTCAAAAATTCTCTCCATCTTAATCTCCAAGTCTAAGTATTCTTCAGGATTGGTGCCGCCTGCAAAGGATGGCACTGTGGTTTTTAACTGACTTAGACCATCGTAAGGCCTGTCGTTGGCGCCGGCGTTGGGGTGAGGGATGTGTTCCTCCTCCTCTGCTTCGTGCCTGGCGTCTTGGGCAGCCTTAATATCTGCGACCTCGCCACTGAGGTCTGCGAATTGCGCTGATAGTTTCGCAATTGCAGCCAGAAGTTGCTCGTTTCTGACGGATCCAGAACTACCTCCTGACATTATAAGTAACAGAAAATTCCCTGCTAAGAACAAGTAAAAGTGAGTAGAGTAACCTTACTCCCTTGTCCCTCAAGTAATGCCCTCCTAACAAGCTACACACAAACTAGTGTTTCACTCGTAGGGTTGGTGGCCCTTGTATGCTGTATCACTCAGCCTTTTATCTCAAGCCTGTATACTACTCAAAGTTCTCTGATATTGAGCAAAGGTAATAAGCAATAAGTAAATCACACAAGCACGAAACTATATAGGAATGTAGCAAAAGAAATTTTCGAAAACTGAACTTGGTTCTATTTTGTTTTGTAAAACCTTTCGAAAAGAAATTTGTAGTATAACTTGAATAAGATATGCACACAAAGGAACTTTCGGGGATAAGCCCTCAAAGTTCAAGAAATTAATGTAATGCGCACGATGACAAAATTCAAGTTATAGTGCAGAGTAGGCGTATAAGGTGGCACGAAAAGTATTCAGTTTACGGAGAAAAACAGGGCAATTCAAGTGAAAGAAGCAAGAAATAATTAGCAGATTTGAACGAATCAGGAATATTACTACCCCAGATGTGATCACCTACCCAATAGGTAATCAAGAAACCAATTCCCACTAATTAAGAGCTTCTAGAAAAATTTACCCCAAAGTTGCGAAAATAGTAACCCCCCTGCAGAAATGTGACTTCCAAAATTTTGAGTACCCCAAAAAAAAAGAGATTTTTACTCTTTGTTTTTTTTTTTTTTTTCTAACCACTGATTTTAGAAGCAAGGGGTAAGAATGTAGCACAGAGAATTCACAAATTGCATAAACAAGGTGAGCTACTGAACTTCAACCGCAAAACTGAAAAATTCTCGATATTTTCTTTTCTTTTCCAAAAAAATTTCAGTTTTTATGTATAAAAACAGTATGGTAGTACCGAAATTTAATTTTCTTAAAAAAAAAATTTCTTAAGAAGGAGCGTTCTAATTCCGAGAATTTCAAGACGAAGCAAGACTAACAAGGATTAGAAAACACCTGATGATTTGGCCGAATTACTTCAGCCTCCTCTTGTCACACAACCACCCTTGGCTCTGATACCAATTGATGTGGACTGGAGTTTACGATGCGGAATACTTGCCAAGGAAAGTCTGGAAATTGCGAGACGCAGCTCTTAACCTCTGAAAAATTCTCGATATTTTCTTTTCTTTTCCAATAAAAAATTTCGGTTTTATGTTTAAAACAATAGGGCAGTACTGAAATATATAGTTTTCTTTAAAAAAAAAATTCTTAGGCGTCGTCCTCATAGACATTGTCCCTTATCTTGGCCATCTCTAACTTCTTATAATATTCATCTTTAGTCAAAGAGCCTTGTACAAGGATATGTAATTTCTTATACAACTCTCTAAAATAATACGCTGGAACGAAAGTCTTACGCATTTCTGTTGTCAGATAAAACCATGTTAGAGGTGGAGCTCGAGCTCTCATAGGCCGAGTGTTGCGCCTTTGGTCCAACTCTTGATTCCACCAAACAAGTGCATATTCAGTGAAATTGACCACCGTGAGTGGAGCCTTTTTGTGCTTGGGAATTGAGTGGAGCTCAAAAATTCTCTCCATCTTAATCTCCTAGTCTAAGTATTCTTCAGGATTGGTACCGCCTGCAAAGAATGGCACCGTTGTCTTTAACTGACTTAGACAGTCGTAAGGCTTGTCGTTGGCTCTGGCATTGGGGTGAGGGATGTGTTCCTCCTCCTCTGCTTCGCGCCTGGTGTCTTGGGCAGCCTTAATATATGTGACCTCACCACTGAGGTCTGCGAATGGCGCTGATAGTTTCGCAATTGCAGCCAGAAGTTGCTCATTTCCGACAGGTCCGGAACTACCTCCTGACATTATTAGTAACCAAAAAAAGGATTCATGCTAAGAACAAGGAAAAATGAGTAGAGTAACCTTACTCCCTTGTTCTCCAAGTAGTGCCTTCCTAACAAGCTACACACAAACCAATGTATTCATTCGTAGGGTTGGCGGCCCTTGTATGCTGTATCGCTCAGCCTTTTACCTCAATCCTATATACAAGTCAAAGTTCTCAGATATTGAGCAAAGGTAATAAGCAACAAGTAAATCATACAAGCACGAAACTATATAGGAATGTAGCAAAGAAAATTTCAAAAATAGAACTTGGTTCTATTTTGTTTGAAAAACTTTTCAAAAAGGAATTTTCTTTTATGGTATAACTCGAATAAGATGTGCACACAAAGGAACTTTCGGGGTGAAGCCCTCAAAGTTCAAGAAATTAATGTAATGCGCACGATGACAAAATTCAAGTTATAGTGCAGAGTAGGCGTATAAGGTAGCACGAAAAGTATTCAGTTTAAGGAGAAAAGAGGGCAATTCAAGTGAAAGAAGCAAGAAATAATGAGTAGAGTTGAACGAATCAGGAATATTACTACTCTAGATGTGATCACCTACCCAATAGGTAATCAAGAAACCAATTCTCACTAATTAAGAGCTTCTAGAAAAATTTACCCCAAAGTTGCGAAAATAGTAACCCCCCTGTAGAAATGCAAAATTCCAAAAGTTTGGATACCCCGAAAAAAAAAGTGATTTTTTTTTTTTTTTTTTTTGCTAACCACAGATTTTAGAAGCAAGGGGTAAGAAGTAGCACAGAGAATTTGCAAATTGCATAAACAAAGTGAGCTGCTTAACTTCAGCCGCAAAACTCACTATAGAAGTTGCACAAATGGTACAAATTAAATCGCAAGTTAGCCTTGTTTTGTTGCTAAAAGAAGGTCAAATGGACCCTAGGATTTGTAGCAAGCAAACCCTAGTGCCGCTAGGTGGTGACCCTCTGTGGTGTTGCAAAACCGAACAACTAGAAGGACTCTAGGATCCGATTGAAAGCAACACCTTGTTTTTTTTTTTTTTTAGCGGTTTTGAAAAAAAAACTGAAAAATTCTCAATTTTCCTTTTCTTTTCCAATAAAAAATTTCGGTTTTATGTTTAAAACAATAGGGCAGTACTGAAATATATAGTTTTCTTTAAAAAAAAAAATTCTTAAGAGGGAGCGTTCTAATTCCAAGAATTTCCAGAATAAATCAAGACTAACAAGGATTAGAAAACACCTGATGATTTGGCCGAGCTACTTCAGCTGCCTCTTGTCACGCAACCAGCCTTGGCTCTGATACCAATTGATATGGACCGGAGTTCACGATGCGGAATACTTGCCAAGGAAAGTCTGAAAATTGCGGGACACAGCTTTTAACCTCTAGAATCCCTACCTCGGATTCGGCAGTCTACTAAAATTAAGCTAAGCTAATTTTAAACACGCAAATTGAACCAAGTTTAAGAACAAAAGAGTCGAAACAAAAACCTGCATTCTAGGCAGAGCAGTTACCTAAAAAGCTATAGTTTCTAAACGTATAGTAATTCACAAAGCATGCAAACTACGAAAGCTCAAAATAAGAGAATGATTCAAGAAGTATAAAACTATACTATTCTATTACTTGAATCAAAATTGTGTGTTGAAAAATGAAGAAGAGGACCCCTATTTATAGTTATAGGCAGCCGAATTCTTCAGTACAAGTAGGTAGAAATCAACTGAAATTGGAACTCAATCAAGAGATTGATTCCTTACAAACTGAAACCTAAAAGAACTAGGTTTAGTTAAAATGCTGAATTCGGTTTTCTCACTAATGTATCTAGCCAAAATTCCTAGCTAAATAAAGAAGTAGAAATGAATCAAAACTAAGAAGTAGAAATCAATCAAGAGATTGATCTCTTGAAAGAAACAAACCTAAAGGAACTAGGTTTGTTTAAGTGATAATATTTTGGTTGTATTAAGAGATAATGGCAGCCGAAATTTATGAATTAATTAGAAGTAAAAATGAAATAAACTACTAGAATTAATTGGAGTTGTAAACTCAAACTAACTCCTTTAAAACCCTAACTCAAATTCGGATGTGGGCTGCTCCATTGGGCTTCCAATTTCGGATTCCTCTCCTTCCTTTGGGTCTGGGCTGGCCGAATTTATGAAGGTGGGTTGCAAGTGGATTCGGCCCAAAACTCAATGGCGTGTCTGTGAAAAGTGTAGGAAGCTTCTGGAAGCTTCTGGAAGCTTCCGGAATCATTTCTGAAAACTCAAATTTTACAAATTCTTCATTTCATCATGATTCTTCAATTTAGACCCCTTTTCGGAAATGGTGAGTAAAATGACCATTTTACCCTTCTGACTCTTCAGGGCTTTATCTTCCGGGGTTTGTACTTCGGATGCCCTCTAGGATTGCCGGGAACACTCTTGGAATAGGTTCTTAAGTCGGCCTTGAGTTTCCTTGTCCTTCTGCGTGTCATTGGCCCAATGATATCTACAATGGATCTCTCTGGTATGGGCTCGGGTCCTGGAGCATAGCTGGGCCTCGATGTAGCACAAAAGAGTCGAAACAAAAACCTGCATTCTAGGCAGAGCAGTTACCTAAAAAGTTATAGTTTCTAAACGTATAGTAATTCACAAAGCATGCAAACTATGAAAGCTCAAAATAAGAGAATGATTCAAAAAGTAAAAACAATACTATTCTATTACTTGAATCAAAATTGTGTGTTGAAAAGTGAAGAAGAGGATCCCTATTTATAGTTATCGGCAGCCGAATTCTTCAGTACAAAGTAGTATAAAGCAATTAAAATTGGAATTCAATCAAGATATTGATTCCTTACAAACTGAAACCTAAAAGAACTAGGTTTAGTTGATGATAGGGATTCGGATTTCACAAGGGTGAATCTAGCCGAAATTCTATACTAAATAACAAGTAGAAATGAATCAAAACTAAGAAGTAGAAATCAATTGAGAGATTGATGTCTTGAAAAGAAACAAACCTAAAGGAACTAGGTTTGTTAAGAGATAATAATTCGGGTGAATTATTGGATAATTTCAGCCTTAAATTATCTTAAAAATAAGAAGTAAAATTAAAATACAACAAGAGTTTAAGAAGGAACTCTCATTGAAAACTACTACTAGAATTACCTTAAGTTGTAAACTCAAACTAACTCTTTAATTAAAACTGATGTGGACGGTTGGTTGTACACATGCAGATTAAGTTGCCAAGGACCTTGTGATTAAGTAGCGTAGCTCGTATAATCTCTAACTTACTTTCGAACTAAGAGAAACAAGGAGAAGCTAACCTAAGCTAATTTGTTTTATAATTCAAACCAAGTGTAAGAAAGAGTTGAAACATGCGAATTAATTAGGTAGAGCAAGTAACCTAATTAGCTAAGTTTCATGCAATTATGTAAACTACAACATGCAAATACATAAAGCAATAAAGGGATGGTACTCAAAACACTAAGTTTTATGATCTGAATACTCTGTATTTTATTGATGGTTTCGGCCCCTATTTATAGGTGAAGCAGCCGAAAAAGTCATGAGAAATAATAAGGAAAAGAAGTAGAATTGGAAATTAACCAAGAGGTTAATTTCTTTTACAATACCAAACCCTGAAAGAAGTGGGGAATGGTAAGAAAAGGAAAGAAGAATTTGGTCACCTCTTTCTTGGGTGATTGCCGAATTTACACAAAGAAATAATAAGGAAAAGAATAAAATTCCTACTCCCAAAAAGGAGATCAAGGAGGAACCCTTTTTGGAAACTAACTAAAAGAGTAAAAAGAACCCTAGCTCTTAACTTAAAAGAACCCTAACTAATTAAAAGAGCCCTAGCCCTTAATTAAGTAGCCGTGTGGGCTTTCTTTGTGGGCTGGCCGTGCGGCTTTCTTGTGGGCTTCCTTGGGCTGGTCGAAACTTGTGGGCTGGTCTCCATGAGTTTGGATCGGCCCAACTTGATGTCGCATTCTGAAAAATGTAGGGAACTTCAAGAAATGTTTCTTTAAGTCCAAGAACCTTCCGGCATCTTCAAGAACTTCAAGAAACAGCCTTTTTCTTTATTGAGGATTGGATAATTGCGCCTCTTCTTTAAGAATGGTTAGAAGAGTTGCAATTCGAACCTTTCCGTCTTTCTGCTCCAAGGCGTTTGCTTCTATGATCAACTGAGCGTCCTGATGGCAAGCTTGGACAAGGTTGTTGAGTGCATCTCGAACCTTCTTTGCTCTGCTTCTGGTCATCGGCCCAGTGATGTCTACAAGTGGATCCCTTTGATATGGACTTGGATCTTGAAGCATTGTTGGACCTCGATGTAGAACTCGAACCTCCTCAGCTTCTCCGGAATCACTTGCATCTTGACTTGTTGCTGGCGTGTGGATGCCCTCATCAAAAACCCTTCACAATTTCAGATTGGGCTTCTCAATTGGGCTTCCCAATTTTGGAATTTCCTCTCCTTCTCTTGGTCTGGGCTGGCCGAATTTATGAAGGTGGGTTGCAAGGGGATTTGACCCAAAACTCAATGGCGTGTCTGTGAAAAGTGTAGGAAGCTTCCGGAATCATTTATGAAACTCAAATTTTACAAACTCTTCATTTCTTCATGATTCTTCAATTCAGACCCCTTTTCGAAAATGACCATTTTACCTTTCTGACTCTTCTGGGCTTTATCTTTAGGGGTTTTTGCTTCGGATGCCATCTGGGATTGCTGGGAACATTCTTGGACTAGGTTCTCAAGGTCAGCCTTGAGTTTCCTTATCCTTCTGCGCGTCATTGGCCCAACGATATCTACCAATGGATCTCTCTGGTACGGGCTCAGGTCCTGGACCATAGCTGGGCCTCGATGTAGCACATGAACAGGCGCTGCTTCCTTTCTCGAGTCCTCTGCCTCAACTTGCAGATCCTCTCTACTTGGACTTGTCAATGGGTTAGGGATGGCCTCATCACAAGCTTTTGGCTAACGGTCAGGTAAGGGAATCACTTAGTCCTTGTGCTGTACCTGTAATTCTTGTCGCTAAGAAAGATGGTACATGGAGAATGTGTGTTGATTGTAGAGCTGTTAATAAGATAAGAATCAAGTATAGGCATCCTATTCCTAGGCTTGATGACATGTTAGAGGACTTGTATGGCTCAACGGTTTACACTAAAATAGATCTTACACAGGGCTATCATCAAATTCGCATGAGGGAGGGGGATGAATGGAAAACTGCTTTTAAAACTAAGTTTGGTTTGTATGAGTGGTTAGTAAGGCCCTTCTGCCTAACAAATGCACCTAGTACTTTCATGAGATTAATGAATCATGTGCTTAGAAAGTTTATAGGGAAGTTTGTTGTGGTTTATTTTGATGATATCTTGATCTATTCTAGAGATATGAAATCGCATGTAGAGCATATTCGTTTGGTGTTAATTGAACTACGTGCTAATAAATTGTATGCCAATGTGAAGAAATGTACTTTCTACATTGAGGAAGTTGTGTTTCTCGGTTTTGTGGTCTCTAAAGATGGAGTCAAAGTTGATGACGCCAAGGTGACAGCCATTAGGGAGTGGCCTACAACAATAACAGCTGCACAGGTAAGGTCTTTCCATGGTTTGGCTGGCTTTTACCGACGGTTTGTGAAGGACTTTTCCACCAAAGCAGCACCTCTGAACGAATTGTGCAAAAGAATGTGCCATTCTTGTGGGGGCAAGCTCAGGAAAATGCCTTTACGGTTCTTAAGCATGATCTCACTCATGCACCTATTTTAGCATTACCTAATTTTGATAAAGTCTTTGAACTAATGTGTGATGCATCAGGTATAGGGATTGGATCAGTTTTAATGCAGGAAGGCAAGCCAATCGCCTATTTCAGTGATAAGTTGAAGGGACCTACCTTAAATTATCCAATTTACGATAAGGAGCTCTATGCAGTGGTCCGTGCATTCGAGACTTGGTCACATTATTTAATGGCCAAGGAATTTGTTGTCCAAAGTGATCATGAGTCCCTTAAACATTTAAAGGGACAGAGTAAGTTAAACAGAAGTCATGCTAAATGGGTTGCTTTTATTGAAACTTTTCCTTACATTATTAAATATAAGAAAGGGAAAGATAACTTAGTTGCTGACGCTCTATCTCGCAGGTATGAAATTCATGCTATTTTAGATCATTCTTTGCTAGGATTTGCTTCTGATCTTAATTTTGCTACTATATATAAAGCATGTGAATCTGGTGCATTCCATAAGTACTATAGACAGGGTGGGTTCTTGTTTAAGGAACATAGGTTATGCATCCCGCGTAGTTCTGCTAGGGAATTATTGGTTCGTGAAGCTCATAATGGGGGACTTATGGGTCATTTTGGTGTCAATAAGACACTTAATGTGTTACAGGAACATTTTTTTTGGCCTCATATGTGAAAAGATGTACAGCATGTTTGTACTCGTTGCATTAATTGTTTAAAAGCTAAATCTACATCTAAGCCTCATGGACTTTACACGCCTTTACCTATACCTACTTTACCTTGGACTGACATTTCTATGGATTTTATTCTAGGTCTTCCGAGGACGCAAAGAGGTAATGACTCCCTATTTGTCATAGTCGATTGCTTTTCTAAGATGGCTCACTTTATTCCTTGCAGGGAATCAGATGATGCCAAACATGTTCCGGACTTGTTCTTTCAAGGGATAGTTCGACTTCATGGTATTCCGTGCACTATGTTTCTGATCGAGACGTCAAATTTCTGAGTTACTTTTGAAAAACTTTGTGGTCAAGCCTCGGCACAAAACTCCTGTTTTTGACTACAAGTCATCCTCAGACGGATGGTCAGACAAAAGTTACCAACCGCACCGTTGGCAATCTCCTTCGAGCTTTGACACAGAAGAATCTCAAACGTTTGGAAGAAGTCTTACCGGTTGCAGAGTTTTCCTACAACCGCTCCAAGCACTCCTCAACAGGGTTCTGTCCATTCGAAGTTGCCTACGACTTCACTCCTTTGGCGGTTATGGATCTAATCCCTTTGCCAGTAAAGGATCAGGGTAATCTAGACGGTGCCCAGAAGGCTGAAACCGTCAAACGCCTGCATGCCAAGGTTTGGTTAAACCTTGTGAAAATTTACGCCAGAGCCACAGACTATGCAAACCAACAGCGCAAGGCTGTGAACTTTGAACCAGGAGACTGGGTTTGGGTTCACATGAGGAAGGAAAGATTCCCTGCTGCGAGGAGGACAAAACTCCATCCCCGGGGTGATGGGCCTTTTCAAATCATGTCCAAGATAGGGCCTAATGCTTACAAGCTTGATTTTCCAGGTGAGTATAGTATTAGTACTTCATTTAATGTTGCTGACTTGTCTCCGTTTACTTATGAATAGGATGAAGATTTGAGGTCAAATCCTTTTCAACCGGGAGGGAATGATGAGGGCATCTCTAGTCCATCGACAAGTCCATAGACAAGTGAATCCAGAGAAGCTGAGGAGGTTCGGGTTCTACACCGAGGCCCAAAAATGCTTTAGGATCCAAGTCCATATCAAAGGGATCATCCAATTGTAGATATCATTGGGCCAATGACGCGGAGCAGAGCAAGAAGAGTTTGTGAGGATCTCAACAACCTTGTGCAAGCTTGCAGATAGGATGCTCAGTTGATAGTAGAAGCCAATGCCTTGGAAAATAAAGTCGGAAAGGTTCAAATTGCAACTCTCCTTAAAATTCTTGAAGAAGAGGTGCAAATCACCATTCCGCAATGAAGAGAAGGCTGTTTCTTGAAGTTCTTGAAGACACTGAAAGGT
Organism: Leptodermis oblonga; assembly: GCA_016801395.1. Lineage (NCBI taxonomy): Eukaryota > Viridiplantae > Streptophyta > Magnoliopsida > Gentianales > Rubiaceae > Leptodermis > Leptodermis oblonga. The sequence goes on along the minus strand of CM028756.1, from coordinate 20,111,421 downwards.
TCTTGGACTTTAAAGAGACGTTTCTTGAAGTTCTTGATTTTCTTGAAAATCTTGAATTTTATATTTTGCAGAATCTTGAAGAATCTTGAAAAATCTTGAGTCCAAAATGACTCTGGGAGATTCCAGAAGATTTCGGAAGCTCCCTACACCATTCCACAATGCGCCATCAACAATTGGGCTGACCCAATCCATGGAGTCCATTCCACCAAGAATTCGGCCAAGCCCAATCCAAGAAGCCCATGCGCAAGCCACTTGCAAATTTGGTTAGGGATAGGGTTTGGGGAAGGATAAGGATTTGTGCATGTTTCCTATTCCTACCCTTAGTTTGTTAGTTTCCAAAAAGGATCCCTTCTTGATCTCTTTTTGGAGTAGGATTTCCAATTCTTTTCCTTCTTGTTTTCAACTTGTAAAATTTGGCTGCCTCTTCCTTTAAGGCACACGAATTTAGTTTCCTTTTTCTTTTACCATTACCTACTTCTTTCAGGTTTTGGTATTGTAAAGGAAATCAATCTCTTGATTGATTTCCAATTCTAACTCTTTTCCTAGTTCTTTTAGGTTAAGATTTCGGCTGCCCCTACTCTATAAATAGGGCATTTGAACAACATAATAAACCAAGTATTCTTATCGTTAAACTATTAGTTCGAGTACTCTCCCTTTATTGCTCTATGTATTTTGCATGCTGGTAATTTATATATTGCATGAAACTTAGCTTAATTAGGTTATTTGCTCTACCTAATTAAATTCGCATGTTTCATCTCTTTTCTTACTTGGTTCGAATTCCTTTAACTAAATTAGCTTAGGTTCGTTTATTTTTTGTTATCTGGATTTCGGGTAAGTAAAGAGTTTATACGAGCTACACCGCTTAATCAGACTTTCCTTGGCAATTCATCCGCATGTGTACTGATAAGGGCATCCCAAGTCCATCGACAAGTCCACAGACAAGTGAGTCGAGAGAAACTGAGGAGGTTCGGGTTCTACACCGAGACCCAACAATGCTTCAGGATCCAAATCCATATCAAAAGGATCCACTTGTAGATATCATTGGGCCAATGACAAGAAGCAGAGCAAAGAAGGTTCAAGAGACTCTCAACAACCTTGTACAAGCTTGCCGACAGGATGCTCAATTGATAGTAGAAGCCAACGCCTTGGAGAACAAAGCCGGAACGGTTCAAATTGCAACTCTCCTTACAATTCTTGAAGAAGAGGCTGTTTCTTGAAGTTCTGGAAGACGCCGGAAGGTTCTTGGACTTTAAAGAGACGTTTCTTGAAGTTCTTGATTTTCTTGAAAATCTTGAATTTCATATTTTGCAAATCTTGAAGAATCTTGAAAATCTTGAATATCTTGTTTTCGAAAGGTTTCCGGGAGATTCCAGAAGATTCCAAAAGCTCCCTACACCATTCCATTATGCGCCATCAACAATTGGGCCGACCCAATCCATGGAGTCCATTCCACATCATCAAGTCGACCAGCCCATCAAGAAGCCCACACGCAAGGCCTAGTCCATTAGGGTTTGCGAAATTAAGGGTTAGGGTAATAAGTGTTTGTGCATGTTTCATATTTTGCCCTTAGTTTGTTAGTTTCCAAAAAGGATCCCTTCTTGATCTCCTTTTTTGAGTAGGATTTTCAATTCCTTTTCCTTCTTGTTTTTACTTGTAATTTCGGCTGCCATTAGATTAAGGTGACCGAATTTCCTTTTCTTTTTACCATTACCATCTTCTTTCAGGTTTTGGTATTGTAAAGGAAATCAATCTCTTGATTGGTTTTCAATTCTAATTCTTTTCCTACTTCTTTTAGGGTAGAATTTCGGCTTCCCCTTTCCTTATAAATAGGCAGTCGAAACCACCATAATAATAGAAGTATTCGGATCTTAAAACTATTAGTTTGAGTACTCTCCCTTTATTGCTTTATGTATTTTGCATGCTTGTGATTTATATATTGCATGAAACTTAGCTTAATTAGGTTATTTGCTCTACCTAATTAAATTCGCATGTTTCACCTCTTTTCTTACTTGGTTCGAATTCTTTAGGTTAGTTTATTTTTGTTGTCTGGATTTCGGGTAAGTAAAGAGTTTATACGAGCTACGCCACTTAATCAGACTTTCCTTGGCAATTCATCCGCATGTGTACCTTGGTCCACATCACCACTCCACCAAGAGAGTTCGGCCAGCCCACAACAAGAAGCCCATGCGCAAGGCCTATTCAGCTAGGGTTGTGCGAAAATAAGGGTTAGGGTTTGGGGGAAAATAAGGATTTGTGTATGTTCCCTATTTTGCCCTTAGTTTGCTACAAGTTAGTTTAGTTAGTTACAAGTTTGTTACAACTAGGCTAGTTTGTTAGTTTCCCAACTTCTTGATCTCCTTTTTGGAGTAGGATTTCCAATTCCCTTCCTACTTGTTTTCTACTTAGAATTCGGCTGCCCCCTTCTAATGGGTTAATCGAATTTCCTTTTTCTTTTATTCCATTACCTACTTCTTTCAGGTTTTGGTATTGCAAAGGAAATCAATCTCTTGATTTGTTTCCAATTCTTTTCCTAGTAGAATTAGGGCTTATTTTCAGCTGCCTATTACTCTATAAATAGGCATTCGAATTCTCCATAATAAGACAGTATTCATATCTTTAAACTATTAGTTTGAGTACTCTCTTTTATTGCCTTATGTATTTTGCATGCTTGTGATTTATAAATTGCATGAAACTTGGCTAATTAGGTTATTTGCTCTACCTAATTCAATTCGCATGTTTCACATCTTTTTCTTACTTCGTTCGAAATTCTCTTAAGTAAATTAGCCTAGGTTATTTTATTTTTGTTAACTGGATTTCGGGTAAGTCAAAGAGTTTATACGACCTACGCCGCTTAATCATACTTTCCTTGGCAATTCATCTGCCTGTGTCCTTCGGTCCACATCATGAACAAATAGAAATCTAGGCAGACCAAGTAACCAAGACCCTTCTAAGTTCAGGAACTTCCAGAATTATCAATGCATGAAAATACACAAGCTCAAAAGTAAAATAAATGGGAATTCTAAAAGTAAAGGATAAACCTCACAATTAAACCAAAGAATTATGAGTTGTATGCTTTTGGCTGCCTTATATTTATAAGAATAGGGTATTTGAAATTTACAAGAAATGAAATAGAAAAGAATTAAAATTGGAAACCAAACAAGAGTTGGAATCCCTTTACAAACCAAATTCAATAAAAGCACGAAATTAGCAATGTATTTTTTGATTATCTCAATTTATAGAGTTCCGAAAATACATGGAAAATTAAAAGAAAAAGGAAAGCTTGAATTTGGTATCTTGAAGAGAAAATCCAAATTTAAGTTGTAAAAGAAATAAAGTAACTAAGCAGAATAGGAAACTAATAATTAAGTCACGTTGTAAACAGTTTAGGAAACTTGACTTAACTATAATTAAAACTAGAAAAGGAATAGGAAAACCTACACTTTCCGAATCCTTCCTAGATTCCTCTTGCAACTTGGGTGGATAGCAAGTGGGCTGCGGTGTGTGCGGATCCGTTGAAGAGGCAGCCTACGATGGGCCGCAGCGATGGCCTGCGTTGGTGCGGGCTTGAGTGGCGGCTGCTTAGGCTTCGCAGCTGGCTTCTGACTTTTGTTGGACCAACTGGGATAGCTTAGATGCTGTATAGATTGGCTCAAAGTAAGATGGAGCATGAGTTGTGGATGAGAGGTTTTGCATAGTCCAAAGACTCTACGAAATAGGCCATCATTCCTATCGTAGGACTAGGGTTTGCTTCTTCTCTATTGCAGACGAAGTAACCATATTTTCCATCGGGTATCTTGGCTTAAGGGCCAAGATTTCTTCAATATTCTGGCCTTAAGCAGGGCTGGCATAGGTGAGGGCCTGCAAGGCCTCGTTTACTGTATTCTGACGACATCTGGTCATTGGCCCAATGATGTTAATTAAAGGATCCCTATAATAAGGACTTGGACCTTTTATCAACGTGGGGGCATGATGTGATACTTAGAGCCCCTCCTCTAGTTTCTCTGCTATGTTTGGGATGTCCTCATCAAAACCTCCTGGGATTCGTCCATGAATTCCGATCTAGCATGTCAAAGCTGGTTAGTGATTAGGGAACCCCCAAATGTTGCTTGGTAGTGGAGAGGGTCTCGACCCTCGAACTGATGAGGCCATCCCTAACCCATTGACAATTCCAAGCAGAGAGGATCTGCAAGTTGAGGCAGAGGACTTGAGAAAGGAAGCAGAGCCTGTTCGTGATGTGGACGGTTGTACACATGCGGATAATGTTGCCAAGGACCTTGTGATTAAGTGACAAGCTCTTACAAAACCTTTAACTTACGTTCAGAATTTGATAAAACAAGGGATAAACTATCCTGACCAATTGTTTATAAACTCGAACCAAGTGCAAGAAAAGAGGTGTGAAACATGCGAACAATTAGGTTGAGCAAGAACCTAAAAGGCTAAGTTTCATGCAATTATGTAAACTACAACATGCAAATACATAAAGCAATAAAAGGAGGTATCTCAAACACTAAGTTTTTGATCTGAAATACTCTAAATTTTATTGAAATTTCGTCCCCTTTAAATAGGAGTAAGGATGGACGAAAATCAGTAGAAAAAGAAAAAGGAAAAGAATTAGAATTGGAAATTAACCAAGAGGTTAATTTCCTTTACAATACCAACTCCTGAAAGAAGTAGGAGATGGTAAGAAAAGAAAAGGTAATTTCGAAAATTACAACTCCTAAATCAAGAAGGAAAGCTAATTAGAAAACAAGTAGGAAAAGAATGATAATCCTACTCCCAAAAAGAATAAGGAAACCCTTTTTGGAAATTAACTAAAAATAAAATAACTTAATTAAAATCTGAAAAATAATTCCCTAAAACCGTGTGGGCTTTTTCCTTGATTGGCCGTGTGGGCTTCTCTCCTTGGATTGGGCCGTGCGGCTTCATGCTTCAACTTGGGCTGGCCGAAAACTTGTGGGCTGGTCCATGAGTTTTTGGGTCGGCCCAATTTGTAGGGAACTTTATTATTTGGTTTCTTTAAGTCCAAGAACCTCCCGGCTTCTTCAAGACTTCAAGAAACAGCCTTCTTTTGATTAATGTTGGATGATTTGTGCCTCTCCTTCCAAGATAGTTAGAAGAGTTGCAAATTGCACATTTCCTCCATTTTGCTCCAAGGCGTGGGCTTCCATTTGGCGTCCATCTTTCTGACTCCTAATACGTGCTGTTTTAGCTCTGGATATCCTCATCATCCCCTCCTGGTTGGAAAGGATTCGTCCTCGAATCCAAGGCGCTGAAAACAAACAGAAACAAGTCAGGAAGATTAACACAAAACATAGATCATACTTACCTGTAACGTTGTAAGCATGATGCCCAATTGTTGACACGATTTGAAAAGGGATATCGCCATCACGGGCGTTAAGCTCCTTTGACATCTCTTTGGCAGCGTAGACAACAGGCAACAGTGCTTTGCAGTAGTTCTGATCGTGCGCCAAAAGCTCGTAGAACTGTCTTTGCAACTTCTTTGTCTCCTTCGGTTTGTCTTCTTCCTGCAACAAAGAAACGACTTGCAGAGGGATATCCCGAGGGACATCTGCAGGGTTAGCACAAGTATCTTTACATACTAAAACTAGTACATCATCTTTGCTATCTATCACTTGTCCTATATCTCCCTGTGTAACGAAACAACTATATTTAACTTTGTCCTGATCAGGCTTATCAGAGTTCGCCTTACTACCCTTTACAACAATTTCTTTCCCCTCACCCTTCGCTTGGCGCCTTTCAGCCTCCCATTTAGCGAGTGACTCCTTCATACGAACAGCTTCTGATCGCACTTCAGCCGGTGGCATGGGTAGGAATGTGTGGATCTTGCCCTCCTGGCAGACCGAGTAAGTGTTGGCGACCCTATCATGTGTTGCCTTCAGGTCAAAGAGCCATGGTCGTCCGAGTAGAATGTGACAAGCCTCCATTGGCAGAACATCACATAAAATCGTGGATTCGAACTTACCGATAGCGTATGGTACGCTTACCTGCTTTGTGACTCTGTAGCCGTCTGAGCTGTCGAGCCATTGAAGCCGATAAGGACGTGGATGATTGATGACAGGGAGGCGCAGCTTATCAACCATGTACTCACTAGCAACATTAGTACAACTCCCTCCATCAATAATCAGAACACATAACTTTCCATTTACCTTTGTACGGGCATGGAAGATGTTTGTCCGCTGGGACGTGTCCGGGACAGCAGCTGTAGTCAGAGTGCGAGTAACCAAGTTCTGAGAAGGATCTTCTTCAAGAAATTCGAACTGCTCCACAGGTTCTGACGAAGTGCTGTCAGTCAACTCCTTTATAGGGTCAACGATTGGGTCTTCTTCATCCTCCTCTGAAATGTACTCACCATCTTGTCCCAACAAGACCTTCCGGATATTTGGACAATCCCGCATGTAGTGGCCACGGCCTGAGCACTTGTGGCAAGTTACGTTGCTGATAGACTGTCTGGGAGTGGATGGCGTTTTCTGCGGTGATGAAGAAGAGGTGGCGGCGGCAACAGGGATTAGGGCTTTGCGCTCATACATGATCGGCCTCCTTGCTGGTGGCGAGTAGGTCGGATTCTTGCGCCAAGTTGGTGGGGCGCTGGTAGGTGTCCGGACTGGTGGAACGGACTTCAGATACTCCTCCATAACTCGAGCTTTGTGCAGCATGTCTGTCAGCGTTGTAGCATTCTGCAATTCCACAGCTAAAGCAATACCCCTGTTTAAACCACTAAGAAAACGAGCCATAGATGCGGGCTCATCTTCCTGTACATTAGCCCTAATTTTTGCCATCTCTAATTTTCTATAGTACTCATCTACAGACATAGAACCTTGTACAAGAGTATGTAACTTTCGATACAATTCTCTAAAATAGTAGTCCGGTACAAAAGTCCTACGCATAGAAGTAGTCAAATCAAACCAAGAGAGAGGCGGTGCGCGGGCACGCATTGGGCGTGTATTTCTGCGCTGGTCCTGCTGCTGATTCCACCAGATTAGGGCATAGTCTGTGAAATGTACAACTGCGAGCTGGACCTTCTTGTGCTCTGGGATCGCATGAAGCTCAAAGATGCGCTCCATCTTCATCTCCCAGTCTAAGTACTCCTCAGGATTCGTGCCTCCAGAAAAGGATGGAACGGTAGTTTTGCACTGACTGAGGCCTGCGAATGGCTCGTCTGCGGTGTTGGTGACTGGGGCGGCAACATCGTCGTCTGAGTCTGTGCGCCTCTGTTCCCGTTCAGTCCTGAGGTTGGCGACTTCCTCCGTTAAAGTAGCGAATCGCACGGAGAGTTGCGCAATCGCAGCCAAGATTTGCTCGTTACCCAGAGGGTTGGGAGCACTACCACCTGACATTGGTAAATAAAAAGCGAAAATCTGTCTGCTAAGAATAAGGAAAAGTGAGAAAGAACCTTACCCCCTTATTCCCCTAAGTGTTTCCCACCTAATAGCTACACACAAACCCGTGTATCGCTCTCGGGTGGCGCCCTGTATAAGATATGCACTCAAGCCTTTTACCACTCAAACCTCCCGGTATTGATAAATGTATCGGGCAAGCAGCAATTCACACAAAAGCAATGACACTTAAGAAAGAAGCAAAAATTTTCGCAAAAACCACACTTGGTTCTGTTTTGAAAAATCTTTTCGTAAAACAATATTTATGTAATATAGTTTAGATATGAAGTACACAACAGGAAATTTCGGGGTTAAGCCCTCAAATTTCAGAAAAGATGAGTGTGCACGATGTCAAAATCCAAACTATAATTAAAGATCTAATGTATAGGTCGCACGAAAAGATAAACAAGGCAATTGAAAAGCAGGGCAATTCAAGGTGAATAGAAGCAAAGAAAATTAGCAGAGTTGAAACAACTTCAGGAAAGCCTAAACTACCTAAAGAAGCGATCACCCACCCAATAGGTAATCAAGAAACCAATCCCCACAAATTATCAATTCTTCTAATATGCAAAACAGTACCTAATTTGCGAAATTAATACCCTTTAATGGCCGAAAACAGTACGAAATTATAGCAAGATGCGATTTTCTAATTATGAAAACCCTAGGGCCAGCAAAACAATTTTTCACGTTACTAGCCTATTCCCAGGGATAATCTTAGCATCACAAGGATACAAAATCAAGAATTCACTATATTTTCAAGAATTCAAGAGAAAGTATCCAAAACAAGAGCATGCAATTTTATAATACGCAAACAAGTGAGCTGCTTAACATCAACCGCAAAACTCACAATTTTCCAGCAAAATCAGCACCAAAAGAAGGGTAGAAGCGTCGCAAAAGCCCAGCAATTACAACTGAAAAACCGAAACCCTAGCCAAAAATCCGAGTACTAGTTTGAAATTTAAGGCCCGAATTTAAATTCTGAATTTGCAGCAAGGGTAAACGATTTTGCTAATAGAAAAACAGTCCCAAAACAGCACTAGCCTTTCGCAAAAAGAAGGTGATTTTAAAAACCCTAAGTTGCGTTTTTCAGTGCTTTAAAATTTGGTTCAATTCTTCTAAGAAATTTTCGATTTTTAAAGATAGGGAAACAGCACCAAAATCAAAAATTTGAAACTTGAAAGAAAATAATTTTCCCCCAAAAAGATGAATTCAATTCCAAGAATTTCAAGAATAATCAAGACTAACAAGGAAAAGAAAACACCTGGAAAAGGATTTGATCGGTTGATCTCCTCCGGTCACGAAACCACTCCTTAGCTCTGATACCAATTGATGTGGACGGTTGTACACATGCGGATAATGTTGCCAAGGACCTTGTGATTAAGTGACAAGCTCTTACAAAACCTTTAACTTACGTTCAGAATTTGATAAAACAAGGGATAAACTATCCTGACCAATTTGTTTATAAACTCGAACCAAGTGCAAGAAAAGAGGTGTGAAACATGCGAACAATTAGGTTGAGCAAGAACCTAAAAGGCTAAGTTTCATTCAATTATGTAAACTACAACATGCAAATACATAAAGCAATAAAAGGAGGTATCTCAAACACTAAGTTTTTGATCTGAAATACTCTAAATTTTATTGAAATTTCGTCCCCTTTAAATAGGAGTAAGGATGGACGAAAATCAGTAGAAAAAGAAAAAGGAAAAGAATTAGAATTGGAAATTAACCAAGAGGTTAATTTCCTTTACAATACCAACTCCTGAAAGAAGTAGGAGATGGTAAGAAAAGAAAAGGTAATTTCGAAAATTACAACTCCTAAATCAAGAAGGAAAGCTAATTAGAAAACAAGTAGGAAAAGAATGATAATCCTACTCCCAAAAAGAATAAGGAAACCCATTTTGGAAATTAACTAAAAATAAAATAACTTAATTAAAATCTGAAAAATAATTCCCTAAAACCGTGTGGGCTTTTTCCTTGATTGGCCGTGTGGGCTTCTCTCCTTGGATTGGGCCGTGCGGCTTCATGCTTCAACTTGGGCTGGCCGAAAACTTGTGGGCTGGTCCATGAGTTTTTGGGTCGGCCCAATTTGTAGGGAACTTTATTATTTGGTTTCTTTAAGTCCAAGAACCTCCCGGCTTCTTCAAGACTTTAAGAAACAGCCTTCTTTTGATTAATGTTGGATGATTTGCGCCTCTCCTTCCAAGATAGTTAGAAGAGTTGCAAATTGCACATTTCCTCCATTTTGCTCCAAGGCGTGGGCTTCCATTTGGCGTCCATCTTTCTGACTCCTAATACGTGCTGTTTTAGCTCTGGATATCCTCATCAGTTCATGTGCTACATCGAGGCCCAGCTATGCTCTAGGACCCGAGCCCATACCAGAGAGATCCATTGGTAGATATCGTTGGGCCAATGACACGCAGAAGGACAAGGAAACTCAAGGCCGACCTTGAGAACCTAGTCCAAGATTGTTCCCGGCAATCCCAGATGGCATCTGAAGCACAAACCCCTGAAGATAAAGCCTAGAAGAGTCAGAAGGGTAAAATGGTCATTTTACTCACCATTTCCGAAAAGGTGTCTGAATTGAAGAATCATGAAGAAATGAAGAGTTTGTAAAATTTGAGTTTTAGAAATGATTCTGGAAGCTTCCAGAAGCTTCCTACACTTTTCACAGACACGCCATTGAGTTTTGGGCCGAATCCCCTTGCAACCCACCTTCATAAATTCGTGATGTGGACCGGAGTTCACGATGCGGAATACTTGCCAAGGAAAGTCTGGAAATTGCGAGACGCAGCTCTTAACCTCTAGAATCCCTACCTCGGATTCGGCAGTCTACTAAAATTAAGCTAAGCTAATTTTAAACACGCAAATCGAACCAAGTTTAAGAACAAAAGAGTCGAAACAAAAGCATGCATTCTAGGCAGAGCAATTTCCTAAAAAGCTATAGTTTCTAAACTTATAGTAATTCACAAAGCATGCAAACTACGAAAGCTCAAAATAAGAGAATGATTCAAGAAGTATAAAACTATACTATTCTATTACTTGAATCAAAATTGTGTGTTGAAAAATGAAGAAGAGGACCCCTATTTATAGTTATAGGCAGCCGAATTCTTCAGTACAAGTAGGTAGAAATCAACTGAAATTGGAACTCAATCAAGAGATTGATTCCTTACAAACTGAAACCTAAAACAACTAGGTTTTAGTTAAAATGCTGAATTCGGTTTTCTCACTAATGTATCTAACCGAAATTTCTAGCTAAATAAAGAAGTAGAAATGAATCAAAACTATGAAGTAGAAATCAATCAAGAGATTGATCCCTTGAAAAGAAACAAACCTAAAGGAACTAGGTTTGTTTAAGTGATAATATTTCGGTTGTATTAAGAGATAATGGCAGCCGAAATTTATGAAATTAATTAGAAGTAAAAATGAAATAAACTACTAGAATTAATTGGAGTTATAAACTCAAACTAACTCCTTTTAAAACCCTAACTCAAATTCGGATGTGGGCTGCTCCATTGGGCTTCCAATTTCGGATTCCTCTCCTTCCTTTGGGTCTGGGCTGGCCGAATTTATGAAGGTGGGTTGCAAGTGAATTCGGCCCAAAACTCAATGGCGTGTCTGTGAAAAGTGTAGGAAGCTTCTGGAAGCTTCCAGATCATTTCTGAAAACTCAAATTTTACAAATTCTTCATTTCTTCATGATTCTTCAATTTAGACCCCTTTTCGGAAATGGTGAGTAAAATGACCATTTTACCCTTCTGACTCTTCTGGACTTTATCTTCAGGGGTTTGTGCTTTGGATGCTATCTGGGATTGCCGGGAACACTCTTGGACTAGGTTCTCAAGGTCGGCCTTGAGTTTCCTTCTCCTTCTGCGTGTCATTGGCCCAATGATATCTACTAATGGATCTCTCTGGCATGGGCTCGGGTCCTGGAGCATTGCTGGGCCTCGATGTAGCACACGAACAGGCTCTGCTTCCTTTCTCGAGTCCTCCGCATCTACTTGTTGATCCTCTCTGCTTGGACTTGTCGAAGGACTGGGGATGCCCTCATCAATTCGGCCAGCCCAGACCACGAGAAGGAGAGGAAATTCCGAAATTGGGAAGCCCAATTGAGAAGCCCAATCCGAAATTGTGAAGGGTTTTAATTAAGGAGTTAGTTTGAGTTTACAACTTTCGTTAATTCTAGTAGTAGTTTTCAATGAGAGTTCCTTCTTAAACTCTTGTTGTATTTTAATTTTTACTTCTTATTTTTAAGATAATTTTCGGCTGAAATTATCCAATAATTCACCCGAATTATTATCTCTTAACAAACCTTGTTCCTTTAGGTTTGTTTCTTTTCAAGAGATCAATCTCTCGATTGATTTCTACTTCTTAGTTTTGATTCATTTCTACTTGTTATTTAGTATAGAATTTCGGCTAGATTCACCCTTGTGAAATCCGAATCACTATCATCAACTAAACCTAGTTCTTTTAGGTTTCAGTTTGTAAGGAATCAATCTCTTGATTGAGTTCCAATTTTAATTGCTTTCTACTACTTTGAACTGAAGACTTCGGCTGCCTATAACTATAAATAGGGGTCCTCTTCTTCACTTTTAAACACACAATTTTGATTCAAGTAATAGAATAGTATAGTTTTATACTTTTTGAATCATTCTCTTATTTTGAGCTTTCATAGTTTGCATGCTTTGTGAATTACTATAGGTTTAGAAACTATAGCTTTTTAGGTAATTGCTCTGCCTAGAATGCATGTTTTTGTTTTGACTCTTTTGTTCTTAAACTTGGTTCGATCTGCGTGTTTAAAATTAGCTTAGCTTAATTTTAGTAGACTGCCGAATCCAAGGTAAGGATTCTAGAGGTTAAGAGCTGCGTCCCGCAATTTCCAGACTTTCCTTGGCAAGTATTCCGCATCGTGAACTCCGGTCCACATCAATTGGTATCAGAGCCAAGGCTGGTTGCGTGACAAGAGGCGGCTGAAGTAACTCGGCCAAATCATCAAGTGTTTTCTAATCCTTGTTAGTCTTGATTTATTCTTGAAATTCTCGGAATTAGAACGCTCCTTCTTAAGAAAAATATTTTTTTTTTTAGGAAAAATATATTTCGGTACTACCCTATTGTTTTAAACATACAACTGAAATTTTTTTTTTATGGAAAAGAAAAGGAAACAAGGCTAACTTGCGATTTAATTTGTTACTCCCTTTGTTTTTGTACTTTGTGAATTCTCTGTATTACTTCTTACCCCTTGCCTCTAAAATCTGTGGTTAGCCAAAAAAAAAAAAAAAAAAGAGTAAAAATCACTTTTTTTTTTTTCGGGGTAGCCAAACTTTTGGAATTTCGCATTTCTGCAGGGGGTTTACTATTTTTGCAACTTTGGGGTAAGTTTTTCTAGAAGCTCTTAATTAGTGGGAATTGGTTTCTTGATTACCTATTGGGTAGGTGATCACATCTAGGGTAGTAATATTCCTGATTCGTTCAAATCTGCTCATTATTTCTTGCTTCTTTCACTTGAATTGCCCTGTTTTCTCCTTAAACTGAATACTTTTCGTGCTACCTTATACGCCTACTCTGCACTATAACTTGAATTTTTTCATCGTGCGCATTACATTAATTTCTTGAACTTTGAGGGCTTCACCCCGAAAGTTCCTTTGTGTGCACATCTTATTCGAGTTATACCATAAAAATTTCTTTTTCAAAAGTTTTTCAAAATAAAATAGAACCAAGTTCTGTTTTTGAAATTTTCTTTGCTACATTCCTATTTAGTTTCGTGCTTGTGTGATTTACTTGTTGCTTATTACCTTTGCTCAATATCTGAGAACTTTGACTTGTATATAGGATTGAGGTAAAAGGCCGAGCGATACAGTATACAAGGGCTGCGAACCCTACGAGTGAAGACACTGGTTTGTGTGTAGCTTGTTAGGAGGGCACTACTTGGGGGACAAGGGAGTAAGGTTACTCTACTCATTTTTCCTTGTTCTTAGCAGGAATCTTTTTTTTTGGTTACTTATAATGTCAGGAGGTGGTTCCAGATCCGTCGGAAATGAACAACTTCTGGCTGTAATTGCAAAACTATCAGCGCAATTCACAGACCTCGGTGGCGAGGTCGCAGATATTAAGGCTGCCCAAGACGCCAGGCGTGAAGCAGAGGGGGAGGAACACATCCCTCACCCCAACGCCGGCGCCAACGACAAGCTTTATGACGGTCTAAGTCAGTTAAAGACAACGGTGCCATCCTTTGTAGGCGGTACCAATCCTGAAGACTACTTAGACTGGGAGATTAAGATGGAGAGAATTTTTGAGCTCCACTCGATTCCCGAGCACAAAAAGGCTCCACTCGCAGTGGTCAATTTCACTGAATATGCACTTGTTTGGTGGAATCAAGAGTTGGACAAAAGGCGTAACACTCGGCCTATGAGAGCTCGAGCTTCACATCTAACATGGTTTGACCTGACTACAGCAATGCGTAAGACTTTTGTTCCTGCGTATTATTTCAGAGAGTTGTATAAGAAATTACATACACTTGTACAAGGCTCTTTGACTGTAGATGAATATTACAAGAAGTTAGAGATGGCCAAGATCAGGGCCAATGTCTATGAGGATGATGCCGCCAGTATGGCTCGCTTTCTAACCGGCCTTAACAGAGGGATAGCGTTAGCAATGGAATTGCAAAATGCCACCAGCCTAACAGACATACTGCACAAAGCTAGGGTAATGGAGGAGTACATGAAAACAGTCCAACCGGTTAGGACGCCATCCAGCGCCCCAGCCACCTGGAGGAAGAATCCGGTGTACTCTCCACCCACCAAGAAGCCTTTCAACTTTGAACGCAAAGCTATCCAGGCTGCACCATCCACCTCATCTTCATCTTCATCCGCAGCTAAAATGCCGTTCACTCCCAGAAAGCCAATCCACGATATCACTTGTCACAGGTGTTCCGGGCGTGGACATATAATGCGCAATTGCCCTAACATCAGAAAACTTCTACTTGGGCATGATGGCGACTACATCTCTGAGGAGAATGACAACGAACCTGTTAATCCCTTCATTTAGTTAACTGACGAGGGTAAGTCAGAGACAGAGCAGGACATTCACCAACCTGACGGTGACACGCACCTTTCCATAGTTGCCCGCTCTTTGACTACATCCGTCGTCCAGGACTCAAGTCAACGAACCAACATCTTCGATTCTCGTGCTAAGGTAAATGGTCGAGTTGTTCTGATAGTTGATGGGGGAAGCTGCACGAATGTAACTAGTGCATACATGGTCGAAAAGCTGAATCTCCCGACCGTCAACCATCCGCATCCGTACTGGCTCCAATGGCTCGACAACTCAGAAGGGTACCGAGTCAACAAGCAGGTCAGAGTGCCATATGCTATTGGGAAGTTTGAAGGGGAAGTTACTTGTGATGTGCTCCCTATGAAGGCATGCCACATTCTCTTGGGTAGCCCATGGCTCTTCGATATAAATGCGACATATGACGTAGTTGCCAACACCTACTCGGTCTGCCAACGGGGCAAGATCCATACATTTCTACCACTGCCACCCCAAGATGTTCGTGCTGAGATTCTCAGGATGAAGGATAAGCTTGCCGAATGGGAAGCTGAGAAGAAACAAGAAAAGGGGAAGGGGAAACAGATTGTAAAGGGTAGTAAGGCGAATTCAGATAAGCCTTCAAAAGAAGATAGTAAAAGTAGCTTATTTGCTACACTTGGTGATGTGGACGGTTGTACACATGCAGATAATGTTGCCAAGGACCTTGTGATTAAGTGACAAGCTCGAATAAAATCCCTAACTCACGTTCGGATTTAAGAGAAAACAAAGGGAAGCTAACCTAGCTAACTTGTTTATAAATTCGAACCAAGTGCAAGCAAGAGATGTGAAACATGCGAATAATTAGGTAGAGCAAGAACCTAATTAGCTAAGTTTCATGCAATTATGTAAATTACGACATGCAAATACATAAAGCAATAAAAGGAGGGTACTCAAACACTAAGTTTTATGATATGAATACTCTAATTATTATTGATGAATTCGGTGCCTATTTGTAAGTGTAGAGGCAGCCAAAAAAGGTACAACAAGTAGAAGAAGGAAAGAATTAGAATTGGAAATTAACCAAGAGGTTAATTTCTTTTACAATTACCAAACCCGGAAAGAAGTAGGAATGGTAAGAAAAGGAAAGCAATTTTCGGATTTACCCTTAACAAGTGGCAGCCGAAAATTGTAACTAAAAATAAGAAAAAGAATAAAAATCCTACTTCCAAAAAGAATAAGGGAACCCTTTTTGGAAATTAACTTAAAAGAATAAAACAACTTAATTAAGTAAAAGAAAAGATCCCTAATTAGGCAACTAGCCGTTTGGACTAGCCGTTGGGCTTGCTTTGGGCGGCTTCTTCTTGCTTCCTTTTGGGCTGGCCGAAACTTGTGGGCTGGTCCATAAGTTTTGGGTCGGCCCAAATTGTAGGGAACTTTATTAATTTGTTTCTTTTAAGTCCAAGAACCTTCCGGCATCTTCAAGACTTCAAGAAATAGCCTTCTTCTTCATTAGGACTTGATGATTTGCGCCTCTTCTTCAAAGATAGTTAGAAGAGTTGCAAATCGCACATTTCCTCCATTTTCCTCCAAGGCGTGGGCTTCTACAATTAACTGAGCATCCTCATGGCAAGCTTGAACAAGGTTGTTGAGTGCATCTCGAACCTTGTTTGCTCTGCTTCTGGTCATGGGCCCAGTGATGTCTACAAGTGGATCCCTCTGATATGGGCTTGGATCCTGAAGCATTGTCGGGCCTCGATGTAGAACTCGAACCTCCTCCTCAGCTTCTCCAGAATCACTTGTAATTTGACTTGTTGCGTTTTGACTTTGGATGCCCGCATCACTTGGGGAACTCGAGTAGGTTTTAGAGTCTAAGGGTTTAATACTTGTACTTGTTGCTAAAAACGACTCTACTAACCTTGCTGACGTTCCTAGGGCTCTCCTATGGAAGTCGAGTTTTTATTGCAGGAAAATGATGATGTCTTTCCAGAGGAGCTGCCGGCCGGAGTGCCCCCTCTTCGTGGAATCGAGCATCAGATCGACTTCGTACCTGGCTCATGGATCCCAAATCGTCCAGCTTACAAAGCAAATCCAGAGGAAACAAAGGAATTGCACGTCAAGTGGAGAAGTTACTCGCCAACGGCCAGGTAAGGGAATCTTTAAGTCCTTGTGCTGTACCTGTTATACTTGTTCCCAAGAAAGATGGTACATGGAGAATGTGTATGGACTGTAGAGCTGTTAATAAAATCACCATTAAGTATAGGCATCTTATTCCTAGGCTTGATGACATGCTAGAAGATCTATATGGCTCAACTGTTTATACTAAAATTGATTTAACACAAGGCTATCATCAAATTAGAATGAAGGAAGGTGATGAATGGAAAACTGCTTTTAAAACTAAATTTGGTTTATATGAGTGGTTGGTTATGCCCTTCGACCTTACAAATGCACCTAGTACTTTCATGCGATTAATGAATCATGTGCTTAGAAAGTTTATAGGAAAGTTTGTTGTGGTCTATTTTGATGATATATTGATATATAGTAGGGTTTAATACATGAAGTCACACATAGAGCATATGAGATTGGTATTAATTGAGTTACGTGATAATAAATTATATGCCAATGTGAAAAAGTGTACATTCTGTGTGGAGGAAGTTGTCTTCCTTGGTTTTGTTGTCTCGAAGGATGGTGTGAAAGTTGACGACGCCAAGGTTCAGGCTATTCGTGAATGGCCTACACCAACATCAGCCTCTCAGGTGAGATCTTTCCATGGTCTTGCTAGTTTTTATCGGAGGTTCGTGAAGGACTTTTCTACCAAGGCTGCGCCCCTGAATGAGTTGTGCAAGAAGCACGTACCGTTCTTGTGGGGTCAAGCTCAAGAAAATGCCTTTACTGTTTTAAAGCATGATCTCCTAGCATTGCCATATTTTGATCGAGTTTTTGAACTTATGTGTGATGCTTCATGATGTGGACGGATGTACACATGCGGATGAAGTTGCCAAGGAAAGTCTGATTAAGAGGCGTAGCTCGTATAGGCTCTTTACTTACCCGAAATCCAGAGAACAAAAATAAACTAACCTAAGCTAATTTACTTAAGAATTCGAACCAAGTAAGAAAGAGTTGAAACATGCGAATTTAATTAGGTAGAGCAATTAACCTAATTAAGCTAAGTTTCATGCAATATATAAATTACAATCATGCAAAATACATAAAGCAATAAAGGGAGAGTACTCAAACTAATAGTTTTAAGATCTGAATACTTGTGTTTATTATGGAGTTTTGGCTGCCTATTTATAGGCAAAGAGCAGACGAAAATCCTACCTAAAAGAAGTAGGAAAAGAATTAGAATTGGAAACCAATCAAGAGATTGATTTCCTTTACAATACCAAAACCTGAAAGAAGTGGGTAATGGTAAAAGAAAAGGAAATTTCGGTCACTTTTAAGCTTAGTGCCAGCCAAAAATTACAAGTTAAAAACAAGAAGGAAAAGGAATAAAAATCCTACTCCAAAAAGGAGATCAAGAAGGGATCCTTTTTGGAAACTAATAAACTAAGGGAAAAATAAGGAACATGCACAAACCCTTATTTTCCCCCAAACCCTAACCCTTAATTTCACAACCCTAATGGACTAGGCCTTGCGTGTGGGCTTCTTTTGTGGGCTGGCCGAATGGATGATGTGGAATGGACTCCATGGATTGGGTCGGCCCAATTGTTGATGGCGCATTATGGAATGGTGTAGGGAGCTTCCAAAATCTTCTGGAACCTCCCGGAATCATTTCGGAATCAAGATTTTTCAAGAATTTCAAGATTCTTCAAGAAATGTCTCTTTAAAGTCCAAGAACCTTCCGGCGTCTTCAAGAACTTCAAGAAACAGCCTTCTCTTCATTGTAGATTGGTGAATTGCGCCTCTTCTTCAAGAATGGTATGGAGAGTTGCAATTTGAACCTTTCCGGCTTTGTTCTCCAAGGCGTTGGCTTCTACTATCAATTGGGCGTCCTGGCGGCAAGCTTGTACAAGGTTGTTGAGTGTCACTTGAACCTTCTTTGCTCTGCTTCTGGTCATTGGCCAAATGATATCTACAAGTGGATCCCTTTGATATGGACTTGGATCCTGAAGCATTGTTGGGCCTCGGTGTAGAACCCGAACCTCCTCAGCTTCTCTGGACTCACTTGTCTGTGGACTCGTCGATGGACTTGGGATGCCCTCAACATCCCCTCCCGGTTGAAAAAGATTTGACCTCAAATCTTCATCCTGTTCATAAGTAAATGGAGACAAGGCAACAACATTAAATGAAGTACTAACACCATACTCACCTGGTAAATCAAGCTTGTATACATTAGGCCCCATCTTGGACACGATTTGAAAAGGCCCATCGCCCCGGGGATGGAGTTTCGTCCTCCTCGCAGCAGGGAATCGTTCCTTCCTCATGTGAACCCAAACCCAGTCACCTGGTTCAAAGTTCACAGCCTTGCGCCGTTGGTTTGCATGGGTGGTGGCTCTGGCGTAGTTTTTCTCAAGGTTGGCCCTAACCTTGGCATGTAGGCGCTTGACGGTTTCAGCCTTCTGGGCACCGTCGAGATTAACCTGTTCCTTTAGCGGCAAAGGGATGAGATCCATAACCGTCAAAGGAGTGAAGCCGTAGGCAACTTCGAATGGACAGAACCCTGTTGAGGAGTGCTTGGTGCGGTTGTAGGCAAACTCTGCAACCGGTAATATTTCTTCCCAACGTTTGAGATTCTTCTGTATTAAAGCCCGAAGTAGATTGCCAACGGTGCGGTTGGTGACTTCCGTCTGACCATCCGTCTGGGGATGACTTGTAGTCGAAAACAGTAGTTTTGTGCCGAGGCGTGACCACAAAGTCTTCCAAAAGTAACTCAGAAATTTGACGTCGCGATCAGAAACAATAGTGTGCGGAATACCATGCAGCCAAACTATTCCCTGAAAGAACAAGTCCGCAACATGTTTGGCATCATCTGATTTCCTGCAAGGAATAAAGTGAGCCATCTTAGAAAAACGATCGACTACGACAAATAAGGAGTCATTACCTCTTTGCGTCCTCGGAAGACCTAGAATAAAATCCATTGAAATGTCAGTCCAAGGTAAAGAAGGAATAGGTAAAGGCGTGTAAAGTCCATGAGGTTTAGATGTAGATTTAGCTTTTAAACAATTAATGCAACGAGTGCAAACATGCTGTACATCTTTTCGCATATGAGGCCAATAAAAATGTTCCTGTAACATATCAAGTGTCTTATGTACACCAAAATGACCCATAAGTCCCCCATTGTGAGCTTCATGAACCAGTAATTCCCTAGTAGAACTACGAGGGATGCATGACCTGTGTTCCCTAAACAAGAAACCATCATGTCTATAGTACTTATGGAATGCACTAGATTCACATGCTTTATATAAAGTAACAAAGTCACTATCATAAGCATATAAATCCTTTAGATATGCAAAGCCTAGCAAAGAATGATCTAAAATTGCCAGAATTTCATACCTACGAGATAGAGCGTCAGCAACCAAATTATCTTTCCCTTTCTTATATTTAATAATGTAAGGAAAAGTTTCAATAAAATTAACCCATTTAGCATGACATGTATTTAACTTACTCTGTCCCTTTAAGTGTTTAAGGGACTCGTGATCACTGTGAACAACAAATTCCTTGCCCATTAAATAAGGTGACCAAGTCTCGAAAGCACGGACCACTGCATAGAGCTCCTTATCATAAGTTGGATAATCTAAGGCAGCCCCTTTTAACTTCTCACTGAAATAGGCGATTGGCTTGCCTTCCTGCATTAAAACTGTGCCAATTCCTATACCTGATGCATCACACATTAGTTCAAAGACTTTATCAAAATCAGGCAATGCTAACACATGTGCATGAGTGAGATCATGCTTAATTACCGTAAACCCTGCCCCCACACGAACGGAACATTCTTCTTGCACAAATCGTTCAGAGGTTCTGTTTTGGTGGAAAAGTCCTCCACAAATCGTCGATAAAATCCAGCCAAACCGTGGAAAGACCTTACCTGTGCGGCCGAGGTTGGTGTAGGCCACTCTCTAATGGCTTTCACCTTGGCGTCGTCAACTTTGACACCAGCTTTAGAGACCACAAAACCGAGAAACACAACTTCCTCAACACATAAAGTACATTTCTTCACATTGGCATATAATTTATTAGCACGTAATTCAATTAATACCAAGCGAATATGTTCTACATGCGATTTCATGTCTCTGGAATTGATGAGGACATCCAAAGTCAAGCAACAAGTCAAAGTCAACAAGCAATGATTCCGGAGAAGCTGAGGAGGAGGTTCGAGTTCTACATCGAGGTCCAACAATGCTTCAGGATCCAAGCCCATATCAGAGGGATCCACTTGTAGACATCACTGGGCCAATGACTAGAAGCCCAGCGAAGAAGGTTAGAGAAGCACTCAACAACCTTGTCCAAGCTTGCCATTAAGACGCTCAAGTGATTGTAGAAGCCAACGCCTTGGAGCAGCAAGGAGGAAATGTTCAAATTGCAACTCTTCTAACAATTATTGAAGAAGAGGCGCAATTCACCACTTCCTCTTAAAGAAGAAGGCTGTTTTTTGAAGTCTTGAAGATGCCGGAAGGTTCTTGGGCTTTAAAGAAACAATTCATGAAATTCCCTACACATTGGGCCGACCCAAACTCATGGAGGACCAGCCCACAAGTTTCGGCCAGCCCAAGGAGTCCACAAGAGCAACCGCACGGCCAGCCCAAAGAGAAAGCCCACACGGCTCCTTAAAATTAATTAGGGATTTTCTTTTAATTAATTAAGTTGTTTCTTTTATTCTTTTGAGTTAGTTTCCAAAAAGGGTTCCCTTATTCTTTTTGGGAGTAGGAATTTTATTCTTTTCCTTATTGTTTAAGTTGTAATTCGGCTGCCACTTACCTAAAAGAGGGTGACCGAAATTTGTTTTCTTTTCTTACCATTCTCCTACTTCTTTCCGGGTTTGGTAAAGGAAATTAACCTCTTGGTTAATTTCCAATTCTACTTCTTTTCTTTTTCTAATTCTTGTACTGTTTTCGGCTGCCCATAAGCCTATAAATAGGGGCCAAATTCCTTCAATAAAACTTAGAGTATTCAGATCATAAAACTTAGTGTTTGAGTACCCTCCTTTTATTGCTTTATGTATTTGCTTCTTGCTCTACCTAATTATTCGCATGTTTCAAATCTTTCTTACACTTGGTTCGACTATAAAACAAGTTAGCTTAGGATAGCTTCTCTTTGTTTCTCTTAGCCGAAAGTAAGTTAGAGAATTCTAAGAGCTCGCCGCTTAATCACAAGGTCCTTGGAAACATTATCCGCATGTGTATAACCATCCACATCAATTGGTATCAGAGCTAAGAAGTGGTTTCGTGGCTGGAGGAGGTCGAAGCAACGGACCAAATCTTTTACCAGGTGTTTTCTTTTCCTTGCTAGTCTTGTTCATCTTGAAATTCTTGGATTAGAACTCATCTTCTTGGGGAAATTTTTTTTTTCTATCAAGCTTTCAATTTTCGGTTTTGGTACTGTTTTCTATCCTTAAACACTGAAAATTTTCTTAAACCCTGGGACTGCCCTTGCTGAATTTCAGAAATTAAATCGGGTTTTGGAAAACAAAATCGGGTTTTAGAAAATCGGGTTTTAGAATTCTTTAGGGTTCGGTTTTTGGCTTCCAACAAAGGGTTCGGTTTTTGCTTTCATTAGGGTTTTGGTTTTCCAATTGTAAACCCTAAACCCTAACCCTAAACCCTAACCATAAGCCCTAACCCTAAACCCTAAACCTTAAACCCTAAACCCTAAACCCTAACCCTAAACCCTAACCCTAAACCCTAACCCTAAACCCTAAACCCTAACCTAGGGTCTCGGTTTTTAGTTTGGTTTTTCGTTTCGGTTTTCAGTTCAGTTTTTCAGTTCGGGTTCAGTTTCGGGTTTACCTACAAAGCTAGGGTTTCGGTTATTACTTGGGTTTATGTTGCTGGGCTATTTGCGATTAATTCTACCCCTCTTATGCTGTTTTGTTGAGAAATAGTGAGTTTTTGCAGTTGATGTTAAGCAGCTCACTTTGTTTGTGCATTATAAATTGCAGGCTCTAGTTTGGGATACTTTGTTTTGAATTCTTGAAAATATAGTGAATTCTTGGTTTTGTATCCTTGTGCTGCTAAGATTATCCCTAGGAATAGGTTAGTAAGTCAAAACTTGAACTTTGCTAGCCCTAGGGTTTTCATACTTGAAATCGCATAATTGCTTAAGGTTTCGGCCACTTGGGGGTTTGATTTTGATTTCGCAATTTGGGGTACTGTTTTGCATATTGGGAGCATTGATAATTTGTGGGGATTGGTTTCTTGATTACCTATTGGGTGGGTGATCTCTTCTTTGGGTAGTTTTAGGACTTTCCTAAAGTTGTTTCAACTCTGCTTATATTTCTTTGCTTCTATTCAATTTTGAATTGCCCTGCTTTCAATTGCCTAGTTATCTTTTCGTGCTACCTGGACATTTGCTCTTGAATTATAGTTTGGATTTTGTCATCGTGCACACTCATCTTTTCTGAAATTTGAGGGCTTAACCCCGAAATTTCCTGTTGTGTACTTCATATCTGAACTATATTATCAACTATCGTTTGCGAAAAGATTTTTCAAAATAGAACCAAGTGTCTATTTTTGCGAAAATTTGCTTCTTTCTTAAGTGTAACACGACCGTTCCACCCTTTGCCGGCGGCACAAATCCTGAGGATTATCTAGACTGGGAGATGAAGATGGAGTGCATCTTTGAGCTTCATGCGATCCCAGAGCACAAAAAGGTCCAGCTTGCAGTAGTACATTTCACAGACTATGCCCTAATCTGGTGGAATCAACAGCAGGACCAACGCAGAAAAATGCGTCCAATGCGGGCACGTGCTCCTCCTCTCTCGTAGTTTGATTTGACTACATCTATGCATAAAACCTTTGTGCCTGATTACTATTTTAGAGAATTGTATAGGAAATTACATACTCTTGTACAAGGTTCTATGTCTGTAGATGAATATTTTAGAAAGTTAGAGATGGCAAAAATTAGGGCCAATGTATAAGAAGATGAGCCCGCATCAATGGCTCGTTTTCTTAATGGTTTGAATAGGGGTATAGCTTTGGCTGTTGAATTGCAAAATGCCACAACTCTGACAGACATGCTGCATAAAGCTCAAGTCATGGAGGAGTACCTGAAGTCTGTTCCACCAATCCGGACGCCAACCAGCGCCCCACCAGCCTGGAGAAAGAATCCGGTATATTCTCCACCAGCAAAGAGGTCGATCCAGTCAGAGAGAAAAGCTATAGTTCCTGTCGCCACTTCTTCTTCATCGCAAGCCAGAACGCCATCAACTCCCAGACAGTCCATCAGCAACGTTACTTGCCACAAGTGCTTAGGCCGTGGCCATTACATGCGCTATTGTCCCAACATCCAGAAGGTATTATTGGGCCAAGATGGTGAGTACATTTTAGAAGAAGATGAAGAAGATCCAACCGTTGACCCTTCACAGAGTTAACTGTCAGCACTCCGTCTATACCAGTGGAGCAATTCGAGTTCATAAAGGAGGATCCGAATCAAAACTTGGTTACTCGCACTCTGACTACAGCTGCTGTCCCGGACACAACTCAACGGACAAACATCTTCCACGCCAAAACTAAGGTAAATGGAAAGTTGTGTGTTCTGATTATTGATGGAGGGAGCTGCACGAATGTTGCTAGTGAATACATGGTTGAAAAGCTGAAGCTTCCTGTTATCAATCATCCATGTCCTTATCGGCTACAATGGCTCGACAGCTCAGACGGCTACAGAGTCACAAAGCAGGTAAGCGTACCATACGCTATCGGTAAGTTCGAATCCACTGTTTTATGTGATGTTCTGCCAATGGAGGCTTGTCACATTCTACTCGGACGACCATGGCTCTTTGACCTGAAGGCAACACATGATGGGGTCGCCAACACTTACTCGGTCTGCCAGGAGGGCAAGATCCACACATTCCTATCCATGCCACCTCACGAAGTGCGATCCGAAGCTGTTCGAATGAAGGATGAGATCGCGACTTGGGGAGCTGAGAAACGCCAAGAGAAGGGTAAGGGGAAAGAAATTGTAAAGGGTAGTAAGGCGAACTCTGATAAGCCTGATCAGGACAAAGTTAGAAGTAGTTGTTTTGCTACTAAGGGAGAGATAGGTCAAGTGTTAGACAACAATGATGATGTACTGGTTTTAGTGTGTAAAGATAGTTGTACTAACTCTGACGATATCCCTCGGGATATCCCTATAGAAGTCTCTTCTTTGTTGCAGGAATTCGCTGATGTTTTTCCAGACGAGTTGCCGCAGGGTCTGCCGCCACTTCGAGGAATTGAACATCAGATTGACTTCATCCCTGGCGCACCAATTCCGAACAGACCTGCCTACAAAGCAAATACGGAGGAAACAAAGGAGTTGCAGAGACAAATAGACAAGCTGCTCGCGAATGGTCAGGTAAGGGAATCTCTAAGTCCTTGTGCTGTACCTGTTATTCTAGTCCCTAAGAAAGACAGTACATGGAGAATGTCTGTTGATTGTAGAGCTGTAAATAAGATAACAATCAAGTATAGGCACCCTATCCCTAGGCTTGATGACATGTTAGAAGATTTGCATGGTTCTACTATTTACACGAAAATAGATCTTACACAGGGCTATCATCAAATTCGCATGAGGGAGGGGGATGAATGGAAAACTTCTTTTAAGACTAAATTTGGGTTATATGAGTGGTTAGTCATGCCCTTTGGTCTCACAAATGCACCTAGTACTTTCATGAGGTTAATGAATCATGTGCTTAGAAAGTTTATAGGTAAATTTGTTGTTGTGTATTTTGATGATATTCTGATTTATTCTAAGGACTTCAAATCGCATGTTGAACATCTTCGTTTGGTTTTAATTGAATTGCGTGCTAATCAATTATATGCCAAGATGCAAAAATGTACTTTTTGTGTTTCGGAGGTTGTTTTTCTCGGTTTTGTAGTTTCTGCAGAAGGTGTCAAAGTTGATGATGCCAAGGTTAAGGCCATTAGGGATTGGCCGCAGCCAACTTCGGCCGCACAGGTTCGGTCATTCCATGGATTTGCTGGATTCTACAGACGGTTTGTGAAGGACTTTTCCACTAAAGCCGCGTCTCTCAATGAATTGTGTAAAAAGAATGTTCCATTTGTGTGGGGGGTAGGCTCAGGAAAACACCTTAACTGTACTTAAGCATGATCTCACCCATGCACCTGTTTTAGCATTGCCTGATTTTGATAAAGTGTTTGAACTAATGTGTGATGCATCAGGTGTTGGAATTGGCGCAGTTTTAATGCAGGAAAGAAAGCCTATCGCCTTTTTCAATGAGAAGCTTAAAGGAGTTGCTTTGAATTATCCTACTTATGATAAGGAGCTCTATGCAATTGTCCGAGCATTTGAGACTTGGTCACATTATTTGATGGCTAAAGAATTTGTTGTTCATAGTGATCATGAGTCTCTTAAGCATTTGAAAGGACAGAATAAGTTGAATAGACGTCATGCTAAGTGGGTTAACTTTATTGAATCTTTTCCTTATATTATTAAGTATAAGAAAGGTAAGGATAATTTAGTTGCTGACGCTCTATCTCGCAGGTATGAAATTCTAACAATTTTAGATCATACTTTGTTAGGATTTGCATATCTCAAGGATTTGTAAGCTTCTGATGTTGATTTTGCTGATTTGTATAAAGCATGTGAATCTGGTGCATTCCAAAAGTACTATAGACATGATGGTTTTGTGTTTAGGGAAAATAGGTTATGCATCCCTCGTAGTTCTACTAGGGAATTACTGGTTCGTGAAGCTCATAGTGGGGGTCTTATGGGTCATTTTGGTGTGCATAAAACACTTGAACTGTTGCATGAACACTTTTATTGGCCGCATATGCGCAAAGATGTACAGAATGTTTGCACACGTTGCATTAATTGTTTGCAAGCTAAGTCTACTTCTAAACCCCATGGACTTTACACGCCATTGCCTATCCCTTCTGTGCCTTGGACTGACATTTCTATGGATTTTATTTTAGGGCTTCCGAGGACGCAGAAAGGTAATGATTCTTTATTTGTCGTTGTTGATCGGTTTTCTAAAATGGCGCATTTCATTCCTTGCAGGAAATCAGATGATGCCAGACATGTAGCTGAGTTATTCTTTCAAGGTGTTGTTCGGCTACATGGAATTCCGAGAACCATTGTCTCAGATCGCGACGTCAAATTTTTGAGTTACTTTTGGAAGACTTTGTGGTTCCGCCTTGGCACAAAACTGTTGTTTTCGACTACAAGTCATCCACAGACGGATGGTCAGACAGAAGTCACCAACCGCACTGTTGGCAACCTACTCAGAGCATTAATTCAGAAGAATCTAAAGCGTTGGGAAGATATCTTGCCGGTTGCAGAGTTTGCATACAACCGAACCAGGCACCCCTCAACAGGGTTCTGTCCATTTGAAGTTGCCTACGGCTTTACTCCTTTGACGGTGATGGATCTCATCCCTTTGCCGCTAAAGGAACAGGTTAATCTCGACGGTGCAAAGAAAGCTGAAACTGTGCAGCGCATACATGCCAAGGTTCGAGCTAATCTGGAGAAAAGCTACGCCAAAGCCGCCGCCAATGCAAACCAATGGCGCAAGGCTGTGAACTTTGAACCAGGCGACTGGGTTTGGGTTCACATGAGGGAGGAACGATTCCCTGCTGCAAGAAGGACCAAACTCCATCCAAGGGGCAATGGACCTTTTCAGATCGTTTCCAAGATTGGGCCTAACGCCTACAAACTCGATTTACCAGGTGAGTTTGGTGTTAGTTCTTCCTTTAATGTTGCTGACTTGTCTTCTTTTGTTCATGAACAGGGTGCTGATTTGAGGACAAATCCTTTTCAACCGGGAGGGGATGATGAGGACATCCAAAGTCAAGCAACAAGTCAAAGTCAACAAGCAAGTGATTCCGGAGAAGCTGAGGAGGTTCGAGTTCTACATCGAGGTCCAACAATGCTTCAGGATCCAAGCCCATATCAGAGGGATCCACTTGTAGACATCACTGGGCCAATGACTAGAAGCCGAGCGAAGAAGGTTACAGAAGCACTCAACAACCTTGTCCAAGCTTGCCATCAAGACGCTCAAGTGATTGTAGAAGCCAACGCCTTGGAGCAGCAAGGAGGAAATGTTCAAATTGCAACTCTTCTAACAATTATTAAAAAAGAGGCGCAATTCACCACTTCCCATTAAAGAAGAAGGCTGTTTCTTGAAGTCTTGAAGATGCCGGAAGGTTCTTGGGCTTTAAAGAAACAATTCATGAAATTCCCTACACATTGGGCCGACCCAAACTCATGGAGGACCAGCCCACAAGTTTCGGCCAGCCTAAGGAGTCCACAAGAGCAGCCGCACGGCCAGCCCAAAGAGAAAGCCCACACGGCTCCTTAAAACTAATTAGGGATTTTCTTTTAAATAATTAAGTTGTTTCTTTTATTCTTTTAAGTTAGTTTCCAAAAAGGGTTCCCTTATTCTTTTTGGGAGTAGGAATTTTATTCTTTTCCTTATTGTTTAAGTTGTAATTCGGCTGCCACTTATCTAAAAGAGGGTGACAGAAATTTGTTTTCTTTTCTTACCATTCTCCTACTTCTTTCCGGGTTTGGTAAAGGAAATTAACCTCTTGGTTAATTTCCAATTCTACTTCTTTTCTTTTTCTAATTCTTGTACTGTTTTCGGCTGCCCTTAAGCCTATAAATAGGGGCCGAATTCCTTCAATAAAACTTAGAGTATTCAGATCATAAAACTTAGTGTTTGAGTACCCTCCTTTTATTGCTTTATGTATTTGCATGTTGTAGTTTACATAATTGCATGAAACTTAGCTAATTAGGTTCTTGCTCTACCTAATTATTCGCATGTTTCAAATCTCTTTCTTACACTTGGTTCGACTATAAAACAAGGTAGCTTAGGATAGCTTCTCTTTGTTTCTCTTAGCCGAAAGTAAGTTAGAGAATTCTAAGAGCTCGCCGCTTAATCACAAGGTCCTTGGCAACATTATCCGCATGTGTACAACCGTCCACATCAGGAATAGATCAAGATATCATGATGTGGACGGTTGTACACATGCGGATAATGTTGCCAAGGACCTTGTGATTAAGTGACAAGCTCTTACAAAAACCTTTAACTCACGTTCGGATTTGATAAAACAAGGGAAAAACTATCCTGACCAATTTGTTTACAAATTCGAACCAAGTGCAAGAAAAGAGGGGTGAAACAAGCGAACAACTAGGCAGAGCAAGAACCTAATTGGCTAAGTTTCATGCAATTATGTAAACTACGACATGCAAATACATAAAGCAGTAAAAGGAGGTATCTCAAACACTAAGTTTTGGATCTGAAATACTCTAATTATTATTGATGTTTCGGTCACCTATTTATAGGTGAGGGTGGCCGAAAATTAGTACAAGAATTAGAAAAAGAAAAGAACTAGAATTGGAAATTAACCAAGAGGTTAATTTCTGTTACAATACCAAACCCGGAAAGAAGTAGGAATGGTAAGAAAAGGCAACAAGAATTCGGTCAACCTTATTCTTAGTGGTTGCCGATTTTACACTACCTAAAACAAGAAGGAAACTAATTGGAAAACAAGTAGGAAAGAATAAAAAGCCTACTTCCAAAAAGAATAAGGAAACCCTTTTTGGAAATTAACTAAAAGACTAAAAAGACTTAATTAAAATTCTGAAAATTAATTCCCTAAAACCGTGTGGGCTTCTCCTAAGATGTGATGATTTGCGCCTCTCCTTCCAAGATAGTTAGAAGAGTTGCAAATTGCACATTTCCTCCATTTTGCTCCAAGGCGTGGGCTTCTACAATCAGCTGGGCATCTTGATGGCAGGCTTGCACAAGGTTGTTGAGAGCTTCTCGCACCTTCTTTGCTCTGCTTCTGGTCATGGGCCCAGTGATGTCTACAAGTGGATCCCTCTGATATGGGCTTGGATCCTGAAGCATTGTTGGGCCTCGATGTAGAACTCGAACCTCCTCCTCAGCTTCTCCAGAATCACTTGTAGTTTGACTTTGACTTGTTGCTTGACTTTGGATGCCCTCATCATCCCCTCCCGGTTGAAAAGGATTTGTCCTCAAATCAGCAACCTGGTCATCAACAAAAGGAGACAAGTCAGCAACATTAAGGGAAGAACTAACACCATACTCACCTGGTAAGTCGAGCTTGTAGGCGTTAGGCCCAATCTTGGAAACGATCTGAAAAGGTCCATCGCCCCTTGGATGGAGTTTGGTCCTTCTCGCTGCAGGGAATCGCTCCTTCCTCATGTGAACCCAAACCCAGTCACCTGGTTTGAAATTCACAGCCTTGCGCCGTTGGTTTGCATTGGCGGCGGCTTTGGCATAAGTCTTTTCCAGATTAGCTCTAACTTTAGCATGTATGCGTTGCACTGCTTCAGCTTTCTTCGCACCGTCTGGATTGACTTGTTCTTTGGGCGGCAAAGGAATGAGATCCATCACCGTCAAGGGAGTAAAGCCGTAGGCAACTTCAAATGGACAGAACCCTGTTGAGGAGTGCTTGGTTCGGTTGTATGCAAACTCTGCAACCGGCAAGATGTCTTCCCAATGCTTGAGGTTCTTCTGAATCAATGCTCTGAGTAGGTTGCCAACGGTTCGGTTGGTGACTTCTGTCTGACCATCCGTCTGTGGATGACTTGTAGTCAAAAACAACAGTTTTGTGCCGAGGCGGGACCACAAAGTCTTCCAAAAATAACTCAAGAATTTGACGTCGCGATCTGAGACTATGGTTCTCGGAATTCCATGTAGCCGCACAATGCCTTGAAAGAACAGCTCAGCTACATGTCTGGCATCATCTGATTTCCTGCAAGGAATGAAATGCGCCATTTTAGAGAAACGATCAACAATGACAAATAAAGAATC
The DNA here is from genome assembly GCA_016801395.1 of Leptodermis oblonga. NCBI lineage: Eukaryota > Viridiplantae > Streptophyta > Magnoliopsida > Gentianales > Rubiaceae > Leptodermis > Leptodermis oblonga. The sequence continues at coordinate 20,081,068 of CM028756.1, read as the reverse complement.
AATACCTTTCTGCGTCCTTAGAAGCCCTTGAATAAAATCCATAGAAATGTCAGTCCAAGGTACAGAAGGGATAGGTAATGGCATGTAAAGTCCATGGGGCTTAGAAGTAGATTTAGCTTGCAAACAATTAATGCATCGAGAGCAAACATTATGTACATCTTTGCGCATGTGTGGCCAATAAAAGTGTCAATGCAACAGTTCAAGTGTTTTATGCACACCAAAATGACCCATAAGCCCCCCACTATGAGCTTCACGAACCAGTAATTCCCTAGTGGAACTACGAGGGATACATAACCTATTTTCCTTAAACAGAAAACCATCCTGTCTAAAGTACTTTTGGAATGCACCAGACTCACATGCTTTATACACATCAGAAAAATCAACATCAAAAGCATACAAATCCTTGAGGTATGCGAAACCCTACAATGTATGATCAAGAATTGTCAGCATTTCATACCTGCGAGATAGAGCGTCAGCAACTAAATTATCCTTACCTTTCTTATACTTAATAATATAAGGAAAAGATTCAATAAAGTTAACCCATTTTGCATGACGTCTATTTAACTTATTTTGTCCTTTTAAGTGCTTAAGAGACTCATGATCACTATGAACAACAAATTCCTTAGACATCAAATAATGTGACCACGTTTCAAAAGCACGGACAACAGCATAGAGCTCCTTATCATATGTAGGATAATTTAAGGCAGCCCCTTTTAGCTTCTCACTGAAAAAGGCGATAAGCTTCTTCTCCTGCATTAACACTGCGCCAAACACTTTATCAAAATTAGGTAATGCTAAAACAGGTGCATGAGTGAGATCATGCTTTAAAGTAGTAAAAGCTTTTTCCTGAGCTGGCCCCCACACAAATGGCGTGTTCTTCTTGCAGAGATTATTGAGGGGCGCGGCTTTAGTGGAGAAATCTTTTACAAACCGCCTGTAGAACCCAGCCAATCCATGGAATGACCGAACCTGGGCGGCCGAAGTTGGCTGCGGCCAATCCCTAATGGCCTTCACCATGGTGTCGTCAACTTTGACACCTTCTGCAGAGACTACAAAACCAAGAAAAACAACCTCCGAAACACAAAAGGTACACTTTTGCATCTTGGCATATAACTGATTAGCACGTAATTCAATTAAAACCAAACGAAGATGTTCAACATGCGAATCATAATCTCTGGAATAGATCAATATATCATCAAAATACACAACAACAAATTTACCTATAAACTTTTGAAGCACATGATTCATTAATCTCATGAAAGTACTAGGTGCATTTGTGAGACCAAAGGGCATGACTAACCACTCATATAAACCAAATTTAGTCTTAAAAGCAGTTTTCCATTCATCCCCCTCCCTCATGCGAATTTGATGATAGCCCTGTGTTAGATCTATTTTGGTATAAACAATAGAACCATGCAAATCTTCTAACATGTCATCAAGCCTAGGGATAGGGTGCCTATACTTGATTGTTATCTTATTTACTGCTCTACAATCCATACACATTCTCCATGTACCTTATTTCTTAGGGACTAGAATAACAGGTACAGCACAAGGACTTAGAGATTCCCTTACCTGACCATGCGCCAATAGCTTCTCAATTTGCGCCTGCAACTCCTTTGTTTCCTCAGGATTTGCCTTGTATGCAGGGCGATTTGGTATAGGCGCGCCAGGGATGAAGTCAATCTGATGTTCAATACCTCGAAGTGGCGGCAGACCCTGCGGCAACTCGTCTGGAAAGACATCAGCAAATTCCTGCAACAAAGAATTGACTTCTGTAGGGATATCCCGAGGGATATCGTCAGGGTTAGCACAGTTATCTTTACAGACTAAAACAAATACATCATGATTGCTATCTAACACTTGACCTATCTCTCCTCTCGTTGCAAAACAACTACTCCTAACTTTGTCCTGATCAGGCTTATCAGAGTTCGCCTTACTACCCTTTACAACAAGTTCTTTCCCCTTACCCTTCGCTTGGCGCCTTTCAGCTTCCCATTGAGCGAGTGACTCCTTCATACGAACAGCTTCTGCTCGCACTTCAGCCGGCGGCATGGGTAGGAATGTGTGGATCTTACCCTCCTGGCAGACCGAGTAAGTGTTGGAGACCCCACATGTGTTGCCTTCAGGTCAAAGAGCCATGGTCGTCCGAGTAGAATGTGACAAGCCTCCATTGGCAGAACATCACATAAAACCGTGGATTCGAACTTACCGATAGCGTATGGTACGCTTACCTGGTTTGTGACTCTGTAGCCTTCTGAGCTGTCGAGCCATTGAAGCCGATAAGGACGGGGATGATTGATGACAGGGAGGCGCAACTTATCAACCATATACTCACTAGCAACATTAGTACAACTCCCTCCATCAATAATCAGAACACATAATTTTCCATTTACCTTTGTGCGGGCATGGAAGATGTTTGTCCTCTGGGACGTGTCCGGGACAGCAGCTGTAGTTAGAGTGCGAGTAACCAAGTTCTGAGATGGATCTTCTTCAAGAAATTTGAACTGCTCCACTGGTTCTGACGGAGTGCTGTCAGTTAACTCCTTTGTAGGGTCAATGGTTTGTTCCTCTTCATCGGATTCTGATATGTACTCACCATTTTGGCCCAATAATACCTTCCGGATGTTGGGACAGTCACGCATGTAGTGGCCACGGCCTGAGCACTTGTGGCAAGTAACGTTGCTGATAGACTGCCTGGGAGTTGATGGCGTTTTCTGCTGGGATGAAGAAGAAGTGGCGGCGGCTACAGGGACAATGGCCTTGCGGTCAGACATGTTCGGCCTCCTTGCTGGTGGTGAGTAGGTCGGATTCTTGCGCCAGGCTGGTGGGGCGCTGGTAGGTGTCCGGACTGGTGGTACGGACTTCAGATACTCCTCCATAACCAAGCCTTGTGCAGCATGTCTGTCAGCGTCGTAGCATTCTGCATTTCAACTGCTAAAGCAATACCCCTGTTTAAACCACTAAGAAAACGAGCCATTGAGGCGGGTTCGTCTTCTTGTACATTAGCCCTAATTTTAGCCATCTCTAGCTTTCTATAATACTCATCTACTGACATTGAACCTTGTACAAGAGTATGTAACTTTCTATACAATTCTCTAAAATAATAATCAGGTACAAAATTCCTACGCATAGATGTAGTCAAATCAAACCAAGAGAGAGGCGGTGCGCGGGCACGCATAGGGCGTGTATTTCTGCGCTGGTCCTGCTGCTGATTCCACCAGATTAGGGCATAGTCTGTGAAATGTACCACTGCGAGCTAGACCTTCTTATGCTCTGGGATCGCATGAAGCTCAAAGATGCGCTCCATCTTCATCTCCCAGTCTAAGTACTCCTCTGGATTCGTGCCTCCGGCAAAGGGTGGAACAGTTGTCTTGCACTGACTGGACCGGCAACATCGTCGTCTGAGTATGTGCGCCTCTGTTCTCGTTCAGTCCTGAGGTCGGCGACTTCCTCCGTAAGAGTAGCAAAACGCGCAGAGAGTTGCGTAATCGCAGCCAGGATTTGCTCGTTTCCCATAGGGTTAGGAGCACCTCCACCTGACATTGGATAAAGAAGCGAAAATCTGTCTGCTAAGAATAAGGAAAAGTGAGAAATAACCTTACCCCCTTATTCCCCCAAGTGTTTCCCACCTAATAGCTACACACAAACCTTGTGTATCGCTCTAGGGTGGCGCCCTGTATAAGATGTGCACTCAAGCCTTTTACCACTCAAACCTCCCGGTATTGATAAATGTATCAGGCAAGCAGCAATTCACACAAAGCAATGACACTTAAGAAAGAAGCAAAAATTTTCGCAAAAACCACACTTGGTTCTGTTTTGAAAAATCTTTTCGTAAAACGATATTTATGTAATATAGTTCAGATATGAAGTACACAACAGGAAATTTCGGGGTTAAGCCCTCAAATTTCAGAAAAGATGAGTGTGCACGATGACAAAATCCAAACTATAATTAAAGATCTAATGTATAGGTCGCACGAAAAGAGAAACAAGGCAATTGAAAGCAGGGCAATTCAAAGTGAATAGAAGCAAAGAAAATTAGCAGAGTTGAAACGACTTCAGGAAAGTCTAAACTACCCAAAGAAGCGATCACCCACCCAATAGGTAATCAAGAAACCAATCCCCACAAATTATCAATTCTTCTAATATGCAAAACAGTACCCCTTAATGGCCGAAAACAGTACTAAATTATAGCAATATGCGATTTTTAATTATGAAAACCCTAGGGCCAGCAAAACGATTCTTCAAGTTACTAGCCTATTCCCAGGGATAATCTTAGCAGCACAAGGATACGAAATCAAGAATTCACTATATTTTCAAGAATTCAAAAGAAAGTATCCAAAACAAGAGCATGCAATTTTATAATACGCAAACAAGTGAGCTGCTTAACATCAACCGCAAAACTCACAATTTCCAGCAAAATCAGCACAAAAGAGGGGTAGAAAAGTGTCGTAAAAACAAAGCAAACAAAACCCTAGGTCGCGTGAATTAGCGACGGAAAAACCCGAACCCTAGTGTCGCAAAACCGAAACCCTAATCTGAAAATTGAGGTCCGATTTTAATTTCGAAAAATTGCAGCAAAGGTATCCGAATTTTAAGAAAATTTGCTATTTTAAAGATGGAAAAACAGGACATAAAATCGCAATTTTTAAGCTGGAAGAAAAAAAAATTTCCCCCCCCCCCCCCAAGAAGATGAATTCAATTCCAAGAATTTCAAGAATAATCAAGACTAACAAGGAAAAGAAAACACCTGGAAAAGGATTTGATCGGTTGATCTCCTCCGGTCACGAAACCACTCCTTGGCTCTGATACCAATTGATGTGGACGGTTGTACACATGCGGATAATTTTGCCAAGGACCTTGTGATTAAGTGACAAGCTCTTACAAAAACCTTTAACTCACGTTCGGATTTGATAAAACAAGGGAAAAACTATCCTGACCAATTTGTTTACAAATTCGAACCAAGTGCAAGAAAAGAGGGGTGAAACAAGCGAACAACTAGGCAGAGCAAGAACCTAATTGGCTAAGTTTCATGCAATTATGTAAACTACGACATGCAAATACATAAAGCAATAAAAGGAGGTATCTCAAACACTAAGTTTTGGATCTGAAATACTCTAATTATTATTGATGTTTCGGTCACCTATTTATAGGTGAGGGTGGCCGAAAATTAGTACAAGAATTAGAAACAAAAAAGAACTAGAATTGGAAATTAACCAAGAGGTTAATTTCTATTACAATACCAAACCCGGAAAGAAGTAGGAATGGTAAGAAAAGGCAACAAGAATTCAGTCAACCTTATTCTTAGTGGTTGCCGATTTTACACTACCTAAAACAAGAAGGAAACTAATTGGAAAACAAGTAGGAAAGAATAAAAAGCCTACTTCCAAAAAGAATAAGGAAACCCTTTTTGGAAATTAACTAAAAGACTAAAAAGACTTAATTAAAATTCTGAAAATTAATTCCCTAAAACCGTGTGGGCTTCTCTCTTTGGATTGGGCCTGCGGCTTCATGCTACTCCTTGGCTGGCCGAAAACTTGTGGCTGGTCCATGAGTTTTTGGGTCGGCCCAATTGGTAGGGAACTTTATTATTTAGTTTCTTTTAAGTCCAAGAACCTCTCGGCTTCTTCAAGACTTCAAGAAACAGCCTTCTTCTTGATTAAGATGTGATGATTTGCGCCTCTCCTTCCAAGATAGTTAGAAGAGTTGCAAATTGCACATTTCCTCCATTTTGCTCCAAGGCGTGGGCTTCTACAATCAGCTGGGCATCTTGATGGCAGGCTTGCACAAGGTTGTTGAGAGCTTCTCGCACCTTCTTTGCTCTGCTTCTGGTTATGGGCCCAGTGATGTCTACAAGTGGATCCCTCTGATATGGGCTTGGATCCTGAAGCATTGTTGGGCCTCGATGTAGAACTCGAACCTCCTCCTCAGCTTCTCCGGAATCACTTGTAGTTTGACTTTGACTTGTTGCTTAACTTTGGATGCCCTCATCATATCATCAAAATAAACCACAACAAATTTCCCTATGAACTTTCTAAGCACATGATTCATTAATCGCATAAAAGTACTAGGTGCATTTGTTAGGCCGAAGGGCATTACTAACCACTCATACAAACCAAACTTAGTTTTAAAAGTAGTTTTCCATTCATCCCCCTCCCTCATGCGAATTTGATGATAGCCCTTTGTAATATCTATTTTAGTGTAAATTGTTGAGCCATACAAATCCTCTAACATGTCATCAAGCCTAGGGATAGGATGCCTATACTTGATTGTTATCTTGTTAACAGCTCTACAATCAACACACATTCTCCTTGTACCATCTTTCTTAGGGACAAGAATTACAGGTACAGCACAAGGACTAAGTGATTCCCTTACCTGACCGTTAGCCAAAAGCTTGTCGATCTGCTTCTGCAATTCCTTTGTTTCCTCTGGATTTGCTTTGTAGGCAGGTCGATTTGGAATAGATGCGCCAGGTATGAAGTCGATTTGATGTTCAATCCCATGCAGAGGCCGCAATCCCTGCGGCAGCTCTCCTGGAAAAACATCGTTGAATTCCTGCAACAAACAATCAACTTCTATAGGGATATCCCGAGGGATATCTTCAGGGTTAGCACAAGAATCTTTACATACCAAAACTAGTACAAAACCTTTGTTACCTAACACCTGTCCTATCTCCCCCACTGTAGCAAAAAAGCTACTTCTAACTTCTTCCTAATTAGGCGTATCAGAGTTCACCTTACTACCCATTACAAGTTCTTTCCCTTTCCCCTTATCTAGGCGCTTTCCAGCTTCCCATTTGGTGAGGGCGTCCTTCATGCGGATTGCTTCTGAACGCACTTCGTTAGGTGGCATAGGTAGGAACGTGTGGATCTTGCCCTCCTGGTAGACCGAGTAAGTGTTGGCGACTCCATCATGTGTTGCCTTCAAGTCGAAGAGCCATGGGCGTCCGAGCAGAATGTGACAAGCCTCCATTGGTAGAACATCACATAAAACAGTGGATTCGAACTTCCCGATAGCATATGGTACGCTTACCTGCTTGGTGACTCTGTAGCCATCTGAGCTGTCGAGCCATTGGAGCCGATAAGGACGTGGATGATTGAGTATGGGGAGCTTTAGCTTTTCAACCATATATTCGCTGGCCACATTTGTGCAACTCCCTCCATCAATGATCAGAACACACAACTTCCCATTGACCTTAGTCCTGGCGTGGAAGATGTTTGTCCGTTGAGATGTGTCCTGGACAGCAGTTGTAGTCAAGGTTCGAGTAACCAAGTTCTGATTAGGATGTTCTTCGATGAACTCAAATTGCTCAACCAGTGCAGACGTAGTGCTGTCAGTTAACTCCGACAAGGGGTCAACAGTTTGATCTTCTTCATCCTCTTCGAAAATGTACTCACCATCTTGCCCCAATAAGACCTTCCGGATGTTAGGACAATCGCGCATGTAGTGGCCACGGCCTGAGCATTTGTGGCAAGTGACATTGCTAATGGATTGTCGAGTTGTTGATGGCGTTCTGGATTGGGATGAAGACGGGGTGGTGTCGAGGACTATAGCCTTCCGTTCTGACGTAAATGGCTTCTTAGCGGGCGGTGAGTAAACCGGATTCTTTCTCCAAGCCGGTGGGGCACTGGTTGGCGTCCGGACGGGTGGAACGGTCTTCAGGTATTCCTCCATGACCCGAGCTTTGTGCAGCATGTCCGTCAGAGTTGTTGCATTCTGAAGTTCAACGGCTAAAGCTATACCCCTGTTTAGGCCATTAAGAAAACGAGCCATCAAAGCAACCTCATCTTCCTGTACAGTTGCCCTAATTTTGGCCATCTCTAACTTTCTATAATATACGTCTACAGATAAAGAACCTTGTACAAGATTATGTAATTTCCTATACAATTCTCTAAAATAATAATCAGGAACAAAAGTTCTACGCATGGAAGTAGTCAAATCAAACCAAGTTAGAGGCGGAGCAACGGCCCGCATTGGACGCGTATTCCTTCGTTGGTCCATCTCTTGATTCCACCAGACCAGGGCATAGTCCGTGAAATGTACCACCGCGAGTGGGACCTTCTTGTGTTCTGGGATCGCATGAAGCTCGAAGATGCGCTCCATTTTCATCTCCCAGTCTAAGTAATCCTCCGAATTCGTACCGCCGGTGAAGGGTGGAACAGTCGATTTGCATTGACTGAGACCCTCGAAGGGCTTGGCAGCGGCATTGTTGTCATTGGTAGGGGCGTCCTCCTCTGACTCTGTATGCCGATTTCCCGCTCGGCCCGCAAGTCAGCAACCTCCTCCGTGAGGGTAGCAAATCGCGCAGAGAGTTGCGCTATCGCAGCCAGTATTTGCTCACTCCCCAAAGGGGCAGAAGCACCTCCTGACTTCGGTAATAGGCGAAAATCTGTCTACTAAGAACAAGGAAAAATGAGTAGTAACCTTACCCCCTTGTCCCCCAAGTGTATCCCACCTAACAACTACACACAAACCAGTGTTTCACTCTAGGGTGGCGCCCTTATAGTATGTTCACTCAAGCCTTTTTCCACTCTACCTCCCGGTATTGACAAATGTATAAGGCAAACAGTAATTCACACACAGCAATGATACTTAAGGAAAAGCACAAATTTTTGAAAAATAGATACTTGGTTCTATTTTGATGTTGAAAAATCTTTTCGCAAACGATATTTATAATATAGTTCAGATAAGAGGTACACAACAAGGAAATTTTGGGGTGAAGCCCTCAAATTTCAGAAAAGATGGGTGTGTACGATGACAAAATCCAAACTATAATTCAAGAGTAAACGTTCAGGTCGCTTGAAAAGATACAACTAGCAATTGAAAGCAGGACAGTTCAAGAATTGAACAGAATCAAGAAAATAAGCAGAGTTGAACAACTTTAAGAAGTCCTAAAACTAACCAAAGAAGAGATCACCAACCCAATAGGTAATCAAAGAAACCAATCCCAGCAAATTATCAATTCTTTCAATATGCAGATAACCCAATTTGCGAATTTTAAAAACCCCTAAATGGCGAAATTTTTTTTACCAATTGCGATTTTAAGAAAAGAAAACCCTAGGGCCAGCAAAGTTCAATTTTGACTTACTAACCAATTCCCAGAGATAATTTCAGCAGCACAAGGACACAAAATCAAGAATTCAATATATTTTAAAGAATTCAAAATGAGGAATCCGAAGAGCTGCTTAACATCAGCCGCAAAAACTCACCAACTTTAACAAAATCAGCACAAGAGGGGTAGAAAACAGTCGCAAAACCTAGCAATTTAGACGTAAAAACAGCAGCACTAAAGTGTCTCTCAAAACCCTAGTGTCGCAAGCAAAGGCGACTAAAAGATTCAACAAAAACTGAAACCCTAGCTAAGCCCAAAAATCTGAACCCTAAGTTTATTTCTAAAGTCCGAACTTAATTGTGAAATTGCAGCAAGGGATATGCGATTTTGAATTTAAGAAAACAGCCCCAAAACAGTACAAGTTTTCACAAAAAGAAGGTAATTTTAAAACCCTAATATGCGTTTTTCAGTACTTTAAAATTTGGGTCAATTTTCCTATGGAATTTCGATTTTAAGATAGGGCAAAACAGTACCAAAAACCGAAATTCAGAGCTTGAAAGAAAAAAAATTTCCACCAAGAAGATGCGTTCTAATTCCAAGAATTTCAAGACAAGCAAGACTAACAAGGAAAAGAAAACACCTAATAAAGATTTGGTTGGGTTACTTCAACCTTCTCCAGCCACGAAACCAACCTAAGCTCTGATACCAATTGATGTGGACGGATGTGCACATGCAGATGAAGTTGCCAAGGAAAGTCTGATTAAGTGGCGTAGCTCCTATTGGCTCTTTACTTACCCGAAATCCAGAGAACAAAAATAAACTAACCTAAGCTAATTTACTTAAGAATTCGAACCGGTAAGAAAGAGTTGAAACATGCAAATTTAATTAGGTAGAGCAATTAACCTAATTAAGCTAAGTTTCATGCAATATATAAATTACAATCATGCAAAATACATAAAGCAATAAAGGGAGAGTACTCAAACTAATAGTTTTAAGATCTGAATACTTGTGTTTATTATGGAGTTTCGGCTGCCTATTTATAGGCAAAGAGCAGCCAAAAATCCTACCTAAAAGAAGTAGAAAAAGAATTAGAATTGGAAACCAATCAAGAGATTGATTTCCTTTACAATACCAAAACCTGAAAGAAGTGGGTAATGGTAAAAGAAAAGGAAATTTCGGTCACCTTTAAGCTTAGTGGCAGCCAAAAATTACAAGTTAAAAACAAGAAGGAAAAGGAATAAAAATCCTACTCCAAAAAGGAGATCAAGAAGGGATCCTTTTTAGAAACTAATAAACTAAGGGCAAAATAGGGAACATGCACAAACCCTTATTTTCCCCCAAACCCTAACCCTTAATTTCGCAATCCTAATGGACTAGGCCTTGCGTGTGGGCTTCTTTGGTGGGCTGGCCGAATGGATGATGTGGAATGGACTCCATGGATTGGGTCGGCCCAATTGTTGATGGCGCATTATGGAATGGTGTAGGGAGCTTCCGAAATCTTCTGGAACCTCCCGGAATCATTTCGGAATTAAGATTTTTCAAGAATTTCAAGAAATGTCTCTTTAAAGTCCAAGAACCTTCCGGCGTCTTCAAGAACTTCAAGAAACAGCCTTCTCTTCATTGTAGATTGGTGAATTGCGCCTCTTCTTCAAGAATGGTAAGGAGAGTTGCAATTTGAACCTTTCCGGCTTTGTTCTCCAAGGCGTTGGCTTCTACTATCAATTGGGCGTCCTGGCGGCAAACTTGTACAAGGTTGTTGACTATCTCTTGAACCTTCTTTGCTCTACTTCTGGTCATTGGCCCAATGATATCTACAAGTGGATCCCTTTGATATGGACTTGGATCCTGAAGCATTGTTGGGCCTCGGTGTAGAACCTGAACCTCCTCAGCTTCTCTGGATTCACTTGTCTGTGGACTCGTCGATGGACTTGGGATGCCCTCATCACTTCAGGTATAGGTATAGGCGCTGTGCTGATGCAAAAGAAGGGAAGTGATGTGGACCGGAGTTCACGATGCGGAATACTTGCCAAGGAAAGTCTGGAAATTGCGAGACGCAGCTCTTAACCTCTAGAATCCCTACATTGGATTCGGCAGTCTACTAAAATTAAGCTAAGCTAATTTTAAACACGCAGATCGAACCAAGTTTAAGAACAAAAGAGTCGAAACAAAAGCATGCATTCTAGACAGAGCAATTACCTAAAAAGCTATAGTTTCTAAACTAATAGTAATTCACAAAGCATGCAAACTACGAAAGCTCAAAAAAAGAGAAGGATTCAAGAAGTATAAAACTATACTATTCTATTACTTGAAGCAAAATTGTGTGTTCAAAAATGAAGAAGAGGACCCTTATTTATAGTTATAGGCAGCCGAATTCTTCAATACAAAGTAGTAGAAAGCAATTAAAATTGGAACTCAATCAAGAGATTGATTCCTTACAAACTGAAACCTAAAAGAACTAGGTTTAGTTAATGATAGTGATTCGGATTTCACAAGGGTGAACCTAGCCGAAATTCTATACTAAATAACAAGTAGAAATGAATCAAAACTAAGAAGTAGAAATCAATCGAGAGATTGATCTCTTGAAAAGAAACAAACCTAAAGGAACTAGGTTTGTTAAGAGATAATAATTCGGGTGAATTATTGGATAATTTCAGCCAAAAATTATCTTAAAAATAAGAAGAATAAGAAGTAAAATTAAAATACAACAAGAGTTTAAGTAGGAACTCTCATTGAAAACTACTACTAGAATTAACTTAAGTTGTAAACTCAAACTAACTACTTAATTAAAAACCCTTCACAATTTCGGATTGGGCTTCTCAATTGGGCATCCTAATTTCGGAATTTCCTCTCCTCCTCTTGGTTTGGGCTGGCCGAATTTATGAAGGTGGGTTGCAAGGGGATTCGGCGCAAAACTCAATGGCGTGTCCGTGAAAAGTGTAGGAAGCTTCTGGAAGCTTCCGGAATCATTTCTGAAACTCAAATTTTACAAATTCTTCATTTCTTCACGATTCTTCAATTTAGACCCCTTTTCGGAAATGGTGAGTAAAATGACCATTTTACCCTTCTGACTCTTCTGGGCTTTATCTTCAGGTGTTTGTACTTCGGATGCCATCTGGGATTGCCGGGAACACTCTTGGACTAGGTTCTCAAGGTCGGCCTTGAGTTTCCTTGTCCTTCTACGTGTCATTGGCCCAATGATATCTACCAATGGATCTCTCTGGTATGGGCTCGGGTCCTGGAGCATAGCTAGGCCTCGATGTAGCCCACGAACAGGCTCTGCTTCCTTTCTCGAGTCCTCTGCCTCAACTTGTAGATCCTCTCTGCTTGGACTTGTCGATGGGTTGGGGATGGCCTCATCATTCCCTCCCGGTTGGAAAGGATTCGACCTCGAATCAAGATCCTGGTCAAAATTAAACGGAGACAAGTCAGCAACAGTAAAAGATGTACTAACACTATACTCACCTGGTAAGTCAAGCTTGTAAGCATTATCCCCCATCTTAGCAATAACTTGAAATGGCCCATCGCCTCGGGGATGTAACTTCGTCCTCCGGGCAGCTGGAAACCTCTCCTTTCTCACGTGAACCCAAACCCAATCACCAGGTTCAAAGCTCACTGTCGTACGCTTTTGATTTGCAGCTTTGGCATTACGTGCATTTGTCTTCTCTATATTCTGACGAACATTCTCATGCAACCGCTTAACAGCTTCTGCTTTCTGTGCTCCATCAAACTTGTCTGATCCTTCAGGGGCAGTGGCAGTAAATCCATCACTGCTAGCTGGTTGAAGCCATAGGCGACTTCGAAAGGCGAAAACCCAGTTGAGGAATGCGAATGCCTGGAGCGATTGTAGGCAAACTCTGCAATCGGCAAGACTTGTTCCCAACTCTTCAAGTTCTTCTTAATCAGCGCCCTCAGTATATTTCCTATGGTGCGGTTGGTCACCTCCGTCTGACCATCCGTTTGGGGATGACTAGTGGTCGAGAACAGCAACTTAGTTCCTAACCGAGACCACAACGTCTTCCAAAAGTAACTCAAAAACTTCACGTCTCTATCTGACATGATGGTGCGTAGAATGCCGTGTAGCCAAACTATCTCCTTGAAAAATAAGTCCGTAACATGCTCTGCATCATCAGATTTTCTGCACGGGATAAAATGAGACATCTTAGAAAATCTGCCCACGACAATGAAGAATGAGTCATTACCTCATTGCGTCCTCGGTAACCCTAAAATAAAATCCATAGAGATGTCAGTCCAAGGAACAGAAGGTACAGGTAACGGTGTGTAAAGACCATGGGGCTTAGACGCAGACTTCGCTTTGAGACATTCAATGCAGCGTGAGCAAATAGACTCTACATCTTTACGTATTTTAGGCCAATAGAAGTGTTCTTTAAGGATATCAAGTGTTTTATGGACACCAAAATGACCCATTAGCCCCCCACTGTGGGCTTCACGCACCAGTAGCTCCCTAGTTGAACTACGTGGGATGCATAACTTATTTTCTTTAAACAAAAAGCCATCTTGCCTAAAGAATTTCTGAAATGCACCAGATTCACATGCTTCATAAATATTGGAAAAATCTAAATCAGAAGCATACAATTCCTTAAGATATGCAAACCCTAATGATGAATGATCAAGTAAAGTCAGGGCTTCATACCTCCGAGACAGAGCGTCAGCTACCATATTCTCCTTTCCCTTTTTATACTTAATGATATAGGGAAAAGTTTCAATGAAAGATACCCACTTAGCGTGACGTCTGTTCAACTTACCCTGTCCCTTTAGATGTTTAAGGGACTCGTGGTCCGAGTGCACAATGAACTCCTTGGCCATCAAGTAATGCTGCCAAGTTTCTAAAGCACGAACCACTGCATAGAGCTCCTTGTCGTAAGTCGGGTAATTCAAGGCAGCTCCCTTCAACTTCTCACTGAAGTATGCAATAGGCTTCCCTTCTTGCATCAGCACAGCGCCTATACCTATACCTGAAGCATCACACATAAGTTCAAAAACTTGATCAAAATCTGGCAATGCTAAAACAGGAGCATGAGTGAGATCATGCTTCAAAATAGTAAAGGCATTTTCTTGAGCTTGACCCCACAAGAACGGTACGTGCTTCTTGCACAACTCATTCAGGGGCGCAGCCTTGGTAGAAAAGTCCTTGACGAACCTCCGATAAAAACTAGCAAGACCATGGAAAGATCTCACCTGAGAGGCCGATGTTGGCGTAGGCCAGTCACGAATAGCCTGAACCTTGGCGTTATCAACTTTCACGCCATCCTTCAAGACAACAAAACCAAGGAAGACAACTTCCTCCACACAGAAAGTACACTTTTTGACATTGGCATATAATTTATTATCACGTAACTCAATTAATACCAATCGAATGTGCTCTATGTGTGACTTCATGTCCCTACTATATATCAATATATCATCAAAATAGACCACAACAAACTTCCCTATAAACTTTCTAAGCACATGATTCATTAATCGCATAAAAGTACTAAGTGCATTTGTAAGGCCGAAGGGCATAACCAACCACTCATATAAACCAAATTTAGTTTTAAAAGCAGTTTTCCATTCATCACCTTCCTTCATTCTAATTTGATGATAGCCTTGTGTTAAGTCAATTTTAGTATAAACAGTTGAGCCATTTAGATCTTCTAGAATGTCATCAAGCCTGGGAATAGGATGCCTATACTTAATGGTGATTTTATTAACAGCTCTACAGTCCATACACATTCGCCATGTACCATCTTTCTTAGGAACATGTATAACAGGTACAACACAAGGACTTAAAGATCCCCTTACCTGGCCGTTGGCGAGTAACTTCTCCACTTGACGCTGCAATTCCTTTGTTTCCTCTGGATTTGCTTTGTAAGCTGGACGATTTGGTATCGACGAGCCAGGTACGAAGTCGATCTGATGCTCAATTCTATGAAGAGGGGGGACTCCTGCCGGCAGCTCCTCCGGAAAGACATCATCATATTCCTGCAATAAAAACTTGACTTCCATAAGGAGATCCCTAGGAACGTCGGCAAGGTTAGTAGAGTCGTCTTTAGCAATAAGTACAAGAATTAAACCCTTAGACTCTAAAACTTGTTCGACTTCCCCAAGTGTAGCAAATAAGCTACTTTTACTATCTTCTTTAGAAGGCTTATCTGAGTACGCCTTACTACCCTTTACAATCTGTTTCCCCATCCCCTTTTCTTGTTTCTTCTCAGCTTCCCATTCGACAAGCTTATCTTTCATCCTGAGAGACTCAGCACGAACATCTTGGGGTGGTAGAGGCAGAAATGTATGGATCTTGCCCCGTTGGCAGACCGAGTAGGTGTTGGCAACTGCGTCGTGTGTCGCCTTCATATCAAAGAGCCATGGGCGACCCAGGAGAATGTGGCACGCCTCCATAGGGAGCACATCACAAGTAACTTCTCTTTCAAACTTCCCAATAGCATAGGAGAATGTGGCACGCCTCCATAGGGAGCACATCACAAGTAACTTCTCCTTCAAACTTCCCAATAGCATATGGCACTCTGACCTGCTTGTTAACTCGGTACCCTTCTGAGTTGTCGAGCCATTGGAGCCGGTACGGATGCGGATGGCTGATGGTGGGGAGATTCAGCTTTTCGACCATGTATGCACTGGCAACATTTGTGCAGCTTCCCCCATCAACTATGAGAACAACAACTCTACCATTTACCTTAGCACGAGAATGGAAGATGTTGGTTCGTTGACTTGAGTCCTAGACGACGGATGTAGTCAAAGAGCGGGCAACTATGGAAAGGTGAGTGTCACCGTCAGGTTGGTGAATATCCTGCTCTGTATCTGACTTACCCTCATGGGTTAAATCCACGAAGGGATTAACAGGTTCGTCTTCATCCTCCTCAGAGATGTAGTTGCCATCATGCCCAAGTAGCACTTTTCTGATGTTAGGGCAATCGCGCATCATATGTCCACGCCCGGAACACCTGTGACATGTGATGTCGTGGATTGGCTTTCTAGGAGTGAACGGCGTTTTAGCTGCGGATGAAGATGAAGATGAGGTGGATGGTGCAGCCTGGATAACTTTGTGTTCAGAGTTGAAAGGCTTCTTGGTGGGTAGAGAGTACACCGGATTCTTCCTCCAGGTGGCTGGGGCGCTTGATGGCGTCCTAACTGGTTGGACAGTTTTCATGTATTCCTCCATTACCCTGGCTTTGTGTAGAATGTCTGTTAGGCTGGTGGCATTCTGCAATTCCACTGCTAATGCTATCCCTCTATTCAGGCCGGAGAGAAAGCGAGCCATACTGGCAGGATCATCCTCATAGACATTGGCCCTAATCTTGGCCATCTCTAACTTCTTGTAATATTCATCTACGGTCAAAGAGCCTTGTACAAGTGTATGTAATTTCTTATACAATTCTCTAAAATAATACGCAGGAACGAAAGTCTTACGCATTGCTGTAGTCAGATCAAACCATGATAGAGGTGGAGCTCGAGCTCTCATAGGCCGTGTGTTGCGCCTTTGGTCCAACTCTTGATTACACCAAATAAGTGCATATTTGGTGAAATTTACCACCGCGAGTGGAGCCTTCTTGTGCTCGGGAATCGAGTGGAGCTCAAAAATTCTCTCCATCATAATCTCCCAGTCTAAGTATTCTTCAGGATTGGTGCCGCCTGCAAAGGATGGCACTGTGGTTTTTAACTGACTTAGACCGTCGTAAGGCTTGTCGTTGGCGCCGGTGTTGGGGTGAGGGATGTGTTCCTCCTCCTCTGCTTCGCGCTTGGCGTCTTGGGCAGCCTTAATATCTGTGACCTCGCCACTAAGGTCTGCAAATTGCGCTGATAGTTTCGCAATTGCAGCCAGAAGTTGCTCGTTTCCGACGGATCCGGAACTACCTCCTAACATTATAAGTAACAGAAAATTCCCTGCTAAGAACAAGTAAAAGTGAGTAGAGTAACCTTACTCCCTTGTCCCCCAAGTAATGCCCTCCTAATAAGCTACACACAAACCAGTGTTTCACTCGTAGGGTTGGCGGCCCTTGTATGCTGTATCACTCAGCCTTTTATCTCAATCCTGTATACTGCTGAAAGTTCTCAGATATTGAGCAAAGGTAATAAGCAATAAGTAAATCACACAAGCACGAAACTATATAGGAATGTAGCAAAAGAAATTTTCGAAAACAGAACTTGGTTCTATTTTGTTTTGTAAAAACCTTTCGAAAAGAGCTTTTGTAGTATAACTTGAATAAGATATGCACACAACGGAACTTTCGGGGATAAGCCCTCAAATTTCAAGAAATTAATGTAATGCGCACGATGACAAGATTCAAGTTATAGTGCAGAGTAGGCGTATAAGGTGGCACGAAAAGTATTCAGTTTACGGAGAAAACAGGGCAATTCAAGTGAAAGAAGCAAGAAATAATTAGCAGATTTGAACGAATCAGGAATATTACTACCCTAGATGTGATCACCTACCCAATAGGTAATCAAGAAACCAATTCCCACTAATTAAGAGCTTCTAGAAAAATTTACCCCAAAGTTGCGAAAATAGTAACCCCCCTGCAGAAATGTGAACTTCCAAAATTTTAAGTACCCCGATTTTGGTTGCTAACCACTGATTTTAGAAGCAAGGAGTAAGAAGGTAGCACAGAGAATTCACAATTGCATAAACAAAGTGAGCTGTTGAACGTCAACCGCAGAATTCACTATAGAAATAGCACAAAGGGAGTAACAAATTAAATCACAAGTTAGCCTTGTTTTTGTTGCTAAAAGAAGGTCGAATGGACCCTAGGATTTGTAGCAATCAAACCCTAGTGCCGCTAGGTGGTGACCTTTTGGTGTGTTGCAAAAACCGACCCACTAGAAGGATTCTAGGATCCGATTGAAAGCAACACTTTGGAGTGGTTTTGAAAAACTGAAAAATTCTCGATATTTCCTTTTCTTTTCAAATAAATTTTGGTTTTTATGTATAAAAACAGTACGGTAGTACCGAAATTTAATTTTCTTAAAAAAAAAAATTTCTTAAGAAGGAGCGTTCTAATTCCGAGAATTTCAAGACGAAGCAAGACTAACAAGATTAGAAAACACCTGATGATTTGGCCGAGTTACTTCAGCCTCCTCTTGTCACGCAACCAGCCTTGGCTTTGATACCCATTGATGTGGACCGGAGTTCATGATGCGGAATACTTGCCAAGGAAAGTCTGGAAATTGCGAGACGCAGCTCTTAACCTCTAGAATCCCTACCTTGGATTCGGCAGTCTACTAAAATTAAGCTAAGCTAATTTTAAACACGCAGATCGAACCAAGTTTAAGAACAAAAGAGTCGAAACAAAAGCATGCATTCTAGGCAGAGCAATTACCTAAAAAGCTATAGTTTCTAAACTTATAGTAATTCACAAAGCATGCAAACTACGAAAGTTCAAAATAAGAGAATGATTCAAGAAGTATAAAACTATACTATTCTATTACTTGAATCAAAATTGTGTGTTGAAAAATGAAGAAGAGGACCCCTATTTGTAGTTATAGGCAGCCGAATTCTTCAGTACAAAGTAGTAGAAAGCAATTAAAATTGGAACTCAATCAAGAGATTGATTCCTTACAAACTGAAACCTAAAAGAACTAGGTTTAGTTGATGATAGTGATTCGGATTTCACAAGGGTGAACCTAGCCGAAATTCTATACTAAATAACAAGTAGAAATGAATCAAAACTAAGAAGTAGAGATCAATCGAGAGATTGATCTCTTGAAAAGAAACAAACCTAAAGGAACTAGGTTTGTTAAGAGATAATAATTCGGGTGAATTATTGGATAATTTCAGCCGAAAATTATCTTAAAAATAAGAAGAATAAGAAGTAAACTTAAAATACAACAAGAGTTTAAGTAGGAACTCTCATTGAAAACTACTACTAGAATTAACTTAAGTTGTAAACTCAAACTAACTCCTTAATTAAAACCCTTCACAATTTTGGATTGGGCTTCTCAATTGGGCTTCCCAATTTTGGAATTTCCTCTCCTTTTCTTGGTCTGGGCTGGCCGAATTTATGAAGGTGGATTGCGAGGGGATTCGGCCCAAAACTCAATAGCGTGTCTGAGAAAAGTGTAGAAGCTTCTGGAATCATTTCTGAAACTCAAATTTTACAAACTCTTCATTTCTTCATGATTCTTCAATTTAGACCCCTTTTCGGAAATGGTGAGTAAAATGACCATTTTACCCTTCTGACTCTTCTGGGCTTTATCTTCAGGGGTTTGTGCTTCGGATGCTATCTGCGATTGTCGGGAACACTCTTGGACTAGGTTCTCAAGGTCGCCCTTGAGTTTCCTTGTCCTTCTGTGTGTCATTGGCCCAATGATATCTACCAATGGATCTCTTTGGTATGGGCTCGGGTCCTGGAGCATAGCTGGGCCTCGATGTAGCACACGAACAGGCTCTGCTTCCTTTCTCGAGTCCCCTGCCTCAACTTGTAGATCCTCTCTGCTTGGACTTGTCGATGGTTTGGGGATGGCCTCATCATTATCAATACATAATAAACACACAAGCTCAAAATAAAAAGATGAGAACCCAAAGTAAAGGGTAAACCTCACAATTATACTATGAATTTTGAGTTTCAAGGTTTCGGTCACCCCTCCTATAAATAGGAGTTAGAAATCTAAAATCTTGGAGAAAAAGAAACAAGAAAAGGAAACAAATTAAAAGTGGAAACCAATGAGAGTTGGAATCGCATTCCAAACCAAATTTGAAAGGAACTCGAATAAGGCAGCATGTAAAATTGGTTATATCCTTTAAGGGGATATCAAAAGATACAAGGAAATAAAATAGGAAAAGGAAAGCTTGTGATGAGGACATCCAGGGCTCAAACAACACACATTATGAGTCAAGAATCCACAAAACCAACTGGACGCCAAATAGAAGCAAACGCCTTGGAGTAAAATGAAGGAAATGTGCAACTTGCAACTCTTCTAACCATCTTTGAAGAAGAGGCGCAAATCACCAAGTCCAAATGAAGAAAAAGGCTGTTTCTTGAAGTCTTGAAGATGCCAGAAGGTTCTTGGGCTTTAAAGAAACAATTCATGAAATTCCCTACACATTGGGCCAACCCAAACTCATGGAGCCAAAGTCCACAAGCTTCGGCCAGCCCAAGAAAGCAAGAGGAAGCTCACGGCCAGCCCACAAAGCAAGCCAACGGCTACTTAGATTAATTAGGGAATTCTTTTTAATTAAGTTTTATCTTTTTAAGTTCGTTTCCAAAAAGGGTTTCCTTATTCTTTTTGGGAGTAGGAATTTTATTCTTTTCCTTATTCTTTCTTTATGTAAAATCGGCAATCACCCAAAGAAAAGAGGTGACCGAATTTCTACTTTCTTTTTCTTACCATTCCTACTTCTTTCCGGGTTTGGTAAAGGAAATTAACCTCTTGGTTAATTTCCAATTCTAATTCTTTTCCTTGTTAATTTCTTTCACTTTTTCGGCTGCCTTAAGCCTATAAATAGGCAGCCACCCCTTCAATAAAAATCAGCGTATTCATATCATAAAGCTTAGTGTTTGAGTACCCTCATTTTATTGCTTTATGTATTTGCATGTCGTAGTTTACATAATTGCATGAAACTTAGCTAATTAGGTTCTTGCTCTACCTAATTATTCGCATGTTTCACATCCCTTGCTTGCACTTGGTTCAAATTTATAAACAAGTTAGCTAGGTTAGCTTTCCTTTGTTTTCTCTTAAGTTCGAACGTGAGTTAGGGGTTTTATTCGAGCTTGTCACTTAATCACAAGGTCCTTGGCAACATTATCCGCATGTGTACAACCGTCCACATCAATTGGTATCAGAGCTAAGGAGTAGTTTCGTGGCTGGAGGAGGTCAAAGACCGAATCTTTATCAGGTGTTTTCTTTTCCTTATCTTAAATTTTTTGATTAGAACTCATCTTCTTGGGGAAAATTTTTCTTTCAAGCTTTCAAATTTGCAATTTTTGGTGCTGTTTCCTATCTTTTAAAATCACAAAATTCTTTCAAATTCGGATACCCTTGCTGTAATTTTCAGAACTTAAAATCGGGCCTTAATTTTCAAACTAGGGTTCGGGTTTTTGTGACTTTAGGGTTTTTCAAATTTTCCGTCGCTAATTCTCGCGATGCTAGGGTTTGTTTGCTCGGCTTTTTGCGACACTTTGCTACCCCTTGTTCGTGCTGAATTTTCTGGAAAATTGTGAGTTTTGCGGTTGATGTTAAGCAGCTCACTTGTTTGCGCATTATAAAATTGCATTCTCTAGTTGGGATACCTTCTTTTTAATTCTTGAAAATATATTGAATTCTTGATTTTGTATCCTTGTGCTGCTAAGATTATCCCTAGGGTTGTCATTTATTGAAATCGCATATTGCTGAAATTTGGTACTGTTTTCTGTCAATTAGGGGGTTAGAAAATCGCAATTTTAAGTGCTGTTTTGCTTGAAAAGAATTAAGAATTTGTGGGGATTGGTTTCTTGATTGCCTATTGGGTGGGTGATCTCTTCTTTGGGTAGTTCTAGGACTTTCCTGAAGTCGTTTCAACTCTGCTTATTTTCTTTGATTCTATTCAATTTTGAATTGCCCTGCTTTCAATTGCCTAGTTATCTTTTCGTGCTACCTGGACATTTTCTCTTTAATTATAGTTTGGATTTTGTCATCGTGCACACTCATCTTTTCTGAAATTTGAGGGCTTAACCCCGAAATTTCCTGTTGTGTACTTCATATCTAAGCTATATTACAAAATATCGTTTTGCGAAAAGATTTTTCAAAATAGAACCAAGTGTGGTTTTTGCGAAAATTTTGCTTCTTTCTTAAGTGTCATTGCTTTTATGTGAATTGCTGCTTGCCTAATACATTTATCAATACCGGGAGGTAGAGAGGTAAAAGGCTTGAGTGTTCATCTTATACAGGGCGCCACCCTAGAGTGATACACGGGGTTTGTGTGTAGCTGTTAGCTGGGAAACACTTGGGGGAACAAGGGGGTAAGGTTATTTCTCACTTTTCTTGTTCTTAGCAGACAAGTTTTCACTTCTTTTACCAATGTCAGGTGGTAGTGCTCCTAACCCTTTGGGGTCGAGCAAATTCTGGCTGCGATTGCGCAACTATCCGCGCGATTCGCTACACTCACGGAGGAAGTCGCCGAACTCAGGACTGAACGGGAACAGAGGCGCACAGACTCAGACGACGATGTGGCCGGCCCAGGCACCAACGCCGCAGACCAGCCTTTCGCAGGCCACAGTCAGTGCAAGACAACCGTTTCGCCCTTTGCCGGAGGCACGAATCCAGAGGACTATCTCGACTGGGAGATGAAGATGGAGCGCATTTTTGAACTTCATGCGATCCCGGAACATAAGAAAGTCCAACTCGCAGTGGTCCATTTCACAGACTATGCCCTAATCTGGTGGAATCAACAGATGGATCAACGCAGAAACACGCGTCCCATGCGGGCCAGTGCTCCGCCTCTCTCATGGTTTGATTTGACTACATCTATGCGTAAAACCTTTGTGCCTGATTACTATTTTAGAGAATTGTATAGGAAATTACATACTCTTGTACAAGGTTCTATGTCTGTAGATGAATATTTTAGAAAGTTAGAGATGGCAAAAATTAGGGCTAATGTACAGGAAGATGAGCCCGCATCTATAGCTCGTTTTCTTAATGGTTTGAACAGGGGTATTGCTTTAGCTGTTGAATTGCAGAATGCTACAACTCTGACAGACATGCTACACAAGGCTCGAGTCATGGAGGAGTACCTGAAGTCTGTTCCACCAATCCGGACGCCTACCAGCGCACCACCGGCTTGGAGAAAGAATCCGGTATATTCTCCACCAGGAAGAAGGCCGATCCAGTCAGAGAGAAAAGCTCTAGTCCCAGTTGCCGCCACTTCTTCTTCATCACAGGCCAAAACGCCATCCACTCCCAAACAGTCCATCAGCAACGTAACTTGCCACAAGTGCTCAGGCCGTGGTCACTACATGCGGGATTGTCCAAATATCCAGAAGGTCTTGTTGGGACAAGATGGTGAGTACATTTCAGAAGAGGACGAAGAAGATCCAACCGTTGACCCTTCACAGGAGTTAACTGACAGCACTCCGTCTACACCAGTGGAGCAATTCGAGTTCCTTGAAGAAGATCCATCTCAGAACTTGGTTACTCGCACTCTGACTACAACTGCTGTCCCGGACACGTCCCAGCGGACAAACATCTTCCATGGCCGAACCAAGGTAAATGGAAATTTATGTGTTCTGATTATTGATGGAGGGAGTTGTACTAACGTTGCTAGTGAGTATATGGTTGATAAGCTGCGCCTCCCTATCATCAATCATCCACGTCCTTATCGGCTTCAATGGCTCGACAGCTCAGATGGCTACAGAGTCACAAAGCAGGTAAGCGTACCATACGCTATCGGTAAGTTCGAATCCACGATTTTATGTGATGTTCTGCCAATGGAGGCTTGTCACATTCTACTCGGACGACCATGGCTCTTTGACCTGAAGGCAACACATGATGGGGTCGCCAACACTTACTCGGTCTGCCAAGAGGGCAAGATCCACAGGTTCCTACCAATGCCGCCGACTGAAGTGCGATCCGAAGCAGTTCGCATTAAGGAGTCCATCGCAAACTGGGAAGCTGAAAGGCTCCAAGCGAAGGGTAAAGGGAAAGAACTTGTAAAGGGTAGTAAGGCGAACTCTGATAAGCCTGCTCAGGAAAAAGTTAGAAATAGTTGTTTTGCTACTCAGGGAGAGATAGGTCAAGTGTTAGACGACAATGATGATGTACTGGTTTTAGTGTGTATGGATAATTGTACTAACCCTGACGATATCCCTAGGGATATCCCTATGCAAGTTGTTTCTTTGTTGCAGGAAGAAGACAAATCGAAGGAGACAAAGGAGTTGCAAAGCCAGATCGACGAACTTTTGGCTCACGATCTGGACTACTGCAAAGCACTGTTGCCTGTTATCTACACTGCAAAAGAGATGTCCAAGGAGCTTAACGCCCGTTATGGCGATAGGCCTTTTGAAATCATGTCCACAATAGGGCCTCCTGCTTACAAGCTTCATTTGACAGGTAAGCATGATCTATGTTTTGTGTTCATCTTTCTGACTTGTTTATGTTTGTTTTTAGTGCCTTGGATTCGAGGACGAATCCTTTCCAACCGGGAGGGAATGATGAGGATATCCAGGGCTCAAACAATAGACATTATGAGTCAAGAATCCACAAAACCAACAGGACGCCAAATAGAAGCAAACGCCTTGGAGCAAAATGAAGGAAATGAGCAACTTGCAACTCTTCTAACCATCTTTGAAGAAGAGGCGCAAATCACCAAGTCCTAATGAAGAAAAAGGCTGTTTCTTGAAGTCTTGAAGATGCCAGAAGATTCTTGGGCTTTAAAGAAATAATTCATGAAATTCCCTACACATTGGGCCAACCCAAACTCATGGAGCCATAGTCCACAAGCTTCGACCAGCCCAAGAAAGCAAGAGGAAGCTCACGGCCAGCCCACAAAGCAAGCCAAAAGCTACTTAGATTAATTAGGGAATTCTTTTTAATTAAGTTTTATCTTTTTAAGTTAGTTTCCAAAAAGGGTTTCCTTATTCTTTTTGGGAGTAGGAATTTTATTCTTTTCCTTATTCTTTCTTTATGTAAAATCGGCAATCACCCAAAGAAAAGAGGTGACCGAATTTCTACTTTCTTTTTCTTACCATTCCTACTTCTTTCCGGGTTTGGTAAAGGAAATTAACCTCTTGGTTAATTTCCAATTCTAATTCTTTTCCTTGTTAATTTCTTTCACTTTTTCAGCTGCCTTAAGCCTATAAATAGGCAGCCACCCCTTCAATAAAAATCAGCGTATTCATATCATAAAACTTAGTGTTTAAGTACCCTCTTTTTATTGCTTTATGTATTTGCATGTCGTAGTTTACATAATTGCATGAAACTTAGCTAATTAGGTTCTTGCTCTACCTAATTATTCGCTTGTTTCACATCCCTTGCTTGCACTTGGTTCGAATTTATAAACAAGTTAACTAGGTTAGCTTTCCTTTGTTTTCTCTTAAGTTCGAATGTGAGTTAGGGATTTTATTCGAGCTTGTCACTTAATCACAAGGTCCTTGGCAACATTATCCGCATGTGTACAACCGTCCACATCAGCTTGAATTTGGTATCTTGAAGAGAAAATCCAAATTCAAGTAGGAAAGAAAATCTACTTTAAAAAGGAAACTATAATTAAGTAAAGTTGTAACCAATTAAGGTAACTTAACTTAATTATACTTATTATTGAAAAAGGAAACCATGCAATTTCCAAATCTTCTCAGGATTCTAGAAAGAGAGAACTTGCGAAATTGCAAGAACCCTGAGGGCTTGTGCGCACGGATCTGTGAAGGAGAAAAGGGCCACAATGGGCCGTGGCGTGGGCTTGCGGCAATCGTAGGTCTGCGCTGTAGGCTTCTTCGCAGTTCTTCTTCTGACTTCTGATAGGCCAACTTGAGAAGCTTGGATGCTATATGGATTGACCCAAATTAAGATGGAGCATGAATTGTGGAAGGTAGTAGGGTCCCCCTTAAAGTCGAAGAACTTTTGGGGACTTTTCGCAGGTTGGGCCTTTGTTGTGGCCTGGGCTTCGCAGGAGGGCAGAATTCAGGCTTCTTGTCTTCTGGCATAAATGTCTTGGACTCGGAGGGGTTGCACTTGGTGGTGGCACTGGCCCTACTATGGTAGTAGTAGTTTGGATGCCTGCATCATTCCCTCCTTGTTGGAAAGGATTCGTCCTTGAATCTGGATTAAGAGAACAGCTGATGGGGAAATCAAGTGACTTACCAAATGAAATTTCAACACTCCTCTCCCTTGTGCCACTTTTGTGGATATCACCTTTGATCGTACCCTTGGGGGTACTCTGTAACGGAATCAACTTATAACTAGGTGGTGGCAAAAGGCAACTGCGACCGTGCACGGTTATCGAGCGAACAGGATGGGCGTCGGTCTTTGCGCCGTGCTTGGCCTGGGATGGGTACCGAACGGCACACAATGGTCAACTTATCTGACCCTTTCTGCCGCTTATTGGCGAATGCGTGCTTGCTTGTCCATACTTTGTTCTATTCCCCACTTGGCCAAGATTGCAGCCATTTTGAAACGCTTACTTCTCAACTCTGCCAAGGGCATGTGATGTGGACCAAGGTACACATGCGGATGAAATGCCAAGGAAAGTCTGATTAAGTGGCGTAGCTCATATAAACTCTTAACTTACCCAAAAATCCAGTTAACAAAAAATAAACCAACCTAAGCTAATTTACTCAAGGGATTCGAACCAAGTAAGAAAAGAGGTGAAACATGCGAATTTAATTAGGTAGAGCAAATAACCTAATTAAGCTAAGTTTCATACAATATATAAATTACCAGCATGCAAAATACATAAAGCAATAAAGGGAGAGTACTCAAACTAATAGTTTTAAGATCTGAATACTTGTATTATTATGGAGTTTCGGCTGCCTATTTATAAGGCAAAGGGCAGCAAAAATTCTACCCTAAAAGAAGTAGGAAAAGAATTAGAATTGGAAACCAATCAAGAGATTGATTTCCTTTACAATACCAAAACCTGAAAGAAGTGGGTAATGGTAAAAAGAAAAGGAAATTCGGTCACCTTAACCTTAATGGCAGCCGAAATTACAAGTTAAAAACAAGAAGGAAAAGGAATTGAAAATCCTACTCCAAAAAGGAGATCAAGAAGGGATCCTTTTTGGAAACTAATAAACTAAGGGCAAAATAGGGAACATGCACAAACCCTTATTTCCCCCAAACCCTAACCCTTACTTTCGCAAACCCTAATGGACTAGGCCTTGCATATGGGCTCTTGATGGGCTGGCCGACTTGATGGTGTGGAATGGACTCCATGGATTGGGTCGACCCAATTGTTGATGGCGCATGATGGAATGGTGTAGGGAGCTTCCGGAATCTTCTGGAACCTCCCGAAATCATTTCGGAATCAAGATTTTTCAAGATTCTTCAAGATTCTGCAAAATATGAAATTCAAGATTTTCAAGAAAATCAAGAACTTCAAGAAACGTCTCTTTAAAGTCCAAGAACCTTCCGGCGTCTTCAAGAACTTCAAGAAACAGCCTTCTCTTCATTGTGGAATGGGGAATTGCGCCTCTTCTTCAAGAATTGTAAGGAGAGTTGCAATTTGAACCTTTCCGGCTTTGTTCTCCAAGGCGTTGGCTTCTACTATCAATTGAGCATCCTATCGGCAAGCTTGTACAAGGTTGTTGAGTGTCTCTTGAACCTTCTTTGCTCTGCTTCTGGTCATTGGCCCAATGATATCTACAAGTAGATCCCTTTGATATGGGCTTGGATCCTGAAGCATTGTTGAGCCTCGGTGTAGAACCCGAACCTCCTCAGCTTCTCTGGACTCACTTGTTTGTGGACTTGGGATGCCCTCATCATCCCCTCCCGGTTGAAAAGGATTTGACCTCAAATTTTCATCCTGTTCATAAGTAAATGCAGACAAGTCAGCAACATTAAATGAAGTACTAACACCATACTCACCTGGCAAATCAAGCTTGTAAGCATTAGGCCCCATCTTGGACACGATTTGAAAAGGCCCATCGCCCCGGGGATGGAGTTTCGTCCTCCTCGCAGCAGGGAATCGTTCCTTCCTCATATGAACCTAAACCCAGTCACCTGGTTCAAAGTTCACAGCCTTGCGCCATTGGTTTGCATGGGCGGTGGCTCTGGCGTAATTTTTCTCAAGGTTGGCCCGAACCTTGGCATGCAGGCGTTTGACGGTTTTAGCCTTCTGGGCGCCGTCGAGATTAACCTGTTGATGAGGCCATCCCCAACCCATCGACAAGTCCAAGAAGAGAGGATCTACAAGTTGAGGCAGAGGACTCGAGAAAGGAAGCAGAGCCTGTTCGTGTGCTACATCGAGGCCCAGCTATGCTCCAGGACCCGAGCCCATACCAGAGAGATCCATTGGTAGATATCATTGGGCCAATTACACGTAGAAGACCAAGGAAACTCAAGGCCGACCTTGAGAACCTAGTCCAAGAGTGTTCCCGGCAATCCCAGATGGCATCCGAAGCACAAACCCCTGAAGATAAAGCCCAGAAGAGTCAGAAGGGTAAAATGGTCATTTTACTCACCATTTCCGAAAAAGGGTCTAAATTGAAGAATCATGAAAAAATGAAGAATTTGTAAAATTTCAGTTTCAGAAATGAATTAGGAAGCTTCCAGAAGCTTCCTACACTTTTCACAGACACGCCATTGAGTTTTGGGCCGAATTCCCTTGCAATCCACCTTCATAAATTCGGCCAGCCCAGACCAAGAGAAGGAGAGGAAATTCCAAAATTGGGAAGCCCAATTGAGAAGCCCAATCCGAAATTGTGAAGGGTTTTAATTAAGGAGTTAGTTTGAGTTTACAACTTAAGTTAATTCTAGTAGTAGTTTTCAATGACAGTTCCTATTTAAACTTTTGTTGTATTTTAATTTTACTTCTTATTCTTCTTATTTTTAAGATAATTTTTGGCTGAAATTATCCTATAACTCACCCGAATTTTATCTCTTAACAAACCTAGTTCCTTTAGGTTTGTTTCTTTTCAAGAGATCAATCTCTTGATTGATTTCTACTTCTTAGTTTTGATTCATTTCTACTTCTTTATTTAGCTAGGAATTTCGGCTAGATACATTAGTGAGAAAACCGAATTCAGCATTTTAACTAAACCTAGTTCTTTTAGGTTTCAGTTTGTAAGGAATCAATCTCTTGATTGAGTTCCAATTTCAGTTGATTTCTACCTACTTGTATTGAAAAATAGGGGTCCTCTTCTTCATTTTTCAATACACAATTTTGATAGGTTGACTATAACTAATAATAGGGGTCCTCTTCTTCATTTTTCAACACACAATTTTGATTCAAGTAATAGAATAATATAGTTTTATACTTCTTGAATCATTCTCTTATTTTGAGCTTTCGTAGTTTGCATGCTTTGTGAATTACTATAAGTTTAGAAACTATAGCTTTTTAGGTAATTGCTCTGCCTAGAATGCATGCTTTTGTTTCGACTCTTTTGTTCTTAAACTTGGTTCGATCTGCGTGTTTAAAATTAGCTTAGCTTAATTTTAGTAGACTGCCGAATCCGAGGTAGGGATTCTAGAGGTTAAGAGCGGCGTCTCGCAATTTCCAGACTTTCCTTGGCAAGTATTCCGCATCGTGAACTCTGGTTCACATCAATTGGTATCAGAACCATGGCTGGTTGCGTGACAAGAGGAGGCTGAAGTAACTCGGCCAAATCATCAGGTGTTTTCTAATCCTTGTTAGTCTTGCTTCGTCTTGAAATTCTCAGAATTAGAACGCTCCTTCTTAAGAAATTTTTTTTTAAGAAAATTAAATTTCGGTAGTACCGTACTGTTTTTATACATAAAAATCGAAATTTTTTTTTTTGGAAAATAAAAGGAAATATCGAGAAATTTTTCAGTTTTGCGGTTGAAGATCAGTAGCTCACTTTGTTTATGCAATTTGTGAATTCTCTGTGCTACATTCTACCCCTTGCTTCTAAAATAAGTGGTTAGCAAAAAAAAAAAAAAAGAGTAAAAGTCACTTTTTTTTCGGGGTACTCAAAATTTTGGAAGTCATATTTCTGCAGGGGGGTTACTATTTTTGAAACTTTGGGGTAAATTTTTCTAGAAGCTCTTAATTAGTGGGAATTGGTTTCTTGATTACCTATTGGGTAGGTGATCACATCTAGGGTAGTAATATTCCTGATTCGTTCAAATCTGCTCATTATTTCTTGCTTGTTTGAATTGCCCTGTTTTCTCCGTAAACTGAATACTTTTCGTGCCACCTTATACGCCTACTCTGCACTATAACTTGAATTTTGTCATCGTGCGCATTACATTAATTTCTTGAACTTTGAGGGCTTATCCCCGAAAGTTCCTTTGTGTGCATATCTTATTCAAGTTATACTACAAAATTTCTTTTCGAAAGGTTTTTACAAAACAAAATAGAACCAAGTTCTGTTTTCGAAAATTTCTTTTGCTACATTCCTATATAGTTTCGTGCTTGTGTGATTTACTTATTGCTTATTACCTTTGCTCAATATCTGAGAACTTTGAGTAGTATACAGGATTGAGATAAAAGGCTGAGTGATACAGCATACAAGGGCCACCAACCCTACGAGTGAAACACTGGTTTGTGTGTAGCTTATTAGGAGGGCATTACTTGGGGGACAAGGGAGTAAGGTTACTCTACTCACTTTTACTTGTTCTTAGCAGGGAATTCTCTGTTACTTATAATGTCAAGAGGTAGTTCCGGATCCATCGAAAACGAGCAACTTCTGGCTGCAATTGCAAAACTATCAGCGCAATTCGCAGACCTCAGTGGCGAGGTCGCAGATATTAAGGCTGCCCAAGACGCCAGGCGCGAAGCAGAGGAGGAGGAACACATCCCTCACCCCAACGTCGGCGCCAACGACAAGCCTTACGACGGTCTAAGTCAGTTAAAAACCACAGTGCCATCCTTTGCAGGCGGCACCAATCCTGAAGAATACTTAGGCTGGGAGATTAAGATGGAGAGAATTTTTGAGCTCCACTCGATTCCCGAGCACATGAAGGCTCCACTCGCGGTGGTAAATTTCACCGAATATGCACTTGTTTGGTGGAATCAAGAGTTGGACCAAAGGCGCAACACACGGCCTATGAGAGCTCGAGCTCCACCTCTATCATGGTTTGATCTGACTACAGCAATTCGTAAGACTTTCGTTCCTACGTATTATTTTAGAGAATTGTATAAGAAATTACACACACTTGTACAAGGCTCTTTGACTGTAGATGAATATTACAAGAAGTTAGAGATGGCCAAGATCAGGGCCAATGTCTATGAGGATGATGCCGCCAGTATGGCTCGCTTTCTCACCGGCCTAAATAGAGGGATAGCGTTAGCAGTGGAATTGTAGAATGCCACCAGCCTAACAGACATGCTACACAAAGCCAGGGTAATGGAGGAATACATGAAAACTGTCCAACCAGTTAGGACGCCATCAAGCGCCCCAGCCACCTGGAGGAACAATCCGGTGTACTCTCCACCCGCCAAAAAGCCTTTCAACTCTGAACGCAAAGCTATCCAGGCTGCACCATCCACCTCAACCTCATCTTCATCTGCAGCTAAAACGCCGTTCACTCCTAGAAAGCCAATCCACGACATCACTTGTCACAAGTGTTCCGGGCGTGGCCATATGATGCGCGATTGTCCTAACATCAGAAGAGTTCTTCTTGGGCATGATGGCGACTACATCTCTGAGGAGGGTGAAGATGAACCTGTTAATCCCTTCGCGGATTTAACCCCCGAGGGTAAGTCAGATACAGAGCAGGATATTCACCAACCTGACGGTGACACTCGCCTTTCCATAGTTGCCTGCTCTTTGACTACATCCGTCGTCCAGGACTCAAGTCAACGAACCAACATCTTCCATTCTCGTGCTAAGGTAAATGGTAGAGTTGTTGTTCTCATAGTTGATGGGGGAAGCTGCACAAATGTCACCAGTGCATACATGGTCGAAAAGCTGAATCTCCCCACCATCATCCATCCGCATCCGTACCGGCTCCAATGGCTCGACAACTCAGAAGGGTACCGAGTCAACAAGCAGGTCAGAGTGCCATATGCTATTGGGAAGTTTGAAGGAGAAGTTACTTGTGATGTGCTCCCTATGGAGGCGTGCCACATTCTCCTGGGTCGCCCATGGCTCTTTGATATGAAGGCGACACGCGACGCAGTTGCCAACACCTACTCGGTCTGTCAACGGGGCAAGATCCATACATTTCTGCCTCTACCACCCCAAGATGTTCGTGCTGAGTCTCTCAGGATGAAAAATAAGCTTACTGAATGGGAAGCTGAGAAGAAACAAGAAAAGGGGAAGGGGAAACAGATTGTAAAGGGTAGTAAGGCGAACTCAGATAAGCCTTCAAAAGAAGATAGTAAAAGTAGCTTATTTGCTACACTTGGGGAAGTCGAGCAGGTTTTAGAGTCTAAGGGATTAATACTTGTACTTGTTGCTAAAAACGACTTCACTAACCTTGCTGACGTTCCTAGGGCTCTCCCTGTGGAAGTCGAGTTTTTATTGCAGGAATATGATGATGTCTTTCCAGAGGAGCTGCCGGCAGGAGTGCCCCCTCTTCGAGGAATCGAGCATCAGATCGACTTCGTACCTGGCTCGTCGATCCCAAATCGTCCAGCTTACAAAGCAAATCCAAAGGAAACAAAGGAATTGCAGCGTCAAGTGGAGAAGTTACTCGCCAACGGCCAGGTAAGGGAATCTTTAAGTCCTTGTGCTGTACCTGTTATACTTGTTCCTAAGAAAGATGGTACATGGCGAATGTGTATGGACTGTAGAGCTGTTAATAAAATCACCATTAAGTATAGGCATCCTATTTCTAGGCTTGATGACATGCTAGAAGATCTATATGGCTCAACTGTTTATACTAAAATTGATTTAACACAAGGCTATCATCAAATTAGAATGAAGGAAGGTGATGAATGGAAAACTGCTTTTAAAACTGAATTTGGTTTATATGAGTGGTTGGTTATGCCCTTCGGCCTTACAAATGCACCTAGCACCTTCATGCGATTAAAGAATCATGTGCTTAGAAAGTTTATAGGGAAGTTTGTTGTGGTCTATTTTGATGATATATTGATATATAGTAGGGACATGAAGTCACACATAGAGCACATTCGATTGGTATTAATTGAGTTACGTGATAATAAATTATATGCCAATGTGGAAAAGTGTACATTCTCTGTGGAGGAAGTTGTCTTCCTTGGTTTGTTTGTCTCAAAGGATGGCGTGAAAATTGATAACGCCAAGGTTCAGGCTATTCGTGACTGGCCTACGCCAACATCGGCCTCTCAGGTGAGATCTTTCCATGGTCTTGCTAGTTTTTATCGGAGGTTCGTGAAGGACTTTTCTACCAAGGCTGCGCCCCTGAATGAGTTGTGCAAGAAGCATGTACCGTTCTTGTGGGGTCAAGCTCAAGAAAATGCCTTTACTGTTTGGAAGCATGATCTCACTCATGCTCCTGTTTTAGCATTGCCAGATTTTGATCGAGTTTTGGAACTTATGTGTGATTTTTCAGGTATAGGTATAGGTGCTGTGCTGATGCAAGAAGGAAAGCCTATCGCATACTTCAGTGAGAAGTTGAAGGGAGCTGCCTTGAATTACCCGACTTACGACAAGAAGCTCTATGCAGTGGTTCGTGCTTTAGAAACTTGGCAGCATTACTTGATGGCTAAGAAGTTCATTGTGCACTCGGACCACGAGTCCCTTAAACATCTAAAGGGATAGGGAAAGTTGAACAGACGTCACGCTAAGTGGGTATCTTTCATTGAAACTTTTCCTTATATCATTAAGTATAAAAAGGGAAAAGAGATTATGGTAGCTGACGCTCTGTTTTGGAGGTATGAAGCCCTTACTTTACTTGATCATTCATCATTAGGGTTTGCATATCTTAAGGAATTGTATGCTTATGATTTAGATTTTTCCAATATTTATGAAGCATGTGAATCTGGTGCATTTCAGAAATTCTTTAGGCAAGATGGTTTTTTGTTTAAAGAAAATAAGTTATGCATCCCACGTAGTTCAACTAGGGAGCTACTGGTACGTGAGGCGCACAGTGGGGGGCTAATGGGTCATTTTGGTGTCCATAAAATACTTGATATGCTTAAAGAACACTTCTATTGGCCTAAAATGCGTAAAGATGTAGAGTCTATTTGCTCACGCTGCATTGATTGTCTCAAAGCGAAGTCCACGTCTAAGCCCCATGGTCTTTACACACCGTTACCTGTACCTTCTGTTCCTTGGACTGACATCTCTATGGATTTTATTTTAGGGTTGCCGAGGACACAAAGAGGTAATGACTCACTCTTCATTGTCGTGGACAGATTTTCTAATATGTCTCATTTTATCCCATGCAGGAAATCTGATGATGCAAAGCATGTTGCGGACTTATTCTTCAAGGAGATAGTTTGGCTACACGGCATTCCGCGCACCGTCGTGTCAGATAGAGACGTGAAGTTTTTGAGTTACTTTTGGAAGACATTGTGGTCTCGGTTAGTAACTAAGTTGCTGTTCTCGACCACTAGTCATCCCCAAACGGATGGTCAGACTGAGGTGACCAACCGCACCGTAGGAAATCTACTGAGGGCGCTGATTAAGAAGAACTTGAAGAGTTGGGAACAAGTTTTGCCGATTGCAAGTTTGCCTACAATCGCTCCAGGCATTCCTCAACAGGGTTTTCGCCTTTCGAAGTCGCCTACGGCTTCAACCCGCTAACAGTGATGGATTTACTGCCACTGCCCCTGAAGGATCAGACAAGTCTTGATGGAGCACAGAAAGCAGAAGCTGTTCATTTAGCGGCAAAGGGATGAGATCCATAACCGTCAAAGGGGTGAAGCCGTAGGCAACTTCGAATGGACAGAACCCTGTGGAGGAGTGCTTGGTGCGGTTGTAGGCAAACTCTGCAACCGGTAAGATTTCTTCCCAACGTTTGAGATTCTTCTGTGGACCGGAGTTCATGATGCGGAATACTTGCCAAGGAAAGTCTGGAAATTGCGAGACGCAGCTCTTAACCTCTGGAATCCCTACCTTGGATTCGGCAGTCTACTAAAATTAAGCTAAGCTAATTTTAAACACGCAGATCGAACCAAGTTTAAGAACAAAAGAGTCGAAACAAAAGCATGCATTCTAGGCAGAGCAATTACCTAAAAAGCTATAGTTTCTAAACTTATAGTAATTCACAAAGCATGCAAACTACGAAAGCTCAAAATAAGATAATGATTCAAGAAGTATAAAACTATACTATTCTATTACTTGAATCAAAATTATGTGTTGAATAATGGAGAATAGGACCCCTATTTATAGTAGTAGGTGGTCAAATTCTACAGTACAAAGAAGTAGAAAACAATTAACATTGGAATTCAATCAAGAGATTGATTCCTTATCAACTGAAACCTAAATGAACTAGGTTTAGTTGGAGATAAAATTCGGTTTTCTCACTAATGTATCTAGCCGAAATTCCTAGCTAAATAAAGAAGTAGAAATGAATCAAAACTAAGAAGTAGAAATCAACCAAGAGATTGATCTCTTGAAAAGAAACAAACCTAAAGGAACTAGGTTTGTTTAAGTGATAATATTTCGGTTGTATTAAGGGATAATGGCAGCCGAAATTTATCCAATTAATTAGAAGTAAAAATGAAATAAACTACTAGAATTAATTGGAGTTGTAAACTCAAACTAACTCCTTTAAAACCCTAACTCAAATTCGGATGTGGGCTGCTCCATTGGGCTTCCAATTTTGGATTCCTCACCTTCCTTTGGGTCTGGGCTGGCCGAATTTATGAAGGTGGGTTGCAAGTGAATTCGCCCCAAAACTCAATGGCGTGTCTGTGAAAAGTGTAGGAAGCTTCTGGAAGCTTCCGGAATCATTTCTGAAACTCAAATTTTACAAATTCTTCATTTCTTCATGATTCTTCAATTCATACCCCTTTTTGGAAATGGTTAGTAAAATGACCATTTTACCCTTCTGACTCTTCTGGGCTTTATTTTCAGGGATTTGTGCGCCAGATACCATCTGGGCTTGTCGGGAACATTCTTGGACTAGGTTTTCAAGGTCGGTCTTTAATTTTCTTGTCCTTCTGCGTGTCATTGGCCCAACGATATCTACAAATGGATCTCTCTGGAATAGGCTCGGGTCCTGTAGCATAACAGGGCCTCGGTGTAGCACACGAACAGGCTCTGCTTCCTTTCTTGAGTCCTCTGCATCTACTTGTTGATCCTCTCTGCTTGGACTTATCGACGGGCTGGGGATGCCCTCATTAGTATACGTGGAATGTTCGCATGTCGCTGATCCCTTGGAGCTCATAGGGTTAGGGGTGTCTTGTGACCTCGAGATTTAGCTTTTGAATAAGTAAATCACTAATGATGTTAGTGCATGACTCCCCATTGATGACTAAAATAACCTTCTCTCCATTGGCCGTGACTTGGGCATGGAAGTCGGTCATCTGGGTGAGTGGCGCGCCATCGCGGAAAGGGGCCAGCGGCAGGGTGGGCGGTGGTGCGGAAGGCTGTCGAGGAGCAAGGGCAGGGAAGTCTTCCTTCCTACCAGTGTCGATGGCGCCTTCGAGACGGCTAGTGGTTTGCTAAAGGTAGAAATTTGGTGCCTTGGTTGCACGTGATTCTTTACTACACGGCTTTATAAGGCGAGAACTTTGTGCAAATTGACCCCTATATGGAGATTTGGTGCCATTGTTGTTCCTTCTTACTTGGCCTTAGAATCGAAGTGTAAGTCATAGTGTAAGGTATCTTTTAGCACTTGCTTCGCAAAGGTACGCTTTTACTTTTACATTGATTCTCCTTCTATTGGTTATCATCATGTTAGGGATTTTACAACATCTTGAGTATTGTGAATATTAAACATGTGTATAGCCTCATGGGATACATCTTTTGGTTTAAAGACTGCATGCTTTTATAGTTCACTATTTCCCTAAGATGTCTTTCTCAGAATCTGTAATTATTAATTGGTAGTCACATCAGTTATACATGCAATTTCTGCTGGTTACAATAATTATGCAATTGTGATAGTCTTATAGCTGCATAATTCTTTTAAGCTAAGTGTTGAGTATATAGTTTAGTTGATCTAACTATATATGCCTGCAACTAATATTTGAGATTTCTTGTTGATAAGTAATTATTCTTGAGGAGTATGGATAAGTTCATGAGGTTTTAGATGCTTCCCGATAGTTTCTTGCAAGCGTCTAGAAGGTTCTTGAGAGGTTCTTGAAGAATTAAGAATGATAGCAGTGCCCTAGAAATCGATTCTACAAAAGAGCAGGGGGGATACGATCTCCCACATCAACACTCACAGTGGTTGTGTAATTGAGGGGCATAGCATACACACCTGTTTGCTTGGTACGTATGATCTACGTCTTGTGTTAATATTACTGACTTGTTTTGTTTGTTTTTACAGCAAATTGGATTCGAGGACGAATCCTTTCTAACCGAAAGGGAATGATGAGGATATCAAAGGCTAAAAACAACACAAGTTATGAGTCAGAATCCAAAAAACCAACCAGAAGGCAAAGCCCTTGAGAAGAATGCCAGGAGAAGTAGAAGAGTCATGCTATTTAAAGATCCTTGAAGGAAAGGCATTTCCAAACTCTCCACAACGAGGAAAGGGTCGTTTCTTGAGGTTCTGGAAGAAACCGGAAGGTTCTTGGACTTTAAAGAAACAAATCTTGAAATTCTTGATTTTCTTGAAAATCTTGAAATTCTTAAAATGCTGAATCTTGAAGAATGTTGAAAATCTTGAAGAATCTTGAAAGTCTTGATTTTTGACGTTCCGAAATGATTCAGGGAGATTCCAGAACCTCCCTACATCATCCACCTCATGCGCCATCATCATTGGGCCGAACCTCCCTTGAAGTCCACACCTCCAAGTTTGGCCAACCCAACAACCCGCCAAGGACAGCTGATGTGGACGGTTGTACACATGCGGATGAAAGTTGCCGAGGAAAGTGCGATTAGTGGCGTAGCTCGTATAGGCTCTAACTCACCCGAATTTCAAAGACCAAAAATAAACTAACCTAGGCTAAGTTTACTTAAGAATTTCAAACCAAGTAAGAGAGTTGAAACATGCGAATAATTAGGTAGAGCAATTGACCTAATTAGCTAAGTTTCATGCAATATGTAAACTACACGAATGCAAAATACATAAAGCAATAAAGGGAGAGTACTCAAACTAATAGTTTTATGATCTGAATACTTGTATTAATTTATGGAATTCGGCTGCCTATTTATAGGCTAAGGGACAGCCGAAAATTGTACCTAAAAAGAAGTAGTAAAAGACTTAGAATTGGAAATCAATCAAGAGATTGATTTCCTTTACAATACCAAACCCTGAAAGAAGTGGGTAATGGTAAAAAGAAAAAGGAAATTTTTGGTCACCCTTTAAGTTAGTGGTAGCTGAAAATTACAAGCTAAAACAATAAGGAAAAGGAATAAAAATCCTACTCCAAAAAGGAGATCAAGAAATAACCCTTTTTGGAAATGATAGAGCCCGTCGTGAGGCTACCAAAATGCACAAAATTAGTGCTTAAACCTGCAGGAAATTACTACAAATAGTATAGAAAGCAGGGTCGATCCACAGGGAACAGCTGACTTAAACTCTCATATTCCTATCGATTTGAAAAATGGTTTGATTTGCAATCACCTTTGTGTCTCAGAGAGACCTTTAAAATTTGCCACTTATAAAAAACTAAAACTTCACAAGAACAAATAAATTATCACTTAAAAGAGTATTCCAACATTATATGAATCAGATCAATCTATGCATGCAATCATTAACGTCACAAATAAATCCAAGAACAATGTATTTATAGGTTACCGTGGGCTCCCTACGACATAACCAAATACCCCCTTAGTGTGTCGGTAATCGCCGTGGGCTCCCTACGACACGACTACCACTCTAACTAACCAAACTAACAGGCCGTGGGTTCCCTACGACACCTATTAATATAATTAGCAGCATTAATTACCAGGAGGACCCAACACTAACACTTCTATCGGGTTAACTTTAGAAGTTGTTACCTATTTATCTTGTACTACCCGACGGTAGGTTTGTCGCTAGTTGACTTTACTGGATTAAACAAAAGTTGATCAGACTTTAATTAAATCTAGCATTTAGACTTATGTGCACAAGATAAATAAGAATACAAGAACTTGAACCAATATTAATCCTATGTTTCATACATGCATAGATCTACTTCATCACATAATGCCGGAATAAAAGAGTTTAGTTACTCATAGTCATGGCAAATACACACATATTTAATGTAAAAGCCATAGGATGAAGCAACAAAGAAGAAGGAAAAGAAATGGAATACTTATTAATAATTGCAGGTCTGAACCAACCCTCCGTTTGGGCAAATAGAGGCTTGAACGAGAACAATTCAGCAACAAGAAACAATTCCAAACTTTATTGTACCGATTTTTCCTTAATCCCAGAACGAGAAACGAAGGAAAAACTGATATAAAACTATTTGAAGAACTTAAAGAAGAACTAAATAAAACTAAAGATTGTATCAAAAGCTTCAAAGGAGATAAGCTGAACAAAAAGAACTAAGAACTAAAGAGAACTCTTGCTGGAAAAACTAAAACTAACGTGTGAAACTAAAAGCTAAAAGCTGAATGTTGAATGCTAAATGCCTCAAAGGCTCCCCTATTTATACTAGATAACAATGGCTCTAAAATAGGAAATAGTATAATCCTCCAAATCTCCCAAGAATATTTCCAGCAATTAACTTCCTTCCAATCAGCATAATATCTTCATCAATTATATCCCTACAAATCAGCATTTTGAATTCCTTCCTTATCCCTTTGATTTTCCTTCCTTATCAGAAGTTTCTTCAAGTAAGGAAACTGAATATTTACTTCTCTCTTCCCTTATTTCCAGCAATTACTTTCATCCAAGATAATTCTCCAATTTTACTGCTGCTGGAATTTTGCCTCTTGATTCACTACGGTAACAACTGAAATTTCTCCATGGCTGCCCATTTCTTGTTGCTACCTTCCTTTTGCTCAAACGGACCCCTTTTTTCCTTTTTTTAGCTCACTCCTTTCTTTCTTGACTCAGTCTCTAAACACCTGCTCTTGGCTTCATAAAACAATAAATATACCCGTGAAAAGCACCTAAGAGACGCTAAAATAAAACAACTAAAAGACACTCATCAAATATCCTCACACTTGAATAACGCTTGCCCTCAAGTGTGAAGTGAAGAACCAAAACACAGCCTTACTTTAGTTGCTTTTGCACTGACTCAAAACTAGACATAGAAAATAACTCAAATAGAAAACAAGAAAACAACTGATGACACAAGACTCACAGGACTTA
Source organism: Leptodermis oblonga (assembly GCA_016801395.1). Lineage (NCBI taxonomy): Eukaryota > Viridiplantae > Streptophyta > Magnoliopsida > Gentianales > Rubiaceae > Leptodermis > Leptodermis oblonga. The sequence goes on along the minus strand of CM028756.1, from coordinate 20,041,134 downwards.
AAAAAACTTACTCAACAAGAAAAATCAAAACACACATGTACTGCCTCTTTTCATGCTCTTCACACCTACTTGCCCCACATAATTTATGATCATGTATAGCATATATAAACCCCACCAATCCACCAAGCAAACCAACTTATTGCTTTAACACAATCATTCAGTAATTCCCTAGAAACGGCACTCTATGGAGAGTAAAACACACATTCTCACAATTCAAAAATTAAGGACACTCTCCCTAGTCTATACAGAATGATCCACTGCTTGAAAATCGACCCATCGCCACAGTACCGCATTGAGGGGACACAACTGTTAAGAACAACCCTTTATCTTTGGACACAACGGGGCTTAGGGATTCAAACTTGGTATGGCCCTAATTGGTCCTAGGTCACCTGTACGAAATAGAAACTCAGTGTGCATACAAAAACAACATTTCATCCTTCTCAGCATTTGCACAAAGTTGCCTCTCGTTTAGGCAAATAGAGACTCATCTCTTCACAAATTCAGGTCATTACTTCATATTTTTTCATTCACAATTCAGCCACCAAAGCAAAAAAATTCAGCAAGCAATCTCAAGATTTTTACATTCACGACATACAATCACTGCTGCATAATTCAGCACTTTGCTTCTTTTCTCTTTTTTCACACCCTTATTTCAGCACAATAGCATACCAATATAACATTCAGCAAGGTTCACATTTTCATACTTGCTTCTCTTGTAGCTATTATATCATCTTTAATTCAACAAGCACAAATCCAACATTCACATTGCATGCACACTAAGGAGGTAGGAAAGAGAGGATAAAAATTAGGCCTTGGTTCATTTACTAACTCAGAAGAAATACAGTCAAGGCTTCAAAGTGGCTTCTATGGATTAATGCACAGGAAAGTTTAGAAAGTAAAGCCAAACTTGGTTATCCTACAAGGGTCTTCCATCATCCAGTTGTATCCCACACAATGACCATCTTGACAAGTCAGACCGACAAACAGTGGGATTCCCACTTCTCATCAAAAATCATTTTAGGCTCAGCAACACTCATTTTCAATGGCTAAGAATGGGAAAAAGTAGCCTGATCATGCTAAAGCAATAAAAACATACCCAAACCTCAACCAAAAAGAGTAAACATATGCCAACTCAATCATGCATCCATGGTGCTTATTTCAATGTTCCGATCACAATAAGGGCAGTACTTGACTCAAAACAGACTTAAAAACACAAGATAGATCCGGACAAGATCGACACATCCTCACACTTAAATTTGTGCATGTCCTCAGCACAAAACAAGAATAAGAAACAAACCAACACTAAGAAAATACCATGAACATCCACAAATACTAAATTCACAAACTCAGAAAGACAGACCCAAAACAAGAAAAACATAGAGACTGAGACAAGGAAGGAGAGATACTTAGTCTGCCCGGGTCTGGGCTAAGTGAGCCCGAAGCTGATCAAACTGCAGCTGTATAGTAGTGAGACCTTCAGTGAACTGGTGTTGTAAAGTGGAAAAACCTTCTGTGACCTGGAGCTGTGGAGCAGCTTGATCCTTCTTTAACTCTTCAACTGATTGTTGCACCTGTAAAAATTCTGCACTGGCTGCACGAGAAGGTGGTGGACGAGTCACATCATGGAAACAAAGGGCCCCATTGGAGGCCACATACAGCAATTGTGTGTGCAATAGATATCCAGATGTGAGAGTCACAGGGGGAAGGGAAGGGGTCATGTATGTGTGAGTGGGATCAAACAATTGAGCATTACGAGCAAGCAAACCCACAAAGTGACCAAGGGACAAATGTCTAGTCCTATGGGTTCCAATGTCCCCAAAAACATACCCTACCCAAAATCCCAAGTTTAAAGGAACCTTATCTAGCATGCATAGTAAAATATATAACTCATTGGAAGACACAACATGCTGAGCAGAAGTCCTACCAGTCAAATTACGAACAATCAGGTAATGACAAAACTTAAGTGCAGGACTTTCTATCAAATAAGCCTCGGATTTGGACGGTATAAACTTGCCACCTTTAGGGGCTATACGGGCCCAGGCAGCTTGTTGAGCAAAGGATGGAAATCCAAGTTCAACCGCTTTATATGGATCAGTGTCCAAATCTTCCTCAGCACAAAAACCCAATAAAATATTGAAGTCATTCACAGAAAATTCATGGGTTTTTCAAAACAGTCTAAAAGAGAGAAAATGCTTCTCTTTGGTCAACCCTTTTAATTTGGTCATATGCACAGTAGTAAAAAACTCATGCAACATTTCAATAAAAACAGGGCAAATTGGTAAATCCAACAAACAAGACCAGCCAATATTAGAAAATAATTCCAGCACAGTATCCCAAATATTCAATGACTTTAACAGGGAAATATCAGGCAAGTACAATGGTAATGGGGAACGAGTTTGGACCTGTTTGAGAGCTTCAATCTCATCTTTTGTAGTGAAAGTCAAATTTCTTTTGACTTGTGCGTGCTGGACTATCTGTGCAGGGGAAATCAGGGAGCTTTCTCCACAGTGGCTGCTCTTCGGGCAGTAGAAGTACTCGCCGGCAGTGATTGAGCAGTGGCCGTAGAAGTACACGGCACTGAAGGTTCAGTTGGGGCAGTAGAAAAATTCCCATCTGCAGTTTGTGTGGCCTCCCTTTGTCTTTGTCGTTTTCTTGCCGGAACAGTAGGGCTAGTTGACTGTTCCTCTTCTGAAATTATGAAGGGCTCCTTAGCACTTTGAATTAGTTTGTTCTGGCGCAGGGAGGCAGAGGCGGTGTGGGAGGCCACACGATTTGAACGGCGGACGGAGGGCTTTACCGGCATTGGAATCTGGGCCGCCGGTGTTGCGTTCTTCATCAAAGGCCGAGCTCTTTTCTTTTCATTTTTTGGTGTGGGCTGGGCGGTGGTGGGAGTGTGGGTGGGGGTGGGTTCGGGTGGGAATTTTTGGTCGGGTGGGGTGGGTTTTTTGGTTCGGTTAGGGGTGGTGGCTGGTGGTTTCGGTTGAGGGGGTGGGTTTGGCGTGGTGGTTGGGGCCTTAGGCTGGCGGGATTGGGGCTGCGAAGGTGAAGGGGCGGCTGCGGGTTGGGTCGGGAGATGGACGTTGGGAAAAATGGTGGCGAGGGGAGTGGGTTCGAGGACGTCGGGCTCGTCGACCGGCCGGAGCCGAGCTCTTTTCTTACCGGCGCCCATGGAGGTTGGACGGGAATGGTGGTGGTGAAAAGGTGGCGGCGGAGGTTAGTTTGCAGAGGAAGAAGATGAAGTAAAAATTGATTGTGTAATTATTTTATTATTTTGGTGGGGAAATCAGGTAGGCAATAGGTTAATTGATTAGTTAAGTCGGGTATGGGATTGGGTATTTGGGTTTATTTAGGTTGATGGGTTGGTGGGTTGGGTTGGTGGGTAATTGGGTTGGTGGGTTGGGTGCTGGGTCGATGCAGCTGATGGGTGGAGAATTGGATATGTTCAATGTGATTGCAAAATTGGCCCACTTCTTCTAAATTGTAATTGTAGTCCCTGGCTCAAATTTGCTGAGATGCCCCTGACCTTCTGATTGCTTCACATTCCACCTTTTTTCTTTTCCTTGATTCTTCTGGCCCTCCAATTAATCCTGCATGCAACATTTAAAACATCCAATCCATTCAAAATTTAACTCGAACATCTTCAACCAAATAAAATAAAATAAAATAAAATAAAATGAAAAAGGAAACAAAAAATTTAACAGAAAACTGGGTTGCCTCCCAGTAGCGCCATTCTTTTAAGTCTAAGGCTAGACTTATATGTCTTTTCTCAGTGATTGGGACAAATTGACAGGGAGAGTTCCTCCACAGTCTGTATCTGACCCGGCTCATGATAATGCTTGAGACGCTGTCCGTTGACCTTGAATTGCAGGCCGGTTTTGGGGTCTTTTACCTCTATTGCTCCACTCGGACCAACGGTCACTACCTCTAGTGGTCCCTGCCACTTGCTCTTCAACTTCCCACTAAAGAGTCGCAGCCTAGATTGAAAAATCAAGACTTGTTGGCCCACTTTGAACTCCTTCTGTCGGATTAGGCGATCATGCCTCCCCTTAGTGCGTTCTTGATGCCACTTGGCCATCTCATAGGCCTCCTCCCTCAATTCTTCTAACTCTTGTAGCTGGAATTTTCTCTCTTCTCCACATGCTGCTGCATCCATGTTTAATTTCTGGACTGCCCAGTAAGAATGGTGCTCTAGCTCAACTGGGAGATGACACATTTTCCCAAACACCAGCCGGTACGGCGACATCCCAATTGGGGTCTTGTATGCGGTTCTATATGCCCATAGTGCATCATTCAACTTTTGGCTCCAATCCTTCCTTGATTTATTCACTGTCCTCTCCAGGGTCCGTTTAATCTCTCTGTTAGAGACTTCGGCTTGTCCATTTGACTGCGGGTGGTAAGGTGTTGCAAGCCTGTGTTGCACCCCATACTTCTTCATCAATGCTGCAACGGTTCGGCTACAGAAATGTGTTCCTCGATCACTAATGATTGCCTTGGGCACTCCGAACCTGCAAAAAATATTAGCCTGCAAAAAATCTGCAACAACCTTTGAGTCATTAGTTCGGGTAGCCTTTGCTTCCACCCATTTGGACACATAGTCAACTGCCAGCAATATATATAACATTCCATTTGATGCAGGGAATGGACCCATAAAGTCCATCCCCCACACATCGAAAATTTCACAAACCTTTACCGGACTTGAGGCATCTCATCTCGAACACCTATATTTCCTCCTCGCTGGCATCTGTCACACTTCCTGCAAAACAGATATGCATCTCTGTTTAATGTCAGCCAATAAAATCCACTGTCCATTACCTTTCGTGCAGTCCGTTTTAGCCCAAAATGGCCTCCACAGGCAAATGAGTGACAGTGTCGGAGAATGTCCTCCTGTTCCCACTCTGGAACACACCTCCTAAGGATCTGATCGGGTCCAAGCCTCCACAGGATCGGCTCATCCCATATGTAGTACTTGCTGTCGCTTATTAGCTTCTCACGTCGTCCTCGTGAATACTCTGGTAGAAATACCCCTACGATCAAATAATTCACGATGTTAGAGTACCAAGGGTCAGGATGCTTCTCACCAGTCAGCACGTCAAGCAGCAAATTGCAGGGTGGTGGTACAGTGTCGGCTGCATAGAGATGTTCCTCCGAAAATGTTTCTTTGATAGGTACTTTCTCTTCCGGAACCAACAGCCTGCTTAGGTGGTCTGCCACATGATTCTCTGCTCCCTTTTTGTCCCTTAACTCCCAGTCAAATTTCTGGAGCAACATAACCCATCTAATCAATCGAGGCTTCGACTCCTTCTTTGCCAGCAAATGCTTCAAAGCCGCATGATCTGTGTAAACCACCACTTTGGATCCTAGCAAGTATTGTCTGTATTTATCAAAGCCGAAAACAACGGCCAAGAGCTCCTTCTCTGTAGTGGTGTAATTGCATTGGGCCGGATTCAAAGTCCTGGAGGCATAATATATTGCATGACTCTCCTTTCCTATTTTCTGGCTAAGTACCGCTCCTACTGCATAATCGCTTGCATCGCACATGAGCTCAAAAGGGTGCTCCCAGTTGGGTGGTTGAATCACTGGAGCTGAAACCAACCTGCCTTTTAAAAGATCAAAGGCCTTCTTGCAGTCGTCCGTTAGGTCAAATGGGACGTCGTCTTTCAGCAGATTAGTTAGTGGCTGGGCAATTTTTGCAAAATCTTTGATAAATCTTCTATAGAAACCAGCATGCCCCAGAAAGCCACGAATCTCCCTCACACTTGTCGGGTAAGGAAGCTTTGAAATCAGCTCCACCTTTGCCTTGTCCACTTCTATCCCCTCTTGACTGATTTTGTGCCCAAGTACAATTCCTTCATTTACCATGAAATTGCACTTCTCATAATTCAAGATCAAATTCTTCTCCACACATCTTGCAAAACTAGATCCAGACTCTCTAAACATTCGTCAAACGAATCTCCATACACTGTGAAGTCATCCATGAAAATCTCGATGCACTTCTCAATCATGTCTGAAAAAATACTCATCATGCACCGCTGAAAAGTACCCGGTGCATTGCACAGACCAAAGGGCATTCAGCGATATGCATATGTGCCGAAAGGGCATGTAAATGTGGTCTTCTCCTGATCATCTTTGTTCACCCAGATCTGGAAGTACCCACTGTAGCCATCTAAGAAACAAAAGAACATCCTCCCTGCCAATCTTTCGAGCATCTCATCAATGAACGGTAGGGGGAAATGGTCCTTCTTTGTTTCCGAGTTCAACTTCCGAAAATCGATACACATGCGCCATCCAGTAAGGAGGCGCATCGGCACTAGCTCATTTTTTTCATTGGTCACCACTTCAAACCCTCCTTTTTTTGGAACAACATGGACTGGGCTTACCCACTTACTGTCAGAAATCGGGTAGATGATCCCCATGGCTAAGAGCTTCAAAATTTCCTTTAGCACCACCTCCCTCATATTTGGATTCAACTTCCTTTGATGCTCTCGAGCAGGTTTAGCGTCAGGCTCCAAGAAGATGTAGTGCTGACATATGTCAGGACTGATTCCAGTGATGTCAGCCAAGGTCCACCCAATTGCTTTTATATTCTTCCTCAAAATTCGAAGCAATCTGTCCTCCTGGGTCATAGTTAACCCCTTGCTGATTATGACTGGCAGTGTCTCGCCCTCTCCTAGATAGGCATACTTTAGATTGTCAGGGAGGGGGTTCAGTTCAAGCTTTGGAGCTTTAACTATAGATGGCAAGGGCCTGTCAGCACTCGTCTGCTTGGGCAAATAGATCTGAGGTCTAGTACTGGGTGCTGCCTCAACTGCATACAGGGACATGATTGCCTCTCTAATCTCTTCATCATTCAATCTGGGCATCAATATCGGTGAAATTTGTGTGAGCATCCAATGTCCTCTAACTGTCCTGCAAAAAATAAGTATTCAAGTAGTGTATTGGACAAGGGGATGTCAATTCACATATGCCACAAGAGTCTCAAGATCATATTACATCATACCATACACATTCTAAACATTAGATGGATATTTCATGGCATTCTCGATGCTAAATGTGTATTTCTCACCATAATATTCTAAGCAGATGGAGCCATTATATAAATCAATCAAAGCCCTAGCAGTTTTCAAGAAAGGCCGACCTAACAACACACCCGCAGATTCTTCAGCAGGATCATTATTCATCTTAACAACATAGAAATCCGCAGGGTACACAAAAGAGTTCACACGTACTAACACATTTTCAAGTACCCCTACAGGGTGCACACATGACCTATCAGCTAGTTGGATAACTACTTTTGTATCTACTAACTCAACACCAGATAAAGTCATGTAAATAGATAACGGCATAACATTAATAGAGGCACCCAAAGCACACAAAGCATGCTCTATTACTCTATCTCCGATAATGCAAGGCAAGGAAAACATACCTGGGTCCTTACATTTAGGTGGAAGCTTTTTCTGAATGACGGAAGAAACGTTCTCACCTAGCACCACCTTGCCTGCTCCCCTTGGCTTTCCTACCATGAACTCCTTCAGAAACTTCCCAACTGGCTGAAGTTTGATTGCCTTAAGGAAAGGGATGTTGACTTCCATTTTCTCGAACACCGCCAAGTAGTCCACAGGGTCTTCTTTTGGCTTCTTGGCCTTTGGTTTTAAGCTGTTTGGAAATGGGGGAGCTCTGTACGGATTCCCCCCTTCAGACTTGGAGCAGGGGTGGGGATCTCTATTGGTTCAGCCACTGGTTCAGGTTTTGCCTCTGGCTGATCAACTTCTGGGACCACGGTTGATTTGGGCAAATCGACCCTTGCTGATGGTGATTTTTTACCTACAGGCTCCAAAACCTTGCCACTCCTCAAAGTGTCTCAGTCACATTCTCCTTAGGTGGAACCTGTACTTGGGAAGGTAACTTGCCCTGATTTCCCCTGAGTTCTTGGATGGAGGCAGATAGTTGAGACATCATTTGTGCTATCCCATCCATTGCTATTCTCTGCTCCTTTTGTTGCTCAAACAAGTCACCAATTGCATCCTTCATTGATTTACCACCCCTTTGTTGATTCTGATTCTGAAACCCTCTCTGTTGAGGCGGTCGGTACGATGCCCCTTGGTTTCGATTGTTGTTGAAACCTTGGTTTGGGGCTTGCTGATTTGAATGCTGGCCCTGGTTCTGTTCACTATCTTCTGGAATCTTCCAACTGAACACTGGGTTATCCTTCCATCCGGGATTGTAGGTATTCGAATAAGGATCTCTTCTCTGTTGCTGCCTATTCCAATTCCCTCCATAATTATGTGCGTTCCAATTCCCAGCTGCATTTGCTTGAGCAATAGGGTCATTTGGTGCGAGATTGCATTGATGAGTTAGATGACCCTTGTTTCCACAAATCCCACAGAGCTCCTCTTCTGGTTTGCTGTATTGTTGACGCTGCCCTTCTGTTTTGCTGCTACCTGCCGTGGCCATTTTTGCTACTAACTCTGTTAATTTCTCCACATTGGCGGTCAACTTATCTATCTTCTCATCTCCTGTATCATCCACGAGCCTGACTTCGGCATTCCGTTTAACTATACGGACTGGTTCATCAAATTCTCCCCTCGAACCAATGACATCCTCGATGACTTTCCTTGCTTGGGTGACTGTATTGTTTTGGAAAGCTCTGCCACTGGAGGAATCTATAGCTTCCTTTCTTCTCCCGTCATGCCATGATAAAACTACTAGAGCAGTTGTGTGTCAGTGTATTTGTGATTCGGGCAGCTCTCTACTAGCTCGTTGAAACGGAGCCAGTAATTACTTAGGGATTCATCGTAGTCCTGTCGGATGTTGCTGATTTCCTTCATCACCGCATTAGTTTTGGTGGAAGGAAAATATTTCTTCAAGAACAGCTCCTTCATTTGCGCCCATTCTGTGACGGAGTTTGCAGGTAGTGAGGAAAACCATCTGTTGGCTTGGCCGGTTAGCACATAGGGAAAAGCTACCAACTTAAGCTGGTCTAAAGTTGCTCCTGTTGGGAACTTACCCACCTTGCAATTTTTTACATACTCATCGAGGAAGTTATGTGGGTCTTCCCCCTGTGTCCGTGGTACTTGGGAATCCCATTGAGCCAACCACTTTTTAAAGGGAATCCATTCGGTAAGGTTGGAGGGACTACCGCGGAAGCTCTGTCTTCAGTCTGATGGTTGCTTAACTCCTTCAAAGTTGGTTCCCTAACAGGTGGGGCATCCTCCCTTCTTTCTTCACGCCTCTTTTCTTGTCTGTCCCCCATTTCAAAGTTCAGAATGGGGTCAGGTTCAGAATTCTCAGAATCAGCTTCAGAGTCACTGTCCGTTTGCCCAAAAGGACCACTGTCAGCCTCTAAAGTAGCAGCCTCAGCTACCTTCTTTCGTTCTCGTGCTTCTTTTGCTAGCCTCCTAGCAATCTTTTCAATTTCTGGATCACTCAATAGGATAGGTTTTGAAGATCTGCTCATAAACTACACAAGAACATACGAAACATACATCAATAGGAAAAAAAAAGAATTAAAATTCAAAAGCCGTTCCCCGGCAACGGCGCAAATTTGATAGAGCCCGTCGTGAGGCTACCAAAATGCACAAAATTAGTACTTAAACCTGCAGGAAATTACTACAAATAGTATAGAAAGCAGGGTCGATCCGCAGGGAACAGCTGACTTAAACTCTCATATTCCTATCGATTTGAAAAATGGTTTGATTTGCAATCACCTTTGTGTCTCAGAGAGACCTTTAAAATTTGCCACTTATAAAAAACTAAAACTTCACAAGAACAAATAAATTATCACTTAAAAGAGTATTCCAACATTAAATGAATCAGATCAATCTATGCATGCAATCATTAACGTCACAAATAAATCCAAGAACAATGTATCGGCTGGTTATAGGTTACCGTGGGCTCCCTACGACATAACCAAATCCCCCCTTAGTGTGTCGGTAATCGCCGTGGGCTCCTACGACACGACTACCTCTCTAACTAACCAAACTAACAGGCCGTGGGTTCCCTACGACACCTATTAATATAGTTAGCAGCATTAATTACCAGGAGGACCCAACACTAACACTTCTATCGGGTTAACTTTAGAAGTTGTTACCTATTTATCTTGTACTACCCGACAGTAGGTTTGTCGCTAGTTGACTTTACTGGATTAAACAAAAGTTGATCAGACTTTAATTAAATATAGCATTTAGACTTATGTGCACAAGATAAATAAGAATACAAGAACTTGAACCAATATTAATCCTATGTTTCATACATGCATAGATCTACTTCATCACATAATGCCGGAATAAAAGAGTTTAGTTACTCATAGTCATGGCAAATACACACATATTTAATGTAAAAGCCATAGGATGAAGCAACAAAGAAGAAGGAAAAGAAATGGAATACTTATTAATAATTGTAGGTCTGAACCAACCCTCCGTTTGGGCAAATAGAGGCTTGAACGAGAACAATTCAGCAACAAGAAACAATTCCAAACTTTACTGTACCGATTTTTCCTTAATCCCAGAACGAGAAACGAAGGAAAAACTGATATAAAACTATTTGAAGAACTTAAAGAAGAACTAAATAAAACTAAAGATTGTATCAAAAGCTTCAAAGGAGATAAGCTGAACAAAAAAGAACTAAGAACTAAAGAGAACTCTTGCTGGAAAAACTAAAACTAACGTGTGAAACTAAAAGCTAAAAGCTGAATGTTGAATGCTAAATGCCTCAAAGGCTCCCCTATTTATACTAGATAACAATGGCTCTAAAATAGGAAATAGTATAATCCTCCAAATCTCCCAAGAATATTTCTAGCAATTAACTTCCTTCCAATCAGCATAATATCTTCATCAATTATATTCCTACAAATCAGCATTTTGAATTCCTTCCTTATCCCTTTAATTTTCCTTCCTTATCACAAGTTTCTTCAAGTAAGGAAACTGAATATTTACTTCTCTCTTCCCTTATTTCCAGCAATTACTTTCATCCAAGATAATTCTCCAATTTTACTGCTTCTGGAATTTTGCCTCTTGATTCACTACGGTAACAACTGAAATTTCTCCATGGCTGCCCATTTCCTGCTGCTACCTTCCTTTTGCTCAAACGGACCCCTTTTTTCCTTTTTTTAGCTCACTCCTTTCTTTCTTACTCAGTCTCTAAACACCTGCTCTTGGCTTCATAAAATAATAAATATACCCGTGAAAAGCACCTAAGAGACGCTAAAATAAAACAACTAAAAGACACTCATCAGGAAACTAATTAAACTAAGGGCAAAATAGGGAACATGCACAAACCCTTATTTTCCCCCAAACCCTAACCCTTAACTTCCAACCCTAATGGACTAGGCTTGGCCGTGTGGGCTTCTTTGTGGGCTGGCCGACTTTGTGGAATGGACTCCATGAGTTGGGTCGGCCCAATGTTGATGTCGCATTATGGAATGACGTAGGGAGCTTCTGGAATCTTCTGGAACCTCCCGGAATCATTTCAGAATCAAGATTTTCGAGATTTCAAGATTGTTCAAGATTCTGCAAAATATGAAATCCAAGAATTTTAAGAAAAACCAAGAACTTCAAGAAATGTGTCTTTAAAGTCCAAGAACCTTCCGGCGTCTTCAAGATATTCAATAAATAGCCTTCTTCTTCATTGTGGATTGGGGAATTGCGCCTCTTCTTCAAGAATTGTAAGGAGAGTTGCAATTTGAACCTTCCGTCTTTGTTCTCCAAGGCGTTGGCTTCTACGATCAATTGAGCGTCTTGTTGGCAGGCTTGTACAAGGTTGTTGAGTGTCTCATGAACCTTCTTTGCTCAGCTTCTGGTCATCGGCCCAATGATATCTACAAGTGGATCCCTTTGATATGGACTTGGATCCTGAAGCATTGTTGGACCTCGGTGTAGAACCCGAACCTCCTCAGCTTCTCTGGACTCACTTGCTTATGGACTTGTCTGTGGACTTGGGATGTCTTCATTATCCCCTCCCGGTTGAAAAGGATTTGACCTCAAATCAGCACCCTGTTCATAAGTAAAAGGAGACAAGTCAGTAAAATTAAATGAAGTACTAACACCATACTCACCTGGTAAATCAAGCTTGTAAGCATTAGGCCCCATCTTGGACACGATTTGAAAAAGCCCATTGCCCTGGGGATGGAGTTTCGTCCTCCTCGTAGCAGGGAATCGTTCCTTCCTCATGTGAACCCAAACCCAGTCGCCTGTTTCAAAGTTCACAGCCTTGCACCGTTGGTTTGCATGGGCGGCGGATCTGGCGTAATTTTTCTCAAGGTTTGCCCGAACCTTGGTGTGTAGGCGTTTGACGGTTTCAGCCTTCTTGGCGCCGTCGAGATTAACCTGTTCTTTTAGCGGCAAAGGGATGAGATCCATAACCGTCAAAGGAGTGAAGCCGTAAGCAACTTCGAATTGACAGAACCCTGTTGAGGAGTGCTTGGTGCGGTTGTAGGCAAACTCTGCAACCGGCAAGATTTCTTCCCAACGCTTTAGATTCTTCTGAATTAAAGCCCGAAGTAGATTGCCAACGGTGCGGTTGGTGACTTCCGTCTGACCATCCGTCTAAGGATGACTTGTAGTCGAAAACAGCAGTTTTGTGCCGAGGCGTGACCACAAAGTCTTCCAAAAGTAACTCAGAAATTTGATATCGCGATCAGAAACAATAGTGCCCGGAATACCATGAAGCCGAACTATTCCTTGAAAGAACAAGTCCGCAACATGTTTGGCATCATCTGATTTCCTGCAAGGAATAAAGTGAGCCATTTTAGAAAAACGATCGACTACGACAAATAAGGAGTCATTACCTCTTTGCGTCCTCGGAAGACCTAGAATAAATTCCATTGAAATGTCAGTCCAAGGTAAAGAAGGAATAGGTAAAGGCGTGTAAAGTCCATGAGGTTTAGATGTAGATTTAGCTTTTAAGCAATTAATACAACGAGTGCAAACATGCTGTACATCTTTTCGCATATAAGGCCAATAAAAATGTTCCTGTAACACTTCAAGTGTTTTATACACACCAAAATGACCCATAAGACCCCCATTGTGAGCTTCACGAACCAGTAATTCTCTAGTAGAACTACGAGGGATGCATAACCTATGTTCCCTAAACAAGAAACCATCATGTCTATAGTACTTATGGAATGCACCAGATTCACATGCTTTATACAAAGTCGAAAAATCACTATCAGAAGCATACAAATCTTTGAGATATGCAAACCCTAGCAAAGAATGATCTAAAACAGCCAGAATTTCATACCTGCGAGATAGAGCGTCAGCAACAAAATTATCTTTACCTTTCTTATACTTAATAATGTAAGGAAAAGTTTCAATAAAATTAACCCATTTAGCATGACGTCTATTTAATTTATTCTGTCCCTTTAAATGTTTAAGGGACTCGTGATCACTGTGAACAACAAATTCCTTGGCCATTAAATAATGTGACCAAGTCTCGAAAGCACGGACCACTGCATAGAGCTCCTTATCGTAAGTTGGATAATTTAAGGCAGCCCTTTTTAATTTCTCACTGAAATAGGCGATTGGCTTGCGTTCCTGCATTAAGACTGCGCCAATTCCTATACCTGATGCATCACACATTAGTTCAAAAACTTTATCAAAATCAGGTAATGCTAAAACAGGTGCATGAGTGAGATCATACTTAAGAACCGTAAAGGCGTTTTCCTGAGCTTGCCCCCACACGAATGGAACATTCTTTTTGCACAAATCATTGAGAGGCGCTGCTTTGGTGGAAAAATCCTTCACAAACCATCGGTAAAATCCAGCCAAACCGTGGAAAGACCTTACCTGTGCGGCCGAGGTTGGTGTGGGCCACTCCCTAATGGCTTTCACCTTGGCGTCGTCAACTTTGACACCTTCTTTAGAGACTACAAAACCGAGAAAGATAACTTCTGAAACACAGAAAGTACATTTCTTCACATTGGCATACAACTTATTAGCACGCAATTCAATTAACACCAAGCGAATGTGTTCTACATGCGATTTCATGTCTCTAGAATAGATCAAGATATCATCAAAATAAACCACAACAAATTTCCCTATGAACTTTCTAAGTACATGATTCATTAATCTCATAAAAGTACTAGGTGCATTTGTTAGGCTGAAGGGCATGACTAACCACTCATACAAACCAAATTTAGTTTTAAAAACAGTTTTCCATTCATCCCCCTCCCTCATTCGAATTTGATGATAGCCCTGTGTAAGATCTAGTTTAGTGTAAATTGTTGAGCCATACAAATCTTCTAGCATGTTATCAAGCCTAGGGATAGGATGCCTATAATTGATTGTTATTTTATTAACAGCTCTACAATTAACACACATTTTCCATGTACCATCTTTCTTAGGGACAAGAATTACAGGTACAGCACAAGGACAAAGAGATTCCCTTACCTAACTGTTTGCCAAAAGCTTGTCGATTTGTTTGTGCAACTCCTTTGTTTCCTCCAGATTTGCTTTGTCGGCAGGTCGATTTGGAATAGGTGCGCCAGGTATGAAGTCGATTTGATGTTCATTCCCACGCAGAGGTGGCAATCCCTGCGGCAGCTCTTCTGGAAAGACATCGTTGAATTCCTGCAACAAACAATCAACTTCTATAGGGTTATCCCGAGGGATATCTTTAGGGTTAGCACAAGTATCTTTACAGACTAAAACTAGTACAGAACCTTTGTTATCTAACACTTGACCTATTTCCCCTACTGTAGCGAAATACCTACCTTTAACTTCTTCCTGTGTAGGCTTATCAGAGTTCACCTTACTACCCATTACAAGTTCTTTCCCCTTCCCCTTGTCCAGGCACTTTTCAACTTCCCATTTGGCGATGGCTTCCTTCATGCGGACTGCTTCGGAACGCACTTCATTAGGTGGCATAGGGAGGAACGTGTGGATCTTGCTCACCTGGCAGACCGAGTAAGTGTTGGCGACCCCATCATGCGTTGCCTTCAGGTCAAAGAGCCATGGTCGTCCGAGCAGAATGTGACAAGCCTCCATTGGCAGAACATCACAAAAAACAGTGGATTCGAACTTACCGATAGCATATGGTACGCTTACCTGCTTGGTGACTCTGTAGCCATCTGAGCTGTCGAGCCATTGGAGCCGATAAGGACGTGAATGATTGATTATAGGGAGCTTCAGTTTTTCGACTATATATTCGCTGGCCACATTGGTGCAGCTCCCTCCATCAATGATCAGAACACACAACTTCCCATTTACCTTAGTCCTGGCATGGAAGATGTTTGTCCGTTGAGATGTGTCCTGGACAGCAGCTGTAGTCAGTTTGTGAGTAACCAAGTTCCGATTGGGATCTTCCTTTATGAACTCGAATTGCTCCACTGGTGCAGACGGAGTGCTGTCAGTTAACTCCTGCAAGGGGTTAACAGTTTGATCTTCTTCTTCATCCTCTTTGGAAATATACTCACCATCTTGCCCCAATAAGACCTTTCGTATGTTAGGGCAATCGCGCATGTAGTGGCCACGGCCTGAGCATTTGTGGCAAGTGACATTGCTGATGGATTGCCGAGGTGTTGATGGCGTTCTGGATTGGGATGAAGACGAGGTGGTGGCGGGGAATATAGCCTTTCTTTCTGACGTAAACGGCTTCTTAGGTGGTGGAGAGTAAACCGGATTCTTTCTCCAAGCCGGTGGGGCGCTGGTAGGCGTCCGGACGGGTGGAACGGTCTTCAGGTACTCCTCCATGACCCAAACTTTGTGTAACATGTCCGTCAGAGTTGTTGCATTCTGAAGTTCAACAGCTAAAGCTATACCCCTGTTAAGGCTATTAAGAAAACGAGCCATTGACGTAGATTCATCTTCCTGTACATTTGCCCTAATTTTGGCCATCTCTAACTTTCTATAATATGCGTCTACAGATAAAGAACCTTGTACAAGAGTATGTAATTTCCTATACAATTCTCTAAAATAATAATCAGGAACAAAAGTTCTACGCATGGAAGTAGTCAAATCAAACCAAGTTAGAGGCGGAGCACGGGCCCGCATGGGACGCATATTCCTTCGCTGGTCCATCTCTTGATTCCACCAGACCAGGGCATAGTCCGTGAAATGTACCACCGCGAGTGGGACCTTCTTGTGCTCTGGGATCGCATGAAGCTCGAAGATGCACTCCATTTTCATCTCCCAGTCTAAGTAATCCTCCGGATTCGTACCGCCGGCGAAGGGTGGAACAGTCATTTTGCATTGACTGAGGCCCTCGAAAGGCTTGGCAGCAGCGTTGTCGAGGCCAGGGGCGTCCTCCTCCGACTCTGTACGCCGTTGCTCTCGTTCGGTCCGTAGTTCAGCGACCTCCTCCGTGAGGGTAACAAATCGCGCAAAGAGTTGCGCTATTGCAACCAGTATTTGCTCACTCCCCAAAGGGGCAGAAGCACCTCCTCCTGACATCGGTAATCAGCAAAAATCTGTCTGGTAAGAACAAGGAAAAATGAGTAGTAACCTTACCCCCTTGTCCCCCAACTGTATCCCACCTAACAGCTACACACAAACCAGTGTTTCACTCTAGGGTGGCGCCCTTATAGTATGTTTACTCAAGCCTTTTTCCACTCTTACCTCCCGGTATTGATAAATGTATAAGGCAAACACTAACTCACACACAGCAATGATACTTAAGGAAAAAGCACAAATTTTCGAAAGTAGATACTTGGTTCTATTTGAAGGTTGAAAAATCTTTTCGCAAATGATATTTATAATATAGTTCAGATAAGAGGTACACAACAAGGAAATTTCGGGGTGAAGCCCTCAAATTTAAGAAAAGATGGGTGTGCACGATGACAAAATCCAAACTATAATTCAAGAGTAAACGTTCACGTCGCTTGAAAAGATACAACTAGCAGTTGAAAGCAGGGCAATTCAAGAATTAAATAGAATCAAGAAAAATAAGCAGAGTTGAAACAACTTTAGGAAAGTCCTAAAACTACCCACAGAAGAGATCACCCACCCAATAGGTAATCAAAGAAACCAATCCCAGCAAATTATTAATTCCTTCAATATGCAAACAGTCCAATTTACGGATTTCTAAACCCCTAAGTGGCGAAAAAAAAGAAAAAACAAATTAAGCAATATGCGAATTTAAGAAACGAAAACCCTAGGGCTAGCAAAGTTCAATTTTGACTCACTAACCGATTCCCAGGGATAATCTTAGCAGCACAAGGACACAAAATTAAGAATTCACTATATTTTCAAGAATTCAAAACGAGGTATCCAAAACAAGTGCATGCAATTCACAAAGTGCAGATAAGGTGAGTTGCTTAACATCAACCGCAAAAACTCACCAATTTTCACAAAATCAGCACAAGAGGGGTAGAAAACAGTCACAAAACCCAGCAATTTAGACGCAAAAAACAGCAACACTAAAGTGTCTCTCAAAACCCTAGTGTCGCAAAGCAAAGGCATCTAAAAGTTCAACCAAAACCGAAACCCTAGTTAGCCAAAAACCCGAACCCTAGTTTGATTTCTAAAGCCCGAATTTAATTTTGAAATTACAGCAAGGGATATGCGATTTTAATAATAGAAAAACAGCCCCAAAACAGTACAAGCTTTTCGCAAAAAGAAGGTGATTTTAAAACACTAAGTTACGTTGTTCAGTACTTTAAAATTTGGTTCAATTTTTCTAAGAAATTTTCGATTTTAAGATAGGGTAACCAGCACCAAAAACCGAAATTCAAAGCTTGAAAGAAAAAAAATTTCCCCCAAGAAGATGCGTTCTAATTCCAAGAATTTCAAGATAAACAAGATTAACAAGGAAAAGAAAACACCTGATAAAGATTCGGTCGGGTTACTTCGACCTTCTCCAGCCACGAAACCACTCCTAAGCTCTGATACCAATTGATGTGGACGGTTGTACACACGCGGATGAAAGTTGCCGAGGAAAGTGCGATTTGGTGGCGTAGCTCGTATAGGCTCTAACTTACCCGAATTTCAAAGACCAAAAATAAACTAACCTAGGCTAAGTTTACTTAAGAATTTCGAACCAAGTAAGAGAGTTGAAACATGCGAATAATTAGGTAGAGCAATTAACCTAATTAGCTAAGTTTCATGCAATATATAAACTACACTCATGCAAAATACATAAAGAAATAAAGGGAGAGTACTCAAACTAATAGTTTTATGATATGAATACTTGTATTAATTTATCGAATTCGGCTGCCTATTTATAGGCTAAGGGACAGCCGAAAATTGTACCTAAAAAGAAGTAGTAAAAGACTTAGAATTGGAAATCAATCAAGAGATTGATTTTCTTTACAATACCAAACCCTGAAAGAAGTGGGTAATGGTAAAAAGAAAAAGGAAATTTTCGGTCACCCTTTAAGTTAGTGGTAGCCGAAAATTACAAGCTAAAACAATAAGGAAAAGGAATAAAAATCCTACTCCAAAAAGGAGATCAAGAAAGAACCCTTTTTGGAAACTAATTAAACTAAGGGCAAAATAGGGAACATGCACAAACCCTTATTTTCCCCCAAACCCTAACCCTTAACTTCCAACCCTAATGAACTAGGCTTGGCCGTGTGGGCTTCTTTGTGGGCTGGCCGACTTTGTGGAATGGACTCCATGAGTTGGGTCGGCCCAATGTTGATGTCGCATTATGGAATGACGTAGGGAGCTTCTGGAATCTTCTGGAACCTCCCGGAATCATTTCGGAATCAAGATTTTCAAAATTTCAAGATTCTTCAAGATTCTGCAAAATATGAAAAATTCAAGAATTTTAAGAAAAACTAAGAACTTCAAGAAATGTTTCTTTAAAGTCCAAGAACCATCCGGCGTCTTCAAGAACTTCAAGAAACAGCCTTCTTCTTCATTGTGGATTGGGGAATTGCGCCTCTTCTTCAAGAATTATAAGGAGAGTTGTAATTTGAACCTTTTCGTCTTTGTTCTCCAAGGTGTTGGCTTCTACGATCAATTGAGCGTCTTGTTGGCAGGCTTGTACAAGGTTGTTGAGTGTCTCTTGAACCTTCTTTGCTCAGCTTCTGGTCATCGGCCCAATGATATCTACAAGTGGATCCCTTTGATATGGACTTGGATCCTGAAGCATTGTTGGACCTCGGTGTAGAACCCGAACCTCCTTAGCTTCTCTGGACTCACTTGCTTGTGGACTTATCTGTGGACTTGGGATGTCCTCATTAACAGCCTAATTCGCATAATGGTAGGGTTTGGAATTAAGGGTTTTAGGGTAGAGTAAGGGATAAGGATTTGTGCATGTTTCCTATTCCTACTCCTAGTTTGTTACAAGTTAGTTAGGTAGTTACAAGTTTGTTACAACTAGATTAACTTGGTAGTTTCCAAAAAGGGATCCCTTAATCTCCCTTTTTGATTAGGTTTTATAATTATTTATTAAGTATTTTAATGTGTAAATTCGGCCATATCCAATAAGGGGCAGCTGACTTAGGTAATAAACACCAAACCTAGTTCCTTTAGGTTTCTGTTTTGTAAGAAATCAATCTCTTGATTGGTTTCCAATTCTATCTCTTTTCCTTTTGTATTTTGGGCTTTAATTCCATCCATCCTACTCTCTATAAATAGAGGGGGACAAAATTCATAGTTCTTTACTTGATTAAATGATATAAGTTATAGTTTTATACTTCTTTAATCACTCACCTTATTTTGGGCTTATGTAATTTGCATGTTTGTTAATTGCTAAAAGCTACAGAAACTATAGGCTAACAGATAATTGCTCTGTCTATTGCTAAGCTTTGTTTCGATTCTGTTATTCTCCACTTGGTTCGAGTTGCGTGTTTAATTTACATTGTAAGTTAGTAGTCTGTCGAATCCAAGGGTAAGGATTCTAGAAGTTAAGAGCTGCGTCTTGCATTCAGACTTTCTGATGTGGACAGGAGTTCACGATGCGGAATACTTGCCAAGGAAAGTCTGGAAATTGCGAGACGCATCTCATAACCTCTAGAATCCCTACCTCGGATTCGGCAGTCTACTAAAATTAAGCTAAGCTAATTTTAAACACGCAAATTGATGAGGGCATCTGATGAGGCCATCCCCAACCCATCGACACGTCTAAGGGGAGAGGATCTACAAGTTGAGGCAGAGGACTCAAGAAAGGAAGCAGAGCCTGTTCGTGTGCTACATCGAGGCCCAGCTATGCTCCAGGACCCGAGCCCATACCAGAGAGATCCATTGGTAGATATCATTGGACCAATGACACGCAGAAGGACAAGGAAACTCAAGGCCAACCTTGAGAACCTAGTCCAAGAGTGTTCCCGGCAATCCCAGATGGCATCCGAAGCACAAACCCCTGAAGATAAAGCCCAGAAGAGTCGGAAGGGTAAAATGGTCATTTTACTTATTTCCAAAAAGGGGTCTAAATTGAAGAATCGTGAAGAAATGAAGAGTTTGTAAAATTTGAGTTTCAAAAGGGATTCCGGAAGCTTCCAGAAGCTTCCTACACTTTTCACAGACACGCTATTGAGTTTTGGGCCGAATCCCCTTGCAATCCACCATCATAAATTCGGCCAGCCCAGACCAAGAGAAGGAGAGGAAATTCCGAAATTGGGAAGCCCAATTGAGAAGCCCAATCCAAAATTGTGAAGGGTTTTAATTAAGGAGTTAGTATGAGTTTACAACTTAAGTTAATTCTAGTAGTAGTTTTCAATGATAGTTCCTACTTAAACTCTTGTTGTATTTTAATTTTACTTCTTATTCTTCTTATTTTTAAGATAATTTTTGGCTGAAATTATCCAATAATTCACCCGAATTATTATCTCTTAACAATCCTAGTTCCTTTAGGTTTGTTTCTTTTCAAGAGATCAATCTCTCGATTGATTTCTACTTCTTAGTTTTGATTTATTTCTACTTGTTATTTAGTATAGAATTTCGGCTAGGTTCACCCTTGTGAAATCCGAATCATTATCATCAACTAAACCTAGTTCTTTTAGGTTTCAGTTTGTAAGGAATCAATCTCTTGATTGAGTTCCAATTTTAATTGCTTTCTACTACTTTGTACTGAAGAATTCGGCTGCCTATAACTATAAATAGGGTCCTCTTCTTCATTTTTCAACACACAATTTTGATTCAAGTAATAGAATAGTATAGTTTTATACTTCTTAAATCATTCTCTTATTTTGAGCTTTCGTAGTTTGCATGGTTTGTGAATTACTATAAGTTTAGAAACTATAGCTTTTTAGGTAATTGCTCTGCCTAGAATGCATGCTTTTGTTTTGACTCTTTTGTTCTTAAACTTGGTTCGATCTGCGTGTTTAAAATTAGCTTAGCTTAATTTTAGTAGACTGCCGAATCCGAGGTAGGGATTCTAGAAGTTAAGAGCTGCGTCTCGCAATTTCCAGACTTTCCTTGGCAAGTATTCTGCATCGTGAACTATGGTCCACATCAATTGGTATCAGAGCCAATGCTGGTTGCGTGACAAGAGGAGGCTGAAGTAACTCGGCCAAATCATCAGGTGTCTTCTAATCCTTGTTAGTCTTGAATTCTTCTTGAAATTCTCGGAATTAGAACGCTCCTTCTTAAGAAAATTTTTTTTGAGAAAATTAAATTTCAGTACTACCCTACCGTTTTTATACATCAAAACCGAAATTTTTTGGGAAAATAAAAGGAAATATCGAGAATTTTTCAGTTTTGCGGTTGAAGTTCAGTAGCTCACTTTGTTTATGCAATTTGTGGATTCTCTGTGCTACATTCTTACCCCTTGCTTCTAAAATCAGTGGTTAGCAAAAAAAAAAAAAGAGTAAAAATCACCTTTTTTTTCGGGGTACTCAAAATTTTGGAATTTCACATTTCTGCAGGGGGGTTACTATTTTCGGAACTTTGGGGTAAACTTTTGTAGAAGCTCTTAATTAGTGGGAATTGGTTTCTTGATTACCTATTGGGTAGGTGATCACATCTAGGGTAGTAATATTCCTGATTCGTTCAAATCTGCTCATCATTTCATGCTTCTTTCACTTGAATTGCCTTGTTTTCTCCGTAAACTGAATACTTTTTGTGCCACCTTATACGCCTACTCTGCACTATAACTTGAATCTTGTCAACATGTGCATTACATTAATTTCTTGAACTTTGAGGGCTTATCCCCGAAAGTTCCTTTGTGCATATCTTATTCAAGTTATACTACAAAATTTCTTTTCGAAAGGTTTTACAAAACAAAATAGAACCAAGTTCTATTTTCAAAAATTTCTTTTGCTACATTCCTATATAGTTTCGTGCTTGTGTGATTTACTTATTGCTTATTAGCTTTGCTCAATATCTGAGAACTTTGAGTAGTATACAGGCTTGAGATAAAAGGCTGAGTGATACAGCATACAAGTGCCGCCGACCCTACGAGTGAAACACTGGTTTGTGTGTAGCTTATTAGGAGGGCATTACTTGGGGGACAAGGGAGTAAGGTTACTCTACTCACTTTTACTTGTTCTTAGCAGGGAATTTTCTGTTACTTATAATGTCAGGAGGTAGTTCCGGATCCGTCAGAAACGAGCAACTTCTGGCTGCAATTGCGAAACTATCAGCGCAATTCACAGACCTCAGTAGCGAGGTCGCAGATATTAAGGCTGCCCAAGATGCCATTCGTGAAGCAGAGGAGGAGGAGCACATCCCTCACCCCAACGCCGGCGCCAACGACAAGCCTTACGACGGTCTAAGTCAGTTAAAAACCACAGTGCCATCCTTTGCAGGTGGCACCAATCCTGAAGAATACTTAGACTGGGAGATTAAGATGGAGAGAATTTTTGAGCTCCACTCGATTCCTGAGCACAAGAAGGCTCCACTTGAGGTGGTAAATTTCACTGAATATGCACTTGTTTGGTGGAATAAAGAGTTAGACCAAAGGTGCAACACCCGGCCTATGAGAGCTCGAGCTCCACCTCTATCATGGTTTGATCTTACTACAGCAATGCGTAAGACTTTCATTCCTGCGTATTATTTTAGAGAATTCTATAAGAAATTACATACACTTGTACAAGGTTCTTTGACTGTAGATGAATATTACAAGAAGTTAGAGATGGCCAAGATCAGGGCCAATGTCTATGAGGATGATGCCACCAGTATGGCTTGCTTTCTCACCGGACTAAATAGAGGGATAGCGTTAGCAGTGGAATTGCAGAATGCCACCAGCCTAACAGACATGCTACACAAAGCCAGGGTAATAGAGGAATACATGAAAACTGTCCAACCAGTTAGGACGCCATCAAGCGTCCCAGCCACCTGGAGGAAGAATCCGGTGTACTCTCCTCCCGCCAAGAAGCTTTTGATGAGGACATCAAGGGCGAAAACAACACACATTATGAGGAAGGATCTACGCAACAAAGTTGACGGCCAAATAGAAGTAAACGCCTTGGAGCAGAAAGATGGAAATGTTCAAATTGCAACTCTTCTAACCATTCTTGAAGAAGAGGCGCAATTCAGCACTTCACATTAAAGAAGAAGGCTGTTTCTTGAAGTCTTGAAGATGTCGGAAGGTTCTTGGGCTTTAAAGAAACAATTCATGAAATTCCCTACAATTTGGGCCAACCCAAAACTCATGGACCAGCCCACAAGTTTTCGGCCAGCCCAAAGGAGCAAGGAAGCCGCACAGCCCAAAGAGAAAAGCCCACACGGCTCATTAGTTAAATTAGGGATTTCTTCTTTTAATTAATTAAGTTGTTTTATTCTTTTAAGTTAATTTCCAAAAAGGGTTCCCTTATTCTTTTTGGAAGTAGGATTTTTATTCTTTTTCTTATTTTTAGTAACAATTTTCGGCTGTCACTTGTTAAGGGTAAATCCGAAAATTGCTTTCCTTTTCTTACCATTCCTACTTCTTTTCGGGTTTGGTAATTGTAAAAGAAATTAACCTCTTGGTTAATTTCCAATTCTAATTCTTTCCTTCTTCTACTTCTTGTACTAATTTTCGACTGCCTCATCCTTATAAATAGGTGCCGAATTCTTCAACAAAACTTAGAGTATTCATATCATAAAACTTAGTGTTTGAGTACCCTCCTTTTATTGCTTTATGTATTTGCATGTCGTAGTTTACATAATTGCATGAAACTTAGCTAATTAGGTTCTTGCTCTACCTAATTATTCGCATGTTTCACATCTCTTGCTTGCACTTGGTTCGAATTTATAAACAAGTTAGCTAGGTTAGCTTTCCTTTGTTTTCTCTTAAATCCGAACGTGAGTTAGGGGTTTTATTCGAGCTTGTCACTTAATCACAAGGTCCTTGGCAACATTATCCGCATGTGTACAACCATCCACATCAATTGGTATCAGAGCTAAGGAGTGGTTTCGTGGCTGGAGGAGGTCAAAGACCGAATCTTTATCAGGTGTTTTCTTTTCCTTATCTTAAATTTTTTGGATTAGAACTCATCTTGTTGGGGAAAATTTTTCTTTCAAGCTTTTAAATTTGCGATTTTTGGTGCTGTTTTCTATCTTTTAAAATCGCAAAATTCTTTAAAAATTCGGATACCCTTGCTGTAATTTCAGAACTTAAAATCGGGCCTTAATTTTCAAACTAGGGTTCGGGTTTTTGTGACTTTAGGGTTTTTCGGATTTTCCGTCGCTAATTCTCGCGACGCTAGGGTTTGTTTGCTCGGCTTTTTGCGACATTTCGCTACCCCTTTTTCGTGCTGATTTTTCTTGAATATTGTGAGTTTTGCGGTTGATGTTAAGCAGCTCACTTGTTTGCGCATTGTAAAATTGCATACTCTAGTTTGGGATACCTTCTTTTGAATTCTTGAAAATATAGTGAATTCTTGATTTTGTATCCTTGTGCTGCTAAGATTATCCCTGGGATTAGGTTAGTGAATCAAAAGTTGAATTTGCTAGCCCTAGGATTGTCGTTTATTGAAATCGCTTATTGCTAAAATTTGGTACTGTTTCGGCCAATAAAGGGGTTAGAAAATCGCAATTTTAAGTGTTGTTTTGCTTGAAAAGAATTAAGAATTTGTGGGGATTTGTTTCTTGATTGCCTATTGGGTGGGTGATCTCTTCTTTGGGTAGTTTAGTACTTTCCTAAAGTCGTTTCAACTCTGCTAATTTTCTTTGATTCTATTCAATTTTGAATTGCCCTGCTTTCATTACCTAGTTATCTTTTCGTGCTACCTGGACATTTGCTCTTTAATTATAGTTTGAATTTTGTCATCGTGCACACTCATCTTTTCTAAAATTTGAGGGCTTAACCCCGAAATTTCCTGTTGTGTACTTCATATCTAAGCTATATTACAAAATATCGTTTTGCGAAAAGATTTTTTTAAAAATAGAACCAAGTGTGGTTTTTGCAAAAAACATTTTCTTAAGTGTCATTGCTTTTGTGTGAATTGCTACTTGCCTGATACATTTATCAATACCGGGAGGTAGAGAGGTAAAAGGCTTGAGTGTTCATATTATATAGGGCGCCACCCTAGAGTGATACACGGGGTTTGTGTGTAGCTGTTAGGTGGGAAACACTTGGGGTAACAAGGGGGTAAGGTTATTTCTCACTTTTCCTTGTTCTTAGCAGACAAGTTTTCGCTTATTTTTACCAATGTCAGGTGGTAATGCTCCTAACCCTCTGGGTAATGAGCAAATTCTGGCTGCGATTGCGCAACTCTCTGCGCGATTCGCTACACTCACGGAGGAAGTCGCCGAACTCAGGACAGAATGGGATCAGAGGCGCACAGACTCAGACGACGATGTTGCCGCACCAGGCACCAATGCCGTCGATCAGCCTTTCGCAGGCCTCAGCCAGTGCAAGACAACCGTTCCGCCTTTTGCCGGAGGCACGAATCCAGAGGACTATCTCGACTGGGAGATAAAGATGGAGCGCATCTTTGAACTTCATGCGATCCCGGAACATAAGAAAGTCCAACTTGCAGTGGTCCATTTCACCGACTATGCCCTAATCTGGTGGAATCAGCAGATAGATCAACGCAGAAACACGCGTCTCATGCGGGCCCGTGCACCGCCTCTCTCGTGGTTTGATTTGACTACATCTATGCGTAGGCCTTTTGTACCGGACTATTATTTTAGAGAATTGTATAGGAAATTACATACTCTTGTACAGGGTTCTATGACTGTAGATGATTATTTTAGAAAATTAGGGATGGCTAAAATTAGGGCTAATGTACAGGAAGATGAGCCCGCATCAATGGCTCGTTTTCTTAATGGTTTGAACAGGGGCATTACTTTAGCTGTTGAATTGCAGAATGCTACAACGCTGACAGACATGCTACACAAAGCTCGGGTTATGGAGGAGTATCTGAAGTCCGTTCCACCAGTCCGGACACCTACCAGTGCCCCACCAGCCTGGCGCAAGAACCCGGCCTATTCTCCACCAGCAAGGAGGCCGATCATGTCTGAGCGCAAAGCCCTAGTCCCTGTTGCCGCCACCTCTTCTTCATCACAGCAGAAGACGCTATCAACTCCGAGACAGTCCATTAGCAATGTAACTTGCCACAAGTGCTCAGGCATTGGCCACTACATGCGTGACTGTCCCAACATCCGGAAGGTATTATTGGGCCAAGATGGTGAGTACATATCAGAAGACGATGAAGAGGAACCACACGTTGACCCTACACAGGAGTTGACTGACAGCACTCCGTCTGCACCAGTGGAGCAATTCAAGTTCCTTGAAGAATATCCATCTCAGAACTTGGTTACTCGCACTCTGACTATAGCTGCTGTCCCGGACACGTCCCAGCGGACAAACATCTTCCATGCCGGAACAAAGGTAAATGGAAAGTTATGTGTTCTAATTATTGATGGAGGGAGTTGTACTAACGTTGCTAGTGAGTATATGGTTGATAAGCTGTGCCTCCCTGTCATCAATCATCCACGTCCTTATCGGCTACAATGGCTCGACAGCTCAGACGGCTACAGAGTCACGAAGCTGGTAAGCGTACCATACGCTATCGGTAAGTTCGAATCCACGGTTTTATGTGATGTTCTGCCAATGAAGGCTTGTCACATTCTACTCGGACGACCATGGCTCTTTGACCTGAAGGCAACACATGATGGGGTCGCCAATACTTACTCGGTCTGCCAGGAGGGCAAGATCCACACATTCCTACCCATGCCGCCAACTGAAGTGCGATCATAAGCTGTTCGTATGAAGGAGTCAATCGCTAAATGGGAAGCTGAGAGGCGCCAAGCGAAGGGTAAGGGGAAAGAATTTGTAAAGGGTAGTAAGGCGAACTCTGATAAGCCTGATCAGGAAAAAGTTAGGAATAGTTGTTTTGCAACAAAAGGAGAGATAGGTCCAGTGTTAGAAAGCAATGATGATGTACTAGTTTTAGTATGTAAAGATAATTGCACTAACCCTGACGATATCCCTCGGGATATCCCTATGCAAGTCGTTTCTTTGTTGCAGGAAGAAGACAAACCGAAGGAGACAATGGAGTTGCAACGACAGATCGACGAACTTTTGGCTCACGATCTGGACTACTGCACAGCATTGTTGCCTGCTATCTACACTGCAAAAGAGATGTCCAAGGAGCTTAACGCCCGTGATGACGATAGGCCTTTTGAACTCGTGTCCACAATAGGGCCTTCTGCTTACACGCATAATTTGACAGGTAAGCATCATCTCTGTTTTGTGTTAATCTTCCTGACTTGTTTCTATTTGTTTTCAGCACCTTGGATTCGAGGACGAATGCTTTCCAACCGGGAGGGAATGATGAGGACGTCAAGGGCGAAAACAACACACATTATGAGGCAAGATCCACGCAACAAAGAGGACAGCCAAATAGAAGTAAACGCCTTGGAGCAGAAAGATGGAAATGTTCAAATTGCAACTCTTCTAACCATTCTTGAAGAAGAGGCGCAATTCAGCACTTCACATTAAAAAAGAAGGCTGTTTCTTGAAGTCTTGAAGATGTCGGAAGGTTCTT
This sequence comes from Leptodermis oblonga, assembly GCA_016801395.1. Classification (NCBI taxonomy): domain Eukaryota; kingdom Viridiplantae; phylum Streptophyta; class Magnoliopsida; order Gentianales; family Rubiaceae; genus Leptodermis; species Leptodermis oblonga. The sequence goes on along the minus strand of CM028756.1, from coordinate 20,013,341 downwards.
GGGCTTTAAAGAAACAATTCATGAAATTCCCTACAATTTGGGCCAACCCAAAACTCATGGACCAGCCCACAAGTTTTCGGCCAGCCCAAAGGAGCAAGGAAGCCGCACAGCCCAAAGAGAAAAGCCCACACGGCTCATTAGTTAAATTAGGGATTTCTTCTTTTAATTAATTAAGTTGTTTTATTCTTTTAAGTTAATTTCCAAAAAGGGTTCCCTTATTCTTTTTGGAAGTAGGATTTTTATTCTTTTTCTTATTTTTAGTAAAAATTTTCGGCTGCCACTTGTTAAGGGTAAATCCGAAAATTGCTTTCCTTTTCTTACCATTTCTACTTCTTTCCAGGTTTGGTAATTGTAAAAGAAATTAACCTCTTGGTTAATTTCCAATTCTAATTCTTTCCTTCTTCTACTTCTTGTACTAATTTTCGGCTGCCTCATCCTTATAAATAGGTGCCGAATTCTTCAATAAAACTTAGAGTATTCATATCATAAAACTTAGTGTTTGAGTACCCTCCTTTTATTGCTTTATGTATTTGCATGTCGTAGTTTACATAATTGCATGAAACTTAGCTAATTAGGTTCTTGCTCTACCTAATTATTCGCATGTTTCACATCTCTTGCTTGCACTTGGTTCGAATTTATAAACAAGTTAGCTAGGTTAGCTTTCCTTTGTTTTCTCTTAAATCCGAACGTGAGTTAGGGGTTTTATTCGAGCTTGTCACTTAATCACAAGGTCCTTGGCAACATTATCCGCATGTGTACAACCGTCCACATCAGATTTTCAACTCTGAACGCAAAGCTATCCAGGCTACATTATCCACCTCATCTTCATCTTCATCCGCAGCTAAAACACCGTTCACTCCTAGAAAGCCAATCCACGACATCACTTGTCACAGGTGTTTCGGGCGTGGACATATGATGCGCGACTGCCCTAACATCAGAAAAGTGCTACTTGGGCATGATGGCGACTACATCTCTGAGGAGGATGAAGACGAACCTGTTAATCCCTTCGCGGATTTAACCCACGAGAGTAAGTCAGATACAGAGCAGGATATTCACCAACCTGACGGTGACACTCACCTTTCCATAGTTGCCCGCTCTTTGACTACATCTGTCGTCCAGGACTCAAGTCAACGAACCAACATCTTCCATTCTCGAGCTAAGGTAAATGGTAGAGTTGTTGTTCTCATAGTTGATGGGGGAAGCTGCACAAATGTCGCCAGTGCATACATGGTCGAAAAGCTGAATCTCCCCACCATCATCCATCCGCATCCGTACCGGCTCCAATGGCTCGATAACTCAGAAGGGTACCGAGTCAACAAGCAGGTCAGAGTGCCATATGCTATTGGGAAGTTTGAAGGAGAAGTTACTTGTGATGTGCTCCCTATGGAGGCGTGCCACGTTCTCCTGGGTCGCCCATGGCTCTTTGATATGAAGGCGACACACGACGCAGTTGCCAACACCTACTCGGTCTGCCAAGGAGGCAAGATCCATACATTTCTGCCTCTGCCACCCCAAGATGTTCGTGATGAGTCCCTCAGAATGAAAGATAAGCTTGCCGAATGGGAAGCTAAGAAGAAAAAAGAAAAGGGAAAGGGGAAACAGATTGTAAAGGGTAGTAAGGCGAACTCAGATAAACCTTCAAAAGAAGATAGTAAAAGTAGCTTATTTGCTACACTTGGGGAAGTCGAGCAGGTTCTAGAGTCTAAGGGATTAATACTTGTACTTGTTGCTAAAAACGACTCCACTAACCTTGCTGACGTTCCTAGGGCTCTCCATGTGGAAGTCGAGTTTTTATTGCAGGAATATGATATTGTCTTTCCAGAGGAGCTGCCAGCAAGAGTGCCCCCTCTTCGAGGAATCGAGCATCAGATCGACTTCATACCTGGTTCGTCGATCCCAAATCATCCAGCTTACAAAGCAAATCCAGAGGAAACAAAGGAATTGCAGCGTCAAGTGGAGATGTTACTCGCCAACGGCCAGGTAAGGGAATCTTTAAGTCCTTGTGTTGTACCTGTTATACTTGTTCCTAAGAAAGATGGTACATGGCGAATGTGTATGGACTGTAGAGCTGTTAATAAAATCACCATTAAGTATAGGCATCCTATTCCTAGGCTTGATGACATGCTAGAAGATCTATATGGCTCAACTGTTTATACTAAAATTGATTTAACACAAGGCTATCATCAAATTAGAATGAAGGAAGATGATGAATCGAAAATTACTTTTAAGACTAAATTTGGTTTATATGAATGGTTAGTTATGCCCTTCGGCCTTACAAATGCACCTAGTACTTTCATGCGATTAATGAATTATGTGCTTAGAAAGTTTATAAGGAAGTTTGTTGTGGTCTATTTTGATGATATATTGATATATAGTAGGGACATGAAGTCACACATAGAGCACATTCGATTGGTATTAATTGAGTTACGTGATAATAAATTATATGCCAATGTGAAAAAGTGTACATTTTGTGTGGAGGAAGTTGTCTTCCTTGGTTTTGTTGTCTCGAAGGATGGCGTGAAAGTTGATCACGCCAAGGTTCAGGCTATTCGTGACTGGCCTACGCCAACATCGGCCTCTCAGGTGAGATCTTTCCATAGTCTTGCTAGTTTTTATCGGAGGTTCGTGAAGGACTTTTCTACCAAGGCTGCGCCCCTGAATGAGTTGTGCAAAAAGTATGTACCGTTCTTGTGGTGTCAAGCTCAAGAAAATGCCTTTACTGTTTGAAGCATGATCTCACTCATGCTCTTGTTTTAGCATTGCCAGATTTTGATCGAGTTTTTGAACTTATGTGTGATTCTTCAGGTATAGGTATAGGCGCAGTGCTGATGCAAAAAGGAAAGCCTATCGCCTACTTCAGTGAGAAGTTGAAGGGAGCTGCCTTGAATTACCCGACTTACGACAAGGAGCTCTATGCAGTGGTTCGTGCTTTAGAAATTTGGCAGCATTACTTTATGGCCAAGGAGTTCATTGTGCACTCGGACCACGAGTCCCTTAAACATCTAAAGGGACAGGGTAAGTTGAACAGACGTCACACTAAGTGGGTATCTTTCATTGAAACTTTTCCTTATATCATTAAGTATAAAAAGGGAAAAGAGAATATGGTAGCTGACGCTCTGTCTCGGAGGTATGAAGCCCTTACTTTACTTGATCATTCATCATTAGGGTTTGCATATCTTAAGGAATTCTATGCTTCTGATTTAGATTTTTCCAATATTTATGAAGCATGTGAATCTGGTGTATTTCAAAAATTCTTTAGGCAAGATGGCTTTTTGTTTAAAGAAAATAAGTTATGCATCCCACGTAGTTCAACTAGGGAGCTACTGGTACATGAAGCGCACAGTGGGGGGCTAATGGGTCATTTTGGTGTCCATAAAATACTTGATATGCTTAAAGAACACTTCTATTGGCCTAAAATGCGTAAAGATGTAGAGTCTATTTGCTCACGCTGCATTGATTGTCTCAAAGCGAAGTCTACGTCTAAGCCCCATGGTCTTTACACACCGTTACCTGTACCTTCTGTTCCTTGGACTGACATCTCTATGGATTTTATTTTAGGGTTGCCGAGGACGCAAAGAGGTAATGACTCACTCTTCATTGTCGTGGACAGATTTTCTAAGATGTCTCATTTTATCCCATGCAGGAAATCTGATGATGCAAAGCATGTTGGGACTTATTCTTCAAGGAGATAGTTCAGCTACATGGCATTCTGTGCACCATCATGTCAGATAGAGACGTGAAGTTTTTGAGTTACTTTTGGAAGAAGTTGTGGTCTCGGTTAGGAACTAAGTTGCTGTTCTCGACCACTAGTCATCCCCAAACGGATGGTCAGACGGAGGTGACCAACCGCACCGTAGGAAATCTACTGAGGGCGCTGATTAAGAAGAACTTGAAGAGTTGAGAACAAGTCTTGCCAATTGCAGAGTTTGCCTACAATCGCTCCAGGCATTCCTCAACAGGGTTTTCGCCTTTCGAAGTCGCCTACGGCTTCAACCCGCTCACAGTGATGGATTTACTACCACTGCCCCTGAAGGATCAGACAAGTCTTGATGGAGCACAGAAAGCAGAATCTGTTAAGCGGTTGCATGAGAAGGTTCGTCAGAATATAGAGAAGACGGAATGCACGTAATGCCAAAGCTGCAAACCAAAGGCGTACGGCAGTTAGCCTTGAACCTGGTGATTGGGTTTGGGTTCACATGAGAAAGGAGAGGTTTCCAGCTGCCCGGAGGACGAAGTTACATCCCCGAGGCGATGGGCCATTTCAAGTTATTGCTAAGATGGGAGATAACGCTTACAAAATTGACTTACCAGGTGAGTATAGTGTTAGTACATCTTTTAATGTTGCTGACTTGTCTCTGTTTAATTTTGACCAGGATCTTGGTTCGAGGTCGAATCCTTCCAACCGGGAGGGAATGATGAGGCCATCCCCAACCCATCGACAAGTCCAAGCTGAGAGGATCTACAAGTTGAGGCAGAGGACTCGAGAAAGGAAGCAGAGCCTGTTCGTGTGCTACATCGAGGCCCAGCTATGCTCCAGGACCCGAGCCCATACCAGAGAGATCCATTGGTAGATATCATTGGGCCAATGACACGCAGAAGGACAAGGAAACTCAAGGCCGACCTTGAGAACCTAGTCCAAGAGTGTTCCCGGCAATCCCAGATGGCATCCGAAGCACAAACCCCTGAAGATAAAGCCCAGAAGAGTCAGAAGGGTAAAATAGTCATTTTACTCACCATTTCCGAAAAGGGGTATAAATTGAAGAATTATGAAGAAATGAAGAGTTTGTAAAACACTTTTCACAGACACGCTATTGAGTTTTGGGCCGAATCCCCTTGCAATCCACCATCATAAATTCGGCCAGCGCAGACCAAGAGAAGGAGAGGAAATTCCTATATTGGGAAGCCCATTGAGAAGCCCAATCCGAAATTGTGAAGGGTTTTAATTAAGGAGTTAGTTTGAGTTTACAACTTAAGTTAATTCTAGTAGTAGTTTTCAATGAGAGTTCCTACTTAAACTCTTATTGTATTTTAATTTTACTTCTTATTCTTCTTATTTTTAAGATAATTTTCGGCTGAAATTATCCAATAATTCACCCGAATTATTATCTCTTAACAAACCTAGTTCCTTTAGGTTTGTTTCTTTTCAAGAGATCAATCTCTCGATTGATTTCTACTTCTTAGTTTTGATTCATTTCTACTTGTTATTTAGTATAGAATTTCGGCTAGGTTCACCCTTGTGAAATCCGAATCATTATCATCACCTAAACCTAGTTCTTTTAGGTTTCAGTTTGTAAGGAATCAATCTCTTGATTGAGATCCAATTTTAATTGCTTTCTACTACTTTGTACTGAAGAATTCGGCTGCCTATAACTATAAATAGGGGTCCTCTTCTTCATTTTTCAACACACAATTTTGATTCAAGTAATAGAATAGTATAGTTTTATACTTCTTAAATCATTCTCTTATTTTGAGCTTTCGTAGTTTGCATGGTTTGTGAATTACTATAAGTTTAGAAACTATAGCTTTTTAGGTAATTGCTCTGCCTAGAATGCATGCTTTTGTTTTGACTCTTTTGTTCTTAAACTTGGTTCGATCTGCGTGTTTAAAATTAGCTTAGGTTAATTTTAGTAGACTGCCGAATCCGAGGTAGGGATTCTAGAGGTTAAGAGCTGCGTCTCGCAATTTCCAGACTTTCCTTGGCAAGTATTCCGCATCGTGAACTACGGTCCACATCAGCATCCCCAGCCCTACGCCAAGTCAGTACACAGAGGATCCTAGTTCGAGTAATAAGGACTCGAAAAGTGCATAGAGGTTCGTGTGCTCCATAGAGGCCAGCCAATGCTCCAGGACCCGAGCCCATATCAAAAGATCCGTTCGTTGAGATAGTTGGGCCTATGACCCGAAGAAGGACAAGGAAGCTCTGAGAAGATCTTGAAAACCTTGTTCAAAGAAGTGCAACAGAAGCCCAACTCATTACGGACACAAATGCCCTTGATGAGAATAGAAGGAAGGATAAAAGCGTCACTTTACTCTCCGTCATAGAGGAAATGGCGCCTACTAATCTATCCAGCTGAAGGAAAGGACATTTCTTGAAGTTCTTGATTTTCTTGAAAATCTTGAATTTCACGGGTTGCTGAATCTTGAAGAATCTTGAAAATCTTGAAGAATCTTGAAGTTCTTGATTTTTGACGTTCCGAAAAGATTCCGGGAGATTACAGAAGATCCAAGAACCTCCCTACATCAACCCCACCATGCGCCACCTCAACATGTGCCGAAACCCCTTGAAATCCATCTCATCACTTTCGGCCAAGACCAAACCCACAAGAAGACAGCCCACACGCCACTTGGAAGCTTAGGTTTGGGAAGGATTAGGATTTGTGCATGTTTCCTAATTCTACTCAAAGTTTGTTACAAGTTAGTTAGGGTTGTTGCAAGTCTGTTACAACTTCGGCTGATTTGTTAGGTAGTTTCCAAAAAGGTTTACCTTCTTGAAACCTTTTTGTGATTTGTTATTTCCTTATTTCTTTTTGTAAAATTCGGCCAGCCCATCCTACATGGCAGCCGAATTACCTAATTCAACCAATCTTAGTTCCTTTAGGATTTGGCCTTGTAAGAAACCAATCTCTTAATGGGATTCCAATTCTACAACCTTATTTTCTCTTTGTTTTTGGTTGCTAAAATTTGGCCAACTCCCTATAAATAGGGCAGCCGAATTCCACTTTATAATTTAGTTGATTATTGATTAAGTTAGAAATTATACTTCTTTAATCACTCCTTTATTTTGGGCTTATGTAATTTGCATGCTTGTTAATTGCTAAAAGTCAAGAAACTATAGGCTAATAGATAATTGCTCTGTCTATTGCTAAAAGCTTTGTTTCGAATTCTAGTTTACTCCACTCGGTTCGAATTGCATGTTTAATTTACTTTTGTAAGTTAGTAGTCTGCCAAATCCAAGGGGTAAGGATTCTAGGGTTTAAGAGCAGTGTCTTGCATTCAGACTTTTCTTGGCACATTCCGCGTAGAGTTCTTGGTTTCCAAGGCATTGGGGATCAGGGGTTCACATCAATTGGTATCAGAGAGCTAGGGCTGTTTGCTCGACCAGAGGAGACTGAAGCAACTCAATTGAATCATCAGGTGTTTTCTCTTCCTTTATTCTACTTTAATTAATGAATTTGTGGAAAAGAACGCTCCTTTTTGAGAAAATTTTTTCTATTTTTCTTAAATAAACTTTTGATTTTGATCATATTGCTTTGCTAGTAAAATCAAAATTGTGGATTGAAAAAGGAAGAAGAATTTGCAAAAAGAAAGGGTTAAAAAAATCGGTTTCTTAATAATTTGGGAAAATCGGTTTTTAGGGTTTTAAAGCTAGGGCTCTTTTGCTCACTTTTGGTACTGTTTTTGCAATTGCCTTTGTGGATCCAATTAGTGCTGTTTTCAATTGCAATTAAAGGATAACTGACACTTTTTGTTGCTGAAATTGCTCTTTATGGGACTGTTTTACACACCTCTCCCTATTTGCAATTTTATTGAATTCGGTGAACTTTGGCGGTTGAAGTTAAGCCACTCACCTTGTTTTGCAATTCGTGATATATCTGTACGCCTACCTTGTTTTGAATTCTTGAAAATATTGAATTCCTGAAACTGTATCGTCGTACTGTCTAAAGTTCTAAATCGCATATTTGGATTGGGAGATGATAAAATTGCAATTTTTGTATCTTTGTGGCAATTGGTTGGAAGTTTTTTTTCGAACACTTGAAAAATTGGTTGGAATTGGTTTCTTGATTACGCGTTGGGTAGGGTGATCACTTCTTGGGTTAGTTAGGTCTTTTCTGATTTGTTTCAAACCTGCTAATTATTCTTGCTTCGTCAATTGAATTGCCCTGCTTCTTTAGCTTGCTATCTTTTCGTGCAACCTGAACATTTACTCTGAATTATAGCTTGAATTTTGTCTTCGTGCACTGCCATTATCTCTGAACTTTGAGGGCTTCTCCCCGAAAGTTCCTTTTGGGGTACTTCTTATTTAAGCTATATTATCAAAATTTCTTTTTCGAAAAGGTGTTTTTAAAACTGAAAATCGAACCAAGTTCTTTTTTCTGAAAGATTTTTGACTACTTTCCTATATAGTTTTTCTTTGTGTAATTGATTGATTGCTAACCTTTGCCTAGGATTTTGTAAAATTAATTGAGTATATAGGACTGAGGTAAAAGGCTGAGTGATCCAGCACATAAGGGTTGCCATCCCTAAGAGCGATACACAGGGTTGTGTGTAGTTTTTAGGAGTGCCATTATAGGGACAAGGGAGGAAGGTTATTCTGCTCACTTTTACTTATTCTTAGCAGGGATCTTTCTTGGTTACTAGGTATGTCAGGAGGAGAAGCGCCCCCAGTTACGAATGCGCAACTCATGGCTGCCATTACTTTGAGAATCAGGCTACCTTGAGCAAATTGATCCACCAGGGAGATTTGGTGCCTTGGTTGCACGTGATTCTTTACTAGGGTTACGTTCTATTAGACCCTTGCAAACAGCATTATAAGGGTATAACTTTGTGCAAATTGACCCCTATAGGGAGATTGGTGCCATTGTTGTTCCTTCTTACTTGGCTTGAGAATCGAAGTGTAAGTCACAGTTAAGGTACTTTTAGCACTTGCTTTGCAAAGGTACGCTTTTACTTTTACATTGATTCTCCTTTTATAGGGTATCATAATGTTAGGGATTTTACAACATCTTGAGTATTGTTAATCTTAAACATGTGCATAGCCTCATGGGATACATCTTTTGGTTTAAAAACTGCATGCTTTTGTAGTTCACTATTTGCCTAAGATGTCTTTCTCAGAAATTGTCTCTGTAATTATTAATTGGTAGTCCCATCAGTTATACATGCAATTTCTGCTGGTTACAATAATTATGCAATTGTGATAGTCTTATAGCTCACGTGCATAATTCCTTTACGCTATGTGTTGAGTGTATAGTTTGGTTAATCTAACTATATCTGCCTGCAACTAATATTTGAGATTTTTTTGTTGATAAGCAATTATTCTTGAGGAGTGTGGATAAGTTCATGAGGTTTTAAATGCTTTTCGATAGTTTCTTGCAAGTGTCTAAAAGGTTCTTGAGAGGTTCTTGAAGAATCAAGAATGATAGCAGTGTCCTTGAAATCAATTCTACAAAAGTGCAAGGGGCTACGAATTCCTCACATCAACACTCACAGTGGTTGTGCAATTGAGGGGCATAGCATACACACATGTTTGCCTGGTAAGTATGATCTACATCCTGTGTTAATGTTACTGACTTGTTCTATTTGTTTTTGCAGCAACTTGGATTCGAGGACAAATCCTTTCTAATCGAAAGGGAATGATAAGGATATCCAAGGCTAAAAATAACACAAGTTATGAGTCAGAATCCCCAAGGCCAACCAAAAGGCAAAGCCCTTGAGAAAAATGCCAGGAGAAGTAGAAGAGTCATGCTATTCAAAGATCTTTGAAGGAAAGGCATCTCCAAACTCTCCACAATGAAGAAAGGGTCATTTCTTGAAGTTCTTGAAGAAACCGGAAGGTTCTTGGACTTTAAAGAGACAAATCTTGAAGTTCTTGATTTTGTTGAAAATCTTGAATTTTGCAGTTTACTGAATCTTGAAAATCTTGATTTTTGACATTCCAAAATGATTTCGGGAGTTTCCAGAAATTCCAGAATCTCCCTACACTATCAGCACCATGCGCCATCTCAAAATGGGCCGAACTCACCATGGAGTTCATTCCCTTCAATTTTTGGCCAGCCAAGCCCACAAGAATCAGCCCACACGCCACTTGGAAGCTTAGGTAGGGGAAGGATTAGGTTTTGTGCATGTTACCTGATTCTACCAAAAGTTTGTTACAAGTTGGTTAGGTTGTTACAAGTTTGTTACAACTAGATTAGCTTGGTAGTTTCCAAAAAGGGATCCTGATGAGGCCATCCCCAACCCATCGATAAGTCCAAGCAGAGAGGATCTACAAGTTGAGGCAGAGGACTCGAGAAAGGAAGCAGAGCCTGTTCGTGTACTACATCGAGGCCCAGCTATGCTCTAGGACCCGAGCCCATACCAGAGAGATCCATTGGTAGATATCATTGGGCCAATGACACGCAGAAGGACAAGGAAACTCAAGGCCGACCTTGAGAACCTAGTCCAAGAGTGTTCTCGGCAATCCCAGATGGCATCCGAAGCACAAACCCCTGAAGATAAAGCCCAGAAGAGTCAGAAGGGTAAAATGGTCATTTTACTCACCATTTCCGAAAAGGGGTCTAAATTGAAGGATCATGAAGAAATGAAGAGTTTGTAAAATTTGAGTTTCAGAAATGATTCCGGAAGCTTCCAGAAGCTTCCTACACTTTTCACAGACACGCTATTGAGTTTTGGGCCGAATCCCCTTGCAATCCACCTTCATAAATTCGGCCAGCCCAGACCAAGAGAAGGAGAGGAAATTCTGAAATTGGGAAGCCCAATTGAGAAGCCCAATCCGAAATTGTGAAGGGTTTTAATTAATGAGTTAGTTTGAGTTTACAACTTAAGTTAATTCTAGTAGTAGTTTTAATGAGAGTTCCTACTTAAACTCTTGTTGTATTTTAATTTTACTTCTTATTCTTCTTATTTTTAATATAATTTTTGGCTGAAATTATCCAATAATTCACCCGAATTATTATCTCTTAACAAACCTAGTTCCTTTAGGTTTGTTTCTTTTCAAGAGATCAATCTCTCGATTGATTTCTACTTCTTAGTTTTGATTCATTTCTACTTGTTATTTAGTATAGAATTTCGGCTAGGTTCACCCTTGTGAAATCCGAATCACTATCATCAACTACACCTAGTTCTTTTAGGTTTCAGTTTGTAAGGAATCAATCTCTTGATTGAGTTGCAATTTTAATTGCTTTCTACTACTTTGTACTGAAGAATTTGGCTGCCTATAACTATAAATAGGGGTCCTCTTCTTCACTTTTCAACACACAATTTTGATTCAAGTAATAGAATAGTATAGTTTTATACTTCTTGAATCATTCTCTTATTTTGAGCTTTCGTAATTTGCATGCTTTGTGAATTACTATAAGTTTAGAAACTATAGCTTTTTAGGTAATTGCTTTGCCTAGAATGCATGCTTTTGTTTCGACTCTTTTGTTCTTAAACTTGGTTCGATCTGCGTGTTTAAAATTAGCTTAGGTTAATTTTAGTAGACTGCCGAATCCGAGGTAGGGATTCTAGAGGTTAAGAGCTGCGTCTCGCAATTTCCAGACTTTCCTTGGCAAGTATTCCGCATCGTGAACTCCGGTCCACATCAATTGGTATCAGAGCCAAGGCTAGTTGCGTGATAAGAGGAGGCTGAAGTAACTCGGCCAAATCATCAGGTTTTTCTAATCCTTGTTAGTCTTGCTTCGTCTTGAAATTCTCAGAATTAGAACGCTCCTTCATAAGAAATTTTTTTTTGAGAAAATTAAATTTTGGTACTACCGTACTGTTTTTATACATAAAAACTGAATTTTTTTGAAAAGAAAAGGAAATATCGAGAATTTTTCAGTTTATCAAAACCACTCCAAAGTGTTGCTTTCAATCGGATCCTAGAGTCCTTCTAATGGGTCGGTTTTTGCAACACATCAAAAGGTCACCACCTAGCGGCACTAGGGTTTGATTGCTACAAATCCTAGGGTCCATTCGACCTTCTTTTAGCGACAAAAACAAGGCTAACTTGCGATTTAATTTGTTACTCCCTTTGTGCAATTTCTATAGTGAATTCTGCGGTTGACGTTCAGCAGCTCACTTTGTTTATGCAATTGTGAATTCTCTTTGCTACCTTCTTACCCCTTGCTTCTAAAATCAGTGGTTAGCAAAAAAAAAAAAAAAAAGAGTAAAAATCACTTTTTTTTTCGGGGTACTCAAAATTTTGGAAGTTTACATTTCTGCAGGGGGGTTACTATTTTCACAACTTTGGGGTAAAATTTTGTAAAAGCTCTTAATTAGTGGGAATTGGTTTCTTGATTACCTATTGGGTAGGTAATCACATCTAGGGTAGTAATATTCCTGATTCGTTCAAATCTGCTCATTATTTCTTGCTTCTTTCACTTGAATTGCCCTGTTTTCTCCTTAAACTGAATACTTTTTGTGCCACCTTATACGCCTACTCTGCACTATAACTTCAATTTTGTCATCGTGCGCATTACATTAATTTCTTGAACTTTCAGGGCTTATCCCCGAAAGTTCCTTTGTGTGCATATCTTATTCAAGTTATACTACAAAATTTCTTTTCGAAAGGATTTTACAAAACAAAATAGAACCAAGTTCTGTTTTCAAAAATTTCTTTTGCTACATTCCTATATAGTTTCGTGCTTGTGTGATTTACTTATTGCTTATTACCTTTGCTCAATATCTGAGAACTTTTAGTAGTATATAGGATTGAGATAAAAGGCTGAGTGATACAGCATACAAGGGCCGCCAACCCTACGAGTGAAACACTGGTTTGTGTGTAGCTTATTAGGAGGGCATTACTTGGGGGACAAGGGAGTAAGGTTACTCTACTCACTTTTACTTGTTCTTAGCAGGGAATTTTCTGTTACTTATAATGTTAGGACGCCATCAAGCGCCCCAGCCACCTGGAGGAAGAATCCGGCGTACTCTCCACCCGCTAAGAAGCCTTTCAACTCTGAACGCAAAGCTATCCAGGCTGCACCATCCACCTCATCTTCATCTTCATCCGCAGCTAAAACGCCGTTCACTCCTAGAAAGCCAATCCACGACATCACTTGTCACAGGTGTTCCGGCGCGGACATATGATGCGCGATTGCCCTAACATCAGAAAAGTGCTACTTGGGCATGATGGCGACTACATCTCTGAGGAGGATGAAGACGAACCTGTTAATCCCTCCGCAGATTTAACCCACGAGGGTAAGTCAGATACAGAGCAGGATATTCACCAACCTGACGGTGACACTCACCTTTCCATAGTTGCCCGCTCTTTGACTACATCGTCGCCCAGGACTCAAGTCAACGAACCAACATCTTCCATTCTCGAGCTAAGGTAAATGGTAGAGTTGTTGTTCTCATAGTTGATGGGGGAAGCTGCACAAATGTCGCCAGTGCATACATGGTCGAAAAGCTGAATCTCCCCACCATCAGCCATCCGCATCCGTACCGGCTCCAATGGCTCGACAACTCAGAAGGTACCGAGTCAACAAGCAGGTCAGAGTGCCATATGCTATTGGGAAGTTTAAAGGAGAAGTTACTTGTGATGTGCTCCCTATGGAGGCGTGCTACATTCTCCTGGGTCGCCCATGGCTCTTTGATATGAAGGCGACACACGACGCAGTTGCCAACACCTACTCGGTCTGCCAACGGGGCAAGATCCATACATTTCTGCCTCTGCCACCCCAAGATGTTCGTGCTGAGTCTCTCAGGATGAAAGATAAGCTTGCCGAATGGGAAGCTGAGAAGAAACAAGAAAAGGGGAAGGGAAACAGATTGTAAAAGGTAGTAAGGCGTACTCAGATAAGCCTTCTAAAGAAGATAGTAAAAGTAGCTTATTTGCTACACTTGGGGAAGTCGAACAAGTTTTAGAGTCTAAGGGTTTAATTCTTGTACTTATTGCTAAAGACGACTCTACTAACCTTGCTGACGTTCCTAGGGATCTCCCTATGGAAGTCGAGTTTTTATTGCAGGAATAGGATGATGTCTTTCCGGAGGAGCTGCTGGCAGGAGTGCCCCCTCTTCATGGAATTGAGCATCAGATCGACTTCATACCTGGCTCGTCGATACCAAATCGTCCAGCTTACAAAGCAAATCCAGAGGAAACAAAGGAATTGCAGCGTTAAGTGGAGAAGTTACTCGCCAACGGCCAGGTAAGGGAATCTTTAAGTCCTTGTGCTGTACCTGTTATACTTGTTCCTAAGAAAGATGGTACATGGCAAATGTGTATGGACTGTAGAGCTGTTAATAAAATCACCATTAAGTATAGGCATCTTATTCCTAGACTTGATGACATTCTAGAAGATCTATATGGCTCAACTGTTTATACTAAAATTGATTTAACACAAGGCTATTATCAAATTAGAATGAAGGAAGGTGATGAATGGAAAACTGCTTTTAAAACTAAATTCGGTTTATATGAGTGGTTAGTTATGCCCTTCGGCCTTACAAATGCACCTAGTACTTTCATACGATTAATGAATCATGTGCTTAGAAAGTTTATAGGAAATTTTGTTGTGGTCTATTTTGATGATATATTGATATATAGTAGGGACATGAAGTCACACATAGAGCACATTCGATTGGTATTAATTGAGTTACGTGATAATAAATTATATGCCAATGTGAAAAAGTGTACGTTCTGTGTGGAGGAAGTTGTTTTCCTTGGTTTTGTTGTCTCGAAGAATGGCGTGAAAGTTAACGACGCCAAGGTTCAGGCTATTCGTGAATGGCCTACGCCAACATCGGCCTCTCAGGTGAGATCTTTCCATGGTCTTGCTAGTTTTTATCGGAGGTTCGTGAAGGACTTTTCTACCAAGGCTGCACCCCTGAATGAGTTGTGCAAGAAGCACGTACCGTTCTTGTGGGGTCAAGCTCAAGAAAATGCCTTTACTGTTTTGAAGCATGATCTCACTCATGCTCCTGTTTTAGCATTGCTAGATTTTGATCGAGTTTTTGAACTTATGTGTGATTCTTCAGGTATAGGTATAGGCGCTGTGCTGATGCAAGAAGGAAAGCCTATCGCCTACTTCAGTGAGAAGTTGAAGGGAGCTGCCTTGAATTACCCGACTTACGACAAGGAGCTCTATGCAGTGGTTCGTGCTTTAGAAACTTGGCAGCATTACTTGATGGCCAAGGAGTTCATTGTGCACTCGGACCACGAGTCCCTTAAACATCTAAAGGGACAGGGTAAGTTGAACAGACGTCACGCTAAGTGGGTATCTTTCATTCAAACTTTTCCTTATATCATTAAGTATAAAAAGGGCAAAGAGAATATGGTAGCTGATGCTCTGTCTCGGAGGTATGAAGCCCTTACTTTACTTGATCATTCATCATTAGGGTTTGCATATCTTAAGGAATTGTATGCTTCTGATTTAGATTTTTCCAATATTTATGAAGCATGTGAATCTGGTGCATTTCAGAAATTCTTTAGGCAAGATGGCTTTTTGTTTAAAGAAAATAAGTTATGCATCCCACGTAGTTCAACTAGGGAGCTACTGGTACGTGAAGCGCATAGTGAGGGGCTAATGGGTCATTTTGGTGTCCATAAAACACTTGATATGCTTAAAGAACACTTCTTTTGGCCTAAAATGCGTAAAGATTTAGAGTCTATTTGCTCACGCTGCATTGAATGTCTCAAAGCGAAGTCTACGTCTCTGCCGCATGGTCTTTACACACCATTACCTGTACCTTCTGTTCCTTGGACTGACATCTCTATGGATTTTATTTCAGGGTTACCGAGGACGCAAAGAGGTAATGACTCACTTTTCATTGTCGTGGACAGATTTTCTAAGATGTCTCATTTTATCCTATGCAGGAAATCTGATAATGCAAAGCATGTTGCGGACTTATTCTTCAAGGAGATAGTTCGGCTACACTGCATTCCGCACACCATCGTGTCAGATAGAGATGTGAAGTATTTGAGTTACTTTTGGAAGACGTTGTGATGAGGGCATCCAAAGTCAAGCAACAAGTCAAAGTCAAGATGCAAGTGATTCCGGAGAAGCTAAGGAGGATGTTCGAGTTCTACATAGAGGTCCTACAATGCTTCAGGATCCAAGTCCGTATCGGAGGGATCCACTTGTAGACATCACTGGGCCCATGACCAGAAGCAGAGCGAAGAAGGTTCGAGATGCACTCAACAACCTTGTTCAAGCTTGCCATCAGGATGCTCAGTTAATTGTAGAAGCCCACGCCTTGGAGGAAAACGGAGGAAATGTGCGATTTGCAACTCTTCTAACCATCTTTGAAGAAGAGGCGCAAATCATCAAGTCCTAATGAAGAAGAAGGTTGTTTCTTAAAGTCTTGAAGATGCCGGAAGGTTTTGGACTTAAAAGAAACAAATTAATAAAGTTCCCTACAATTTGGGCCGACCCAAAACTCATGGACCAGTCCACAAGTTTCGGCCAGCCCAAAAGGAAGCAAGAGGAAGCCGCACAAGCAAGCTCAACGGCTAGCAACACAAGCCCAACGGCTAGCAAGCAAGACCAACGGCTAGTTGCCTAATTAGGGTTCTTTTCTTTAATTAATTAAGTTGTTTTTATTCTTTTAAGTTAGTTTCCAAAAAGGGTTCCCTTATTCTTTTTGGAAGTAGGATTTTTATTCTTTTCCTTATTTTTTAGTTACAATTTTCGGCTGCCACTTGTTAAGGGTAAATCCGAAAATTGCTTTCCTTTTCTTACCATTCCTACTTCTTTCCGGGTTTGGTAATTGTAAAAGAAATTAACCTCTTGGTTAATTGTAAAAGAAATTAACAATTTTCTACCTTTGGTTAATTTCCAATTCTTTTCCTTATTATTTTCTTTCTTTTTTCGGCTGATTCCTTCCCTATAAATAGGGCAGCCGTGCATAATAATATTCAGAGTATTCATATCATAAAACTTAGTGTTTGAGTACCCTCCTTTTATTGCTTTATGTATTTGCATGTCGTAGTTTACATAATTGCATAAAACTTAGCTAATTAGGTTCTTGCTCTACCTAATTATTCGCATGTTTCACATCTCTTGCTTGCACTTGGTTCGAATTTATAAACAAGTTAGCTAGGTTAGCTTTCCGTTGTTTCTTCTTAAATCCGAACGTGAGTTAGGGGTTTTTCGAGCTTGTCACTTAATCACAAGGTCCTTGGCAACATTATCCGCATGTGTACAACCGTCCACATCAATTGGTATCAGAGCTAAGGAGTGGTTTTGTGACTGGAGGAGGTCCAAGACCGAATCTTTATCAGGTGTTTTCTTTTCCTTATCTTAATTTTCGGATTAGAACTCATCTTCTTGGGGAAATTTTTTTCTTTCAAGCTTTCAAATTTGTGATTTTTGGTACTGTTTTCTATCTTTTAAAATCGTAAATTTCTTTAAAATTCGGATACCCTTGCTGTAAATTTTCAGAACTTAAAATCGGGCCTTAATTTTCAAACTAGGGTTCGGGTTTTTGTGACTTTAGGGTTTTCAGATTTTCCGTCGCTAATTCTCGCGACGCTAGGGTTTGTTTGCTCGGCTTTTTGCGACACTTTGCTACCCCTTTTTCGTGCTGAATTTTCTGGAAAATTGTGAGTTTTGCGGTTGATGTTAAGCAGCTCACTTGTTTGCGCATTGTAAAATTGCATGCTCTAGTTTGGGATACCTTCTTTTGAATTCTTGAAAATATATTGAATTCTTGATTTTGTATCCTTGTGCTGCTAAGATTATCCCTGGGATTAGGTTAGTGAATCAAAATTGAATTTGCTAGCCCTAGGGTTGTCGTTTGTTGAAATCGCATATTGCTGAAATTTGGTACTGTTTTCGGCCAATTAGGGGGTTAGAAAATCGCAATTTAAAGTGCTGTTTTGCTTGAAAAGAATTAAGAATTTGTGGGGATTGGTTTCTTGATTGCCTATTGGGTGGGTGATCGCTTCTTTGGGTAGTTTTAGGACTTTCCTGAAGTTGTTTCAACTCTGCTAATTTTCTTTGATTCTATTCAATTTTGAATTGCCCTGCTTTCAATTGCCTAGTTATCTTTTCGTGCAACCTGGACATTTGCTCTTTAATTATAGTTTGGATTTTGTCATCGTGCACACTCATCTTTTCTGAAATTTGAGGGCTTAACCCCGAAATTTCCTGTTGTGTACTTCATATCTAAGCTATATTACAAAATATCGTTTTGCGAAAAAGATTTTTCAAAATAGAACCAAGTGTGGTTTTTGCGAAAATTTTGCTTCTTTCTTAAGTGTCATTGCTTTTGTGTGAATTGCTGCTTGCCTGATACATTTATCAATACCGGGAGGTAGAGAGGTAAAAGGCTTGAGTGTTCATATTATACAGGGCGCCACCCTAGAGCGATACACGGGGTTTGTGTGTAGCTGTTAGGTGGAAAACACTTAGGGGAACAAGGGGGTCAAGTTATTTCTCACTTTTCCTTGTTCTTAGCAGACAGGTTTTCGCTTGTTTTTACCAATGTCAGGTGGTAGTGCTCCTAACCCTCTGGGGAACGAGCAAATCTTGGCTGCGATTGCGCAACTCTCCGCGCAATTCGCTACACTCACGGAGGAAGTCGCCGAACTCAGGACTGAACAGGATCAGAGGCGCACAGACTCAGACGACGATGTTGCCGCTCCAGGCACCAACGCCGCAGACCAACCTTTCGCAGGCCTCAGTCAGTGCAAGACTACCGTTCCGCCCTTTTCCGAAGGCACCAATCTGGAGGACTATCTCGATTGGGAGATGAAGATGGAGCGCATCTTTGAACTTCATGCGATCCCGGAACATAAGAAAGTCCAACTTGCAGTGGTCCATTTCACCGACTATGCCCTAATCTGGTGGAATCAGCAGATGGATCAATGCAGAAACACGCGTCCCATGTGGGCCGTGCTCCGCCTCTCTCGTGGTTTGATTTAACTACATCTATGCGTAGGACTTTTGTACCGGACTATTATTTTAGAGAATTGTATAGGAAGTTACATACTCTTGTACAGGGTTCTATGTCTGTAGATGAATATTATAGAAAACTAGAGATGGCAAAAATTAGGGCTAATGTACAGGAAGATGAGCCCGCATCTATGGCTCGTTTTCTTAACGGTTTAAACAGGGGTATTGCTTTAGCTGTTGAATTGCAGAATGCTACGACTCTGACCGACATGCTGCACAAGGCTCGGGTCATGGAGGAGTATCTGAAGTCCATTCCACCAATCCGGACACCTACCAGCGCACCACCAGCCTGGCGCAAGAACCCAGCCTACTCTCCACCGGCATGGAGGCCGATCATGTCAGAGCGCAAGGCCCTAGTCCCTGTTGCCGCCACCCCTTCTTCATCACAGACAAAAACGCCATCAACTCCCAGGCAGTTTATCAGCAACGTTACTTGCCACAAGTGTTCAGGCCGTGGCCACTACATGCGTGACTGTCCTAACATCCGGAAGGTATTATTGGGCCAAGATGGTGAGTACATAGCAGAAGACGATGAAGAGGAACCAACCATTGACCCTACACAGGAGTTGACTGACAGCACTCCGTCTGCACCAGTGGAGCAATTCGAGTTCCTTGAAGAATATCCATCTCAGAACTTGGTTACTCGCACTCTGACTACAGCTGCTGTCCCAGACACGTCCCAGCGGACAAACATCTTCCATGCCCGAACAAAGGTAAATGGAAAGTTATGTGTTCTAATTATTGATGGAGGGAGTTGTACTAACGTTGCTAGTGAGTATATGGTTGATAAGCTGCGCCTCCCTGTCATCAATCATCCACGTCCTTATCGGCTACAATGGCTCGACAGCTCAGACGGCTACAGAGTCACGAAGCAGGTAAGCGTACCATACGCTATCGGTAAGTTCGAATCCACGGTTTTATGTGATGTTCTGCCAATGGAGGCTTGTCACATTCTACTCGGACGACCATGGCTCTTTGACCTGAAGGCAACACATGATGGGGTCGCTAATACTTACTCGGTCTGCCATGAGGGCAAGATCCACACATTCCTACCCATGCCGCCGACTGAAGTGCGATCAGAAGCTGTTCGTATGAAGGAGTCAATCGCTAAATGGGAAGCTGAGAGGCGCCAAGCGAAGGGTAAGGGGAAAGAATTTGTAAAGGGTAGTAAGGCGAACTCTGATAAGCCTGATCAGGAAAAAGTTAGGAATAGTTGTTTTGCAACAAAAGGAGAGATAGGTCCAGTGTTAGACAGCAATGATGATGTACTGGTTTTAGTCTGTAAAGATAACTGTGCTAACCCTGACGATATCCCTCGGGATATCCCTACAGAAGTCGAATCTTTGTTGCAGGAATTTGCTGATGTTTTTCCAGACGAGTTGCCGCAGGGTCTGCCACCACTTCGAGGAATTGAACATCAGATTGACTTCATCCCTGGCACGCCTATACCAAATCGCCCTCGTACAAAGCAAATCCGGAGGAAACGAAGGAGCTGCAGGCGCAAATCGAAAAGTTTTTGGCGCATGGTCAGGTAAGGGAATCTCTAAGTCCTTGTGATGTACCTGTTATTCTAGTCCCTAAGAAAGAAGGTACATGGAGAATGTGTATGGATTGTAGAGCTGTAAATAAGATAACAATCAAGTATAGGCACCCTATCCCTAGGCTTGATGACATGTTAGAAGATTTGCATGGTTCTACTGTTTACACAAAAATAGATCTAACACAGGGCCATTATCAAATTCGCATGAGGGAAGGGGATGAATGGAAAACTGCTTTTAAAACTAAATTTGGTTTATATGAGTGGTTAGTCATGCCCTTTGGTCTCACAAATGCACCTAGTACTTTCATGAGGTTAATGAATCATGTGCTTAGAAAGTTTATAGGTAAATTTGTTGTTGTGTATTTTGATGATATTCTGATCTATTCCAGGGATTATGAATCGCATGTTGAACATATCCGTTTGGTTTTAATTGAATTGCGTGCAAATCAGTTATATGCCAAGATGCAAAAATGTACTTTTTGTGTTTCGGAAATTGTTTTTCTTGGGTTTGTAGTCTCTGCAGAAGGTGTCAAAGTTGATGATGCCAGGTGAAGGCCATTAGGGATTGGCCGCAGCCAACTTCGGCCGCCCAGGTTCGGTCATTCCATGGATTGGCTGGATTCTACAGACGGTTTGTGAAGGACTTTTCCACTAAAGACGCGCCTCTTAATGAATTGTGTAAAAAGAATGTTCCATTTGTGTGGGGCAGGCTCAGGAAAATGCCTTTACTGTACTTAAGCATGATCTCACTCATGCACCTGTTTTAGCATTACCTGATTTTGATAAAGTGTTTGAACTAAGGTGTGATGCATCAGGTGTTGGAATTGGCGCAGTGTTAATGCAGGAGAAGAAGCCTATCGCTTTTTCAGTGAGAAGCTTAAAGGAGCTGCTTTGAATTATCCTACATATGATAAAGAGCTCTATGCTGTTGTCCGTGCTTTTGAAACGTGGTCACATTATTTGATGTCTAAAGAATTTGTTGTTCATAGTGATCATGAGTCTCTTAAGCACTTAAAAGGACAAAATAAGTTAAATAGACGTCATGCAAAGTGGGTTAACTTTATTGAATCTTTTCCTTATATTATTAAGTATAAGAAAGGTAAGGATAATTTAGTTGCTGACGCTCTATCTCGAAGGTATGAAATTCTGACAATTCTTGATCATACTTTGTTAGGTTTCGCATACCTCAAGGATTTATATGCTTCTGATGTTGATTTTGCTGATTTGTATAAAGCATGTGAATCTGGTGCATTCCAAAAGTACTTTCGACGGGATGGTTTTCTGTTTAAGGAAAATAGGTTATGCATCCCTCGTAGTTCCACTAGGGAATTACTGGTTCGTGAAGCTCATAGTGGGGGGCTTATGGGTCATTTTGGTGTGCATAAAACACTTGAACTGTTGCATGAACACTTCTACTGGCCGCATATGCGCAAGGATGTACAGAATGTTTGCTCTCGATGCATTAATTGTTTGCAAGCTAAATCTACTTCTAAACCCCAGGGCTTTACACGCCTTTACCTGTACCTTCTGTACCTTGGACTGACATTTCTATGGATTTTATTCTAGGGCTTCCGAGGACGCAGAAAGGTAATGATTCTTTATTTGTCGTTGTTGATCGTTTCTCTAAAATGGCGCATTTTATTCCTTGCAGGAAATCAGATGATGCCAGACATGTAGCTGAGTTATTCTTTCAAGGTATTGTTCGGCTACATGGTATTCCGAGAACAATTGTCTCTGATCGCGACGTCAAATTCTTGAGTTATTTTTGGAAGACTTTGTGGTCCCGCCTCGGCATAAAACTGTTGTTTTCGACTACAAGTCATCCACAGACGGATGGTCAGACGGAAGTCACCAATCGAACCGTTGGCAACCTACTCAGGGCGTTGATTCAGAAGAACCTCAAGCGTTGGGAAGACATCTTACCGATTGCAGAGTTTGCATACAACTGAACCAAGCACTCCTCAACAGGGTTCTGTCCATTTGAAGTTGCCTACGGCTTTACTCCTTTGACGGTGATGGATCTCATTCCTTTACCGTCCAAAGAACAAGTTAATCCAGACGGTGCAAAGAAAGCTGAAGCTGTGCAACGCATACATGCTAAAGTTCAAGCTAATATGGAGAAAACTTATGCCAAAGCCGCCGCCAATGCAAACCAACGGCGCAAGGCTGTGAACTTTGAACCAGGCGACTGGGTTTGGGTTCACATGAGGAAGGAACGATTCCCTGCTGCGAGAAGGACCAAACTCCATCCAAGGGGCGATGGACCTTTTCAGATCGTTTCCAAGATTGGGCCTAATGCCTACAAACTCGACTTACCAGGTGAGTATGGTGTTAGTTCTTCCTTTAATGTTGCTGACTTGTCTCCTTTTGTTGATGACCAGGTTGCTAATTTGAGGACAAATCCTTTTCAACCAGGAGGGGATGATGAGGGCATCCAAAGTCAAGCAACAAGTCAAAGTCAAGATGCAAGTGATTCCGGAGAAGCTAAGGAGGATGTTCGAGTTCTACATAGAGGTCCTACAATGCTTCAGGATCCAAGTCCGTATCAGAGGGATCCACTTGTAGACATCACTGGGCCAATGACCAGAAGCAGAGCGAAGAAGGTTTGAGATGCACTCAACAACCTTGTTCAAGCTTGCCATCAGGATGCTCAGTTAATTGTAGAAGCCCACGCCTTGGAGGAAAATGGAGGAAATGTGCGATTTGCAACTCTTCTAACCATCTTTGAAGAAGAGGCGCAAATCATCAAGTCCTAATGAAGAAGAAGGCTGTTTCTTGAAGTCTTGAAGATGCCGGAAGGTTCTTGGACTTAAAAGAAACAAATTAATAAAGTTCCCTACAATTTGGGCCAACCCAAAACTCATGGACCAGTCCACAAGTTTCGGCCAGCCCAAAAGGAAGCAAGAGGAAGCCGCACAAGCAAGCTCAACGGCTAGCAACACAAGCCCAACGGCTAGCAAGCAAGACCAACGGCTAGTTGCCTAATTAGGGTTCTTTTCTTTAATTAATTAAGTTGTTTTTATTCTTTTAAGTTAGTTTCCAAAAAGGGTTCCCTTATTCATTTTGGAAGTAGAATTTTTATTCTTTTCCTTATTTTTTAGTTACAATTTTCGGCTGCCACTTGTTAAGGGTAAATCCGAAAATTGCTTTCCTTTTCTTACCATTCCTACTTCTTTCCGGGTTTGGTAATTGTAAAAGAAATTAACCTCTTGGTTAATTTCCAATTCTTTTCCTTATTATTTTCTTTCTTTTTTCGGCTGATTCCTTCCCTATAAATAGGGCAGCCATGCATAATAATATTCAGAGTATTCATATCATAAAACTTAGTGTTTGAGTACCCTCCTTTTATTGCTTTATGTATTTGCATGTCGTAGTTTACATAATTGCATAAAACTTAGCTAATTAGGTTCTTGCTCTACCTAATTATTCGCATGTTTCACATCTCTTGCTTGCACTTGGTTCGAATTTATAAACAAGTTAGCTAGGTTAGCTTTCCTTTGTTTCTTCTTAAATCCGAACGTGAGTTAGGGGTTTTTCGAGTCACTTAATCACAAGGTCCTTGGCAACATTATCCGCATGTGTACAACCGTCCACATCACGTTGTGGTCTCGGTTAGGAACTAAGTTGCTGTTCTCGACCACTAGTCATCCCTAAACGGATGGTCAGACTGAGGTGACCAACCGCACCGTAGGAAATCTACTGAGGGCGCTAATTAAGAAGAACTTGAAGAGTTGGGAACAAGTCTTGCCGATTGCAGAGTTTGCCTACAATCGCTCCAAGCATTCCTTAATAGGGTTTTCGCCTTTCGAAGTCGCCTACGGCTTCAACCTGCTAACAGTGATGGATTTACTGCCATTGCCCCTGAAGGATCAGACAAGTCTTGATGGAGCACAGAAAGCAGAAGCTGTTAAGCGGTTGCATGAGAAGGTTTGTCAGAATATAAAGAAGACGAATGCACGTAACGCCAAAGCTGCAAATCAAAGGCGTACGGCAGTGAGCTTTGAACCTGGTGATTGGGTTTGGGTTCACATGAGAAAGGAGAGGTTTCCAGCTGCCCGAAGGACGAAGTTACATCCCCGAGGCGATGGGCCCTTTCAAGTTATTGCTAAGATGGGGGATAACGCTTACAAGCTTGACTTACCAGGTGAGTATAGTGTTAGTACATCTTTTAATGTTACTGACTTGTCTCCGTTTAATTTTGACCAGGATCTTGATTCGAGGTCGAATCCTTTCCAACCGGGAGGGAATGATGAGGCCATCACCAACCCATCGATAAGTTCAAGTAGAGAGGATCTATAAGTTGAGGCAGAGGACTCGAGAAAGGAAGCAGAGCCTGTTCGTGTACTACATCGAGGCCCAGCTATGCTCCAGGACCCGAGCCCATACCAGAGAGATCCATTGGTAGATATCATTGGGCCAATGACACTCAGAAGGACAAGGAAACTCAAGGCCAACCTCGAGAACCTAGTCCAAGAGTGTTCCTGGCAATCCCAGATGGCATCCGAAGCACAAACCCCTGAAGATAAAGCCCAGAAGAGTCAGAAGGGTAAAATGGTCATTTTACTCACCATTTCCGAAAAGGGGTCTAAATTGAAGGATCATGAAGGAATGAAAGTTTGTAAAATTTGAGTTTCAGAAATGATTCCGGAAGCTTCCAGAAGCTTCCTACACTTTTCACAGACACGCTATTGAGTTTTGGGCCGAATCCCCTTGCAATCCACCTTCATAAATTCGGCCAGCCCAAACCAAGAGAAGGAGAGGAAATTCCGAAATTGGGAAGCCCAATTGAGAAGCCCAATCCGAAATTGTGAAGGGTTTTAATTAATGAGTTAGTTTGAGTTTACAACTTAAGTTAATTCTAGTAGTAGTTTTAATGAGAGTTCCTACTTAAACTCTTGTTGTATTTTAATCTTACTTTTATTCTTCTTATTTTTAAGATAATTTTTGGCTGAAATTATCCAATAATTCACCCGAATTATTATCTGTTAACAAACCTAGTTCCTTTAGGTTTGTTTCTTTTCAAGAGATCAATCTCTCGATTGATTTCTACTTCTTAGTTTTGATTCATTTCTACTTGTTATTTAGTATAGAATTTCGGCTAGGTTCACCCTTGTGAAATCCGAATCACTATCATCAACTAAACCTAGTTCTTTTAGGTTTCAGTTTGTAAGGAATCAATCTCTTGATTGAGTTCCAATTTTAAATGCTTTCTACTACTTTGTACTGAAGAATTCGGCTGCCTATAACTATAAATAGGGGTCCTCTTCTTCATTTTTCAACACACAATTTTGATTCAAGTAATAGAATAGTATAGTTTTATACTTCTTGAATCATTCTCTTATTTTGAGCTTTCGTAGTTTGCATGCTTTGTGAATTACTATAAGTTTAGAAACTATAGTTTTTTAGGTAATTGCTCTGCCTAGAATGCATGCTTTTGTTTCGACTCTTTTGTTCTTAAACTTGGTTCGATCTGCGTGTTTAAAATTAGCTTAGGTTAATTTTAGTAGACTGCCAAATCCGAGGTAGGGATTCTAGAGGTTAAGAGCTGTGTCTCGCAATTTCCAGACTTTCCTTGGCAAATATTCCGCATCATAAACTCCGGTCCACATCAGATCCCTTCTTGATCTCCCTTTTTGGATAGGATTTATAGTATTTTCCTACCTATTTTATTTGTTAATTTCATCCATATGCCATTCCAAGCGGTAAAAGAATTCAGCAACAACCAAAACCTAGTTCCTTTAGGTTTCAGGTCTGTGAGAAATCAATCTCTTGATTGGTTTCCAATTTTAATTCTTTTCCTAGTCTAATTAGGTTAGAATTTCGTTCACCCCTTTCCATAAAGGTGACTTAATTCATCCACCATTGTCCTTGCTCATTTAGGACTTTGTTTGTAAGAAAAATCCAATTCTGATTGGTTTCCACTTTTTCTGCTTTCAGTTATTCTTTTCCTATTGTAATTTGGACACCCCCATACCTATAAATAGGGGTGCCAACCATGAAATTCTTTTGTTGATTATTGATTAAGTTAGAATTTATACTTCTTCAATCACTCCTTTATTTTGGGCTTATGTAAT
This sequence comes from Leptodermis oblonga, assembly GCA_016801395.1. Lineage (NCBI taxonomy): Eukaryota > Viridiplantae > Streptophyta > Magnoliopsida > Gentianales > Rubiaceae > Leptodermis > Leptodermis oblonga. The sequence continues at coordinate 19,987,131 of CM028756.1, read as the reverse complement.
TTGCATGCTTGTTAATTGCTAAAAATCAAGAAACTATAGGCTAATAGATAATTGCTCTGTCTATTAATCAAAGCATTGTTTCGAATTCTAGTTTACTCCACTTGGTTTGAATTGCATGTTTAATTTACTTTGTAAGTTAGTAGTCTGCCGAATCCAAGGGTAAGGATTCTAGGGTTTAAGTGCAGTGTCCTGCATTCAGACTTTCCTTGGCACATTCCGCGTAGAGTTCTTTGTTTCCACAGCATTGGGAATCAGGGGTTTGCATCAGTTCCTTTTGGTGTACTTCTAATTTAAGCTATATTATTAAAATTTCTTATTGGAAAAGTGTTTTTCCAACTGAAAATCGAACCAAGTTCTTTTTTCCAAAAGATTTTTTGACTACTTTCCTATATAGTTTGTTCTTTGTGTGATTGCTTGCTTGCTTGTTACCTTTGCCCAGGATTTTGTGAAATTAATTGAGTATACAGGACTGAGGTAAAAGGCTAAGTGATCCAGCACATAAGGGTTGCCATCCCTAAGAGCGATACACAGGGTTGTGTGTAGTTTTTAGGAGGGCCATTCTAGGGGGACAAGGGATTAAGGTTACTCTGCTCACTTTTACAATTGCTCTTAGCAGGGATCTTTCTTGGTTACTAGGTATGTCAGGAGGAGAAGCACCCCCAGTTACGAATGCGCAACTCATGACTGCCATTGCGAATTTAACCAATCAATTCGCAGACCTCAAGGGCGAGGTCGATGAGATAAGGACCGCCCAGCAGGATCGGTTTGAGGAGGAGGAAGACATCCACACCCCACGGGCTGGCACTGATACAAAGCCCTTTGAAGGTCTAAGTAAAATGAAGAAGACATATGTGCCTTCTTTCAGCGGAGGTACGGACCCCAAAGAATACTTAGACTGGGAGATCAAGATGGAGCGAATCTTTGAGCTTCACTCAGTTCCCGAACACAAGAAGGCTCCACTCGCGGTGGTCAATTTCACCGAACATGCACTCGTTTGGTGGAATCATGAGTTGGACCAGAGGCGCAATACTAGGCCTATGCATGCACGTACGCAACCTATTTCGTGGTTTGATTTCACGACAGCGATGCGCAAGACTTTTGTACCTGCGTATTATTTTAGAGAATTGTATAGGAAGTTACACACTCTTGTACAGGGTTCTTTGTCTTTCGATGCTTATTATAAGAAATTAGAGATGGCTAAGATTAGGGCCAATGTAATAGAAGACGATGCCGCCATCATGGCGCGTTTTCTTAGTGGGCTTAATAGAGGGATAGCTTTAGCGGTAGAATTGCAGAATGCTACTAGTTTGACGGATATGCTACACAAAGCCAGGGTGATGGAAGAATACCTGAAGACGGTTCCACCCGCTAGGACGCCTGCCAGCGCCCCTTCTACTTTGAAAAAGAATCCGGTGTACACGCCAACACCTGCCAAGAAGCCGTTCAACCCTGAACGTAAAGCTATTCAATCTGCCCCAACCACCTCTTCTTCTTCAGCAGCTAAAACGCCAAGCACCCCCAGGTAGAGCATTTCGCAGATCACTTGTCATAGGTGTTCTGGCCGCGGGCATTACATACGGGACTGTCCTAACATCAGAAAAGTACTATTAGGGCAGGATGGTGAGTACATCTCAGAAGAAGAAGACAACGATGAAAAAGCCAATCGCATTCCAGAGTTGGCTGACAACAGCAAATCTGATACAGAGGAGAACATTCATCGCCCTGAAGATTATAGCCAGATGGCCATTGTGTCCTGATCCTTAACTACAGCTGTTGCCCAGGATGCTTCTCAACGGACCAACATTTTCCACACCAGGACCAAATTCAATGGAGGTGTATGCGTTCTGATAGTTGACGGCGGGAGCTGCACTAATGTCGCCAGTGAGTACATGGTTGAAAAACTCAAGCTCCCAACAGTTAACCCTCCACATCTGTACCGACTGCAATGGCTTGACAGCTCAGAAGGCTACAGAGTCACCAAGCAGGTACAAGTTACTTTCGCTATTGGTAAGTTCGAGGGACAGGTTACTTGTGATGTGCTCCCTATGGAGGCGTGTCACATTCTGCTCGGATGACCATGGCTTTTTGACATGAAGGCTACACATGACGGGGTTGCTAATACCTACTCAATTTGCCAAAGGGGCAAGATCCATACCTTTTTACCTCTCTCTCCACAGGAAGTTCGTGCTGAATCCGTCAGGATGAAGGACAAGATCACCGCATGGGCAGCTGTAAAGCGACAAGACAAGGGAAAGCGTAAACAAATTGTAAAGAGTAGTAGTAAGGCGAACTCTGATAAGCCTTCAGGAAAAGATACTAGTCGTGGCATTTTTGCCGCAGTGGGGGAAGTCGAACAAGTGTTAAGGGGAAATGGTTGTATCTTTGTACTTATTGCTAAGGATGATTCCACTAACCTTGACGACGTCCCAAGTGATCTCCCTATGGAAGTCAAGTTTCTTTTGCAGGAATATGAAGATGTGTTTCCTGAAGAGCTGCCGACATGAGTGCCCCCTGTTCATGGAATTGAGCATCAGATTGACTTCGTGCCTGGCTCATCAATTCCAAACCACCCGGCGTACAAAGCAAATCCGGAGGAAACAAATGAGCTGAAACGTCAGGTTGACAAACTTTTAGGTAATGGTCAGGTAAGGGAATCTTTAAGCCCTTGTGCAGTACCTGTTATTCTTTTTCCAAAAAAAGATTGTACTTGGAGAATGTGCATGGATTGTAAAGCTGTTAATAAAATCACCATTAAGTATAGGCATCCTATCCCTAGGCTTGATGACATGCTAGAAGATTTATATGGCTCTACTATTTACACGAAAATAGATCTAACACAAGGCTATCATCAAATAAGAATGAAAGAAGGAGATGAATGGAAAACTGCTTTTAAAACTAAATTTGGTTTGTATGAGTGGTTAGTTATGCCGTTCGGCCTCACAAATGCACCTAGTACTTTCACGCGACTAATGAATCATGTGCTTAGGAAGTTTATAGGGAAATTTATTGTGGTTTATTTTGATGATATTCTGATCTATAGTCGAAGCATGCCTGAACACATAGAGCACATTAAGTTGGTATTAATTGAGTTACGTGATAATAATTATATGCCAATATTAAAAAGTGTACATTCTGTGAGGAGGAAGTTGTCTTTCTTGGGTTTGTTGTTTCGAAGGATGGTGTCAAGGTTGATGACACAAAGGTGAAAGCCATTCATGAATGGCCTACTCCCACCTCGGCCTCGCAGGTAAGATCGTTCGATGGGTTAGCTAGTTTTTACCAGAGGTTCGTGAAGGACTTCTCAACTAAGGCCGCACCCCTCAATGAATTGTGTAAGAAGAATGTTCCATTTTTGTTGGGTCAGGCACAGGAAAACGCCTTCACTGTTCTTAAGCATGATCTCACTCATGCTCCTATTTTAGCATTACCTGATTTTGATAGAGTTTTTGAACTAATGTGTGATGCTTCAGGATTTTGGTATAGGTACTGTTTTAATGCAGGAGGGAAAACCTATTGCCTACTTTAGTGAGAAACTCAAGGGAGCTGCCTTAAATTATCCGACATATAATAAGGAGCTCTACGCCGTGGTATGGGCATTACGCCTTGATTCTGGGAGAATTATTTGATAGTTAAATTGTGAGGTTTATTCCTTTTAATTCTCCTTTTCACATTACTTTGCTATATTGAGCTTGTGTAATTTTTGCATGTTAAATTAATCAAGTTCTGAATTTTAGAAGGGTTTAGGTAATACTCCACCTAAATTTCTGTTGATTCATCTCTTAAAAATCAGATTAGTTTTGATTAAAGTAGCTTAGTTCTCACTTAATTAATCTGGGGTATTTTCGAGTTTCAAGTGAGTATTTGTAAACCAGTATTGTTTGACTTTCTTTGGCAACTTTCTGCACGACGGAGTTCTTCACCGAACTGCTCACATCAGTTTTGAAAATATAGGAGATTCAATATGAATTTTCACGAGTGATGACCTTACTATTAAGTTTCCTTGATAACAAGCATTGCACAAAAATTCATTATGAATTGTCATGGGTGATGACCTTACTATTAATTTGCCTTGAGATCAAGCATTGCACAAGAATTCATTGAATTGAAGAATCTTCTGGCCCGTCAATGAATGACTATAAGAATTCTTTATTTTATTCACATCATTATAGAACCGGGTTGGCCTAACCGATCGTGCCATAATAAACTCATTAGTGAACGTCTGGTTTACTGTTGCATAAATTTCTATTCTAGTAATATATGTGTAGTATAAGAAGGTAACTTTTTTAGTAAAAGTTTCTTTTCAAAATTAGGATACAGAACAATAAATTACCTTTATTCCCTAATTGCCCTAAATCAATCAAATCGCTTAACTCTTTTCTACCAATATACCGTTCATCTCTTTTGTGTACAGCAGAACCACCTTCACCATCACTGAACTCAGGCCAAAAATCCTCGAAAAAAAAGTTAGAATAATAAGTATTGTGGGAGAGAAAGAATAATAGTTAGAATAATAAAGGGTAGATTAGAAAATTGTTTAAAATTGTTCTAGCAGCTAATTTTTGCTCTGGCAATAACACCATCCTATTTCTTATCCCTATGTGCAATATGTTGTAGCACTATGTTCTGGACATAATGCTCTTTGTCATTGCTTATTGAAATGTTTATTTTTATCACAAAAGTAAACTTTCAATAATGTATTTATTTTAGTATAATATTTATAAATTACAAAAAATATTAAAATCATAAACTAACAATAAATATTATTATTAGAAAGCATCCAATTAAATTAAATTATATCAAAATCAATAAAGTAACTAAAAAATAATTCCACAACATCATTACAATAAAAGTTGGCTTTATCTTTTATCTTTTTTTTCGTTTGATTCTTGATAGAAAGTAGCTAAATATTTGGTGAACAACAGGTACATCACAAATGGTCTTTCATGCCACAACGATAACATGGCTATATATTCAATTTTCTTTTTATTTTCATCTTTCTTGTCACAACCCTCCCACTTCTGGTGGTGAGTTATAATTTATACTATATGATTTTTCTCCCACTTCTGGTGGTAAATTAAACATATTTGAATAACCATGATTACAGTAGTTATCAGCCCACACCAATGATTGCGATTTTGTGCATTGTATGAATGCAAAACTATCACATTTACTTCAGAGAAGGGAACCTTTATATATTTTAGGAATTTATGATTACAACATTAACTTCAAAAAATTGAGTATTTCACGCATAATAAGGGTGCATAGCTGTCATATTTACTTCAGGAAATGGAGCAGCTTTATTGAACGAGACTCGTGAGTTTCTCAAAAAAAATCATCATTTTGTTTAGTGGCAGAAAGAAGTATCAAATAAATAATAATTCAAAATAACCATTGTTGAACAATCATATCTGTCTTTCAAATTTGTCAACGGGACAAATTGATATTTTGCAATCAAGTGCCCATATTTCAGCACAAATGTATCAAATCCACTATTTCAATTGTAATTTTCAATTATGTGGGAAAATGCATACAGATGTAAAGCATCAAAATATACATTATAATATAAATCATGTGATGCAATCAAAAAATATCAAAAATATATAATTTATGAGTACAACTTTCATGGGATAAAACTATTATAACTTGTGTGAAAACATGTTATCAAAACTCGCTCACAATGATTTAATTCACCAAAATAGAAAATTAAACATATCACACAAAATTTTTTAAAGCACATAATAGTTTATTGCTTGTAGCCATGTTCATCATGTATATATATATATATATATTCAAATAAATACATACCTCATAATCAGGTAACCTGTGACTAAAAATGTTATTTTTTCAAAAGTGAAAGACCTAAAGTAAACATTTTGAATGTAAACAACCAAAAAGAAATTAATAAAAATGTAAAGTGCTAAAATATACTCTGTCCGTTCTATTCGAAAAGTCCACTCTAAAATTTTTTTTTTTTTCAATAGAAGAATCTACTTTTAAATTTTTACCTTTTCCTACCCTTACTAATATAATAATGTGTGGTCTACAATTAGCTCATACTTAATAAGGAAGGATAGGAATGGAATAAAGACTGTCAAATTAGTTATTTTAGGTGTAGTACCTTGACATTCACAATAATCGTACATGGTCATAATGGACTCTTCATAATAAGTTGTACATGGTCATAGTTAGGGGCGATATCGAGCCGAGTTAAGCCCGAACATCAGTGTGTTCGAGCTCGTCTCGGCTAATTTTTCCAAGGCTCAAGCTCGGCTCGGTCCCCGGAAATCACCGTTCTTTTCCCTTTCTAATAAATTTTGTACTACTTTATGAAAATTTTTTATTTATATTCACATTATAGGCTATGAAAATTAATAATTGCTCATTGGCCCCGCCAAGAAGGCTGGTACAACATGATGCCCTTCTGCTCCTATTATAAAGAAGCTTCATGTCCCAAATGTTGTCTTGAGGCGATGTGAGATGATGAAATCCACAGGAAAAAGAGAAAAGGAAAACATTTAATTGTATCTTGCAGGAATCAAACTCGCCTGAGGCAAATAAGAGTCATTTTTGTCCAATTTAACTTACCACTAAGCTAAGTATACTCGCGTGTTTAACACTATAATTGAAAGTAAATATATATTGTTTCCTTTTAAAACTTGTGGGTTTTTAAAACCTACTAATGTTCTCTCTTCGAACAAACTTTTTATCGAACTGTTCACGAACGTAATCGAGATTTTATCCTCCTTATGCATTTATTGTTCATTTGTTAATCGAGACTAAAATTTTATTCGTGATCGTTTATTAATAAATAAACGATATCTAACCGAGCCTTTAACAAGTCAATCCCGAGCTTGTTCGTTACGTTCAAGTTCATTCTCAGCTAGTCATAGTGAATTTTAACGTAACTGAGGGGGCATATTTTAAATGTGAGAGACTTAAAAATTTATTTTTAAATACATGGGAGAAATTCCTGTTGTTTCTCCCATATTTATGTTGTGGTGATCCGAAAATTTTCCTCCACTCAAATGCGCAAATATTATTTAAACAAATAATGTAACCAAACATGATTTACTCATTTTCTTTGTGCCAACATTATACTCACATTAACAAACGTTTTCCAACACATCTTTAGAAAAGTATACTTTGCTCCAGAAGAAAATTCTAATTATTCTGATTCAATTCGTTACTCCCTACATAACTCTGTTTCAAACATTGACCCAAACTATTTGAATTGCAGTAATGGAAATGAAGATAATTGTAAAATTATTCTTCATCATCTATCGTTCCTACGTTGAAAATACACAACTAAACGATATAAGGGGTGTTTAGTAAAAATTTCTCAATGGAAATGGTGATGAGAATAATTGAGGAGTAAATAGCAACAAGAATGATTGAGGAGTCAATTGTGCTTGGTTGAAATTGTGTAATGGGTAGCAGTGTTCAATATTTGGGTTGGACCGAAAACCGACCAAATTTGAATTAGTCAAATTTGATTCTTTTTTTTCAAATTTTGATTAGGTGTGGTCTTCAAACCGAATTCCAAATTAGGTTTGCAAATCCGTTTTTGAATTGGGGTTCCAATTTGAACGAACCGAAAATTGAATTCAATATATATTTGTATTATATATCTTTAAAAATTTTAAATATTATGAAAAGATTATGAACTCTGTAGAAATAATATTTCTTGTAGTTGCAAACAATTGTTGTTTTTTGTGCTTTGCAATTTTTAGTTTGTGACTGTGTCAAGAATATCATATTTTGAATTGCATTGTACTAGAGTTTCTCAATTTATAACATATTTAATTATTAGAATAGGTAGGATGAAAATGAATGATATTTTGATGTATTAAGTTGTAATATAATTTTTGCCACTAGTACTTACTGCAAGTCTGCCGCCAACAAATTTTAATTTGCAAAAATAATTCATTGGAGCATAATTTATTTTGGATTTTTTAAACTAATTCGAATACGAACCGAAAACCGAATTCCGATTCGGTTTGGTTTCGGTGCGATTTTTCTAAGTTTAATTTAAATTCAATTTGGTTTTCCAATTGGGCTTTAAAAAAATTAATTTGAGGAAACCGAAGAACCCGTATACCGAATCGATGAACACCCCTAGTAATGGGTATCATTGTGATTGATGATGCTTGGTTTAACTCAACATTAGCCATGACAATCAGTTAAAATTTTGGTTTTACAATTCTCACTATATGAAGAAAACAACTAAATATAAAAAAGTAAAAAATTAATAGAATAAGAGAAAATTTGTAGAGAGAAAATGGAATAATAAAGGTACAAAGAGAGTAAAATGATAGATGTAGAAAACAGACTGAAGTTAATGAGGCTAAGGCAAAGCATTCCCTTGCCTTGGTGAATGAGTTCGAGTTCTGGCGGCAAAAGGCAAGGATGAGGTGGTTCAAAGAAGGGGATGCCAATACAAAGTTTTTCCATTCCACTAGAAAGAGAAAGAGAGAAGATATAGATAAGTAAAAATAATTGAGAAGAGAGAGAAAGTAAAATCATAGATATAGGGAGAGAAAGTGAGATGAGAGATGAAGAAAAAAAAAGTTGAGGGAGAAAATTAAAGGATAAATGTAGAGAGAGAAAGTAAATGGAGAGATATAAACCAGTGAAAAAATAACGTAGAGAGAGAAAAATAAGATAAATGTAGAGAGAGAAAGTAAAATGAGAGATTTAGATAGAGAAAGTGAGATGAAAAATAGAGATAAATGAAAAAATAAGGTAGAGAGAGGAAGTGAGATAATAAAGGTAGAGAGGTAACAAAATTAAATAATAAAGGTTGAGAGAGAAAGTAAAACAAGAGATGCAGAGAAAGAGAAAATTAAATAATAAAGTTAGAGAGTGAAAGCAAAAAAGAGACACATAGAGAAAGGAAATTAAATGAAAAAATGTAGAAGGATAGAGAGGAGAGAGAGAAAATGCAGAGAGAGAATGTGAAATAATAAAATTACAGAGATAAAATAAAATAAGAGATGTAGAAAGAGAAAGTGGGATAATAAAGGTAGGATAAAGTTAGAGAGAGAAACTAAAATATAGAGAGGGAAGGTAAAAGATAGAGTGAGAAGTGAATGAGAGAAGTAGAAAGCGAAGTGAAATAATCGAGTAGAGAGAGAAAATGAGAGAATCAAGGTAGAGAGAGAAAATGGGAAAATGAATAGAAAGATAAAATAAGAAGATAAATGCAGAGAGACAAAGAAAGATAATACAGGCAATGAGAGAAATGGTAATAATAGAAGTAAATGCTTTCTTGGTAAGAAAATATTGCTCACTACCTTCTTAATGGGATTTGCAAATACCATTGAGGGGTTGGTATTTGAAATAAAGGAGTGATTGAGGATTTTAACTTCCATTGTCCCCAACCAAACATCATCAATGAGATTCATTCCTAAACTCTGTTCTTTTCCATTCCATTCAAGAAAAAATCATAACTTTTTAATCTAAAATTTTACCTAAAGAAACGACATCATTTTTTACTAAATTCAAATTTTAAAATTTTCTCTAAATCTCCCCTCACATAAATTCAAAAAATAACATAATCATTACATTTTTTCTTCTCTTTCTAGTTCAGTCACTAAAAGAACAGAGCCTTAGTAATTTCATTGCTCCCTTCTACTACCCCGAGCCCAAACTAAGCGCCCCTAAGATCAACTACTAAGATAACCACTGAATATGCGTGTACCCATTAAAAATTAAAATAAAATAAAAATAAAAATAAAACATGGTTAGACATAGTTTATATTCATCTCAGCTTTTTCACAATGTTCTCTTCACTTTTTTCTTTCTCACCTCACACTCGAAGGATTGTCTTCAAAATCGTTTTTCAACAAGGTTTATGAGAGTAAACATTTGAAAATGAGTCTAGAATTTTCTTTAACTCTCTTACTCTCTATGCATGATATATATATTTTTTGTATAAATTTCGAATTTATAATTCTTGAACATAAAGAATGAACCAACAGAGACATATGGTCGAGGAATGATGTAATAATGTAAAACTATATAAATTTCGAATTTATAATTCTTGAACATAAAGAATGAACCAACAGAGACATATGGTCGAGGAATGATAATAATGTAAAACTATCGCTTATACTTGATTCTTAAAGAATGATGATGTACTCATGTAAAACTATCGCTTATACTTGAAAGAATGAGGTTTGTTTTCCAGAAACGGAAGTGTTCTTCCTTATTAACAATGTATTTTGTTGCTTCTATTACTATAAAACCAAACATTAAAAAAAGAAAGCAATTCCATTTCCATTATTTTGTACTTCATTTATCCGATTTTTTTACCCAAATATTCATATAGGGACCATATAAATACCAAAACAAACCAAAAAAAATTGAATTTCCCAAACTATAGAAAACGAAGTTGGGAGATCCGTTTTCATTTCAAAAAAAAAAAAAATTTTTGCAGAAAACGAATTCATAGAATTAGTTTCTTGCTGGATTTTTTTTTTAAAATTTTAATTGTAAAAAGTGTTTAAAAAGTTTTGGTAGAAAACGAAGGGATTTCGTTTTCTACCAAAACTTTTTAAACATTTTTTACAATTAGTTATATAATTATATGTAAAGTAATGTAAAAATAATTAAATAACTGTTTTGTAATGTAAAAAATAACTAAATAATTATTTTGTAATTGAAAACGAGTTCACCAAAATCGTTGTTAAGTTTTTATACATTTTGAAATATAAATATTTTTTAATGTAAAACGAATTAAGGTGATTCGAAATGGACACCTGTAATTCATTTTTCAATTTTTTGTGGAACAAAGACAAGACGTAATTTATATAACTGAAAATCTAATTTGTAATTGGATATATATTTTAAATAAATTTTTTTTTTGTGTTAAATATTTATCGATAATTTATACATTTTTTTGAAAATATTTAATTTAAAATGAATGATATAAAACACGAACTTATGTTTTAATAATAAAATTATTTTTAATATAAGTTATATAATTTAATAAATAAAATTAATTTCAAAATAAGTAAAATAATTTTACTTAAATAATACAAAATAATCTAACGAATTCACTGAATTCGTTTTCTACTGAAATCTACTTAAAACGAATCTCGAGAATTCGTTTTCTACTGAAATTGTTTTAAAATTTTTTAAAATAAAATTAATTTTATGTAAAGTAATGTAAAAAATAAGTAAATAATTATTTTGAAAACGAATTCCATGAATTTGTTTCTTCCTTTTTTATTCTTTATTAATTTCATGAAATTTGTTTATTCCTTTTTTGTTTTTAATTAATTTCATTAAGAAACGAATTCCACTAAAATTATTTTTAAAATAAAATTTAAAAATTATATTTAAACAAATTTAAAAAAAATTAAATAATTATTTTAATTAAAAACGGTTCACCAACATGTTTCTAAGTTTTTATTCATTTTAAAAAAATAAATATTATTTAATGAAAAATGAATTTTAGGGTTTTCGAAACGAACCCCCGTAAATCGTTTTTGAATTGTTATAAAAAAAAAGCAAAACATAATTATGTAACTGAAATTTTAATTTGTAATTCAATAAAATTTTAGAGGCAGTAATTTACGGTATTTTTTGAAATACATAAAATCTCTGTATAAATGACTTTGGGGAATTTATTTATCTTTGAAAATTTAGTCACGCATTTATGTTTTAAAAATAATTAATTCCGTTAAAAACAAAACTCATAAATTCGTTTATCTCGAAAAGAAATAACATTAGACCGATATTGATGTTTTCATTTTTAATTGTTTTTAGTTTAAATGAGCTTGCATAGGGAATACTAGTGGAATTAGGCAGCGCTATCGCCGCGCCTTTGATATAGAAAATGGAGAGAATAAAGAAGACAAAGGTAATTAACCACCATTTCAAAAAATGCCGTAAATTGCTTCCTCTAAAATTTTATTAAATTACAAATTAAAATTTCAATTATATAATTATATTTTACCTTTTTTTCATAACAACTCAAAAACGATTTACTGGAGGTTCTTTTGAATTAATGAAATTAACAAAAAAACAAAAAAGGAAAAAATTAATTTCATGAAGAAATGAATTCCATGCTTAATGAAATTAATAAAAAAACAAAACAGTTGAAAACGAATTCCATGAATTCATTTCTTCAAGTTTTTTTTTTTTTTTTGTTATTTTTTAAGGAAACGAAGTTGGGAAATTTGTTTTCATCAACTTCGTCTTTTGTATTTTGGAAATGAAAAAAAAAATTGTCTATTTTGATAATTTTTAGTCCCAATATGAATATTGGGGAAAAAACCCTCATTTATCCTATTAAAAAAATCCATTTTGTAATAATATTTTTAATAAAAAAATAAAACTTAAAATTAAAATTAAAATTAAAAATTCTTTGTATGGAACCGAGGTAATTTACATTTACCCAGAACTCAAACAATATCTATAGACTGTACACTTCAAATCTAGATAAGAGATGAACTGAAACTCATTCGCATTATTCAGAACCTGTCACCAGCGATGAGATTTTCCAGAGGAGAAGCAAACACTAAACAAACAACATATCATGAAAGCACCATTCATTTAGAATTGTGGTTGCCTGCTCCTATGCATTGGAGAACAGATTCAGTGGCAGGCAAACTTAGGGCAGACCTTAAGAGGCGCACTACTAAATAGGTTTCACCATATCAGTTACACAAGTTTGTACACTTACTAGCCATTAACTTACAGGAATTATATTTTATGAAAGGAATGAATAGAGTTCCAATTCATTTTGTGCAACATCTCATGATCACGGGAAGCCCTTTAGAGGATCGGCTGTTTTACCAGATCTAGCATCGGTCCATGCTTTTGCAATTGTTCGCTTCATCTCATCATCACCTTCCTCATACATGTTCTGCAAACAATCAAAAATTGATAAAAGGAAACTAAGCAACAACAAAATTAACTGTCGGTAGAAATAGTCTTCACCTTCATCAAGTCCATTATGCCAGCCATTGGATCACGTTCCTTCTCCAAATTTGGCTTAAGCTGCAGCATCAAAGATGAAGAATTTCATAAATAAAATCAAATACAAATAAACTATTGAAAATCTCTACCAACTTGAAGATAGGATCATGGAACAGTTACCTTATCTTCTTTGAAATGCAGATCCAGCCAATTTTCTTTAGAAGCTTTGACCAAAGTGACGATAACCCTTGTTGGCTTCACCACCACTTTACATTTTTCAGGTACAATTTCCTTATTCACTTTAGGTACAGCACATCGATAATTCTTTCCACCAACTTCATGAAATTTCAGGTCAAAAGACATTTTCTTGAAGTCAGCCTCAATTTTTTCCTGGTCAACTCCTTCCAAAGGCACATAAATCTACAATACACATCAGTTAACGTAAGCATTTTCTCTCGAAGCCCAAGATAAACCAATGACACATTACCCTCCAATGATTGCAACGTTCTACTCCAGATGTACATTATCCTCACCATCAATGCATCTTGATGATGTGCCGAAGTGCTAGCAGGTGAAGATACCATCTCTAAGACCGCAACAGGGACTTACCTTCACTTTCTCATCATCCTGATCCCAACTGAAGGATCCTAGTGTTGTGTAGTTTGGGACAATGTTTGAAACAGCCTTTGGAGGGGCAGCTATTGGTTTGGGAACTGGTGAGCGTTCCATTGGAGCAGAAAGTTTTGATTTCTGTACAAGAGGCAGATTAAAAGGCTTGGAAGTATTAACAGTTCACAAAAGTTAACTTGCATCCCAATTCAAATGAGCAGAATGTTTTGATTTTTGTACAACAAAAAGTAGATTAAAAAGGTTTGGAAGCGTTAATAGTTCATACAAGATAACTCCATTCCAACCCAAATGAGCTACTAACAACTGGTTCAAACAGATAATATGGAAATAAAGCTTGCATGTCACACACAACACATGGAAATTTGCAATACTGCTTCAGCTTTCATCTTGAAACCACTAAGTCACACAGAGTCCATTGCCCATCATCCACGTTCATTTATTGACAATGAATCATAGTAAGGACGATCCCACTGAGGCAACCTCAACAACAAATCAAGTTAAAATCATGTTTACACTCCATAGATACAATTGAATAGGAAAATAAACAAGAAAACAAAGAAGAGATATAAAAGTTTCTCTTTTAGAGAGAGCAGTATAACTACAAAATGGGGGAAGGACCTATGTGGGTGGCTATCTTTAACACGACACGAACCTAACACATTATAAGCTGATTCAACCACACGGACACAACCCTTACTTATCTCATGCTAATCACTAAAAGGCAACTTTTACTTTTATCATCCCCATCCATGCTATTTATCTGACTCTCTTGAAAATTTACACATTTTGCAACCACTTTTTTGTTATCGACATTGGTCCTTTACAAATTTTTTATCCAAAATATTGATCATCATCAATGCTGATCGGAAAACATTCCAATAATCAACCCCATCCACTTTACAAGGGTATATTTGGCCAGGAAAACCTCCATTTTATTCATGAAACTCACCGTCCAAACCAATTATACCATACTATACTATACCTAACTCCAGACCTCACATGATGCTAGAATACAAGACTCAAAACACCCATTCTTTAACATAATAGCTGCAGTAGCATTGATTCAGAGGGGAAGATAATAAACAATTACCTAAAACTCTCATGGGAGAAACAAACTCTTCATCCATAGCAAAGATCAAGGGAAGTAATCCATCAGTTTCTTTAGCAAATATAGACATCAGACAAGCTGACTTTCAGATGTATGATTTTTGAATTTCACGCCAATTTCTTTTGGCTGGGAAAAGATACAAAAACATGAATTTTAACAGATATGTAAAAGGAGATGCAGTCATCATATTGAACATCTACTACAGTAATAATATCAAACATTTCAGGAGATGAAACTAGGGGTGGCAAAAAAATCCACTAACCCAAAAACCGCCAAAACCCATTGGGTATCATGAAACACAGCAAAGTCCACATTCTATGAAAACACGAGCCAATTGCCTTATTTATCAAAGTTATATTCACTACAAGGAAAGACCCCAAGAATGACTTCAATTAGTTTGTTCCCAATCAACTACGCAATGAGCAATTAAAGACCAACCCCTTTTGGATAACCATCAAAGTTTATGGAACTCTATCAAACAATCATTCTGCTTTTTTTCCTAGCGATTATCCATCCCCACTAGCAACATAAAGATTTCAACACGAAACAATCGTTAGACCGCAAAAAGAGAAGAAGAAAAGACTATCCTGAAGCAGGAGGAAAAGAAAAGGGCAATACTAAGATTTGACCCCGGCCAGAAACTTGTTGAATTTCTTCAACCTCCTAAGTTCACCACGAACAACATTCGAGGGAACATTTTCAAAGCAGAAAAAATATACATAAGAAGCTAGTAAAAATTTGAAAAAGAAAACACATCTGCATTGCTCTTCATCATACAGGACTAAAAAGCCATGTAAACAATCGTTCAACCACAAGTAATCGATAATAATCCCACTGCAAAAACATAAACAAAGAGAATTGAAGTGTTAAAAGAGTAGACCTTTTCCAAGTTGACAATCTCAGCAGAAAGCAAAGAAACAACGCGAGGCCTTTTTGCAATACTTTGGAGATGCCTAAGTTCCTCCAAGTCCAATGCAATTTCTTCCGCCATGTATGCTTCTTCCCACCACTTCACCGCGGAAGGCTTAAATTTTTTCTTGCGGGTTGCACGCACGAGAGAAAGAGCGACAGCGCACACAAGTCGCTATAGAAGGTAATGGAAAGCAAATGCAAAAAGCGTTTGAGAAGTTTGTAGTACAAAATTTTAGGGGCCGCTTGGTTCGTAGGGGAATGAGAATGGGAATGGGAATGATAATAGTGGGGAATGATAGTAGAGGGAATGATGTAGAGGGAATGATAGATGGTGTTTGGTTCACAAATAAACTTTTTAGGATTAAAATTTATTTTTTTTTTTTACATTTAAATTTTGATATATTATAAACTATTTGTGTTAAAATATATTATAATGATGAATTTTAGCACTTAAAATTTTTAAAAATAAAAAATACACACAAAAGGAGGAAATCAAACCCATACCCCCCAATATGCTAGGATATGGAGGATTCCCTCAAGGAGGGAATCAAACCCATACCCCAATCTATCCAAACAACAACTTTCATTTCCATACCCATTCCATTCCCATTCCATAGTCCCAAAACCCCAAACCAAGCAGCCCCTTAGTCGTAAAAGAAGCTTGTAGAAGGTCTGCTAATGGGCCATACCCTAGTGGGCTTTCCTCCAGGGCTTCTTTTTCTTTGCTAGGCGCGAAGGTGTCTATCTGTTATCCGAAGAATTTAGAAAATAATTAGATAAGAAAGAATAAATTGAGAGAAAGAATTTACCCATTTGGTTTACAAGTATTCTGGTCAATGAAAGTAATATCATTTCTCAATTTTAAATTTTTTTGTTTGGAATTCATTTTAATTTGTCGAGAAAGGAAAATAATTCCACGATGCAAGGAAAATATGTGTTATTTTTCTGAAAAAAAGAAATCCTCGTTCTAATATGATATTCTTTTTCCCCGGGTCACAAATTTTTATAAAATACATTCACTACCCTTACTCTTATTTATTTTCATATATTTTATATTTTTGTAATATCAATCACAAAATGAAAAAAAATTATAAAATGCAAAAAAGGAATTATATATATTTTTTTTCATGAAAAGGGTAAAAGATTATCTGTATGTATAAAAGTGTTATGTCTAATTGGTTGCAACTAATCGTCCACAATATCACAATTTACTTTAGTATATATTGTATCTAACTAAATTTTATTTTTTTAAATTTTATATTCAAATATATAAGTGGACAGTTCCTAAAATTGAAATCAATATCGATTAGGCACATTTGAAAATTTGGCCTAAAAGAAGTAGTAAAAAATACTGATGAATCAAATTCATTAGATAATGAAGAAGTACTAATGAATTTATTACAGGAAAAAGACATTCGTTCCTATAGAAATACTCTTAGATTCATTCATATTGGACTTGTGCAAATTGCATTTAAACCTTTGACATTAGAATGATTACCAGAAAGCTTTATAGCAACTTTAAGAGATGGTAGAAATTTAAATTGGAAATAATCATTAATGGGAGTAATACAATCCAGCTTAGCTTATGGACCAGTATATTTTAATGCATATCCAAATTTATCGCTTTTATTTACTGATGTTAATATACTTAAAGCTTTAACATTAAATGTTAAAACAAATGGTTATAACTACGAACATGGTTCAGAATTAATATGTATATGTTATCGGATTTATTATAAGCCAGTATATATGCTTAATCCTGATTATAAAATAAGGGAAAAAGATTTTAAATGAAACTGTAGTTATTGAATCAAATTTCAGTAAATCAAAAATAATGACTAGAAGGACTATAAAATGGGATGAAATCCCTATTCCTCAGCATTGGAAGATAACACAGGTGGCTAAAAGCCAACCTAGAACTGAGCATAATGTTCAAAACATTGTACAGACTCCTGAAGGAGATATTTACATACAGATGGGTTATACTCCATCTTTTTCAGAAAAGGCTTTGGGATATTCCCATACATCTGGATTGTCTAGATCAGCCTCTGTCAGATCATTTATTTCTCCTTTCATAGAGGAAGTAGATAATATTCCACCAAGAAGTTCTACTTCTCATTTACATGGTGAGAAAAATCACCATGATACATATTTTCATACTGCAGAAATTATTTCAGTCATTTAAGTGGTGAGAAAAATCACCATAATGTTCCTTTTGATACTACACCAAATACCAGCAATTTACACCAAAAACCCCTCATGATGCTTCATGTTCTTATATTCGTGATTATATTCCACCCAAAAATTTTAGTCACGAGGATGATTATCATAAAATTTCAAGTGATGAGAAAAACCGTCATGTTGATTTAAAAAAATAAACAGAATATTGTTAATGGTGTTTATAATACAAAAGAAGCGCATATAACTGAATCTGAAATGAATTTTTCTATATGAATAATACAAAGATTGATTTTCTAAAAGGCTCTCTAGCCAGACAGAAGGTAAAGGCTGAATTTAGCTTCCCAAGATGGGAACCATTTAGGAAATGGTTCTTCCCATCTTTGTCTAATGAAGAAAAAGAATATATTCAAGAAGAATTTTATAAATTCTTATCAGAAAAAACAAATTTTATTTCCTTTTGTGCTATGGTTTGTTTCAAATTATATTGAGCCATATATTTATGTTATAGAAAGAGATTATAAATTGTCTAATGGTAATATCTTGAAAGAAGTATTTCCTCCACAACAGTCTTTTCAAATTGAAAAGGACAAAAAGATATTAAATTTTAATGCTTTCTCTAAATTATTTGAGGAAGGCACATTGTCTATTACTTTTAAACATATTAATAAGATCATAGAACAACAGAATTATACAAATATATATTTAAATGTTCTAGGTGAACAGATTATATCATTACATGATAGGATTGATAAACTTATAAATAAAAATACTTATATAGCAAGTAGCTTCGGTGGTAGTTCAGGAGTAATAGCCTCTCCTAGTCTTCAAGCTCCACCTGAAATAAAATATTTTAAGTTCAAATCAATGGCAGATCAAGAAATATTACTAGATAATAAATTTAAAGGTTTAAAATTAAACACTTTAGAAGAAGAGTTTTCTAAGCAAATAAATGAAGATGCTGATTATAAAAAAATTATAAATGATGAAATAAATAAATTGAGTAAATTTGCTGATAGACCAACTCAAAGGATAAATTATTAGAATAGACCTTCGCCTATAGATATTCTACATGAAGAACAAGAATTTATCATAAATAATAGTTACAATAGTAAAAATATTTATGAATAGAATCTAGACGGGTTTTATTGAAAACCAAATTTATAATCTGGCACATAGGATGTCAATGTATAGTACTATCTGTAGAGGTAATGGCAATACTGATAGTAATCTATCAAAAATGACAGTAGCTGATTTTACTGGCCAATTAAAAGGCTGGTGGGATAAGTATTTGTCTCAACAAAATAAAGAAGAAATTTATAAAACTGTTAAACAAGAAGGAAACCAATTAATAGAAAACTCAGTTTATACACTGATAGTTACACTTTTAGAACATTTTACAAGAAGAATTTCTGATAATAGCGAAAATATTCGCACATTATTACAAAGCCTACGTTGTAAAACATTGTCTGATTTTAGATAGTATGAAGATGCATTTTTCAATAGAGTTATGGAACTACTTGAGAGTAATAGTAATCATTGGAAGTCAAAATTCATAGATGGTCTTCCCAGCTTATTTGCTGAAAGAGTTAGAAAAACTCTAAGAAAAAAAGATAGAATAACAATTCCTTATGAAGAATATACTTATGGTAGACTAATTGGAACATGCGTCCAAGAAGGTTTATCATTATGCAATGAAATAAAATTAAATAAACAAATCAAAAAACAAAGATTGACTGAAAGAAATCAATTTGGTCAATTTTGTAGTCAATTTGGGATGGAAATTCCAACCCAACGAAAAATAATAGATAAACATGATAATAAATATTTCGGAAAAAAGAGAAAATATTCTCAGAAAAAGTTAGAGAAAAAAAATAAAAGATTAGCTAATAAAGCTAATAAAAAGGATATTAAATGCTATAAATGTAGGAAAATGAGTCATTTTGCAAATAAATGTAAAATGAAGAAAAAGATTAATAATCTTGAAATAAGTGAAGGATTAAAAGATAAATTATCAAGATTACTGTTAAATTCAGAATCAGAATCTGGATCAATTTCTGAGTCTACTATTGAATCAGAAGAAAAATATGAATATATTAACAATAAAAGCTTTATAGATGAATCATCTAAAGAAGAAATAAAATGTTGTAAAATAGAAAAATCATGCTTAAAAGAAATAAATCAGGATACTTCTGATAATACATAATTTTTATAAAATTCTTTCACAATTCAAAGAAACAGATATAAATGTTTTAAAAAATAATAATATTTTAGAATTTCTAAAAATGGTTAAAAATCTAGAATTAAGATCAAATATAATTGATCAAATGGAAGATATTCCATCTACTAGTAAATCTAATACTGATGAAATAGATTTAGATTTTACAGTAGATAATAATCCATACTCAATGGCAAAAGTCTATAACTTCTAAGAGAAAAAAAAAAGGTTAATTTCTCAATCAAATACAACTGTAAATGATTTGAATGAAGAGATTGATAATCTCAAACAAGAAATCCATTTTTTTAAAAAAAAGAAAATAAGAATTTTGATGAAAGAATTTCTAAATTAGAAATCTCTAAAATTATGTCTTTTCAAGATACTGTAAAGAATATATTAGATGATAATTTTTTGAGTACTTTAAATATCATTAGTTCTTAAAAATGGGATACAAAAATTATTCTTCTCATAAATAATAATTTTAGAATTGAATTAAAAGCACCCATTGACAGTGGTGCTGATGTTAGTGTAATACGGGAAGGATTAATTCCAACCAAATATTTTGAAAAAACTACTCATAGTTTGAGACATGTTGGTGGACAAAAATTAGATAATCGTTTTAAACTTCCACGATCATATATCTGTGCAAATAAAGTTTGTATTCCTGAAAGTTTTTATTAGTTAAAAATATAACCAACCAAGTCATACTTGGAACTCCTTTCTTAAGGAGGATTTATCCTATATCTCATATAGATGCTCATGGTATAAAAGGAATGTATGATAATAATCCTGTTACATTTTAGTTTATAACTGAACCCTTTACAAAGGTTTTAAATGAAATAAAAGAAAATATTTTTAGAAAAAATACTCAAGCTAATTTTTTAAAATATGAAGTTAATATTTTAACTATTGAAGAAAAACTTCAGAATCCAAAATTACAGGATAAGATTAAATTATTATCAAATAACTTTTCATTAGAAATATGTAATGAACATCCCAATGCTTTTTGGAATAGAAAAAAGACATATTGTCAGTTTTTCGTATGAACATGATTTGATGAGAAATAAATTCCTACAAAGGCTAGGCCTTGCCAAATGAATTCTGAATATTTGGAATTATGTAAAAAAGAAATACATTCTTTGTTACAAAAAGGTTTGATAAAACCTTCTCAGTCTTCGTGGTCATGTACAGCTTTTTATGTTAATAAACATAGTGAAATTGAAAGAGTTAAAGTGGATTAGACATCCTATTCCTAATAAAAAAAGATTTATTAGATAGATTATATAATGCGATAATATTCTCAAAATTTGATTTAAAAATAGTATATTGGCATATTCAAATTGATGAATCTGATCAATACGAAATGACTTTTAATGTTCCAATAGGACATTATGAATGGAAAGTTATGCCTTTTGGTTTGAAGAATGCTCCCTCAGAATTTCAACAGATTATGAATGATATTTTTATTCCTTATAGTAAATTCATTATAGTTTACATAGATGATATTCTAGTATTTTCTAAGAATACAGAAATACATTTTAAACATCTTGAAATTTTTAATAAAATTGTCATACAAAATGGTTTAGTAATATTTAAGTCAAAGATGATTTTATTTCAAACTAATGTTAGATTCTTAGGACATAATATTGAGAAAGGGAAAATAATTCTTATTAATAGAAGTATTGATTTTGCTTCTAAATTTCCAGATATAATATTAAAAAAAAACCCAATTACAAAGGTTTTTAGGAAGTTTGAATTATATTTCATCATATTACAAAAATTTAGCCTAGGATACAACTATCTTATATGATAGAATTAAAAAGAATCCTAAACCCTAGACTGATGAACATACAGAATATGTAAGAAAAATAAAAGAAAAAGTAATAACTCTTCCTTGCTTAGTAATAGCAAATCCAAATTGGAATAAAATAATAGAAACAGATGCCTCTGATGTAGGATATGGAGGAATTTTTGTGCTAACCCTGAAGATATCCCTCGGGATATTCCTATAGAAGTTCATTGTTTGTTGCAGGAATACAACGATGTCTTTCCAGGAGAGCTGCCGCAGGGATTGCTGCCTTTGCGTGGGATTGAACATCAAATCGACTTTATACCTGGCGCATCTATTCCAAATCGACCTGCCTAAAAAGCAAATCCAGAGGAAACAAAGGAATTGCAGAAGCAGATCGACAAGCTTTTGGCTAGCGGTCAGGTAAGGGAATCACTTAGTCCTTGTGTTGTACCTGTAATTCTTGTCCCTAAGAAAGATGGTACATGGAGAATGTGTGTTGATTGTAGAGCTGTTAATAAGATAACAATCAAGTATAGGCATCCTATTCCTAGGCTTGATGACATGTTAGAGGACTTGTATGGCTCAACGATTTACACTAAAATAGATCTACACAGGGATATCATCAAATTCGCATGAGGGAGGGGGATGAATGGAAAACTGCTTTTAAAACTAAGTTTGGTTTGTATGAGTGGTTAGTAATGCCCTTCGGCCTAACAAATGCACCTAGTACTTTTATGCGATTAATGAATCATGTGCTTAGAAAGTTCATAGGGAAATTTGTTGTGGTTTATTTTGATGATATCTTGATATATTCCAGAGACATGAAATCGCATGTAGAACATATTCGCTTGGTATTAATTGAATTATGTGCTAATAAATTGTATGCCAATGTGAAGAAATGTACTTTCTGTGTTGAGGAAGTTGTGTTTCTCGGTTTTGTGGTCTCTAAAGCTGGTGTCAAAGTTGACGAATCCAAGGTGAAAGCCATTAGGGAGTGGCCCACACCAACCTCGGCCGCACAGGTAAGGTCTTTCCACGGTTAAGCTGGATTTTACCGACAGCTTGTGTAGGACTTTTCCACCAAAGCAGCACCTCTAAACGATTTGTGCAAGAAGAATGTTCTGTTCGTGTAGGGGCAAGCTCAGGAAAACGCCTTTACGGTTCTTAAGCATGATCTCACTCATGCACCTGTTTTAGCATTACCTGATTTTGATAAAGTCTTTGAACTAATGTGTGATGCATCAGGTATAGGAATTGGCGCAGTTTTAATGCAGGAAGGCAAGCCAATCGCCTATTTCAGTGAGAAGTTGAAAGAAGCTGCCTTAAATTATCCAACTTACGATAAGGAGCTCTATGCAGTGGTCCGTGCTTTCGAGACTTGGTCACATTATTTAATGGGCAAGGAATTTGTTGTTCACAGTGATCATGAGTCCCTTAAACACTTAAAGGGACAAAGTAAGTTAAATAGACGTCATGCTAAATGGGTTAATTTTATTGAAACTTTTCCTTACATTATTAAATATAAGGAAGGGAAAGATAATTTGGTTGCTGACGCTCTATCTCGCAGGTATGAAATTGATGTGGACGGTTGCACACATGCGGATGAAAGTTGCCAAGGACGTGTGATTAAGTAGCGAGCTCGTATAACCTCTTAGCTTACCCGAAAATAAGAGAAATAAAAAGAAGACCTAAGCTAGTTTGTTTTATATTTTCGAACCAAGTGTAAGAAAAGAGTTTGAAACATGCGAATTAATTAGGTAGAGCAATTAACCTAATTAGCTAAGTTTCATGCAATATGTAAACTACACGCATGCAAATACATAAAGCAATAAAGGGATGGTACTCAAAACTAATAGTTTTATGATCTGAATACTCTGAATATTATTGATGTGCGGCTGCTCTTTTTATAGGTAAAACAGCCGAAAAATATTACCTAAAGAAGTAGGAAAAAGAAGTAGAATTGGAAACCAATCAAGAGATTGATTTCCTTTACAATACCAAACCCTGAAAGAAGTGGGTAATGGTAAAAAGAAAAGGAAAAATTCGGTCACCTATTTCTTTAGTGGTTGCCGAATTTACAAACTGAAAAACAATAAGGAAAAGAATAAAAATCCTACTCTAAAAAGGAGATCAAAAGGAACCCTTTTTGGAAACTAATTAAACTAAGAGTAAAAAGAACCCTAGCCCTTAACTTGTAACCCTAGCGACTAAAAGAACCCCAGCCCTTAACTTGTAACCCTAGCGACTTAAGCTTGGCCGTGTGGGCTTTTGTTGTGGACTGGCCGACTTGTGGAGTGGACTCCATGAGTTGGGTCGGGCCAATGTTGATGTCGCATTATGGAATGATGAAGGGAGCTTCTGGAATCTTCTGGAACCTCCCGGAATCATTTCGGAATCACGATTTTCAAGATTTCAAGATTCTTCAAAGATTTTGCAAAATATGAAATTCAAGGAATTTTTAAGAAACCAAGAACTTCAAGAAATGTTTCTTTAAAGTCTAAGAACCTTCCGGCGTCTTCAAGAACTTCAAGAAACAATGATGAGGGCATCCAAAGTCCAGCAACAAGTCAAAGTCAAGATACAAGTGATTCCGGTGAAGCTGAGGAGGAGTTCGAGTTCTACATCGAGGCCCGACAATGCTTCAGGATCCAAACCCATATCAGAGGGATCCACTTGTAGACATCACTGGGCCCATGACCAGAAGCAGAGCGAAGAAGGTTCGAGATGCACTCAACAACCTTGTTCAAGCTTGCCATCAGGATGCTCAGTTAATTGTAGAAGCCCACGCCTTGGAGGAGAAAGGAGGAAATGTGCAAATTGTGAATCTTCTACACATCTTTGAAGAAGAGGCGCAAATCACAAAGTCCTAATGAAGAAGAAGGCTTTTTCTTGAAGTCTTGAAGATGCCGGAAGGTTCTTGGGCTTTAAAGAAACAATTCATGAAATTCCCTACACATTGGGCCGACCCAAACTTATGGACCAGCCCACAAGTTTCGGCCAGCCCAAGAAACAACAAGAAGCCTCGCGGACAAGCCCACAAAGCAAGCCCACACGGTTCCTTAAATTAGTTAGGGTTTTTCGGATTTAATTAATTAAGTGTTTTATTTCTTTTAGTTAGTTTCCAAAAAGGGTTCTTTCTTGATCTCTTTTTGGGAGTAGGATTTTTATTCTTTCCTACTTGTTTTTGAATTAAGTTTCCTTCTTGTTTTGGTAGTTGTAAAATCGGCAATCACCCAATGATGAGGTGACCAAATTCTTCTTTCCTTTTTCTTACCATTCCTACTTCTTTCCGGGTTTGGTAATTGTAAAAGAAATTAACCTCTTGGTTAATTTCCAATTCTAGTTCTTTTCTTTTTCTACTTCTTGTATTTTCGGCCATCCTACACCTATAAATAGGGGCCGACTTCTTCAATAATAATTAGCGTATTTCAGATCATAAACTTAGTGGTTGAAGTACCCTTCTTTTATTGCTTTATGTATTTGCATGTCGTAATTTACATACTTGCATGAAACTTAGCTAATTAGGTTCTTGCTCTGCCTAATTATTCGCATGTTTCACATCTCTTTCTTGCACTTGGTTCGAATTTCTAAACAAGTTAGCTAGGTTAGCTTTCCTTTGTTTCTCGCAAATCCGAACGTGAGTTAGGGGTTTTCTTTGAGCTTGTCACTTAATCACAAGGTCCTTGGCAACATTATCCGCATGTGTACAACCGTCCAGTCAAACAACCTTCTTCTTCATTGTGGATTGGGGAATTGTGCCTCTTCTTCAAGAATTGTAAGGAGAGTTGCAATTTGAACCTTTCCGTCTTTTCTCTGTAATGCGTCGGCTTCTACTATCACTTGGGCTTGTTTTCGGCAAGCATTGACAAGGTTGTTGAGTGTCTCTTGAACCTTCTTTGCTCTGCTTCTGGTCATCGGCCCAATGATGTCTACAAGTGGATCCCTTTGATATGGACTTGGATCCTGAAGCATTGTTGGACCTCGATGTAGAACTCGAACCTCCTCAACTTCTCTGGACTCACTTGCTTCTGGACTTGTTGCTGGACTTTGGATGCCCTCATCATCCCCACCCGGTTGAAAAGGATTTGACCTCAAATCAGTTCCCTGTTCATAAGTAAAAGGAGACAAGTCAGCAACATTAAAGGAAGTACTAACACCATACTCACCTGGTAAATCAAGCTTGTAAGAGTTAGGCCCCATCTTGGACACGATTTGAAAAAGCCCATCGCCCCGGGGATGGAGTTTGGTCCTTCCTGCAACAGGGAATCGTACCTTCCTCATGTGAACCCAAACCTAGTCGCCTGGTTCAAAGTTCACAGCCTTGCGCCGTTGGTTTGCATGGGCGGCGGCTTTGGCGTAGGTTTTCTCAAGGTTCGCCCTAACCTTGGCATGTAGGCGCTTCACAGTTTCAGCTTTCTTAGCGTCGTCGGGATTAACCTGTTCCTTTAGCGGCAAAGGGATGAGATCCATAACCGTCAAAGGAGTGAAACCGTAGGCAACTTCAAATGGACAGAACCCTGTTGAGGAGTGCTTTATGCGGTTGTATGCAAACTCTGCAACCGGCAAGATTTCTTCCCAACGCCTTAGATTCTTTTGAATTAACGCCTAAGGACATTGCCAACGGTGCGGTTGGTGACTTCCGTCTGACCATCCGTCTGTGGATGACTTGTAGTAAAAAATAGGAGTTTTGTGCCGAGGCGTGACCACAAAGTCTTCCAAAAGTAACTCAGAAATTTGACGTCGCGATCAGAGACAATGGTGCGCGGAATTCCGTGAAGCCGAACGATTCCGTGAAAGAACAACTCAGCTACATGTCTGGCATCATCTGATTTCCTGCAAGGAATAAAGTGTGCTGATGAGGGCATCCAAAGTCAAGCAACAAGTCAAAGTCAAGAAACAAGTGATTCTGGAGAAGCTGAGGAGGAGGTTCGAGTTCTACATCGAGGCCCGACAATGCTTCAGGATCCAAGCCCATATCAGAGGGATCCACTTGTAGACATCACTGGGCCCATGACCAGAAGTAGAGCGAAGAAGGTTCGAGAGGGACTCAACAACCTTGTTCAAGCTTGCCATCAGGATGCTCAGTTAATTGTAGAAGCCCACGCCTTGGAGGAGAAAGGAGGAAATGTGCAAATTGCGAATCTTCTACACATCTTTGAAGAGGAGGCGCAATTCATCAAGTCCTAATGAAGAAGAAGGTTGTTTCTTGAAGTCTTGAAGATGCCGGAAGGTTCTTGGGCTTTAAAGAAACAATTCATGAAATTCCCTACACATTGGGCCGACCCAAACTCATGGACTAGCCCACAAGTTTCGGCCAGCCCAAGAAGCAACAAGAAGCCGCGCGGACAAGCCCACAAAGTAAGCCCACACGGTTCCTTAAATTAGTTAGGGTTTTTCGGATTTAATTAATTAAGTGTTTTATTTCTTTTAGTTAGTTTCCAAAAAGGGTTCTTTCTTGATCTCTTTTTGGGAGTAGGATTTTTATTCTTTCCTACTTGTTTTCGAATTAAGTTTCCTTCTTGTTTTTGGTAGTTGTAAATTCGGCAATCACCCAATGATGAGGTGACCGAATTCTTCTTTCCTTTTCTTACCATTCCTACTTCTTTCCAGGTTTGGTAATTGTAAAAGAAATTAACCTCTTGGTTAATTTCCAATTCTAATTCTTTCCTTCTTCTACTTCTTGTACTAATTTTCGGCTGCCTCATTGATGTGGACGGTTGTACACATGCGGATAATGTTGCCAAGGACCTTATGATTAAGCGGCGAGCTCGAATAAAATCTCTAACTCACGTTCGGATTTGAGAGAAAACAAAGGGAAGCCAACCTAGCTAACTTGTTTATAAATTCGAACCAAGTGCAAGCAAGAGATGTGAAACATGTGAATAATTAGGTAGAGCAAGAACCTAATTAGCTAAGTTTCATGCAATTATGTAAACTACGACATGCAAATACATAAAGCAATAAAAGGAGGGTATTCAAAACACTAAGTTTTTATGATCTGAATACTTGTGATTTATTGAAGGGGGCGGCTACCTATTTATAGGTGAGGTAGCCGAATACAAGAGGTAGAAAAAGGGAAGAATTAAAATTGGAAATTAACCAAGAGGTTAATTTCTTTTACCAAACCCAGAAAGAAGTAGGAATGGTAAGAAAAGGAAGCAAAAGAATTCGGTCACCTCTTTTCTTTGGGTGATTGCCAAATTTACAAGGAAAAGAATAAGGAAAAGAATAAAACTCCTACTCCCAAAAAAAATAAGGGAACCCTTTTTGGAAACTAACTTAAAAGAATAAAAGAACATAATTAATTAAAAGAAGAAATCCCTAATTTTAACTAAGGAGCCGTGTGGGCTTTTCTCTTTGGGCTGTGCGGCTTCCTTGCTCCTTTGGGCTGGCCGAAAACTTGTGGGCTGGTCCATGAGTTTTGGGTCGGCCCAAATTGTAGGGAACTTTATTAATTTGTTTCTTTTAAGTCCAAGAACCTCCCGGCATCTTCAAGACTTCAAGAAACAACCTTCTTCTTCATTAGGACTTAATAATTTGCGCCTCTTCTTCAAAGATGGTTAGAAGAGTTGCAAATCTCACATTTCCTCCATTTTCCTCCAAGGCGTGGGCTTCTACAATTAACTGAGCATCCTGATGGCAAGCTTGAACAAGGTTGTTGAGTGCATCTCGAACCTTCTTCGCTCTGCTTCTAGTCATGGGTCCAGTGATGTCTACAAGTGGATCCCTCTGATATGGGCTTGGATCCTGAAGCATTGTAGGACCTCTATGTAGAACTCGAACATCCTCCTCAGCTTCTCCGGAATCACTTGCATCTTGACTTTGACTTGTTGCTTGACTCTGGGTGCCCTCATCATCCCCTCCCGATTGAAAAGGATTTGTCCTCAAATATGCATCCTGTTCATGAGTAAAAGGAGACAAGTCAGCAACATTAAAGGAAGAACTAACACCATACTCACCTGGAAGATTGAGTTTGTAGGCGTTAGGCCCAATCTTGGAAATGATCTGAAAAGGTCCATCGCCCCTTTGATGGAGTTTGGTCCTTCTTGCAGCAGGGAATCGTTCCTTCCTCATGTGAACCCAAACCCAGTCGCCTGGTTCGTAGTCCACAGCCTTGCGCCGTTGGTTTGCATTGGCGGCAGCTTTGGCATACGTCTTCTCCAGATTAGCTCGAACTTTAGCATGTATGCGTTGCATAGCTTCAGCTTTCTTTGCACCGTCTGGATTAACTTGTTCCTTTGGCGGCAAAGGGATGGGATCCATCACCGTCAAAGGAGTAAAGCCGTAGGCAACTTCAAATGGACATAACCCTTTTGAGGAGTGCTTGGTTCGGTTGTATGCAAATTCTGCAACCGGCAAGATTTCTTCCCAACGCTTGAGATTCTTCTGAATTAACGCCCTGAGTAGGTTGCCAATGGTTCGGTTGGTGACTTCCGTCTGACCATCAGTCTGTGGATGACTTGTATTCGAAAACAATAGTTTTGTGCCGAGGCGGGACCACAAAGTCTTCCAAAAATAACTCAAGAATTTGACGTCGCGATCTGAGACTATGGTTCTCAGAATTCCATGCAACCGAACTATCCCTTGAAAGAATAATTCTGTGACAAGTCTGGCATCATCTGATTTCCTGCAAGGAATAAAATGCGCCATTTTAGAAAACCGATCAACAACGACAAATAAAGAATCATTACCTTTCTGCGTCATCGGAAGCCCTAGAATAAAATCCATAGAAATGTCAGTCCAAGGTACAGAAGGTACAGGCAAAGGCGTGTAAAGTCCATGGGGTTTAGAAGTAGACTTAGCTTGCAAACAATTAATGCAACGTGTGCAAACATTCTGTACATCCTTTCTCATATGCGGCCAATAAAAGTGTTCATGCAACAGTTCAAGTGTTTTATGCACACCAAAATGACCCATAAGACCCCCACTATGAGCTTCACGAACCAGTAATTCCCTAGTGGAACTACGAGGGATGCATAACCTATTTTCCCTAAACAGAAAACCATCCTGTCTATAGTACTTTTGGAATGCACCAGATTCACATGCTTTATACAAATCAGCAAAATCAACATCAGAAGCATATAAATCCTTGAGATATGCGAATCCTAACAAAGTATGATCTAAAATTGTCAGAATTTCATACCTGCGAGATAGAGCGTCAGCAACTAAATTATCTTTACCTTTCTTATACTTAATAATGTAAGGAAAAGATTCAAGAAAGTTAACCCACTTAGCATGACGTCTATTTAATTTATTCTGTCCTTTTACATACTTAAGAGACTCATGATTACTATGAACAACAAATTCTTTAGCCATTAAATAATGCGACCAAGTCTCAAAAGCGCGGACAACAGCATAAGCTTCTCACTGAAAAAGGCGATAGGCTTTCTTTCCTGCATTAAAACTGCGCCAATTCCAACACTTGATGCATCACACATTAGTTCAAACACTTTATCAAAATCAGGTAATGCTAAAACAGGTGCATGAGTGAGATCATGCTTTAAAACAGTAAAGGTGTTTTCCTGAGCTTGCCCCCACACAAATGGCGTGTTCTTCTTGCAGAGATCATTGAGAGGTGCGGCTTTAGTAGAAAAGTCCTTCACAAACCGTCTGTAGAATCCAGCCAATCCATGGAATGACCGAACCTGTGCGGCCGAAGTTGGCTGCGGCCAATCCTTAATGGCCTTAACCTTGGTATCATCAACTTTGACACCTTCTGCAGAAACTACAAAACCGAGAAAAACAACCTCCGAAACACAAAAAGTACATTTTTGCATCTTGGCATATAATTGATTAGCACGCAATTCAATTAAAACCAAACGAAGATGTTCAACATGCGATTTATAATCTCTAGAATAGATCAGAATATCATTAAAATACACAACAACAAATTTACCTATAAACTTTCTAAGCACATGATTCATTAATCTCATGAAAGTACTAGGTGCATTTGTGAGACCAAAGGGCATGACTAAGCACTCATACAAACCAAATTTAGTCTTAAAAGCAGTTTTCCATTCATCCCCTTCCCTCATGCGAATTTGATGATAGCCCTGTGTAAGATCTATTTTTGTATAAATTGTGGAGCCATGCAAATCCTCTAACATGTCATCAAGCCTAGGGATAGGGTGCCTATACTTGATTGTTGTTTTATTCACAGCTCTACAATCAACACACATTCTCCATGTACTGTCTTTCTTAGGGACTAGAATAACAGGTATAGCACAAGGACTTAAAGATTCCCTTACCTGACCATTCGCGAGCAGCTTGTCTATTTGTCTCTGCAACTCCTTTGTTTCCTCTAGATTTGCTTTGTAGGTAGGCTTGTTCGGAATTGGTGCGCCAAGGATGAAGTCAATCTGATGTTCAATTCCTCGAAGTGGCGGCAGACCCTGCGGCAACTCTTCTGGAAAAACATCAGCGAATTCCTGCAACAAAGAAGTGACTTCTATAGGGATATCCCAAGGGATATCGTCAGGGTTAGTACAACTATCTTTACAGACTAAAACCAATACATCATCATTGTTGTCAAACACTTGACCTATCTCTCCCTTAGTAGCAAAACAATTATTTCTAACTTTGTCCTGATCAGGCTTATCAGAGTTCGCCTTACTACCCTTTACAATTTCCTTCCCCTTCCCCTTATCCATGCGTTTTTCAGCTCCCCAAGCAGCGATTGCATCCTTGATTCGCACAGCTTCGGATCGCACTTCGTGAGGTGGCATGGGTAGGAATGTGTGGATCTTGCCCTCCTGGCAGACCGAGTAAGTGTTGGCGACCCCATCATGTATTGCCTTCAGGTCAAAGAGCCATGGTCGTCCGAGTAGAATGTGACAAGCCTCCATTGGCAGAACATCACATAAAACAGTGGATTCGAACTTACCGATAGCGTATGGTACGCTTACCTGCTTTGTGACTCTGTAGCCGTCTGAGCTGTCGAGCCATTGTAGCTGATAAGGACGAGGATGATTGATAACAGGTAGCTTCAACTTGTCAACCATGTATTCACTAGCAACGTTTGTGCAGCTCCCTCCATCAATTATCAGAACACACAACTTCCCATTTACCTTAGTTCTGGCGTGGAAGATGTTTGTCCGTTGAGTTGTGTCTGGGACAGCAGCTGTAGTCAGAGTGCGAGTAACCAAGTTCTGATTCTTATCCTCCTCTATGAACTCGAATTGCTCCACTGGTGCAGACGGAGGGCTGTCAGTTAACTCCTATGAAGGGTCAACGGTTGGTTCCTCTTCATCATCCTCTGAAATATACTCACCATCTTGCCCCAGTAAGACCTTCTGGATGTTTGGACAGTCACGCATGTAGTGGCCACGGCCTGAGCACTTGTGGCAAGTTACGTTGCTGATGGACTGTCTGGGAGTTGATGGCATTCTGGCCTGTGATGAAGAAGGGGTGGCGGCAACAGGGACTATGGCTTTGCGCTCTGACATGATCGGCCTCCGTGCTGGTGGAGAGTAGGCCGGATTCTTGCGCCAAGCTGGCGGTGCGCTGGTTGGCGTCCGGATCGGTGGAACAGACTTCAGGTACTCCTCCATGACCCGAGCTTTGTGCAGCATGTCTTTCAGAGTTGTAGCATTCTGCAATTCAACAGCTAAAGCAATTCCCCTGTTTAAACCATTAAGAAAACGAGCCATTGATGTGGGCTCATCTTCCTGTACATTAGCCCTAATTTTTGCCATCTCTAATTTTCTATAATATTCATCTACAGACATAGAACCTTGTACAAGAGTATGTAACTTTCTATACAATTCTCTAAAATAGTAATCAGGTACAAAAGTCCTACGCATAGATGTAGTCAAATCAAACCACGAGAGAGGCGGAGCACGGGCCCGCATGGGACGCATGTTTCTGCGTTAGTCCATCTGTTGATTCCACCAGATTAGGGCATAGTCTGTGAAATGGACCACTGCGAGTTGGACTTTCTTGTGTTCCGGGATCGCATGAAGTTCAAAAATGCGCTCCATCTTCATCTCCCAGTCGAGATAGTCCTCTGGATTCGTGCTTCCGGCAAAGGGCGGAACGGTCGTCTTGCACTGACTGAGGCCTGCGAAAGGTTTGTCTGCGGCGTTGGTGCCAGGTGCGGCCACCTCGTCGTCTGAGTCTGTGCGGCGTTGCTCCCTTTCAGTCCTGAGTTCGGCGACTTCCTCCGTGAGTGTAGCAAATCGCGCGGAGAGTTGCGCAATTGCAGCCAGGATTTGCTCGTTCCCCAAAGGGTTAGGAGCACCTCCACCTGACATTGGATAACGAAAACCTGTCTGCTAAGAATAAGGAAAAGTGAGAAATAACCTTACCCCCTTATTCCCTCAAGTGTTTCCCACCTAACAGCTACACACAAAACCCCGTGTTTCGCTCTAGGGTGGCGCCCTATATAATATGTGCACTCAAGCCTTTTACCACTCTACCTCCCGGTATTGATAAATGTATCAGTGATGTGGACGGTTGTACACATGCGGATAATGTTACCAAGGACCTTGTGATTAAGCGGCGAGCTCGTATAACACTTCTAACTTACTTTCGAAAATCAGAGAAACAAAAGAACTTAACCTAAGCTAATTTGTTTTAGATTCGAACCAAGTGTAAGAAAGGAGTTTTGAACATGCGAATAATTAGGTAGAGCAAGTAACCTAATTAGCTAAGTTCATGCAATTATGTAAACTACAACATGCAAATACATAAAGCAATAAAAGGAGGGTACTCGAACACTAAGTTTTATGATCTGAATACTCTGATTTATTATTTAAGTTTCGGCCCCTATTTATAGATGAAGGGATGGCCGAAAATCAGTATAAGAATTAGAAAAAGAAAAGAAGTAGATTTGGAAATTAACCAAGAAGGTTAATTTCCTTTACCAAACCCGGAAAGAAGTAGGAATGGTAAGAAAAAGGAAAAGGCAATTTCGGATTTACTCTTAACAAGTGGTAGCCGAAATTGTCAACTAAAAATAAGGAAAAGAATAAAAATTCCTACTTCCAAAAAGAATAAGGGAACCCTTTTTGGAAACTAACTTAAAAGAATAAAAGAAACAATTTAATTACTTAAAAGAAAATCCGAAAATCCCTAATTAAGTAAGTAGCTGTTGGGCTTGCTTTGTGGCTGCCGTGCGGCTTCCTCTTGCTTCCTTGGGCTGGCCGAAACTTGTGGGCTGGTCCTCCATGAGTTTGGGTCGGCCCAAATTGTAGGGAACTTTAATAATTTGTTTCTTTAAGTCCAAGAACCTTCCGGCATCTTCAAGACTTCAAGAAACAGCCTTCTTCTTCATTAGGACTTGGTGATTTGCGCTTCTTCTTCAAAGATGGTTAGAAGAGTTGCAAGTTGCACATTTCCTTCATTATGCTCCAAGGCGTGGGCTTCTACAATCACTTGGGCGTCTTGATGGAAAGCTTGGACAAGGTTGTTGAATGCTTCTCTAACCTTCTTCGCTCGGCTTCTAGTCATTGGCCCAGTGATGTCTACAAGTGGATCCCTCTGATATGGGCTTTGATCCTGAAGCATTGTCAGGCCTCGATGTAGAACTCGAACCTCCTCCTTAGCTTCTCCGGAACCACTTGCTTGTTGACTTTGACTTGTTGCTTAACTTTGGATGACCTCATCATCCCCTCCCGGTTGAAAAGGATTTGTCCTCAAATCAGCATCCTATTCATGAACAAAAGGAGACAAGTCAGCAACATTAAAGGAAGAACTAACACCATACTCACCTGGTAAGTCGAGTTTGTAGGCGTTAGGCCCAATCTTGGAAACGATCTGAAAAGGTCCATCGCCCCTTGGATGGAGTTTGGTCCTTCTTGCAGCAGGGAATCGTTCCTTTCTCATGTGAAACCAAACCCAGTCGCCTGGTTCGAAGTCCACAGCCTTGCGCCGTTGGTTTGTATTGGCGGCGACTTTGGCATACGTCTTCTCCAGATTAGCTCGAACTTTAGCATGTATGTGTTGCACTACTTGAGCTTTCTTTGCACCGTCTGGATTAACTTGTTCCTTGGGCGGCAAAGGAATGAGATCCATCACCGTCAAAGGAGTAAAGCCGTAGGCAACTTCAAATGGACAGAACCCTGTTGAGGAGTGCTTGGTTCGGTTGTATGCAAACTCTGCAACCGGCAAGATTTCTTCCCAACGCTTGAGATTCTTTTGAATTAACGCCCTAAGGAGATTACCAACGGTGCGGTTGGTGACTTCCGTCTGACCATCCGTCTGTGGATAACTTGTAGTCGAAAACAAGAGTTTTGTGCCGAGGCGGGACCACAAAGTCTT
Source organism: Leptodermis oblonga (assembly GCA_016801395.1). NCBI lineage: Eukaryota > Viridiplantae > Streptophyta > Magnoliopsida > Gentianales > Rubiaceae > Leptodermis > Leptodermis oblonga. The sequence goes on along the minus strand of CM028756.1, from coordinate 19,952,106 downwards.
CCAAAAATAACTCAGAAATTTGACGTCGCGATCTGACATAATTGTGCGCGGAATTCCATGCAACGGAACTATCCCTTGAAAGAATAATTCTGGTACATATCTGGCATCATCTGATTTCCTGCAAGGAATAAAATGCGCCATTTTAGAAAACCGATCAACAACGACAAATAAAGAATCATTACCTTTCTGCGTCCTCGGAAGCCCTAGAATAAAATCCATAGAAATGTCAGTCCAAGGTACAGAAGGTACAGGCAAAGGCGTGTTAAGTCCATGGGGGTTAGATGTAGATTTAGCTTGCAAACAATTAATGCAACGTGTGCAAACATTCTGTACATCCTTTCTCATATGCGGCCAGTAAAAGTGTTCATGCAACAGTTCAAGTGTTTTATGCACACCAAAATGACCTATAAGACCCCCACTATGAGCTTCACGAACCAGTAATTCCCTAGTGGAACTACGAGGGATGCATAACCTATTTTCCTTAAACAGAAACCCATCCTGTCTAAAGTACTTTTGGAATGCACCAGATTCACATGCTTTATAGAAATCAGCAAAATCAACATCAGAAGCATATAAATCCTTGAGGTATGCAAAACCTAACAAAGTATGATCAAGAATTGTCAGAATTTCATACCTTCGAGATAGAGCGTCAGCAACTAAATTATCCTTACCTTTCATATACTTGATAATATAAGGAAAAGATTCAATAAAGTTAATTCACTTAGCATGACGTCTATTTAACTTATTCTGTCCTTTTAAATGCTTAAGAGACTCATGATCACTATGAACAACAAATTCTTTAGACATCAAATAATGCGACCAAGTCTCAAAGGAACGGACAACAGCATAGAGCTCCTTATCATATGTAGGATAATTCAAAGCAGCTCCTTTAAGCTTCTCACTGAAAAAGGCGATAGGCTTTCTTTCCTGCATTAAAACAGCGCCAATTCCAACACCTGATGCATCACACATTAGTTCAAACACTTTATCAAAATCAGGTAATGCTAAAACAGGTGCATGAGTGAGATCATGCTTTCAAACAGTAAAGGCTTTTTCCTGAGCCTGCCCCCATACAAATGGAACATTCTTTTTACACAATTCATTAAGGGGCGCGGCTTTAGTGGAAAAATCCTTCACAAACCGTCTGTAGAATCCAGCCAATCCATGGAATGACCGAACCTGTGCGGCCGAAGTTGGCTGCGGCCAATCCCTAATGACCTTAACCTTGGTATCATCAACTTTGACACCTTCTGCAGAGACTACAAAACCGAGAAAAACAACCTCCGAAACACAAAAAGTACACTTTTGCATCTTGGCATATAATTGATTAGCACGCAATTCAATTAAAACCAAATGAAGATGTTCAACATGCGATTTATAATCTCTAGAATAGATCAGAATATCATCAAAATACACAACAACAAATTTACCTATAAACTTTCTAAGCACATGATTCATTAACCTCATGAAAGTACTAGGTGCATTTGTGAGACCAAAGGGCATGACTAACCACTCATATAAACCAAATTTAGTCTTAAAAGCAGTTTTCCATTCATCCCCTTCCCTCATGCAAATTTGATGATAGCCCTGTGTAAGATCTATTTTCGTGTAAATTGTGGAGCCATGCAAATCCTCTAACATGTCATCAAGCCTAGGGATAGGGTGCCTATACTTGATTGTTATCTTATTTACAGCTCTACAATCCATACACATTCTCCAAGTACTGTCTTTCTTAGGGACAAGAATGACAGGTACAGCACAAGGACTTAGAGATTCCCTTACCTGACCATGCGTCAATAGCTTTTCGATTTGCTTCTGCAGCTCCTTCGTTTCCTCCGGATTTGCTTTGTAAGCAGGCCGATTTGGTATAGGCGCGCCAGGGATGAAGTCGATCTAATGTTCAATTCCTCGAAGTGGCGGCAGACCCTGTGGTAACTCTTCTGGAAAAACATCCTTGAATTCCTGCAACAAAGATTCGACTTCTGTAGGGATATCCCGAGGGATATCGTCAGGGTTAGCACAGTTATCTTTACAGACTAAAACCAGTACATCATCATTGCTGTCTAACACTTGACCTATCTCTCCTTTTGTTGCAAAATAACTATTTCTAATTTTGTCCTGTTCAGGCTTATCAGAGTTCGCCTTACTACCCTTTACAAGTTCTTTCCCCTTACCCTTCGCTTGGCGCCTTTCAGCTTCCCAGTTTGCGATGGACTCCTTCATGCGAACTGCTTCGGATCTCACTTCAGTCGGCGGCATTGGTAGGAACCTGTGGATCTTGCCGTCCTGGCAGACCGAGTAAGTGTTGGCGACCCCATCATGTGTTGCCTTCAGGTCAAAGAGCCATGGTCGTCCGAGTAGAATGTGACAAGCCTCCATTGGCAGAACATCACATAAAACAGTGGATTCCAACTTACCGATAACGTATGGTACGCTTACCTGCTTAGTGACTCTGTAGCCGTCTGAGCTGTCGAGCCATTGTAGTTGATAAGGACGTGGATGATTGATAACAGGAAGCTTCAACTTGTCAACCTTATACTCACTAGCAACATTAGTGCAACTTCCTCCATCAATTATCAGAACAAACAACTTTCCATTTACCTTAGCTCTGGCGTGGAAAATGTTTGTCCGTTGAGTTGTGTCTGGGACAACAGCTGTAGTCAGAGTGCGAGTAACCAAGTTGATGAGGGCATCCAAAGTCAAGCAAGTCAAGATGCAAGTGGTTCCGGAGAAGCTGAGGAGGAGGTTTGAGTTCTACATCGAGGCCCGACAATGCTTCAGGATCCAAGCCCATATCAGAGGGATCCACTTGTAGACATCACTGGGCCAATGACCAGAAGCAGAGTGAAGAAGGTTTGAGATGAACTCAACAACCTTGTTCAAGCTTGCCATCAGGACGCTCAGCTGATTGTAGAAGCTCACGCCTTGGAGCAAAATGGAGGAAATGTTCAAATTGCAACTCTTCTAACAATCCTTGTAGAAGAGGCGCAATTCAGCACTTCACAATAAAGAAGAAGGCTGTTTCTTGAAGTCTTGAAGATGCCGGAAGGTTCTTGGGCTTTAAAGAAACAATTCATGAAGTTCCCTAAAATTTGGGCCGACCCAAACTCATGGAGGACTAGCCCACAAGTTTCGGCCAGCCCAAGGAGTCCACAAGAGAAGCCGCACGGCTAGCCCAAGGAGAAAGCCCACATGGCCAGCCCAAGGAGAAAGCCCACACGGCTCCTTAAAATAATTAGGGAATTTCTTTTAATTAATTAAGTTGTTTCTTTTATTCTTTTAAGTTAGTTTCCAAAAAGGGTTCCCTTATTCTTTTTGGAAGTAGGAATTTTATTCTTTTCCTTATTTTTAGATTGCAAATTCGGCTACCACTTGTTAAGGGCAAAACCGAATTGCCTTTTCTTTTTCTTACCAAATTCTACTTCTTTCCGGGTTTGGTAAAGGAAATTAACCTCTTGGTTAATTTCCAATTCTACTTCTTTTCTTTTCCTAATTCTTGTAGTATTTTCGGCTGCCCTTCTCCTATATAAAGGGACCGAATTCTTCAATAATATTCAGAGTATTCAGATCTTAAAACTTCGTGTTTGAGTACCCTCCTTTTATTGCTTTATGTATTTGCATGTTGTAGTTTACATAATTGCATGAAACTTAGCCAATTAGGTTCTTGCTCTACCTAATTATTCGCATGTTTCAAATCTCTTGCTTGCACTTGGTTCGACTATAGAACAAACTAGCTAGGTTAGTTTTTCCTTGTTTCTTTTAGCCGAACGTGAGTTTGAGAATTCTAAGAGCTCGCCGCTTAATCACAAGGTCCTTGGCAACATTATCCGCATGTGTACAACCGTCCACATCAATTGGTATCAGAGCTAAGGAGTGGTTTCGTGGCTAGAGGAGGTCAACACGACCGAATCTATTATCCAGGTGTTTTCTTTTTCTTTATTCTTGAAATTTTGGATTAAGATACATCTTCTTGGGGGAGAATTTTTTTCTTTCAAGCTTTAAATTTGCGATTTTTTGTACTGTTTTCCATTTTTAAAAATCGCAAAATTTTTTTAAACCCGGACTGCCCTTGCTGTAAATTTCAGAAATTAAATCGGGTTTTAGAAAATAAAAATCGGGTTTTAAAAAAAAAAATTGGGTTTTCAGAATTTTTAGGGGTTCGGTTTTTGCTTAAGGGGTTCGGTTTTTGCTTCCTTTAGGGTTTTGGTTTTCACTTGTAAACCCTAAACCCTAACCCTAAACCCTACCCTAAACCCTAAATCCTAAACCCTAAACCCTAACCTTAAACCTAAACCCTAAACCTAGGGTATCGAATTTTTGGGTTTGGTTTTCTGTTTTGGTTTTTCAGTTTTTGGGTTTTACAAGCTAGTAGGGGTGGGCATGGTTTGGGCCAATTCGAAATTCGAACCGAATTCGAATTTATCGAATTCGAAAAAACCTAATTCGAATTTTGAATTCGAATTAGGTTTGGTTTGAAACCGAATTCGAATTATGAAATTGGTTTTCGAATTGGTTTTCGAATTAGGTATTCAAACCAAATACCAAACCGAATTCGAATTAGTTTTATTATTAATATTTATTAGTTTTTTTTCCACCTAAAGGCTTTATTAATATTTTAAATTGATAAAGATGTCATAAAGTTAAAAGCTAATATTTTAAATTGATAAAGATGTCATAAAGTTAAAGGCTAAAGCTTACCTAATGAGTACAACTAAAACCTAATCTCTAAAGTATTATCACACAACCGCCGCCTCCCCGAGTTCAGTTCCCTCCCACCTCTCCTCCCTCTCCGTTTTTCTTTATATTCTTGTCCTCCTCCATTTTTGCAGTTCGCCGAGGAAGATAACCCAGCAGACAAACATCACCGATTCCGACGACATGCTGCAATTTCCGTTCTCTCGCCGTCGTACGTTCACGTTTGCTCTAGATCGGATCTTCTCGCCGCCGCGATCCCCTGCTCCTTCCGCCGGTGCCGTCTTTGCGGAAGGTTTTGCGCTTCAATTCTGCAATGAAAGTATACTTCTCCTCCTTGCTTTGCTTTCTACATGACATCGATTTTCACGGTTCTCCTGGTGTTGTTTCTTAATTCTTACTTTTATTTTCTTTATATTAATATCAGGTGCAGATACAGTTGGGCCAAGGATCAGCTGCATTGGTTACCAAAACTATGCTTATAGGATGATTTTAAGACTTATAGGATGCATGTGATTGAGAGGGTGAACTTAGATTTATTTTTCTAGAAGAGTTTGCTACTGGATTTATTTGTTCAAACTAGTTACTAGATTGTAAAATTTTGATTATGGAATTAATTTTGTGAATTTGGTTTCCATGGTTTAAAACCGAATTCGAACCGAATTCGAATTACAAATTCGAATTGGTTTCTTCAGTTTAAAATCGAATTAGGTTTGGTTTTCGAATTGGCCAAAAAAATTTTAAAATTCGAGGAAACCAATTCGAGGAAACAACAATTCGAGAAAACCAATTCGTGCCCACCCCTACAAGCTAGGGTTCGGTTTCTACTCATTCTAAGGGTTTTCGGGTTTTAGTTGAAATTGCTGGGTTTTGCGAATTAATTCTACCCCTCTTGTGCTGTTTTGTTGAGAAATAGTGAGTTTTTGCGGTTGATGTTAAGCAGCTCACTTTGTTTGCGCATTGAAAATTATATGCTCTAGTTTGGGATACTTTGTTTTGAATTCTTGAAAATATAGTGAATTCTTGATTTTGTATCCTTGTGCTGCTAAGATTATCCCTGGGATTAGGTTAGTGAATCAAAGTTGAATTTATTAGCCCTAGGGTTTTCGTTTCATTGAAATCGCATGTGCTGAAAGTTGGTACTATTTTCGGTTAATTAAGGGGTTAGAAATCGCAAGTTGGGTACTGTTTTGCATATTAGAAGCCTTGATAATTTGTGGGGATTGGTTTCTTGATTACCTATTGGGTGGGTGATCTCTTCTTTGGGTAGTTTTAGGACTTTCCTGAAGTTATTTCAACTCTGCTTATTTTCTTTGCTTCTATTAAATTTTGAATTGCCCTGCTTTCAATTGCCTAGTTATCTTTTCGTGCTACCTGGACAATTGCTCTTGAATTATAGTTTGGATTTTGTCATCGTGCACACTCATCTTTTCTGAAATTTGAGGGCTTAACCCCGAAATTTCCTGTTGTGTACTTCTTATCTGAACTATATTATAAACTATCGTTTTGCGAAAAGATTTTTCAAAATAGAACCAAGTGTCTATTTTTGCGAAAATTTGCTTCTTTCTTAAGTGTCATTGCTTTTGTGTGAATTACTGCTTGCCTAATACATTTATCAATACCGGGAGGTAGAGTGGAAAAAGGCTTGAGTGCACATTTTATACAGGGCGCCACCCTAGAGCGAAACACGGGTTTGTGTGTAGCTGTTAGGTGGGATACACTTGGGGGAATAAGGGGGTAAGGTTATTTCTCACTTTTCCTTATTCTTAGCAGACAGGTTTTCGCTTTCTTTATCCAATGTCAGGTGGAGGTGCTCCTAACCCTTTGGGGAACGAGCAAATCCTGGTTGCAATTGCGCAACTCTCTGCGCGATTTGCTACACTCACGGAGGAAGTCGCCGAACTCATGACTGAACGGGAACAGAGGCGCACAGACTCAGACGACGATGTGGCCGCACCAGGCACCAACGCCACAGACCAGCCTTTCGCAGGCCTCAGTCAGTGCAAGACGACCGTTCCGCCCTTTGCTAGAGGCACGAATCCAGAGGACTATCTCGACTGGGAGATGAAGATGGAGCGCAAATTTTAACTTCATACGATCCCGGAACACAAGAAATTCCAACTCGCAGTGGTCCATTTCACAGACTATGCCCTAATCTGGTGGAATCAACAAATGGATCAACGCAGAAACACGCGTCCCATGCGGGCCCGTGCTCTGCCACTCTCGTGGTTTGATTTGACTACATCTATGCGTAGGACTTTTGTACCAGATTACTACTTTAGAGAATTGTATAGGAAATTACATACTCTTGTACAAGGTTCTATGTCTGTAGATGAATATTTTAGAAAGTTAGAGATGGCAAAAATTAGGGCTAATGTACAGGAAGATGAGCCCGCATCTATGGCTCGTTTTCTTAACGGTTTGAACAGGGGTATTGCTTTTGCTGTTGAATTGCAGAATGCTACAACTCTGACAGACATTCTGCATAAAGCTCGGGTCATGCAAGAGTACCTGAAGTCCGTTCCACCAATCCGGACGCCTACAAGCGCCCCGCCGGCGTGGAGAAAGAATCCGGTATACTCTCCACCAGCAAGGAGGCCGATCCAGTCAGAGAGAAAAGCTCTAGTCCCTGTTGCCGCCACTTCTTCTTCATCTCAGGCCAAGACGCCATCAACTCCCAGACAGTCCATCAGCAACGTAACTTGGCACAAGTGCTCAGGTCGTGGCCACTACATGCGTGACTGTCCTAACATCCGGAAGGTCTTATTGGGGCAAGATGGTGAGTACATTTCAGAGGACGATGAAGAGGAACCAGCTGTTAACCCCTCACAGGAGTTAACTGACAGCACTCCGTCTGCACCAGTGGAGCAATTCGAGTTCCTTGAAGAAGATCCATCTCAGAACTTGGTTACTCGCACTCTGACTACAGCTGCTGTCCCAGACACCACTCAGCGGACAAACATCTTCCACGCCAGAACAAAGGTAAATGAAAAGTTGTGTGTTCTGATAATTGATGGAGGGAGCTGCACAAACGTTGCTAGTGAATACATGGTTGACAAGTTGAAGCTTCCTGTTATTAATCATCCCCGTCCTTATCGGCTACAATGGCTCGACATCTCAGACGGCTACAGAGTCACTAAGCAGGTAAGCGTACCATACGCTATCAGTAAGTTCGAATCCACGGTTTTATGTGATGTTCTACCAATGGAGGCTTGTCACATTCTACTCGGACGACCATGGCTCTTTGACCTGAAGGCAACACATGATGGGGTCGCCAACACTTACTCAGTCTGCCAGGAGGGCAAGATCCACACGTTCCTACCAATGCCGCCGACTGAAGTGCGATCCGAAGCAGTTCGCATGAAGGAATCCATCGCAAACTGGGAAGCTAAAAGGCGCCAAGCGAATGGTAAAGGGAAATAACTTGTAAAGGGTAGTAAGGCGAACTCTGATAAGCCTGATCAGGACAAAGTTAGAAATAGTTGTTTTGCAACAAAAGGAGAGATAGGTCAAGTGTTAGACAGCAATGATGATGTACTAGTTTTAGTCTGTAAAGATAATTGTGCTAACCCTGACGATATCCCTCGGGATATCCCTACAGAAGTCGAATCTTTGTTGCAGGAATTCGCTGATGTATTTCTAGAAGAGTTGCATCAGGGTCTGCCGCCACTTCGAGGAATTGAACATCAGATTGACTTCATCCCTGGCGTGCCTATACCAAATCGGCCTGCTTACAAAGCAAATCCGGAGGAAACGAAGGAGCTTCAGAAGCAAATCGACAAGCTATTGGCGCATGGTCAGGTAAGGGAATCTCTAAGTCCTTGTGCTGTACCTGTCATTCTAGTCCCTAAGAAAGACAGTACTTGGAGAATGTGTATGGATTGTAGAGCTGTAAATAAGATAACAATCAAGTATAGGCATCCTATCCCTAGGCTTGATGACATGTTAGAAGATTTGCATGGTTCCACAATTTATACAAAAATAGATCTTACACAGGGCTATCATCAAATTCGCATGAGGGAAGGGGATGAATAGAAAACTGCTTTTAAGACTAAATTTGGTTTATATGAGTGGTTAGTCATGCCCTTTGGTCTCACAAATGCACCTAGTACTTTCATGAGGTTAATGAATCATGTGCTTAGAAAGTTTATAGGTAAATTTGTTGTTGTGTATTTTGATGATATTCTGATCTATTCTAGAGATTAAAATCGCATGTTGAACATCTTCGTTTGGTTTTAATTGAATTGCGTGCTAATCAATTATATGCCAAGATGCAAAAATGTACATTTTGTGTTTCGGAGGTTGTTTTTCTCGGTTTTGTAGTCTCTGCAGAAGGTGTCAAAGTTGATGATGCCAAGGTTAAGGCCATTAGGGATTGGCCGCAGCCAACTTCGGCCGCACAGGTTCGGTCATTCCATGGATTGGCTGGATTCTACAGACGGTTTGTGAAGGATTTTTCCACTAAAGCCGCGCCTCTTAATGAATTGTGTAAAAAGAATGTTCCATTTGTGTGGGGGCAGGCTCAGGAAAACGCCTTTACTGTTTTGAATCATGATCTCACTCATGCACCTGTTTTAGCATTGCCTAATTTTGATAAAGTGTTTGAACTAATATGTGATGCATCAGGTGTTGGAATTGGCGCTGTTTTAATGCAGGAGAAGAAGCCAATCGCCTTTTTCAGTGAGAAGCTTAAAGGGGCTGCTTTGAATTATCCTACATATGATAAAGAGCTCTATGCTGTTGTCCGTGCCTTTGAGACTTGGTCACACTATTTGATGTCTAAAGAATTTGTTGTTTATAGTGATCATGAGTCTCTTAAGCATTTAAAAGGACAAAATAAGTTAAATAGACGTCATGGTAAGTGGGTTAACTTTATTGAATCTTTTCCTTATATTATTAAGTATAAGAAAGGTAAGGATAATTTAGTTGCTGACGCTCTATCTCGAAGGTATGAAATTCTGACAATTCTTGATCATACTTTGTTAGGTTCCGCATACCTCAAGGATTTATATGCTTCTGATGTTGATTTTGCTGATTTTTATAGAGCATGTGAATCTGGTGCATTCCAAAAGTACTATAGACATGATGGTTTTCTGTTTAGGGAAAATAGGTTATGCATCCCTCGTAGTTCCACTAGGGGATTACTGGTTCGTGAAGCTCATAGTAGGGGTCTTATGGGTCATTTTGGTGTGCAAAAAACACTTGAACTGTTGCATGAACACTTTTATTTGCCACATATGCGAAAAGATGTACAGAATGTTTGCAGACGATGCATTAATTGTTTGTAAGCTAAATCTACTTCTAAACCCCATGGACTTTACACGCCTTTACCTGTACCTTCTGTACCTTGGACTGACATTTCTATGGATTTTATTCTAGGGCTTCTGAGGACGCAGAAAGGTAATGATTCTTTATTTGTCGTTGTTGATCGGTTTTCTAAAATGGCGCATTTCATTCCTTGCAGGAAACAGATGATGCCAGACATGTAGCTGAGTTGTTCTTTCAGGGAATAGTTCGGTTGCATGGGATATCGCGCACAATTGTGTCAGATCGCGACGTCAAATTTCTGAGTTATTTTTGGAAGACTTTGTGGTCCCGCCTCGGCAAAAAACTATTGTTTTCGACTACAAGTCATCCGCAGACGGATGGTCAGACGGAAGTCACCAACCGAACCGTTGGCAACCTACTCAGGGCATTAATTTAGAAGAATCTCAAGCATTTGGAAGAAATCTTGCCGGTAGCAGAGTTTGCATACAACCGAACCAAGCACTCCTCAACAGGGTTCTGTCCATTTGAAGTTGCCTACGGCTTCACTCCTTTGACGGCGATGGATCTCATTCCTTTACCGCCCAAGGAACAAGTCAATCCAGACGGTGCAAAGAAAGCTGAAGCTGTGCAACGCATACATGCTAAAGTTCGAGCTACTCTGGAGAAAACGTTTGCCAAAGCCGCCGCCAATGCAAACCAACGGCGCAAGGCTGTGGACTTCGAACCAGGCGACTGGGTTTGGGTTCACATGAGGAAGGAACGATTCCCTGCTGCGAGAAGGACCAAACTCCATCCAAGGGGCGATGGACCTTTTCTGATCGTTTCCAAGATTGGGCCTAACGCCTACAAACTCGACTTCCCAGGTGAGTATGGTGTTAGTTCTTCCTTTAATGTTGCTGACTTGTCTCCTTTTGTTCATGAACAGGTTGCTGATTTGAGGACAAATCATTTTCAACCGGGAGGGGATGATGAGGGCATCCAAAGTCAAGCAAGTCAAGATGCAAGTGGTTCCAGAGAAGCTGAGGAGGAGGTTCGAGTTCTACATCGAGGCCCGACAATGCTTCAGGATCCAAGCCCATATAAGAGGGATCCACTCGTAGACATCACTGGGCCAATGACCAGAAGCAGAGCGAAGAAGATTCGAGATGAACTCAACAACCTTGTTCAAGCTTGCCATCAGGACGCTCAGCTGATTGTAGAAGCTCATGCCTTGGAGCAAAATGGAGGAAATGTTCAAATTGCAACTCTTCTAACAATCCTTGAAGAAGAGGCGCAATTCAGCACTTCACAATAAAGAAGAAGGCTGTTTCTTGAAGTCTTGAAGATGCCGGAAGGTTCTTGGGCTTTAAAGAAACAATTCATGAAGTTCCCTACAATTTGGGCCGACCCAAACTCATGGAGGACCAGCTCACAAGTTTCGGGCAGTCCAAGGAGTCCACAAGAGAAGCCGCACGGCTAGCCTAAGGAGAAAGCCCACACGGCCAGCCCAAGGAGAAAGCCCACACGGCTCCTTAAAATAATTAGGGAATTTCTTTTAATTAATTAAGTTGTTTCTTTTATTCTTTTAAGTTAGTTGTTCCCTTCTTCTTTTTGGAAGTAGGAATTTTATTCTTTTCCTTATTTTTAGATTGCAAATTCGGCTACTACTTGTTAAGGGTAAAACCGAATTGCCTTTTCTTTTTCTTACCAAATTCTACTTCTTTCCGGGTTTGGTAAAGGAAATTAACCTCTTGGTTAATTTCCAATTCTACTTCTTTTCTTTTCCTAATTCTTGTATTATTTTTGGCTGCCCTTCTCCTATATAAAGGGACCGAATTCTTCAATAATATTCAGAGTATTTAGATCATAAAACTTCGTGTTTGAGTACCCTCCTTTTATTGCTTTATGTATTTGCATGTTGTAGTTTACATAATTGCATGAAACTTAGCTAATTAGGTTCTTGCTCTACCTAATTATTCGCATGTTTCAAATCTCTTGCTTGCACATGGTTCGACTATAAAACAAACTAGCTAGGTTAGCTTTTCCTTGTTTCTCTTAGCCGAACGTGAGTTTGAGAATTCTAAGAGCTCTCCGCTTAATCACAAGGTCCTTGGTAACATTATCCACATGTGTACAACCGTCCACATCACAAGTTCTGATTCGGATTCTCCTTTATGAACTCGAATTGCTCCACTGGTGCAGATGGAGTGCTGTCAGTTAACTCCTGTGAAGGGTCAACGGTTGGATCTTCTTCATCTTCTTCTGAAATGTACTCACCATCTTGGCCCAATAATACCTTCCGGATGTTGGGACAATCACGCATGTAATGGCCACGGCCTGAGTACTTGTGGCAAGTTACGTTGCTGATGGACTGTCTGAGAGTTGATGGCATTTTGGCCGGTGATGAAGAAGGGGTGGCGGCAACAGGGACTATGGCTTTTCTCTCTGACTGGATCGGCCTCCTTGCCGGTGGAGAATATACCGGATTCCTTTTCCAAGCTGGCGGGGCTCTGGTTGGCATCCGGATGGGTGGAACAGACTTCAGGTACTCCTCCATGACTCGAGCTTTGTGCAACATGTCTGTCAGAGTAGTGGCATTTTGCAATTCAACGGCTAACGCTATACCCCTATTCAACCCATTAAGAAAACGAGCCATAGATGCGGTCTCATCTTCCTGTACATTAGCCCTAATTTTTGCCATCTCTAGTTTTCTATAATATTCATCTACAGACATAGAACCTTGTACAAGAGTATGTAACTTTCTATACAATTCTCTAAAATAGTAATCGGGTACAAAAGTCCTACGCATAGATATAGTCAAATCAAACCACGAGAGAGGCGGAGCACGGGCCCGCATGGGACGCGTGTTTCTGCGTTGATCCATCTGTTGATTCCACCATATTAGGGCATGGTCTGTGAAATGGACCACCGCGAGTTGGACTTTCTTGTGTTCTGGGATCGCATGAAGTTCAAAAATGCGCTCCATCTTCATCTCCCAGTCGAGATAGTCCTCTGGATTCGTGCCTCCGGCAAAGGGCGGAACGGTCGTCTTGCACTGACTGAGGCCTGCGAAAGGTTGGTCTGCGGCGTTTGTGCCTGGTGCGGCCACATCGTCGTCTGAGTCTGTGCGGCGTTGCTCCCGTTCAGTCCTGAGTTTGGCGACTTCCTCCGTGAGGGTAGCAAATTGCGCGGAGAGTTGCGCAATTGCAGCCAGGATTTGCTCGTTCCCCAAAGGGTTAGGAGCACCTCCACCTGACATTGGATAAAGAAAGCGAAAACCTGTCTGCTAAGAATAAGGAAAAGCGAGAAATAACCTTACCCCCTTATTCCCCCAAGTGTTTCCCACCTAACAGCTACACACAAACCCCGTGTTTCGCTCTAGGGTGGCGCCCTGTATAATATGATCACTCAAGCCTTTTTCCACTCTACCTCCCAGTATTGATAAATGTATTAGGCAAGCAGCAATTCACACAAAAGCAATAACACTTAAGAAAGAAGCAAATTTTCGCAAAAATAGACACTTGGTTCTATTTTGAAAAATCTTTTCGCAAAACGATAGTTTATAATATAGTTCAGATATGAAGTACACAACAGGAAATTTCGGGGTTAAGCCCTCAAATTTCAGAAAAGATGAGTGTGCACGATGACAAAATCCAAACTATAATTCAAGAGCAAATGTCCAGGTAGCACCAAAAGATAACTGGGCAATTGAAAGCAGGGCAATTCAAAAGTGAATAGAAGCAAAGAAAAATAAGCAGAGTTGAAACGACTTCAGGAAAGTCCTAAAACTACCCAAAGAAGAGATCACCCACCCAATAGGTAATCAAGAAACCAATCCCCACAAATTATCAATGCTCCCAATATGCAAAACTGTACCCAACTTGCGATTTCTAACCCCTTAATTAACCGGAAACAGTACTAACTTTTAGCACATGCGATTTCAACGAAACGAAAACCCATGGGCTAGTAAATTCAACTTTGATTCACTAACCTAATCCCAGGGATATTCTTAGCAGCACAAGGATACAAAATCAAGAATTCACTATATTTTCAAGAATTCAAAAGAAGGTATCCCAAACTAGAGCATGCAATTTTACAATGCGCAAACAAGTGAGCTGCTTAACATCAACCGCAAAAACTCACTATTTCTCAAAGAGGGGTAGAATTAATTCGCAATAAGCCCAGCAATATAAAAACCCAAGCAAGAACCAAAAACCCTAGCCTTTTAGGCAAGCCGAAGCTATAACCCGAAACTAAAAAACCGAACTGAAAAACTAAAACGAAAAACCAAACTGAAAACTGAAACCCTAGGTTAGGGTTTAGGGTTTAGGGTTAGGGTTTAGGGTTTAGGGTTAGGGTTTAGGGTAGGGTTTAGGGTTAACAATTTGTGAAACCAAAACCCTAAGGAAGCCAAAAACCGAAACCCCTTAATGAAGCACAAAACCGAACCCTACAAAAATTCTAAAACCCGAATTTTGTTTTCTAAACCCGATTTAATTTCTGGATTTCAGCAAGGGCAGTCCGGGGTTTAAGAAAAATTTTGCGATTTTTAAAGATGGAAAACAGTACAAAAAAATTGCAAATTTAAAGCTTGAAAGAAAAAATTTTCCCCAAGAACATGAATTCTAATCCAAAATTTCAAGATAAGGGAAAAGAAAACACCTTGAAAAGAGTTTGTTGGTTGACCTCCTCCAGCCACGAAACCACTCCTTAGCTCTGATACCCATTGATGTGGACGGTTGTACACATGCGGATAATGTTGCCAAGGACCTTGTGATTCAGCGGTGAGCTCGTATAACACTGCTAACTTACTTTCGAAAATCAGAGAAACAAAAGAACTTAACCTAAGCTAATTTGTTTTAGATTCGAACCAAGTGTAAGAAAGGAGTTTTGAACATGCGAATAATTAGGTAGAGCAAGTAACCTAATTAGCTAAGTTCATGCAATTATGTAAACTATAACATGCAAATACATAAAGCAATAAAAGGAAGGTACTCAAACACTAAGTTTTATGATCTGGATACTCTGATTTATTATTGAAGTTTCGGCCCCTATTTATAGATGAAGGGATGGCCGAAAATCTGTACAAGAATTAGAAAAAGAAAAGAAGTAGAATTGGAAATTAACCAAGAGGTTAATTTCCTTTACCAAACCCGGAAAGAAGTAGGAATGGTAAGAAAAGGAAAAAGAATTCGGTCACTTCCTTTTGAGTGATTGCCGAATTGTACAATTAAAACAATAAGGAAAAAGGAAAAGGCAATTTCTGATTTACTCTTAACAAGTGGTAGCCGAAATTGTAAACTAAAAATAAGGAAAAGAATAAAAATTCCTACTTCCAAAAAGAATAAGGGAACCCTTTTTGGAAACTAACTTAAAAGAATAAAAGAAACAATTTAATTACTTAAAAGAAAATCCGAAAATCCCTAATTAAGTAAGTAGCCGTTGGGCTTGCTTTGTGGCTGTCGTGCGGCTTCCTCTTGCTTTCTTGGGCTGGCCGAAACTTGTGGGCTGCTCCTCCATCAGTTTGGGTCGGCCCAAATTGTAGGGAACTTTAATAATTTGTTTCTTTAAGTCCAAGAACCTTCCGGGATCTTCAAGACTTCACGATCACTTCATTATGCTCCGAAGATGGTTAGAAGAGTTGCAAGTTGCACATTTCCTTCATTATGCTTCAAGGCGTGGGCTTCTACAATCACTTGGGCGTCTTGATGGCAAGCTTGGACAAGGTTGTTGAGTGCTTCTCTAACCTTCTTCGCTCGGCTTCTAGTCATTGGCCCAGTGATGTCTACAAGTGGATCCCTCTGATATGGGCTTGGATCCTGAAGCATTGTCGGGGCTCGATATAGAACTCGAACCTCCTCCTTGGCTTCTCCGGAACCACTTGCTTGTTAACTTTGACTTGTTGCTTGACTTTGGATGACCTCATCAATCAGGAAAGCAGCAATTCACACAAAAGCAATGACACTTAAGAAAGAAGCAAATTTTCGCAAAAATAGACACTGGGTTCTATTTTGAAAAATCTTTTCGTAAAATGATAGTTGTAATATAGTTCAGATATGAAGTACACAACAGGAAATTTCGGGGTTAAGCCCTCAAATTTCAGAAAAGATGAGTGTGCACGATGACAAAAATCCAAACTATAATTTAAGAGCAAATGTCCAGGTAGAACGAAAAGATACTAGGTAATAGAAAGCTGGGCAATTCAAAAGTGAATAGAAGCAAAGAAAATAAGCAGAGTTGAAATGACTTCAGGAAAGTCCTAAAACTACCCAAAGAAGAGATCACCCACCCAATAGGTAATCAAGAAACCAATCCCCACAAATTATCAATTCTTCCAATAGGCAAAACAGTACCAAATTTGCGAAATTAAATCCCCCTAAGTGGCCGAAAACAGTACCAAAATTCAGCAACATGCGATTTTCAAGAATTGACAACCCTAGGGCTAGCAAGTTCAATTTTGACTCACTAACCAATTCCTAGGGATAATCTTAGCAGCACAAGGATACAAAACCAAGAATTCACTATATTTTCAAGAATTCAAAACAAAGTATCCCAAACTAGAGCATGCAATTTATAATGCGCAAACAAAGTGAGCTGCTTAACATCAACCGCAAAAACTCACTATTTTCAACAAGAACAGCACAAGAGGGTAGAATTAATTCGCAAAACCCAGCAATTACAACTAAAACCAGAAAACCCTTAGAATGAGCAAAACCGAAACCCTAGGTTGTAGGAAAACCCGAAACTAAAACTGAAAACCAAGACGAAAAACTGAACCGAAAACCAAAATTTGGGTTTAGGGTTTAGGGTTTAGGGTTTATGGTTAGGGTTTAGGGTTTAGGGTTAGGGGTTAGGGTTTAAGGTTTAGGGTTTAGGGTTTAGGGTTAGGGGTTAGGGTTTAGGGTTTAGGGTTAGGGTATACAATTCGAAAACTGAAACCCTAGGGAACAAAAACCAAAACCCTAGCAGCACAACCCTAGCAAAAAAAAAACTGAAAAACCGAACCCTTTGTTTTAAGACCCGATTGGAATTCTAAAAACCCGATTTTAAGGATCTAAAATTATAGCAAGGCAGTCCGGGTTTAAGAAAAATTATCGGTTTTTAATGATAGGAAAACAGTACCAAAACCGAAAATTGAAAAGCTTGAAGAAAAAAAAATTCCCCCCAAGAAGATGAGTTCTAATCCAAAATTTCAAGAGAAGGAAAAGAAAACACCTGGAAAAAGATTCGGTCGGTTGACCTCCTCCAGCCACGAAACCACTCCTTAGCTCTGATACCAATTGATGTGGACGGTTGTACACATGCGGATTAAGTTGCCAGGGACCTTGTGATTAAGCGGCGAGCTCGTATAACACTCGAACTTACTTTCGAAAATCAGAGAAACAAAGAACTTATCCTAAGCTAATTTGTTTTAGATTGGAACCAAGTGTAAGAAAGAGTTTTGAACATGCGAGTAATTAGTTTGAGCAAGTAACCTAATGATGTGGACGGTTGTACACATGCGGATAATGTTGCCAAGGACCTTGTGATTAAGCGGCGAGCTCTTAGAATTCTCAAACTCACGTTCGGCTAAAGAAACAAGGAAAAGCTAACCTAGCTAGTTTGTTTTATAGTCGAACCAAGTGCAAGCAAGAGATTTGAAACATGCGAATAATTAGGTAGAGCAAGAACCTAATTAGCTAAGTTTCATGCAATTTTGTAAACTACAACATGCAAATACATAAAGCAATAAAAGGAGGGTACTCAAACACTAAGTTTTATGATTTGAATACTCTGAATTTTATTGAAGAATTCGGCCCCTATTTATAGGAGTAAGGGCAGCCGAATTTGGTACAAGAATTAGAAAAAGAAAAGAAGTAGAATTGGAAATTAATCAAGAGGTTAATTTCCTTTACCAAACCCGGAAAGAAGTAGGAATGGTAAGAAAAAGGAAAAGGCAATTTTTGTTCTACCTTATTGTGTGGCAGCCGAAATTGTAACTAAACAATAAGGAAAAGAATAAAATTCCTACTCCCAAAAAGAATAAGGGAACCCTTTTTGGAAACTAACTTAAAAGAATAAAAGAACATAATTAATTAAAAGAAGAAATCCCTAATTAACTAAGGAGCCGTGTGGGCTTTGTTTAATGGGCTGCCGTGCGGCTTCCTTGCTTCCTTGGGCTGGCCGAAACTTGTGGGCTGGTCTCCATGAGTTTGGGTCGGCCCAATGTGTAGGGAATTTATGAATTGTTTCTTTAAAGCCCAAGAACCTTCCGGCATCTTCAAGACTTCAAGAAACAGCCTTCTTCTTCATTAGGACTTGGTGATTTGCGACTCTTCTTCAAAGATGGTTAGAAGAGTTGCAAGTTGAACCTTTCCTTCTTTTTGCTCAAAGGCGTGTGCTTCTACTTGGCCGTCTTGTGGATTCTGACTCATAATGTGTGTTGTTCTAGCCCTGGATGTCCGCATCATTCCCTCCCTGTTGGAAAGGATTCGTCCTCGAATCCAGTTTGCTGAAAACAAACAGAAACAAGTTAGTAATATTAACACAAAACATAGATCATACTGACCTGCCAAATCAAGCTTGTAAGCATGATGCCCAATTGTCGACATGAGCTGAAAAGGGCTATCGCCATCACAGGCGTTAATCTCCTTTGACATCTCTTTGGCAGTGTAGACAACAGGGAACTCCTGTGGCAACTCCTGTTGCAACGCCTGTGGCTCCGCCGAATTGGCTTTGTAAACCGGCTGATTGGGAATGGATGTGCCAGGTATGAAGTCGATCTGATGTTGAATTCCTTGTAGAGGCGGCAGACCCTGCGGCAGCTCTTCTGGAAAAACATCGTTGAATTCCTGCAACAAAGAAACGACTTCTATAGGAATATCCCGAGGGATATCGTCAGGGTTAGCACAATTATCTTTACACACTAAAACCAGTACATCATTATTGTTGTCTAACACTTGACCTATCTATCCTTTAGTAGCAAAACAACTATTCCTAACTTTGTCCTGATCAGGCTTATCAGAGTTCGCCTTACTACCCTTTACAAGTTCCTTCCCCTTACCCTTCGCTTGGCGCCTTTCAGCTTCCCAGTTTGCGATGGACTCCTTTATGCAAACTGCTTCGGATCGTACTTCAGTCAGCGGCATTGGTAGGAACGTGTGGATCTTGCCCTCCTGGCAGACCGAGTAAGTGTTGGCGACCCCATCATGTGTTGCCTTCAGGTCAAAGAGCCATGGTCATCCGAGTAGAATGTGACAAGCCTCCACTGGCAGAACATCACATAAAACAGTGGATTCGAACTTACCGATAGCGTATGGTACGCTTACCTGCTTCGTGACTCTGTAGCCGTCTGAGCTGTCGAGCCATTGTAGTTGATAAGGACGTGGATGATTGATAACAGGAAGCTTCAGCTTGTCAACCATGTATTCACTAGCAACGTTCGTGCAACTTCCTCCATCAATTATCAGAACACACAACTTTCCATTTACCTTAGTTCTAGCGTGGAAGATGTTTGTCCGTTGAGTTGTGTCGGGGACAACAGCTGTAGTCAGAGTGCGAGTAACCAAGTTCTGATTCGGATCCTCCTCTATGAACTCGAATTGCTCCACTGGTGCAGACGGAGTGCTGTCAGTTAACTCCTGTGAAGGGTCAACGGTTGGTTCCTCTTCATCATCCTCTGAAATATACTCACCATCTTGCCCCAATAAGACCTTCCGGATGTTTGGACAGTCACGCATGTAGTGGCCACGGCCTGAGCACTTGTGGCAAGTTACGTTGCTGATGGACTGTCTGGGAGTTGATGGCGTTCTGGCCTGTGATGAAGAAGGGGTGGCTTTGCGCTCTGACATGATCAGCCTCCGTGCTGGTGGAGAGTAAGCCGGATTCTTGCGCCAAGCTGGCATCCGGATCGGTGAAACAGACTTCAGGTACTTTTCCATGACCCGAGCTTTGTGCAGCATGTCCGTCAGAGTTGTAGCATTCTACAATTCAACAGCTAAAGCAATTCCCCTGTTTAAACCATTATAAAAGAATAAAATAAACAACTTAATTAATTAAAAGAAAATCCCTAATTAATTTTAAGGAGCCGTGTGGGCTTTTTCTTTGGGCTGGCCGTGCGGCTGCTCTTGTGGACTCCTTGGGCTGGCCAAAACTTGTGGGCTGGTCCTCCATGAGTTTGGGTCGGCCCAATGTGTAGGGAATTTCATGAATTGTTTCTTTAAAGCCCAAGAACCTTCCGGCATCTTCAAGACTTCAAGAAATAGCTTTCTTCTTCAATGGGAAGTGCTGAATTGTGCCTCTTCTTCAAGAATGGTTAGAAGAGTTGCAATTTGAACATTTCCTCCTTGCTGCTCCAAGGTGTTGGCTTCTACAATCACTTGGGCGTCTTGATGGCAAGCTTGGAAAAGGTTGTTGAGTGCTTCTCTAACCTTTTTCGCTCGGCTTCTAGTCATTGGCCCAGTGATGTCTACAAGTGGATCCCTCTGATATGGGCTTGGATCTTGAAGAATTGTCGGACCTCGATGTAGAACTCGAACCTCCTCCTCAGCTTTTCCGGAACCACTTGCTTGTTGACTTTGACTTGTTGCTTGACTCTGGATGCCCTCATCAGTTAGTGGAGTCATTTTTAGCAACAAGTACAAGTATTAATTAATCCCTTAGACTCTAAAACCTGCTCGACTTCCCCAAGTGTAGCAAATAAGCTACTTTTACTATCTTCTTTTGAAGGCTTATCTGAGTGCGCCTTGCTACCCTTTACAATCTGTTTCCCCTTCCCCTTTTCTTGTTTCTTCTCAGCTTCCCATTCGGCAAGCTTATCTTTCATCCTGAGAGACTCAGCACGAACATCTTGAGGTGGCAGAGGCAGAAATGTATGGATCTTGCCCCGTTGGCAGACCGAGTAGGTGTTGGCAACTGCGTCGTGTGTCGCCTTCATATCAAAGAGCCATGGGCGACCCAGGAGAATGTGGCACGCCTCCATAGGGAGCACGTCACAAGTAACTTCTCCTTCAAACTTCCCAATAGCATATGGCACTCTAACCTGCTTGTTGACTCGGTACCCTTCTGAGTTGTCAAGCCATTGGAGCCGGTACTGATGCGGATGGATGATGGTGGGGAGATTCAGCTTTTCGACCATGTATGCACTGGCGACATTTGTGCAGCTTCCCCCATCAACTATTAGAACAAAAACTCTACCATTTACCTTAGCTCGAGAAAGGAAGATGTTGGTTCATTGACTTGAGTCCTGGACGACGGATGTAGTCAAAGAGCGGGCAACTATGGAAAGGTGAGTGCCACCATCAGGTTGGTGAATATCCTGCTCTGTATCTGACTTACCCTCGTGGGTTAAATCTGCGAAGGGATTAACAAGTTCGTCTTCATCTTTCTCAGAGATGTAGTCGCCATCATGCCCAAGTAGCACTTTTCTGATGTTAGGGCAATCGCGCATCATATGTCCACGCCCGGAACACCTGTGACATATGATGTCGTGGATTGGCTTTCTAGGAGTGAACGGAGTTTTAGCTGCGGATGAAGATCAAAATGAGGTGGATAGTGTAGCCTGGATAGCTTTGCGTTCAGAGTTGAAAGGCTTCTTGGCGGGTGGAGAGTACACCGGATTCTTCCTCCAGGTGGCTGGGGCGCTTGATGGCGTCCTAACTGGTTGGACAGTTTTCATGTATTCCTCCATTACCCTGGCTTTGTGTAGCATGTCTGTTAGGCTGGTGGCATTCTGTAATTCCACTGCTAACGCTATCCCTCTATTTAGGCCGGTGAGAAAGCAAGCCATACTGGCGGCATCATCCTCATAGACATTGGGCCCTGATCTTGGCCATCTCTAACTTCTTGTAATATTCATCTACAGTCAAAGAGCCTTGTACAAGTGTATGTAATTTCTTATACAATTCTCTAAAATAATACGCAGGAACGAAAGTCTTACACATTGCTGTAGTCAGATCAAACCATGATAGAGGCGGAGCTCGAGCTCTCATAGGTCGTGTGTTGCGCCTTTAGTCCAACTCTTGATTCCACCAAACAAGTGCATATTCGGTGAAATTTACCACCGCGTGTGGAGCCTTCTTGTGCTCGGGAATTGAGTGGAGCTCAAAAATTCTCTCCATCTTAATCTCCCAGTCTAAGTATTCTTCAGGATTGGTGCCGCCTGCAAAGGATGGCACTGTGGTTTTTAACTGACTTAGACCATCGTAAGGTTTGTCGTCGCTGGCGTTGGGGTGAGGGATGTGTTCCTCCTCCTCTGCTTCGCGCCTGGCGTCTTGGGCAGCCTTAATATCTGCGACCTTGCCACTGAGGTCTGCGAATTGCAGCCAGAAGTTGCTCGTTTCCGACGGATCCGGAACTACCTCCTGACATTATAAGTAACAGAAAATTCCCTACTAAGAACAAGTAAAAGTGAGTACAGTAACCTTACTCCCTTGTCCCCCAAGTAATGCCCTCCTAATAAGCTACACACAAACCAGTGTTTCACTCGTAGGGTTGGCAGCCCTTGTATGCTGTATCACTCAGCCTTTTATCTCAATCCTGTATACTACTCAAAGTTCTCAGATATTGAGCAAAGGTAATAAGCAATAAGTAAATCACACAAGCACGAAACTATATAGGAATATAGCAAAAGAAATTTTTGAAAACAGAACTTAGTTCTATTTTGTTTTGTAAAAACCTTTCGAAAAGAAATTTTGTAGTATAACTTGAATAAGATATGCACACAAAGGAACTTTCGGGGATAAGCCCTCAAAGTTCAAGAAATTAATGTAATGCGCACGATGACAAAATTCAAGTTATAGTGTAGAGTAGGCGTATAAGGTGGCACGAAAAGTATTCAGTTTACGGAGAAAACAGGGCAATTCAAGTGAAAGAAGCAAGAAATAATGAGCAGATTTGAACGAATCAGGAATATTACTTCCCTAGATGTGATCACCTACCCAATAGGTAATCAAGAAACCAATTCCCACTAATTAAGAGCTTCTAGAAAATTTTACCTCAAAGTTTCGAAAATAGTAACCCCCCTGCAGAAATGTGAAATTCCAAAATTTTGAGTACCCCGAAAAAAAAAGTGATTTTTACTTCTTTTTTTTTTTTTTTTTTTTGGCTAACCACTTATTTTAGAAGCAAGGGGTAAGAATGTAGCACAGAGAATTCACAAATTGTATAAACAAAGTGAGCTACTGAACTTCAACCGCAAAACTGAAAAATTCTCGATATTTCCTTTTCTTTTCCAAAAAAATTTCGGTTTTTATGTATAAAAACAGTACGGTAGTACCGAAATTCAATTTTCTTAAAAAAAATTTCTTAAGAAGGAGCGTTCTAATTCCGAGAATTTCAAGACGAAGCAAGACTAACAAGGATTAGAAAACACCTGATGATTTGGCCGAGTTACTTCAGCCTCCACTTGTCACGCAACCAGCCTTGGCTCTGATACCAATTGATGTGGACCGGAGTTCACGATGCAGAATACTTGCCAAGGAAAGTCTGGAAATTGCGAGACGCAGCTCTTAACCTCTAGAATCCCTACCTCGGATTCGGCAGTCTACTAAAATTAACCTAAGCTAATTTTAAACACGCAAATCGAACCAAGTTTAAGAACAAAAGAGTCGAAACAAAAGCATGCATTCCAGGCAGAGCAATTACCTAAAAAGCTATAGTTTCTAAACTTATAGTAATTCACAAAACATGCAAACTACGAAAGCTCAAAATAAGAGAATGATTCAAGAAGTATAAAACTATACTATGCTATTACTTGAATCAAAATTGTGTGTTGAATAATGGAGAATAGGACCCCTATTTATAGTAGTAGGTGGTCGAATTCTACAATACAAAGAAGTAGAAAACAATTAAAATTGGAATTCAATCAAGAGATTGATTCCTTACAAACTGGAACCTAAATGAACTAGGTTTAGTTGAAGATAAAATTCGGCTTTCTCACTAATGTATCTAGCTGAAATTCCTAGCTAAATAAAGAAGTAGAAATGAATCAAAACTAAGAAGTAGAAATCAACCAAGAGATTGATCTCTTGAAAAGAAACAAACCTAAAGGAACTAGGTTTGTTTAAGTGCTAATATTTCGGTTGTATTAAGGGATAATGGCAGTCGAAATTTATCCAATTAATTAGAAGCAAAAATGAAATAAACTACTAGAATTAATTAGAGTTGTAAACTCAAACTAACTCCTTTAAAACCCTAACTCAAATTCGGATGTGGGCTGTTCCATTGGGCTTCCAATTTCGGATTCCTCTCCTTCCTTTGGGTCTGGGCTGGCCGAATTTATGAAGGTGGGTTGCAAGTGAATTCGGCCCAAAACTCAATGGTGTGTCTGTGAAAAGTGTAGGAAGCTTCTAGAAGCTTTCGGAATCATTTCTGAAACTCAAATTTTACAAATTCTTCATTTCTTCACGATTCTTCAATTCAGACCCCTTTTCGGAAATGGTGAGTAATATGACCATTTTACCCTTCTGACTATTCTGGGCTTTATCTTCAGGGGTTTGTGCGCCGGATACCATCTGGGCTTGTCGGGAACATTCTTCGACTAGGTTTTCAAGGTCGGCCTTTAATTTCCTTGTCCTTCTTCGTGTCATTGGCCCAACGATATCTACAAATGGATCTCTCTGGAATGGGCTCGGGTCCTGTAGCATAACTGGGCCTCGGTGTAGCACACGAACAGGCTCTGCTTCCTTTCTCGAGTCCTCTGCATCTACTTGTTGACCCTTTCTGCTTGGACTTGTCGACGGGCTGGGGATGCCTTCATCAGTTGGGCCTCGGTGTAGAACCCGAACCTCCTCAGCTTCTCTGGACTCACTTGTCTGTGGACTTTTTGATGGACTTAGGATTCCCTCAGCAATCCAAGTCCATATCAAAGGGATCCACTTGTAGATATCATTGGGCCAATGACAAGAAGTAGAGCAAAGAAGGTTCAAGAGACTCTCAACAACCTTGTACAAGCTTGCCAACAGGATGCTCAATTGATAGTAGAACCCAACACCTTGGAGAACAAAGCCGGAAAGGTTCAAATTGCAACTCTCCTTACAATTCTTGAAGAAGAGGCGCAATTCCCCATTCCACAATAAAGCGAAGGCTGTTTCATGAAGTTCTTGAAGACGCTGGAATGTTCTTGGACTTTAAAGAGACATTTCTTGAGATTCTTGATTTTCTTGAAAATCTTGAATTTCATATTTTGCAGAATCTTGAAGAATCTTGAAATTCTTGAAAATCTTGATTATGAAATGATTCAGGGAGATTCTAGAAGATTCTGGAAGCTCCCCACACCATTCCACAATGCGCCATCAACAAGTGGGCCGAACCACCATGGAGCCCATTCCACATAACCAAGTTCGGCCAAACCCATCAAAGAAGCCCAAATGAAACTTCATCCAAGATTTTGCATAAAGGTTTAGTGTTTGGGGAAAAATAAGGGTTTGTGCATGTTTCCTATTTTGCCCTTAGTTTATTAGTTTCCAAAAATGATCCCTTCTTGATCTCCTTTTTGGAGTAGGATTTTCAATTCCTTTTCCTTCTTGTTTTTCCTTGTAATTTTGGCTGCCATTAGCTTAAGGTGACCGAATTTCCTTTTCTCTTACCATTACCCACTTCTTTCAGGTTTTGGTATTGTAAAGGAAATCAATCTCTTGATTGGTTTCCAATTCTTTCCTACTTTTTTTTGGCTGCCCTACTCTATAAATAGGGCATCCGTATAGCATAATTAAAACAAGTATTATGATCTTAAAACTATTAGTTTGAGTACTCTCCCTTTATTGCTTTATGTATTTTGCATGCTTGTGATTTATATATTGCATGAAACTTAGCTTAATTAGGTTCTTTGCTCTACCTAATTAAAATCGCATGTTTCACCTCTTTTCTTACTTGGTTCGAATCCCTTGAGTAAATTAGCTTAGGTTGGTTTATTTTTGTTAATTGGATTTTCGGGTAAGTTAAGAGTTCATACGAGCTACGCCGCGTAATCAGACTTTCCTTGGCAATTCATCTGCATGTGTACCTTGGTCCACATCATCCGGAAGGTCTTATTGGGGCAAGATGGTGAGTACATTTCCGAAGAGGAACAAACCGTTAACCCATTATCGGAGTTAATTGACAGCACTACGTTGCACCAGTAGAGCAATTTGAGTTCATCGAAGAAGATCCTAATCAGAACTTGGTTACTCGCACCTTGACTACAGCTGCTGTCCAGGATACGTCTCAACGGACAAACATCTTCCACGCCAGGACTAAGGTCAATGAGAAGTTGTGTGTTCTAATCATTGATGGAGGGAGTTGCACAAATGTGGCCAGTGAATATATGGTCGAAAAACTGAAGCTTCCCATACTCAATCATCCATGTCCTTATCGGCTCCAATGTGATGAGGTCATCCAAAGTCAAGCAACAAGTCAAAGTCAACAAGCAAGTGGTTCCGGAGAAGCTAAGGAGGAGGTTCGAGTTCTACATCGAGGCCCGACAATGCTTCAGGATCTAAGCCCATATCAGAGGGATCCACTTGTAGACATCACTGGGCCAATGACTAGAAGCCGAGCGAAGAAGGTTAGAGAAGCACTCAACAACCTTGTCCAAGCTTGCCATTAAGACACCCAAGTGATTGTAGAAGCCCACGCCTTGGAGCATAATGAAGGAAATGTGCAACTTGCAACTCTTCTAACCATCTTTGAAGAAGAGGCGCAAATCACCAAGTCCTAATGAAGAAGAAGGCTGTTTCTTGAAGTCTTGAAGATGCCGAAAGGTTCTTGGCTGGGCTTATTGCGAATTAATTCTACCCCTCTTGTGCTGTTTTGTTGAGAAATAGTGAGTTTTTGCGGTTGATGTTAAACAGCTCACTTGTTTGCGCATTGTAAAATTGCATGCTCTAGTTTGGGATACCTTCTTTTGAATTCTTGAAAATATAGTGAATTCTTGATTTTGTATCCTTGTGCTGCTAGAATATCCCTGGGATTAGGCTAGTAAATCGAAAATTGTTTTTGCTGGCCCTAGGGTTTTCGTAATTAAAAATCGCATATTGCTAAAAGTGGTACTGTTTTCGGCCACTAGGGGGTGTTAATTTCGTAATTGGTGTACTGTTTTGCATATTCGAAGAATTGATAATTTGTGGGGTTTGGTCTCTTGATTACCTATTGGGTGGGTGATCGCTTCTTTGGGTAGTTTTAGGACTTTCCTGAAGTCGTTTCAACTCTGCTAATTTTCTTTTCTTCTATTCACTTTTGAATTGCCCTGCTTTCAATTGCCTTGTTTATCTTTTCGTGTAACCTGAACATTAGATCTTTAATTATAGTTTGGATTTTGTCATCGTGCACACTCATCTTTTCTGAAATTTGAGGGCTTAACCCCGAAATTTCCTGTTGTGTACTTCATATCTGAACTATATTACAAAATATCGTTTTGCGAAAAGATTTTTCAAAATAGAACCAAGTGTGGTTTTTGCGAAAATTTTGCTTCTTTCTTAAGTGTCATTGTTTTTGTGTGATTTGCTGCGTGCCTTATACATTTATCAATACCTGGAGGTTTGAGTGGAAAAAGGCTTGAGTGCACATCTTATACAGGGCGCCACCCTAGAGCGATACACAGGGTTGTGTGTAGCTGTTAGGTGGGAAACACTTGGGGGAATAAGGGGGTAAGGTTATTTCTCACTTTTCCTTATTCTTAGTAGACAGGTTTTCGCTTTCTTATCCAATGTCAGGTGGAGGTGCTCCTAACCCTTTGGGAAACGAGCAAATCCTGGATGCGATTGCGCAACTCTCCGCGCGATTCGCTACTCTCACGGAGGAAGTCGCCGACCTCAGGACTGAACGGGAACAGAGGCGCACAGACTCAGACGACGATGTTGCCGGCCCAGGCCCCAATGCCGCAGACCAGCCATTCGCAGGCCTCAGTCAGTGCAAGGCAACCGTTCTGCCCTTTGCTGGAGGCACGAATCCAGAGGACTATCTCGACTGGGAGATGAAGATGGAACACATTTTTGAACTTCATGCGATCCCGGAACACAAGAAAGTCCAACTTGCAGTGGTCTATTTCACCGACTATGCCCTAATCTGGTGGAATCAACAGCAGGACCAGCGCAGGAATACGCGCCCTATGCGTGCCCGCGCACCGCCTATCTCTTGGTTTGATTTGACTACATCTATGCATAGGACTTTTGTACCTGATTATTATTTTAGAGAATTGTATAGAAAGTTACATACTCTTGTACAAGGTTCAATGTCAGTAGATGAATACTATAGAAAATTAGAGATGGCAAAAATTAGGGCTAATGTACAGGAAGATGAGCCCGTATCTATGGCTCGTTTTCTTAGTGGTTTAAACAGGGGTATTGCTTTAGCTGTGGAATTGCAGAATGCTACAACGCTGACAGACATGCTGCACAAAGCTCGGGTTATAGAGGAGTATCTAAAGTCCGTTCCACCAGTCCGGACACCTACCAGCACCCCACCAGCCTGGCGCAAGAATCCGACCTACTCGCCACCAGCAAGGAGGCCGATCATGTCTGAATGCAAGGCCATAGTCCCTGTTGCCGCCGCCACCTCTTCTTCTTCAACGCCAAGCAAGACACCATCAACTCCCAGACAGTCCATCAGCAACGTGATTTGCCACAAATGCTCAGGCCGTGGCCAGTACATGCGTGACTGTCCCAACAGCCGGAAGGTATTATTGGGCCAAGATGGTGAGTACATTTCAGAGGAGGAAGAAGAAGAACCAACCGTTGACCCTACACAGGAGTTGACTGACAGCACTCCGTCTGCACTAGTGGAGCAATTCGAGTTTCTTGAAGAAGATCCATCTCAGAACTTGGTTACTCGCACTCTGACTACAGCTGCTGTCCCGGACACGTCCCAGCAGACAAACATCTTCCATGCCCGAACAAAGGTAAATAGAAAGTTATGTGTTCTGATTATTGATGGAGGGAGTTGTACTAACGTTGCAAGTGAGTCTATGGTTGATAAGCTGCGCCTCCCTGTCATCAATCATCCACGTCCTTATCGGCTTCAATGGCTCAACAGCTCAGACGGCTACAGAGTCACAAAGCAGGTAAGCGTACCATACTCTATCGGTAAGTTCGAATCCACGGTTTTATGTGATGTTCTGCCAATGGAGGCTTGTCACATTCTACTCGGACGACCATGGCTCTTTGACCTGAAGGCAACACATGATGGGGTCGCCAACACTTACTCGGTCTGCCAGGAGGGCAAGATCCACACGTTCCTACCCATGCCACCGGCTGAAGTGCGATCCGAAGCTGTTCGTATGAAGGAGTCAATCGCTTAATGGAAAGCTGAAAGGCGCCAAGGAAAGGGTAAGGGGAAAGAACTTGTAAAGGGTAGTCAGGCGAACTCTGATAAGCCTGATCAGGACAAAGTTAGGAGTAGTTGTTTTGCAACAAGAGGAGAGATAAGTCAAGTGTTAGACAGCAATAATGATGTATTTGTTTTAGTCTGTAAAGATAACTGTGCTAACCCTGACGATATCCCTCGGGATATCCCTACAGAAGTCAATTCTTTGTTGCAGGAATTCGCTGATGTGTTTCCAAACGAGTTGCCGCAGGGTCTGCCGCCACTTCGAGGAATTGAACATCAGATTGACTTCATCCCTGGTGCGCCTATACCAAATCGCCCTGCGTACAAAGCAAATCTGGAGGAAACAAAAGAGCTGCAAGCGCAAATCGAGAAGCTATTGGCGCATGGTCAGGTAAGGGAATCTCTAAGTCCTTGTGCTGTACCTGTTATTCTAGTCCCTAAGAAAGAAGGTACATGGAGAATGTGTATGGATTGTAGAGCTGTAAATAAGATAACAATCAAGTATAGGCATCCTATCCCTAGGCTTGATGACTTGTTAGAAGATTTGCATGGTTCTACTGTTTATACGAAAATAGATCTCACACAGGACTATCATCAAATTCGCATGAGGGAGGGGGACGAATGGAAGACTGCTTTTAAAACTAAATTTGGTTTATATGAGTGGTTAGTCATGGCCTTTGGACTCACAAATGCACCTAGTACTTTCATGAGGTTAATGAATCATGTGCTTAGAAAGTTTATAGGTAAATTTGTTGTTGTGTATTTTGATGATATCTTGATCTATTCCAGAGATTATAATTCGCATATTGAACATCTTCGTTTGGTTTTAATTGAATTGCGTGCTAATCAATTATATGCCAAGATGCAAAAGTGTACCTTTTGTGTTTTGGAGGTTGTTTTTCTTGGTTTTGTAGTCTCTGCAGATGGTGTCAAAGTTGATGATGCCAAGTGAAGGCCATTAGGGATTGGCCGCAGCCAACATCGGCCGCCCAGGTTCGGTCATTCCATGGATTGGCTGGATTCTACAGGCGGTTTGTGAAAGATTTCTCCACTAAAGCCGCGCCCCTCAATGATCTCTGCAAGAAGAACACGCCATTTGTGTGGGGGCCAGCTCAGGAAAAAGCTTTTACTAGTTTAAAGCATGATCTCACTCATGCACCTGTTTTAGCATTACCTGATTTTGATAAAGTGTTTGAACTAATGTGTGATGCATCAGGTGTTGGAATTGGCGCAGTGTTAATGCAGGAGAAGAAGCCTATCGCCTTTTTCAGTGAGAAGCTAAATGGGGCTGCCTTAAATTATCCTACATATGATAAGGAGCTCTATGCTGTTGTCCGTGCTTTTGAAACGTGGTCACATTATTTGATGTCTAAGGAATTTGTTGTTATAGTGATCATGAATCTCTTAAGCACTTAAAAGGACAAAATAAGTTAAATAGACGTCATGCAAAATGGGTTAACTTTATTGAATCTTTTCCTTATATTATCAAGTACAAGAAAGGTAAGGATAATTTAGTTGCTGACGCTCTATCTCGCAGGTATGAAATGCTAACAATTCTTGATCATACATTGTTAGGTTTCGCATACCTCAAGGATTTGCATGCTTTTGATGTTGATTTTGCTGATGTGTATAAAGCATGTGAATCTGGTGCATTCCAAAAGTACTTTAGACAGGATGGTTTTCTGTTTAAGGAAAATAGGTTATGCATCCCTCGTAGTTCCACTAGGGAATTACTGGTTCGTGAAGCTCATAGTGGGGGGCTTAAGGGTCATTTTGGTGTGCATAAAACACTTGAATTGTTGCATGAACACTTTTACTGGCCGCATATACGCAAGGATGTACAGAATGTTTGCTCTCGATGCATTAATTGTTTGCAAGCTAAATCTACTTCTAAGCCCCATGGACTTTACACGTCTTTACCTGTACCTTCTATACCTTGGACTGACATTTCTATGGATTTTATTCTAGGGCTTCCGAGGACGCAGAAAGGTAATGATTCTTTATTTGTCGTTGTTGATCAGTTTTCTAAAATGGCGCATTTCATTCCTTGCAGGAAATCAGATGATGCCAGACATGTAGCTGAGTTGTTCTTTCAGGGAATAGTTCGGTTGCATGGGATACCACGCACAATTGTGTCAGATCGCGACGTCAAATTCTTGAGTTATTTTTGGAAGACTTTGTGGTCCCGCCTCGGCACAAAACTGTTGTTTTCGACTACAAGTCATCCACAGATGGATGGTCAGACGGAAGTCACCAACCGAACCGTTGGCAACCTACTCAGAGCATTGATTCAGAAGAACCTCAAGCGTTGGGAAGACATCTTGCCGGTTGCAGAGTTTGCATACAACCGAACCAAGCACTCCTCAACAGGGTTCTGTCCATTTGAAGTTGCCTACGGCTTTACACCTTTGACGGTGATGGATCTCATTCCTTTACCGCCCAAAGAACAAGTTAATCCAGACGGTGCGAAGAAAGCTGCAGCAGTGCAATGCATACATGCTAAAGTTCGAGCTAATCTGGAGAAAACTTATGCCAAAGCCGCCGCCAATGCAAACCAACGGCGCAAGGCTGTGAACTTTGAACCAGGCGACTGGGTTTGGGTTCACATGAGGAAAGAACGATTCCCTGCAGCAAGAAGGACCAAACTCCATCCAAGAGGCGATGGACCTTTTTAGATCGTTTCCAAGATTGGACCTAACGCCTACAAGCTCGACTTACTAGGTGAGTATGGTGTTAGTTCTTCCTTTAATGTTGCTGACTTGTCTCCTTTTGTTGATGACCAGGTTGCTGATTTGAGGATAAATCCTTTTCAACTGGGAGGGGATGATGCGGGCATCCAGAGTCAACACGCAACAAGTCAAACTACAAGTGATTCCGGAGAAGCTGAGGAGGAGGTTCGAGTTCTACATCGAGGCCCAACAATGCTTCAGGATCCAAGCCCATATCAGAGGGATCCACTTGTAGACATAACTGGGCCAATGACCAGAAGTAGAGTGAAGAAGGTGCGAGAAGCTCTCAACAACCTTGTTCAAGCTTGCCATCAAGATGCTCAATTAATTGTAGAAGCCCACGCCTTGGAAGAGAATGGAGGAAATGTGCAAATTGCGAATCTTCTACAAATATTTGAAGAAGAAACACAAATCATCAAATCCTAATAAAGAAGAAGGATGTTTCTTGAAGTTTTGAAGATGCCGGGAGGTTCTTGGACTTAAGAGAAACAAATTGATAAAGTTCCCTACAATTTAGGCCAACCCAAAACTCATAGACCAGCCCACAAGTTTTCAGCCAGCCCAAGGAGTCCGCAAGGGAAGCCGCACTGCCCATCCAAGGAGAAAGCCCACACGGCCAGCCCAAGGAGAAGCCACATGGTTTTAGGGATTATTTTCGGATTTTTAATTAAGTTATTTTATTTTTAAGTTAGTTTCCAAAAAGGGTTTCCTTATTCTTTTTGGGAGTAGGATTTTTATTCTTTTCCTACTTGTTTTCTAATTAGCTTTCCTTCTTGTTTTGGTACTTGTAATTTCGGCAATCACCCATTATGAGGTGACCGAATTTTTGTTGCCTTTTCTTACCATTCCTACTTCTTTTTGGGTTTGGTAATTGTACAAGAAATTAACCTCTTGGTTAATTTCCAATTCTAATTCTTTTCCTTTTCTAATTCTTGTATTTTTCGGCCATCCCTTCTCCTATATAAAGGGACCGAAACATCAATAATATTCATAGTATTTCAGATCAAAAACTTAGTGTTTGAAGTACCTCCTTTTATTGCTTTATGTATTTGCATGTCGTAATTTACATACTTGCATGAAACTTAGCTAATTAGGTTCTTGCTCTGCCTAGTTATTTGCATGTTTCACGCCTCTTTCTTGCACTTGGTTCGAATTTATAAACAAGTTGGTCAGGATAGTTTTTCCTTTGTTTTATCAAATCCGAACGTGAGTTAAAGGTTTTGTAAGAGCTTGTCACTTAATCACAAGGTCCTTGGCAACATTATCCGCATGTGTACAACCGTCCACATCACGGAAGGTCAGACGGAAGTCACCAACCGCACCGTTGGCAATCTCCTTAGGGCATTAATTCAGAAGAATCTCAAGCGTTGGGAAGAAATCTTGCCGGTTGCAGAGTTTGCATACAACCGAACCAAGCACTCCTCAACAGGGTTCTGTCCATTTGAAGTTGCCTACAGTTTTACTCCTTTGACGGTGATGGATCTCATTCCTTTGCCGCCCAAGGAACAAGTTAATCCAGACGGTGCAAAGAAAGCTGAAGCAGTGCAATGCATACATGCTAAAGTTCGAGCTAATCTGGAGAAGACGTATGCCAAAGCCGCCGCCAATGCAAACCAACGGCACAAAGCTGTGGACTTCGAACCAGGCGACTGGGTTTGGGTTCACATGAGGAAGGAACGATTCCCTGCTGCGAGAAGGATCAAACTCCATCCAACGGGCGATGGACCTTTTCAGATCGTTTCCAAGATTGGGCCTAACGCCTACAAACTCGACTTACCAGGTGAGTATGGTGTTAGTTCTTCCTTTAATGTTGCTGACTTGTCTCCTTTTGTTCATGAACAGGATGCTGATTTGAAGACAAATCCTTTTCAACCGGGAACGGATGATGAGGTTATCCAAAGTCAAGCAACAAGTCATAGTCAACAAGCAAGTGGTTCCGGAGAAGCTAAGGAGGAGGTTCGAGTTCTACATCGAGGCCCGACAAAGCTTCAGGATCCAAGCCCATATCAGAGGGATCTACTTGTAGACATCACTGGGCCAATGACTAGAAGCCGAGCGAAGAAGGTTAGAGAAGCAGTCAACAACCTTGTCCAAGCTTGCCATCAAAACGCCCAAGTGATTGTAGAAGCCCACGCCTTGGAGCATAATGAAGGAAATGTGCAACTTGCAACTCTTCTAACCATCTTTGAAGAAGAGGCACAAATCACCAAGTCCTAATGAAGAAGAAGGCTGTTTCTTGAAGTCTTGAAGATGCCGAAAGGTTCTTGGACTTAAAGAAACAAATTATTAAAGTTCCCTGCAATTTGGGCCGACCCAAACTCATGGAGGACCAGCCCACAAGTTTTGGCCAGCCCAAAGAAGCAAGAGGAAGCCGCACGGCAGCCACAAAGCAAGCCCAATGGCTACTTACTTAATTAGGGATTTTCGGATTTTATTTTAAGTAATTCAATTGTTTCTTTTATTCTTTTAAGTTAGTTTCCAAAAAGGGTTCCCTTATTCTTTTTGGAAGTAGGAATTTTTATTCTTTTCCTTATTTTTAGTTTACAATTTCGGCTACCACTTGTTAAGAGTAAATCTGAAATTGCCTTTTCCTTTTTCTTACCATTCCTACTTCTTTCCGGGTTTGGTAAAGGAAATTAACCTCTTGGTTAATTTCCAATTCTACTTCTTTTCTTTTTCTAATTCTTGTACTGATTTTTGGCCATCCCTTCATCTATAAATAGGGGCCGAAACTTCAATAATAAATCAGAGTATTCAGATCATAAAACTTAGTGTTTGAGTACCCTCCTTTTATTGCTTTATGTATTTGCATGTTGTAGTTTACATAATTGCACGAACTTAGCTAATTAGGTTACTTGCTCTACCTAATTATTCGCATGTTCAAAACTCATTTCTTACACTTGGTTCGAATCTAAAACAAATTAGCTTAGGTTAAGTTCTTTTGTTTCTCTGATTTTTGAAAGTAAGTTAGAAGTGTTAAACGAGCTTGCCGCTTAATCACAAAGTCCTTGGCAACATTATCCGCATGTGTACAACCGTCCACATCACAATGGCTCGACAGCTCAGATGGCTACAGAGTCACAAAGCAGGTAAGTATACCATATGCTATCGGGAAGTTTGAATCCACTGTTTTATGTGATGTTCTGCCAATGATGGCTTGTCACATTCTGCTCGGACGCCCATGGCTCTTTGACTTGAAGGCAACTCATGATGGGGTCGCCAACACTTACTCGGTCTGCCAGGCGGGCAAGATCCACACGTTCCTACCTATGCCACCTAATGAAGTGCGTTCAGAAGCATTCTGACTGAAGGACGCCCTTACCAAATGGGAAGCTGGAAAGCGCCTAGATAAGGGGAAGGGAAAGAACTTGTAATGGGTAGTAAGGTGAACTCTGATAAGCCTAATCAGGAAGAAGTAAGAAGTAGCTTTTTCGCTACAATGGGGGAAATAGAATAGGTGTTAGGTAACAAAGATTGTGTACTAGTTTTAATATGTAAAGATACTTGTGCTAACCCTGACGATATCCCTCGGGATATTCCTATAGAAGTTGATTGTTTGTTGCAGGAATACAACGATGTCTTTCCAGGAGAGCTGCCGCAGGGATTGCCGCCTCTGCATGGGATTGAACATCAAATCAACTTCATACCTGGCGCATCTATTCCAAATCGACCTGCCTACAAAGCAAATCCAGAGGAAACAAAGGAATTGCAGAAGCAGATCGACAAGCTTTTGGCTAACGGTTAGGTAAGGGAATCACTTAGTCCTTGTGCTGTACCTGTAATTCTTGTCCCTAACAAAGATGGTACATGGAGAATGTGTGTTGATTGTAGAGCTTTTAATAAGATAACAATCAAGTACAGGCATCCTATCCCTAGGCTTGATGACATGTTAGAGGACTTGTATGGCTCAACGGATTACACTAAAATAGATCTTACACAGGGCTATCATCGAATTTGCATGAGGAGGGGGATGAATGGAAAACTGCTTTTAAAACTAAGTTTGGTTTGTATGAGTGGTTAGTAATGCCCTTCGGCGTAACAAATGCACCTAGTACTTTTATGCGATTAATGAATCATGTGCTTAGAAAGTTCATAGGGAAATTTGTTGTGGTTTATTTTGATGATATCTTGATCTATTCCAGAGACATGAAATCGCATGTAGAACATATTCGCTTGGTATTAATTGAATTACGTGCTAATAAATTGTATGCCAATGTGAAGAAATGTACTTTCTTTGTTGAGGAAGTTGTGTTTCTCGGTTTTGTGGTCTCTAAAGATGGTGTCAAAGTTGAC
Organism: Leptodermis oblonga; assembly: GCA_016801395.1. Classification (NCBI taxonomy): domain Eukaryota; kingdom Viridiplantae; phylum Streptophyta; class Magnoliopsida; order Gentianales; family Rubiaceae; genus Leptodermis; species Leptodermis oblonga. The sequence goes on along the minus strand of CM028756.1, from coordinate 19,915,864 downwards.
GACGCCAAGGTGAAAGCCATTAGGGAGTGGCCTATACCAACCTCGGCCGCACAGGTAAGGTCTTTCCACGATTTGGCTGGATTTTACCGACGGTTTGTGAAGGACTTTTCCACCAAAGCAGCACCTCTGAACGATTTGTGCAAGAAGAATGTTCCATTCGTGTGGGGGCAAGCTCAGGAAAACTCCTTTACGGTTCTTAAGCATGATCTCACTCATGCACCTGTTTTAGCATTACCTGATTTTGATAAAGTCTTTGAACTAATGTGTGATGCATCAGGTATAGGAATTGGTGCAGTTTTAATGCAGGAAGGCAAGCCAATCGCCTATTTCAGTGAGAAGTTGAAGGGAGCTGCCTTAAATTATCCAATTTACGATAAGGAGCTCTATGCAGTGGTCCGTGCTTTCGAGACTTGGTCACATTATTTAATGGCCAAGGAATTTGTTGTACACAGTGATCACGAGTCCCTTAAACACTTAAAGGGACAGAATAAATTAAATAGACGTCATGCTAAATGGGTTAATTTTATTGAAACTTTTCCTTACATTATTAAATATAAGAAAGGGAAGGATAATTTGGTTGCTGACGCTCTATCTCACATGATGTGGACCAAGGCACACATGCGGATGAATTTGCCAAGGAAAGTCTGATTAAGTGGCGTAGCTCGTATAGACTCTTTACTTACCCGAAATCCAGATAACAAAAATAAACTAACCTAAGCTAATTTACTTAAGAATTCGAACCAAGTAAGAAAGAGTTGAAACATGCAATTTTAATTAGGTAGAGCAAATAACCTAATTAAGCTAAGTTTCATGCAATATATAAATTACAAGCATGCAAAATACATAAAGCAATAAAGGGAGAGAACTCAAACTAATAGTTTTAAGATCTGAATACTTATTTTATTATGGAGTTTCGGCTGCCTATTTATAAGGCAAAGAGCAGCCGAAAATTCTACCTAAAAGAAGTAGGAAAAGAATTAGAATTGAAAACCAATCAAGAGATTGATTTCCTTTACAATACCAAAACCTGAAAGAAGTGGGTAATGGTAAAAGAAAAGGAAATTTTGGTCACCTTTAAGCTTAGTGTCAGCCGAAAATTACAAGTTAAAACAAGAAGGAAAAGGAATAAAAATCCTACTCCAAAAAGGAGATCAAGAAGGAATCCTTTTTGGAAACTAATAAACTAGGGGCAAAATAAGGAACATGCACAAACCCTTATTTTCCCCCAAATCCTAACCCTTAATTTCTAACCCTAATGGACTAGGTCTGGCCGTGTGGGCTTCTTTGTTGGGCTGGCCGACTTTTGATGATGTGGAATGGACTCCATGAATTGGGTCGGCCCAATTGTTGATGGCGCATGATGGAATGGTGTAAGGAGCTTCCGAAATTTTCTGGAACCTCCCGGAATCATTTCGAAATCAAGATTTTCAAGATTCTTCAAGATTCTGCAAAATATGAAATTCAAGATTGAAAACCCAATTATTAATAAGCAACCTAAGAGGAACCTAAGAGGGGGAGGGGGTGAATTAGGTTCTTGACACTTTTAAAAATATTTTCTACAATGAAGAACAACTTTGAAAAACCATTTTCAAAGAAAGTGTAAAAACAAAGTTTACAAATTAAGTGAGGTGTGTGATTAGTGTTTTGCAAATCATAAAAGCAATTAAACAAACAAAGCAAGAACACACCAAATTTATAGTGGTTCGGATTCCCCTTGAATCCTAATCCACTCGACAAGTTCTACAACTTGTTTCCCTATCTATGAAACACTTAAGGGAGTGTTCCAATCCCTACCCAAACACTTAAAGGAGTGTTCCAATCCTTACACGTGCCTAATGGCTAACAATGAATCTTTTGCCCCCGCTCCTTCCTCAAGGACTTAGGGTCTTACTCAAGACTTCATTGACTAGCTACAAGGACTTTTGCTCAATCAACCTCTTGATCAAGACTTTCTCCCCTTTGCCTAATTTAACTCTAAACTAGGACCTTTTGCTCAATCAACCTCTTGATCAAGACTTTCTCCCCTTTTCCTAATTTAACTCTAAACTAGGACTTTACAATTGCCCTAACTCAACCCCTTGAGTTGGGTCTCTCCTTTCTACTTGCTCCCCCTTTCTTCTTGCCTAACTCTTTACTCAAGAGTTGGACTTTTCTTAAATACAAATTGCCTACACTCAAACTCTTGAGTTAGGACTTTTCTAGATGTGTTTACAATGAAAAAATACTCCACAATGGAGTTTACAACAACCTATGACAAATGGGCACAAAGGCCTCTTTCTAATCCTAACTCACAAGCTAATTTGACAATTAAATGTATGAAATAAAGCTCTTGAAAGATGTTTGAGTGTAGGAGACTTGTAGGGGATGATGTTTCTTCATTTTGCAGCTTGGGGGTATTTATAGGAATGAAGAAATAGCTTCCAACGGCTTGCAACGGCTAGTTTTTCAATTTGAAATTCTGCTGTGAACAGTAAACCCGAGAGCGCCGCGATGGGACTTGCGAAATCGCAGGATTTGCGGCCTCTGTCGCAGGCGGGAAACCTGGGCTGTTGTGTGGCGCGCGGCGCGCGGCTGCATGCGGCTCGATGCCTGCGTGCGGCGCCTCTGTCGCGGGTCCCGATCGCAGGTCCGGTCGCGCGGCGCTGTCTCCTTGTCGGCCACTGATTTGGCACCTTTTTATTTGCTTGTCATTTCTTCGTTATAGCTCCGATTTCTTCGCCGTTTTTTGCGTTAGTTCACCCGTGAATTCTTCTCTTCATTTTCTGACTTGAAAACACCGTGGGTCCCACCTTGGGATGAGCTCGGTCGTATTTTTCTTCTTTCTTCATTTGCTTGCCATTTCTTCGTTTTAGCTCATTTTTCATTGCCGTTTTTTGCGTCGGTTCTTCCGTAAACATTTCCCTACATTTTCTCACTTAGAAGAACCATTAAATTAATTCTCATATTTGTTAACTCATCAATTAAAATAAGGATTAAGACCAACCGGGTCTAACAATCTCCCCCTTTTTGATGATGACAAAACAAATATGGAATTCATGACAATAAATCAACACTTTATAAAATTGAGTAACTCCCCCTCAATTTATAATCTCCCCCTCAATTCCATAATATTTTCTCCCCCTTTTTGACATCACAAAAAGGACTTAGCATGCATAATAAAATGTGAAAGATGCATACAAATAAAGAAATGTACAACTCAAAAATAGATAAAATCGATTAGGTCATGAGTTGAACATTGAATTTGCTCTCAAATATAAAAGTTTTGCCTTTGACATTTTAATCAAAATCAATCGATCTTTTGACAATCAACCAATTTTTATTAGCATTTTCTTCCCCTTAGTGAATGTACAAAAAAAATCCATTTTACTTCATAAGCCTACAAGATGACAATACTAATTTTAAGATCTAATGTCAATGCTAGTTCAAAATTTTTCTCTTCCTAAACTCTAGCATATACATTTCAAAGAGCTTAACCAATCAAGTAGGAAGCATACAAGCTTCATGAAATCAAAGAGCAAGTTAAGCTAATAAAAACAAAAGGAGTTCATTCTCACTAAAGAATGACCTTTCTTAAATCATGAGTTTTCAAGATTTGTGAAATATGGCATAAACTCATGTTGAAAATCTGCAAGCAACTTCAATAGGCATGTAAAGCATTTCAAGAATTCAAGTATTCACTTTTCATGCATATTCTTGAAAGTCAACTAAAAGTCAACTTTTTCTAAAGCAATGCCTATTTTTTTTTTTTTTAAAAAAAACTTGTCAATTTCATCATAGAAGTTCAACTAAGCACATGAACAAGTTTTAATCAACATATGCAACATATCAAAGGAATGAAACATTTTAGATCATGCATATGTGAGGAGTCAACTTACCGGTCAACACTTTTCAAGCTTAAACACATTAAGCTAGTAATTTTGAAAGTTGCAATTTTCAAGTTTCTATAAATCATTTTATCATTCATGCAACTTTAAATACTCAAGTAGTTTATGCACAAAGTTTCAAACCATTGAAAGCATGCATATAAGTAAAGTCAACTACTTGGTCAAACTTATTCAATTTTAAGCATACAAAGCATACATTCTTTGAAAGTTGCAATTTTCAACATTAAACCTCAATTTTCTCATGCAAGCAACTTCAAATCATCAATAATATCATGCTTAAAATATCAAATAAGCTACAGCATGTATAATTCAAAAGTCAACCACTTGGTCAACCGTTTTCATGTAATGCAAACATGCTTAATTCTTGCTATCTTCAAATTAAAGGTTTTCAACCTTTTTAACATGCAAGAATTTCAAGATACCAAAGATGACATAGATCCTAATGCATCATTTTAACTCTAAAACATGGCATTCTAGGATTATATCAATCAAAAACTCATCAAACAAAGGGAAATTTCAAATTTCCTCAAATTTTCTACATTTTGCCTAAATAATCTCTTCTTGAGTCTTTTAACCTCACAATTGGTTTTAGCATATTTCAAATATCATTCTAAGTTCATTAGATCAATTTTCATCTTCTAAGCATGCAAAAGTCTAAAAGTCAACATAAAGTCAAACTTCTAGCTATTTTCAAATAAAGCTCATAAAGTCCTAAGGACTTTCATCAAGATATGCTTCCAATATTCAAAATGATTTCAAGGATATAACGTCAACCAATAAGTTCACTTTATCATTTAAACACAAGAAGTATATTTACATTAAATTATGCATTCTATATTCATCATTTTGAAATTAAATCACACATGTTCATCATAAATAGCTCATATTGCATATAATCATCAAATCAATTAAGGAGCAATAAATATGAGTTAAAGATGATACATGTTACCTCAAATGAGCATCCATGGGCTCCTTACCATTCTTGAAGCCATTTTTGCAATTTTAGCATTTTTCACCAATTGGCTCCAATCAACCATCCTTGCTACTTTTTAAGTATCTCTTCATTAAGATTTAGTTCATAAAGTAGCATCAAGGACCTATAAAGAAATCAAGCACAAGATTTTGGTACCCAACACTTATTGGGTCCTAGGGGGTTAGCTTGTTCCTTTACTTTCCATATTTTTCTTCCCCTTTTCACATTTTTCTTGTCAAAGCATTTGGAAGAAGTGTGACCATGTCTACCACAATAATCACACATAATAGGTGCATCAATTAAAGGAAATGTCCTAACATTTCTTCTATATGCATATGACACTCTATTATAATCAACTACATTATGCATTTTCAAAGGCATATGAGAAATATGATTCTTTTTAACATAAAATGCATTATAGTTAGAATAATTTTTGTTATAATAATGTCTCCTAGGTTCATTTTCAAATGAACTATGCACATTCATTCATGTATATAGGAGAATAATGAGATCCATAAGCATTTTTCTCACATACATTCCTCTTTGGGGCACATAAAGCAAACTTATGAAAATGACAACAAACTTCATTATGCATATGGGGAACATGCATTTTCTTAGGCATATAAAATGAGGAATCAATCAAATTCACATCATTTTTAAATTTAGAAGACTTCTTTTTATTTTCATACAACCATGCATGATTTGTCTTCTTTTTAGCTTCAATAGATGGATAGGAAAAATTAACATCACTATTTGAAGCATTAACAAAAGTAGTAGAAGTAGAAGGCATATCACAATTTCGGTTACTTTCATAACCTAAGCCATGTTTATCATTTCCTATTTTTTGTTTGCCTAACAACTTCTCTAAGTTGTTTTTCCCTAAAGTTAATTTTTCAAGACTTGCACTCAAGTCTTCAATTTTCGTTTTCATGCATTCATACATATGATTTAGCCTTTTCATTCAATTTCTCATTTTCATCTAAGGCATTTTCATAATACATTTTCAAATCTATGTACTTTGCATCTTCATTATCTAGCAAAGTACTCATCTCATCTACTTTGTTTTTTAACTCATCATTTTCATGTTTCAAAGTAGAGTTTTCTTCTTTTAAAGATGCAACATGAATTTCTAAAGAATTAATTTTCTTTTCATGCATAACATTCTTTTTCAAGGCATCTATACATTTGTCATGCAATTTAGTGACATATTCATACATATCAAAATCAAGATTATCACTATCATGCATACTACCACTTAAAGAAGATTTGGAAGATTTGGTTACCTCTTGTAGATCACTTCCAACTAAGCATCTTCTTGTGGTTTCCTTCTCTTCCTCACTTGAGGAATCATCCCAAGTCCTTGCTAGCTTGGTCACCTTCTTGATGGCTTTCTTACCTTTAGCCATTTTGTGCAAATTGCAAAAAATAAAGCACAAATAATCAAGCAAGCAAAGAAGACTCTAAAAATCAACAAAGGTTGCAAAAATTGAACTTAAACTCAAGGTTGTTAAACCTACAAATTTGAGCACTAGCTCTGATACCAATTGAAAACCCAATTATTAATAAGCAACCTAAGAGGAACCTAAGAGGGGGAGGGGGTGAATTAGGTTCTTGACACTTTTAAAAATATTTTCTACAATGAAGAACAACTTTGAAAAACCATTTTCAAAGAAAGTGTAAAAACAAAGTTTACAAATTAAGTGAGGTGTGTGATTAGTGTTTTGCAAATCATAAAAGCAATTAAACAAACAAAGCAAGAACACACCAAATTTATAGTGGTTCGGATTCCCCTTGAATCCTAATCCACTCGACAAGTTCTACAACTTGTTTCCCTATCTATGAAACACTTAAGGGAGTGTTCCAATCCCTACCAAAACACTTAAAAGGAGTGTTCCAATCCTTACACGTGCCTAATGGCTAACAATGAATCTTTTGCCCCCGCTCCTTCCTCAAGGACTTAGGGTCTTACTCAAGACCTCATTGACTAGCTACAAGGACTTTTGCTCAATCAACCTCTTGATCAAGACTTTCTCCCCTTTGCCTAATTTAACTCTAAACTAGGACTTTTGCTCAATCAACCTCTTGATCAAGACTTTCTCCCCTTTTCCTAATTTAACTCTAAACTAGGACTTTACAATTGCCCTAACTCAACCCCTTGAGTTGGGTCTCTCCTTTCTACTTGCTCCCCCTTTCTTCTTGCCTAACTCTTTACTCAAGAGTTGGACTTTTCTTAAATACAAATTGCCTACACTCAAACTCTTGAGTTAGGACTTTTCTAGATGTGTTTACAATGAAAAAATACTCCACAATGGAGTTTACAACAACCTATGACAAATGGGCACAAAGGCCTCTTTCTAATCCTAACTCACAAGCTAATTTGACAATTAAATGTATGAAATAAAGCTCTTGAAAGATGTTTGAGTGTAGGAGACTTGTAGGGGATGATGTTTCTTCATTTTGCAGCTTGGGGGTATTTATAGGAATGAAGAAATAGCTTCCAACGGCTTGCAACGGCTAGTTTTTCAATTTGAAATTCTGCTGTGAACAGTAAACCCGAGAGCGCCGCGATGGGACTTGCGCAATCGCAGGATTTGCGGCCTCTGTCGCAGGCGGGAAACCTGGGCTGTTGTGTGGCGCGCGGCGCGCGGCTGCATGCGGCTCGATGCCTGCGTGCGGCACCTCTGTCGCGGGTCCCGATCGCAGGTCCGGTCGCGCGGCGCTGTCTCCTTGTCGGCCACTGATTTGGCACCTTTTTTATTTGCTTGTCATTTCTTCGTTATAGCTCCGATTTCTTCGCCGTTTTTTGCGTTAGTTCACCCGTGAATTCTTCTCTTCATTTTCTGACTTGAAAACACCGTGGGTCCCACCTTGGGATGAGGTCGGTCGTATTTTTCTTCTTTCTTCATTTGCTTGCCGTTTCTTCGTTTTAGCTCATTTTTCATTGCCGTTTTTTGCGTCGGTTCTTCCGTAAACATTTCCCTACATTTTCTCACTTAGAAGAACCATTAAATTAATTCTCATATTTGTTAACTCATCAATCAAAATAAGGATTAAGACCAACCGGGTCTAACAAAGATTTTCAATAAAAACCAAGAACGTCAAGAAATGTTTCTTTAAAGTCCAAGAACCTTCCGGCGTCTTCAAGACCTTCAAGAAACACCCTTCTCTTCATTGTGGATTGGGGAATTGCGCCTCTTCTTCAAGAATTGTAAGGAGAGTTGCAATTTGAACCTTTCCATCTTTGTTCTCCAAGGCGTTGGCTTCTACTATCAATTGAGCATCCTATTGGCAAGCTTGTACAAGGTTGTTGAGCGTCTCTTTAACCTTCTTTGCTCTACTTCTGGTCATTGGCCCAATGATATCTACAAGTGGATCCCTTTGATATGGACTTGGATCCTGAAGCATTGTTGGGCCTCGGTGTAGAACCCGAACCAACTCAGCTTCTCTGGACTCACTTGTCTGTGGACTTGTCGATGGACTTGGGATGCCCTCATCATCACAAGTATGACATTCTGGCAATTTTTGATCATTCTTTGCTAGGATTTGCATATCTAAAGGATTTGTATGCTTCTGATATTGACTTTGCTACTTTATATAAAGCATGTGAATCTGGTGCATTCCATAAGTACTATAGACATGATGGTTTCCTGTTTAGGGAACATAGGTTATGCATCCCTCGTAGTTCTACTAGGGAATTACTGGTTCGTGAAGCTCACAATGGGGGATTTATGGGTCATTTTGGTGTACATAAGACACTTGATGTGTTACAGGAACATTTTTATTGGCCTCATATGCGAAAAGATGTACAACATGTTTGCACTCGTTGCATTAATTGTTTAAAAGCTAAATCTACATCTAAGCCTCATGGACTATACACGCCTTACCTATACCTACTTTACCTTGGACTGACATTTCTATGGATTTTATTTTAGGTGTTCCAAGGACGCAAAGAGGTAATGACTCCTTATTTGTCGTAGTCGATCATTTTTCTAAAATGGCTCACTTTATTCCTTGCAGGAAATCAGATGATGCCAAACATGTTGCGGACTTGTTCTTTCTGGGGATAGTTCGGCTTCATGGTATTCTGCACACTATTGTTTCTGATTGCGACGTCAAATTTCTGAGTTACTTTTGGAAGACTTTGTGGTCACTTCTCGGCACAAAACTACTATTTTTTACTCCAAGTCATCCCCAAACGGATAGTCAGACGGATGTCACCAACCGCACCGTTGGCAATCTACTTCGGGCTTTAATACAGAAGAATCTCAAATGTTAGGAATAAATCTTACCGGTTGCAGAGTTTGCCTACAACCGCACAAAGCACTCCTCAACAGGGTTCTGTTCATTTGAAGTTGCCTACGGCTTCACTCCTTTGACGGTTATGGATTTGCCGCTAAAGGAACAGGTTAATCTAGACGGCACCCAGAAGGCTGACACCGTCAAACGCCTGCACGCCAAGGTTCGAGCAAACCTTGAGAAAAACTACGCCAGAGCCGCCGCCAATGCAAACCAACGGCGCAAGGCTGTGAACTTTGAACCGGGAGACTGGGTTTGGGTTCACATGAGGAAGGAATGATTCCCTACTACGAGGAGGACGAAACTCCATCCCCGGGGCGATGGGCCTTTTCAAATCGTGTCCAAGATGGGGCAAAATGCTTACAAACTTGATTTGCCATTGAGTATAGTGTTAGACTTCATTTATGTTGATGACTTGTCTCTGTTTACTTATGAACAGGATGAAGATTTGAGGTCAAATCCTTTTCAACCGGGAGGGGATGATGAGGGCATCCCAAGTCCATCGACAAGTGAGTCCAGAGAAGATGAGGAGGTTCGGATTCTACACCAAGGCCCAACAATGCTTCAAGATCCAAGTCCATATCAAAGGGATCCACTTGTAGATATCATTGTGCCAATGACAAGAATCAGAGCAAAGAAGGTTCAAGAGACTCTCAACAACCTTGTACAAGTGATGAGGGCATCCCCAGCCCGTCGACAAGTCCAAGCAGAGAGGATCAACAAGTAGATATAGAGGACTCGAGAAAGGAAGCAGAGCCTGTTCATGTGCTACACCGAGGCCCAGCTATGCTCCAGGACCCAAGCCCATTCCAAAGAGATCCATTTGTAGATATCGTTGGGCCAATGACACGCAGAAGGACAAGGAAATTAAAGGCCGACCTTGAAAACCTAGTCCAAGAATGTTCCCAACAAGCCCAGATGGTATCCGGCACACAAACCCCTGAAGATAAAGCCCAGAAGAGTCAGAAGGGTAAAATGGTCATTTTACTCACCATTTCCGAAAAGGGGTCTAAATTGAAGAATCATGAAGAAATGAAGAATTTGTAAAATTTGAGTTTTTAGAAATGATTCCAGAAGCTTCCAGAAGCTTCCTACACTTTTCACGGACACGCCATTGAATTTTGGGCCGAATCCACTTGCAACCCACCTTCACAAAATTCTGCCAGCCCAGACCCAAAGGAATGAGAGGAATCCAAAATTGGAAGCCCAATGGAGCAGCCCACAACCGAATTTGAGTTAGGGTTTTTGATGTGGACGGTTGTACACATGCGGATAATGTTGCCAAGGACCTTGTGATTAAGCGGCGAGCTCGTATAAGACTCTAACTTACCTTCGAAATCAGCTTAAACAAAAAGACGTAATCTAGTTGTTTTTGTTTTAGATTCGAACCAAGTGTAAGAAAATAGTTTTGAACATGCGAATAATTAGGTAGAGCAAATAACCTAATTAGCTAAGTTCATGCAATTATGTAAACTACGACATGCAAATACATAAAGCAATAAAAGGAGGTACTTCAAACACTAAGTTTTTTATCTGAAATACACTGAATATTATTGAAGTTTCGGTCACCTATTTATAGGTGAGGGTGGCCGAAAATTAGTACAAGAATTAGAAAAAGAAAAGAACTAGAATTGGAAATTAACCAAGAGGTTAATTTCTTGTACAATTACCAAACCCGGAAAGAAGTAGGAATGGTAAGAAAAGGCAACAAAATTCGGTCACCTCATAATGGGTGATTGCCGAAATTACAAGTACCAAAACAAGAAGGAAAGCTAATTAGAAAACAAGTAGGAAAAGAATAAAAGTCCTACTCCCAAAAAGAATAAGGAAACCCTTTTTGGAAACTAACTAAAAGACTAAAAGACTTAAATAATTTATTAAAAGAAAAAGAACCCTAATTAATAATTTAGCCGTGTGGGCTTTGCTCTTGTGGGCTTGGCCGTGCGGCTTCATGCTGCTCCTTGGGCTGGCGGAAAACTTGTGGGCTGGTCCATGAGTTTTGGGTCGGCCCAAATTGTAGGGAACTTTCATGAATTGTTTCTTTAAAGCCCAAGAACCTTCCGGCATCTTCAAGACTTCAAGAAACAGCCTTCTCTTTAATGTGAAGTGCTGAATTGCGCCTCTTCTTCAATGATTGTTAGAAGAGTTGCAATTTGAACATTTCTTCCTTTTTGCTTCAAGGCGTTTGCTTCTATTTGGGCGTCCTCCGGGTTTCGTGGATTCTGACTCATAATGTGTTGTTTTAGCCCTGGATATCCTCATCATTCCCTCCCTGTTGGAAAGGATTCGTCCTCGAATCCAAGTCGCTGAAAACAAACAGAAACAAGTCAGAAAGATTAACACAAAACATAGATCATACTTACCTGTCAAATCAAGCTTGTAAGCATGAGGCCCAATTGTTGATACGATCTGAAAAGCTATATCGCTATCACGGGCGTTAAGCTCCTTTGACATCTCTTTGGCAGCGTAGACAACAGGCAACAGTGCTTTGCAGTAGTCCAGATCGTGAGCCAAAAGTTCGTCGATCTGTCGTTGCAACTCCTTTGTCTCCTTCGATTTGTCTTCTTCCTGCAACAAAGAAACGACTTGCATAGGGATATCCCGAGGGATATCGTCAGGGTCAGTGCAATTATCCTTACATACTAAGACTAGTACATCATTATTGCTTTCTAACACTTGACCTATCTCTCCCTGAGTAGCAAAACAACTTTTTCTAACTTTGTCCTGATCAGGCTTATCAGAGTTCGCCTGACTACCCTTTACAAATTCTTTCCCCATACCCTTCGCTTGGCGCCTTTCAGCTTCCCAGATTGCGAGTGACTCCTTCATACGAACAGCTTCTGATCGCACTTCAGCCGGTGGCATGGGTAGGAACGTGTGGATCTTGCCCTCTTGGCAGACCGAGTAAGTGTTGGCGACCCCATCATGTTTTGCCTTCAGGTCAAAGAGCCATGGTCGTCCGAGTAGAATGTGACAAGCCTCCATTGGCAGAACATCACATAAAACCGTGGATTCGAACTTACCGATAGCTTATGGTACGCTTACCTGCTTTGTGACTCTGTAGCCGTCTGAGCTGTCGAGCCATTGAAGCCGATAAGGACGTGGATGATTGATGACAGGGAGGCGCAACTTATCAACCATATACTCACTTGCAACGTTAGTACAACTCCCTCAATCAATAATCAGAACACATAACTTTTCATTTACCTTTGTTCTGGCATGGAAGATGTTTGTCCGCTGAGACGTGTCCGGGACAGCAGCTGTAGTCAGAGTGCGAGTAACCAAGTTCTGAGATGGATCTTCAGCAAGGAACTCGAATTGCTCCACTGGTGCAGACGGAGTGCTGTCAGTCAACTCCTGTGTAGGGTCAACGGTTGGTTCCTCTTCATCGTCTTCTGAAATATACTCACCATCTTGGCCCAATAATACCTTCCGAATGTTGGGACAGTCACGCATGTAGTGGCCACGGCCTGAACACTTGTGGCAAATCACGTTGCTGATGGACTGTCTGGGAGTTGATGGCGTCTTGCTTGGCGTTGAAGAAGAAGATGTTGCGGCAACAAGGACGATGGCCTTGCGTTCAGACATGGTCGGCCTCCTTGCTGGCGACGAGTAGGTCGGATTCTTGCGCCAGGCTGGTGGGGTGCTGGTAGGCGTCCGGACTGGTGGAACGGACTTCAGATACTCCTCCATAACCCGAGCTTTGTGCAGCATGTCTATCAGCGTTGTAGCATTCTGCAATTCCACAGCTAAAGCAATACCCCTATTTAAACCACTAAGAAAACGAGCCATAGATGCGGGCTCATCTTCCTGTACATTAGCCCTAAGTTTTGCCATCTCTAATTTTCTATAGTACTCATCTACAGACATAGAACCTTGTACAAGAGTATGTAATTTTCTATACAATTCCCTAAAATAGTAATCAGGTACAAACGTTCTACGCATTAAAGTAGTCAAATCAAACCAAGAGAGAGGCGGTGCGCTGGCACGCATTGGTCGCGTATTCCTGCGCTGGTCCTACTGTTGATTCCACCAGATTAGGGCATAGTCGGTGAAATGGACCACTGCAAGTTGGACTTTCTTGTGTTCCGGGATCGCATGAAGTTCAAAAATGTTCTCCATCTTCATCTCCCAGTCTAGATAGTCCTCTGGATTCGTGCCTCCGGCAAAGGGCGGAACGGTTGTTTTGCACTGACTGAGGCCTGCGAAAGGTTGATCTGTGGCGTTGGTGCCTGGAGCGGCAACATCGTCGTCTGAGTCTGTGCGCCTCTGTTCCCGTTCAGTCCTGAGGTCGGCGACTTCCTCCGTGAGAGTAGCGAATCGCGCGGAGAGTTGCGCAATCACAGCCAGGATTTGCTCGTTTCCCAAAGGGTTAGCGCACCTCCACCTGAGATTGGATAAGAAAGCGAAAACCTGTCTGCTAAGAATAAGGAAAAGTGAGAAATAACCGTACCCCCTTATTCCCCCAAGTGTTTCCCACCTAATAGCTACACACAACCCTGTGTTTCACTCTAGGGTGGCGCCCTGTATAAGATGTGCACTCAAACCTTTTTCCACTCAAACCTCCCGGTATTGATAAATGTATAAGGCACGCAGCAAATCACACAAAAGCAATGACAGTTAAGAAAGAAGCAAAATTTTTGCAAAAACCAACACTTGGTTCTGTTTTGAAAAATCTTTTCGTAAAACGATATTTTGTAATATAGTTCAGATATGAAGTACACAACAGGAAATTTCGGGGTTAAGCCCTCAAATTTCAGAAAAGATGAGTGTGCACGATGACAAAATCCAAACTATAATTAAAGAGTAAATGTCCAGGTAGCACGAAAAGATATCTAGGCAATTGAAAGTAGGGCAATTCAAAATTGAATAGAAGCAAAGAAAAATAAGCAGAGTTGAAACAACTTTAGGAAAGTCTAAACTACCCAAAGAAGCGATCACCATCCCAATAGGTAATCAAGAAACCAATCCCCACAAATTATCAATTCTTCTAATATGCAAAACAGTACCAAATTTAAGAAATTAATACCCCCTAGTGGCCAAAAATAGTACCAACTTTAGCAATATGCGATTTTCAATTACGAGAACCCTAGGGCCAGCAAAAACAATTTTTTCAATTTACTAGCCTATTCCCAGGGATAATCTTAGCAGCACAAGGATACAAATCAAGAATTCACTATATTTTCAACAAGCCCAGATGGTATCCGGCACACAAACCCCTGAAGATAAAGCCCAGAAGAGTCAGAAGGGTAAAATGGTCATTTTACTCACCATTTCCGAAAAGGGGTCTAAATTGAAGAATCATGAAGAAATGAAGAATTTGTAAAATTTGAGTTTTTAGAAATGATTCCGGAAGCTTCCAGAAGCTTCCTACACTTTTCACGGACACGCCATTGAATTTTGGGCCGAATCCACTTGCAACCCACCTTCACAAAATTCTGCCAGCCCAGACCCAAAGGAAGGAGAGGAATCCGAAATTGGAAGCCCAATAGAGCAGCCCACAACCGAATTTGAGTTAGGGTTTTAAAGGAGTTAGTTTGAGTTTACAACTCCAATTAATTCTAGTAGTTTATTTCATTTTTACTTCTTATTTTTAAAGATAATTTTCGGCTGCCATTATCCCTTAACACAACCGAATTTTATCTCTTAACAAACCTAGTTCCTTTAGGTTTGTTTCTTTTCAAGAGATCAATCTCTTGATTGATTTCTACTTCTTAGTTTTGATTGATTTCTACTTCTTTATTTAGCTAGGAATTTCGGCTAGATACATTAAGTGAGAAATACAAACTTTATCTTCAACTAAACCTAGTTCATTTAGGTTTCAGTTTGTAAGGAATCAATCTCTTGATTGAATTCCAATTTTAATTATTTTCTACTTCTTTGTACTGCAATATTCGACCACCTACTACTATAAATAGGGGTCCTATTCTCCATTATTCAACACACAATTTTGATTCAAGTAATAGAATAGTATAGTTTTATACTTCTTGAATCATTCTCTTATTTTGAGCTTTCGTAGTTTGCATGCTTTGTGAATTACTATAAGTTTAGAAACTATAGCTTTTTAGGTAATTGTTCTGCCTAGAATGCATGCTTTGTTTCGACTCTTTTGTTCTTAAACTTGGTTCAATTTGCGTGTTTAAAATTAGCTTAGGTTAATTTTAGTAGACTGCCGAATCCGAGGTAGGGATTCTAGAGGTTAAGAGCTGCGTCTCGCAATTTCCAGACTTTCCTTGGCAAGTATTCTGCATCGTGAACTCCGGTCCACATCAACAAGCTTGTCACCAGGATGCTCAATTGATAGTAGAAGCCTACGCCTTGGAGAACAAAGCCGGAAAGGTTCAAATTGCAACTCTCCTTACAATTCTTGAAGAAGAGGCGCAATTCCCCATTCCACAACAAAGTGAAGGCTGTTTCTTGAAGTTCTTGAAGATGCCGGAAGTTCTTGAGATTCTTGATTTTCTTGAAAATCTTGAATTTCATTTTTTTCAGAATCTTGAAATTCTTGAAAATCTTGATTCCGAAATGATTATGGGAGATTCCAGAAGATTCCGGAAGCTCCCTACACCATTCCACCATGCGCCATCAACAACAGGCCGAATGTCCATGGAGTCCAGTCCACATCAACCCATTCGGCCAGCCCATCAAGAAGCCCACACGCAAGATCTACTCCATTAGGGTTTTCGAAATTAAGGGTTAGGGTTTGGGGGAAAATAAGGGTTTGTGCATGTTCCCTATTTTTCCCTTAGTTTATTAGTTTCCAAAAATGATCCCTTCTTGATCTCCTTTTTGGAGTAGGATTTTCAATTCCTTTTCTTTCTTGTTTTTGCTTTTAATTTCGGCTTCCTTATCTTAAGGGTGACCGAATTTCCTTTTTCTTTTACCATTACCCACTTCGTTCAGGTTTTGGTATTGTAAAGGAAATCAATCTCTTGATTGGTTTCCAATTCCAATTCTTTCCTACTTCTTTTTTTTGGCTGCCCTACTCTATAAATAGGGCATCCGAACAGCATAATTAAAAATAAGTATTCAGATCTTAAAACTATTAGTTTGAGTACTCTCCCTTTATTGCCTTATGTATTTTGCATGCTTGTGATTTATATATTGCATGAAACTTAGCTTAATTAGGTTATTTGCTCTACCTAATTAAAATTGCATGTTTCACCTCTTTTCTTACTTGGTTCGAATCCCTTGAGTAAATTGGCTTAGGTTGTTTATTTTTGTTAACTGGATTTTCAGGTAAGTTAAGAGTTCATACGAGCTACGCTGCGTAATCAGACTTTCCTTGGCAATCCATCCGCATATGTACCTTGGTCCACATCATCCGGCTGTATTCTCCAAGGCGTTGGCTTCTACTATCAATTGAGCATCCTGTCTGCAAGCTTGTACAAGGTTATTGAGATCCTCACAAACTCTTCTTGCTCTGCTCCGCGTCATAGGCCCAATGATATCTACAAGTGGATCCCTTTGATATGGACTTGTATGTGGACTTGTCGATGGACTAGGGATGTGATGAGGGCATCCCAAGTCCATCGACAAGTCCACAGATAAGTGAGTCCAGAGAAGCTCAGGAGGTTCGGGTTCTACACCGAGGCCCAACAATGCTTCAGGATCCAAGTCCATATCAAAGGGATCCACTTGTAGATATCATTGGGCCAATGACCAGAAGTAGAGCAAAGAAGGTTCAAGAGACACTTAACAACCTTGTACAAGCTTGCCGACAGGATGCTCAATTGATAGTAGAAGCCAACGCCTTGGAGAACAAAGCTGGAAAGGTTCAAATTGCAACTCTCCTTACAATTCTTGAAGAAGAGGTGCAATTCCCCATTCCACAATGAAGAGAAGGCTGTTTCTTGATGATGTGGACGGTTGTACACATGCGGATAATATTGCCAAGGACCTTGTGATTAAGTGACAAGCTCTTACAAAACCTTTAACTCACGTTCGGATTTGATAAAACAAAGGAAAAACTATCCTGGCCAACTTGTTTATAAATTCGAACCAAGTGCAAGAAAGAGGTGTGAAACATGCGAATAACTAGGCAGAGCAAGAACCTAATTAGCTAAGTTTCATGCAAGTATGTAAATTACAACATGCAAATACATAAAGCAATAAAATGAGGTACTTCAAACACTAAGTTTATGATATGAAATACAGTAAGTATTATTGATGATTTGGGTCCCTTTATATAGATGTAGGGCAGCCGAAAATAATACAAGTATTAGAAGAAGAAAAGAAGTAGAATTGGAAATTAACCAAGAGGTTAATTTCTTGTACAATTACTAAACCCGGAAAGAAGTAGGAATGGTAAAAAAAAAGGTAAGTAGAATTCGGTTTTACCTTAAACATGAGGTAGCCGAATTTTGTAAACTAAAAATCAAGAAAAGAATAAAATTCCTACTTCCAAAAAGAATAAGGAAACCCTTTTTGGAAGTTAACTTAAAAGAATAAAACAACTTAATTAAGTAAAAAGAAAAGATCCCTAATTTTGGCAACTAGCCGTTGGGCTTGCTTGTGCGGCTTCTCCTTGCTTCCTTTTGGGCTGGCCAAAACTTGTGGGCTGGTCCATGAGTTTTGGGTCGGCCCAAATTGTAGGGAACTTTATTAATTTGTTTCTTTTAAGTCCAAGAACCTCCCGGCATCTTCAAGACTTCAAGAAACAGCCTTCTTCTTCATGAGTACTTGATGATTTGTGCCTCTTCTTCAAAGATATTTAGAAGAGTTGCAAATCGCACATTTCCTCCATTTTGCTCCAAGGCGTGGGCTTCTACAATCAACTGAGCATCCTGATGGCAAGCTTGAACAAGGTTGTTGAGTGCGTCTCGAACCTTCTTCGCTCTGCTTCTGGTCATGGGCCCAGTGATGTCTACAAGTGGATCCCTCTGGTATGGGCTTGGATCCTGAAGCATTGTCGGGCCTCGATGTAGAACTCGAACCTCCTCCTCAGCTTCTCCGGAATCACTTGTAGTTTGACTTGTTGCGTGTTGACTCTGGATACCCGCATCATCCTCTCCCGGTTGAAAAGGATTTGTCCTCAAATCAGCAACATGCTCATCAACAAAAGGAGACAAGTCAGCAACATTAAAGGAAGAAATAACACCATACTCACCTGGTAAGTCGAGCTTGTAGGCGTTAGGTCCAATCTTGGAAACGATCTGAAAAGGTCCATCGCCCCTTGGGTGGAGTTTGGTCCTTCTTGCTGTAAGGAATCGTTCCTTCCTCATGTGAACCCAAACCCAGTCTCTTGGTTCAAAGTTCATAGCCTTGCGCCGTTGGTTTGCAGTGGCGGCGGCTTTGGCATAAGTTTTCTCCAGATTCGCGCGGACTCTTGCATGAATGCGCTGCACGGTTTCTGCTTTCTTTACACCATCTGGATTAACTTGTTCCTTTATCGGCAAAGGAATGAGATCCATCACCGTCAAAGGAGTAAAGCCGTAGGCAACTTCAAATGGACAGAACCCTGTTGAGGAGTGCTTGGTTCGGTTGTATGCAAACTCTGCAACCGGCAAGATGTCTTCCCAACGCTTGAGGTTCTTTTGAATCAACGCCCTGAGTAGGTTGCCAACGGTTCGGTTGGTGACTTCCGTCTGACCATCCGTCTGTGGATGACTTGTAGTCGAAAACAACAGTTTTGTGTCGAGGCGGGACCACAAAGTCTTCCAAAAATAACTCAAGAATTTGACGTCGCGATCTGAGACTATGGTTCTCGGAATTCCATGTAGCCGAACAATACCTTGAAAGAATAACTCAGCTACATGTCTGGCATCATCTGATTTCCTGCAAGGAATAAAATGCGCCATTTTAGAAAACCGATCAACAACGACAAATAAAGAATCATTACCTTTCTGCGTCCTCGGGAGACCTAAGATGAAATCCATAGAAATGTCAGTCCAAGGTACAGAAGGTACAGGTAAAGGCGTGTAAAGTCCATGGGGCTTAGAAGTAGATTTAGCTTGCAAACAATTAATGCATCGAGAGCAAACATTCTGTACATCCTTGCGCATATGCGGCCAGTAAAAGTGTTCATGCAACAGTTCAAGTGTTTTATGCACACCAAAATGACCCATAAGCCCCCCACTATGAGCTTCACGAACCAGTAATTCCCTAGTGGAACTACGAGGGATGCATAACCTATTTCCTTAAACAGAAACCCATCCTGTCTAAAGTACTTTTGGAATGCACCAGATTCACATGCTTTATACAAATCAGCAAAATCAACATCAGAAGCATATAAATCCTTGAGGTATGCGAAACTTAACAAAGTATGATCAAGAATTGTCAGAATTTCATACCTGCGAGATAGAGCGTCGGCAACTAAATTATCCTTACCTTTCTTATACTTAATAATATAAGGAAAAGATTCAATAAAGTTAACCCATTTTGCATGACGTCTATTTAACTTATTTTGTCCTTTTAAGTGCTTAAGAGACTCATGATCACTATGAACAACAAATTCCTTAGACATCAAATAATGTGACCACGTTTCAAAAGCACGGACAACAGCATAGAGCTCTTTATCATATGTAGGATAATTTAAGGCAGCCCCTTTTAGCTTCTCACTGAAAAAGGCGATAGGCTTCTTTTCTTGCATTAATACTGCGCCAATTCCAACACCTGATGCATCACACATTAGTTCAAATACTTTATCAAAATCAGGTAATGCTAAAACAGGTGCATGAGTGAGATCATGCTTTAAAATAGTAAAAGCTTTTTCCTGACCTGGCCCCCACACAAATGGCGTGTTCTTCTTGCAGAGATCATTGAGGGGCGCGGCTTTAGTGGAAAAATCTTTCACAAACCGCCTGTAGAATCCAGCCAATCCATGGAATGACCGAACCTGGGCGGCCGAAGTTGGCTGCGGCCAATCCCTAATGGCCTTCACCTTGGCATCATCAACTTTGACACCATCTGCAGAGACTACAAAACCAAGAAAAACAACTTCCGAAACACAAAAGGTACACTTTTACATCTTGGCATATAACTGATTAGCACGTAATTCAATTAAAACCAAATGAAGATGTTCAACATGTCAATTATAATCTCTGGAATAGATCAAGATATCATCAAAATACACAACAACAAATTTACCTATAAACTTTCTAAGCACATGATTCATTAACCTCATGAAAGTACTAGGTGCATTTGTGAGACCAAACGGCATGACTAACCACTCATATAAACCAAATTTAGTTTTAAAAGCAGTCTTCCATTCGTCCCCTTCCCTCATGCGAATTTGATGATAGCCCTGTGTTAGATCTATTTTTGTGTAAACAGTAGAACCATGCAAATCTTCTAACATGTCATCAAGCCTAGGGATAGGATGCCTATACTTGATTGTTATCTTATTTACAGCTCTACAATCCATACACATTCTCCATGTACCTTCTTTCTTAGGGACTAGAATAACAGGTACAGCACAAGGACTTAGAGATTCCTTTACCTGACCATCCGCCAATAGCTTTTCGATTTGCGCTTGCAGCTCCTTCGTTTCCTCCGGATTTGCTTTGTACGCAGGCTGATTTGGTATAGGCGCGCCAGGGATGAAGTCAATCTGATGTTCAATTCCTCGAAGTGGCGGCAGACCCTGCGGCAACTCGTCTGGAAACACATCAGCGAATTCCTTCAACAAAGAATTGACTTCTGTAGGGATATCCCGAGGGATATCATCAGGGTTAGCACAGTTATCTTTACAGACTAAAACAAATACATCATTATTGCTGTCTAACACTTGACCTATCTCTCCTCTCGTGGCAAAACAACTACTCCTAACTTTGTCCTGATCAGGCTTATCAGAGTTCGCCTGACTACCCTTTACAAATTCTTTCCCCTTACCCTTCGCTTGGCGCCTTTCAGCTTCCCAGTTGGCGATTGACTACTTCATCCGAACAGCTTCTGATCGCACTTCAACCGGTGGCATGGGTAGGAATGTGTTGATCTTGCCCTCCTGGCAGACCGAGTAAGTGTTGGCGACCCCATCATGTGTTGCCTTCAGGTCAAAGAGCCATGGTCGTCCGAGTAGAATGTGACAAGCCTCCATTGGCAGAACATCACATAAAACCGTGGATTCGAACTTACCGATAGCGTATGGTACGCTTACCTGCTTGGTGACTCTGTAGCCGTCTGAGCTGTCGAGCCATTGAAGCCGATAAGGACGTGGATGATTGATGACAGGGAGGCGCAGCTTGTCTACCATATACTCACTTGCAACGTTAGTACAACTCCCTCCATCAATAATCAGAACACATAACTTTCCATTTACCTTTGTTCGGGCATGGAAGATGTTTGTCCGCTGGGACGTGTCCGGGACAGCAGCTGTAGTCAGAGTGCGAGTAACCAAGTTCTGAGATGGATCTTCTTCAAGGAACTCGAATTGCTCCACTGGTGCAGACGGAGTGCTGTCAGTCAACTCCTGTGTAGGGTCAACGTGTGGTTCTTCTTCTTCCTCCTCAAAAATGTACTCACCATCTTGTCCCAATAATACCTTCCGGATGTTGGGACAGTCACGCATGTAGTGGCCACGGCCTGAACACTTGTGGCAAATCACGTTGCTGATGAACTGTCTGGGAGCTGATGGCGTCTTGCTTGGCATTGAAGAAGAAGATGTGGCGGCAACAGGGACTATGGCCTTGCGTTCAGACATAATCGGCCTCCTTGCTGGTGGCGAGTAGGTCGGATTCTTGCGCCAAGCTGGTGGGGCGCTAGTAGGTGTCCGGACTGGTGGAATGGACTTCAGATACTCCTCCATAACCTGAGCTTTGTGTAGCATGTCTGTCAGCGTTGTCGCATTCTGCAATTCCACAGCTAAAGCAATACCCCTGTTTAAACCACTAAGAAAACGAGCCATAGATGCGGGCTCATCTTCGTGTACATTAGCCCTAAGTTTTGCCATCTCTAATTTTCTATAGTACTCATCTACAGACATAGAACCTTCTACAAGAGTATGTAATTTCCTATACAATTCTCTAAAATAGTAATCAGGTACAAAAGTTCTACGCATTAAAGTAGTCAAATCAAACCAAGAGAGAGGCGGTGCGCGGGCATGCATTGGTCGCGTATTCCTGCGCTGGTCCTGCTGTTGATTCCACCAGATTAGGGCATAGTCGGTGAAATGGACCACTGCAAGTTGGACTTTCTTATGTTCCGGGATCGCATGAAGTTCAAAAATGCGCTCCATCTTCATCTCCCAGTCTAGATAGTCCTCTGGATTCGTGCCTCCAGCAAAGGGTGGAACGGTTGTCTTGTACTGACTGAGGCCTGCGAAAGGTTGATCTGTGGCGTTGGTGCCTTGAGCGGCAACATCGTCGTCTGAGTCTGTGCGCCTCTGTTCCCGTTCAGTCCTAAGTTCGGCGACTTCCTCCGTGAGTGTAGCGAATTGCGCGGTGAGTTGCGCAATCGCAGCCAGGATTTGCTCGTTTCCCAAAGGGTTAGGAGCACCTCCACCTGACATTGGATAAGAAAGCGAAAACCTGTCTGCTAAGAATAAGGAAAAGTGAGAAATAACCTTACCCCCTTATTCCCCCAAGTGTTTCCCACCTAATAGCTACACACAACCCTGTGTTTCACTCTAGGGTGGCGCCCTATATAAGATGTGCACTCAAGCCTTTTTCCACTCAAACCTCCTGGTATTGATAAATGTATAAGGCACGCAGCAAATCACACAAAGCAATGACACTTAAGAAAGAAGCAAAATTTTCGCATAAACCAACACTTGGTTCTGTTTTGAAAAATCTTTTCGTAAAACGATATTTTGTAATATAGTTCAGATATGAAGTACACAACAGGAAATTTCGGGGTTAAGCCCTCAAATTTCAGAAAAAATGAGTGTGCACGATGACGAAATCCAAACTATAATTAAAGAGTAAATGTCTAGGTAGCACGAAAAGATATCTAGGCAATTGAAAGCAGGGCAATTCAAAATTGAATAGAAGCAAAGAAAAATAAGCAAGTTGAAACAACTTCAGGAAAGTACTAAACTACCCAAAGAAGCGATTACCCACCCAATAGGTAATCAAGAAACCAATCCCCACAAATTATCAATTCTTCTAATATGCAAAACAGTACACTAATTGCGAAATTATCACCCCCTAGTGGCCGAAAACAGTACCGCTTTTAGCAATATGCGATTTTTTAATTACGAAAACCCTAGGGCCAGCAAAAACAATTTTCGATTTACTAGCCTAATCCCAGAGATAATCTTACCAGCACAAGGATACAAAATCAAGAATTCACTATATTTTCAAGAATTCAAAAGAAAGTATCCAAAACTAGAGCATGCAATTTTTTACAATGCGCAAACAAGTGAGCTGCTTAACATCAACCGCAAAACTCACAATTTTTCGACAAAATCAGCACCAAAAAGGGGTAGCAAAGTGTCACAAAAAGGCCCAGCAATTAAATCATCAAAACCCTAGTGTCGCAAGTTTAGCGACGGAAAAAGTAAACTGAATCCGAAACCCTAGTGTCGCTAAAGCCGAAACCCTAACTTCTTTCTAGAGTCCGAATTTTATTTCTGAAATTGCAGCAAGGGTTTGCAATTTTTCTTGAAGAATTTTCGGTTTTAAAAATAGGAAAAACAGTACCAAAATCCGAAAATTCAAAAGCTTGAAGAAAAAATTTCCCCCAAGAAGATGAGTTCAATTCCAAGAATTTCAAGAATAATTAAGATTAACAAGGAAAAGAAAACACCTGGAAAAGGATTTGATCGGTTGATCTCCTCCGGTCACGAAACCACTCCTTAGCTCTGATACCAATTGATGTGGACGGTTGTACACATGCGGATAATGTTGCCAAGGACCTTGTGATTAAGTGACAAGCTCTTACAAAACCTTTAACTCACGTTCGGATTTGATAAAACAAAGGAAAAACTATCCTGGCCAACTTGTTTATAAATTCGAACCAAGTGCAAGAAAGAGGTGTGAAACATGCGAATAACTAGGCAGAGCAAGAACCTAATTAGCTAAGTTTCATGCAAGTATGTAAATTACGACATGCAAATACATAAAGCAATAAAAGGAGGTACTTCAAACACTAAGTTTATGATCTGAAATACACTAAGTATTATTGATGATTTCGGTCCCTTTATATAGATGTAGGGCAGCCGAAATAATACAAGAACTAGAAGAAGAAAAGAAGTAGAATTGGAAATTAACCAAGAGGTTAATTTCTTGTACAATTACTAAACCTGGAAAGAAGTAGGAATGGTAAAAAAAAAAGGTAAGTAGAATTCGGTTTTACCTTAAACATGAGGTAGCCGAATTTTGTAAACTAAAAATCAAGAAAAGAATAAAATTCCTACTTCCAAAAAGAATAAGGAAACCCTTTTTGGAAATTAACTTAAAAGAATAAAACAACTTAATTAAGTAAAAAGAAAAGATCCCTAATTTTGGCAACTAGCCGTTGGAGGGGCTAGCCGTTGGGCTTGCTTGTGCGGCTTCTCCTTGCTTCCTTTTGGGCTGGCTGAAACTTGTGGGCTGGTCCATGAGTTTTGGGTCGGCCCAAATTGTAGGAAACTTTATTAATTTGTTTCTTTTAAGTCCAAGAACCTCCCAGCATCTTCAAGACTTCAAGAAACAGCCTTCTTCTTCATGAGTACTTGATGATTTGCGCCTCTTCTTCAAAGATATTTAGAAGAGTTGCAAATCGCACATTTCCTCCATTTTGCTCCAAGGCGTGGGCTTCTACAATCAGCTGAGCATCCTGATGGCAAGCTTGAACAAGGTTGTTGAGTGCGTCTCGAACCTTCTTCGCTCTGCTTCTGGTCATGGGCCCAGTGATGTCTACAAGTGGATCCCTCTGGTATGGGCTTGGATCCTGAAGCATTGTCGGGCCTCGATGTAGAACTCGAACCTCTTCCTCCGCTTCTCCGGAATCACTTGTAGTTTGACTTGTTGCGTGTTAACTCTGGATGCCCGCATCACTTGAAGTTCTTGAAGACGCCGGAAGGTTCTTGGACTTTAAAGAGACATTTCTTGAAGTTCTTGATTTTCTTGAAAATCTTGAATTTCATATTTTGCAGAATCTTGAAGAATCTTGAAAATTTTGAAAATCTTGATTCCGAAATGATTCTGGGAGGTTCTAGAAGATTCCGGAAACTCCCTACACCATTCCATCATGCGCCATCAACAATTGGGCCGACCCAATCCATGGAGTCCATTCCACAGCATCCATTCGGCCAGCCCACCAAGAAGCCCACACGCAAGGCCTAGTCCATTAGGGTTGCGAAATTAAGGGATAGGGTTTGGGGGAAATAAGGGTTTGTGCATGTTCCCTATTTTGCCCTTAGTTTATTAGTTTCCAAAAAGGATCCCTTCTTGATCTCCTTTTTGGAGTAGGATTTTCAATTCCTTTTCCTTCTTATTTTTAACTTGTAATTTCGGCTGCCACTAAGATTAAAGGTGACCAAATTTTCCTTTTCTTTTACCATTACCCACTTCTTTTAGGTGTTGGTATTGTAAAGAAAATCAATCTCTTGATTGGTTTCCAATTCTAATTATTTTCCGACTTCTTTTAGGTAGAATTTTCGGCTGCTCTTTGCCTTATAAATAGGCAACCGAAACTCCATAATAAAACAAGTATTCAGATCTTAAAACTATTAGTTTGAGTACTCTCCCTTTATTGCTTTATGTATTTTGCATGCTTGTAATTTATATATTGCATGATGAAACTTAGCTTAATTAGGTTATTTGCTCTACCAAATTAAATTTGCATGTTTCAACTCTTTCTTACTTGGTTCGAATTCTTAAGTAAATTAGCTTTGGGTAGTTTATTTTTGTTATCTGGATTTCGGGTAAGTAAAGAGTCTATACGAGCTACGCCACTTAATCAGACTTTCCTTGGAAAATTCATCCGCATGTTTACCTTGGTCCACATCAGGATGCCCTCATTAGAAGGCCAGCTCGTTACAGACACCAGCGCCCTTGAAGAGAATAGAAGGATGGTTAAAAGCATCACTTTACTCTCCATTATAGAGGAAATGGCACATTGATGTGAACCCCTGATCCCCAATGCTGTGGAAACCCAGAACTCGATGTGGAAAGTGCCAAGGAAAGTCTAAATGCAAGACGCAGCTCTTAACTTCTAGAATCCTTACCCTTGGATTCGGCAGACTACTAACTTACAAAGTAAATTAACCACGCAATTTGAACCAAGTGGAGAATAATAGAATCAAAACAAAGCTTAGCAATAGACAGAGCAATTATCTATTAGCCTATAGTTTCTGTAGCTTTTATCTATTAACAAACTGGCAAATTACATAAGCCCAAAATAAGGTGAGTGATTAAAGAAGTATAAAACTATAACTTAAATATTTAATCAACTAAAGAAAAATGAATTTCATCCCCCTCTATTTATAGAGAGTAGGATGAATGAAATTAAAGTCCAAAATACAAAAGGAAAAGAGATAGAATTGGAAACCAATCAAGAGATTGATTTCTTACAAACCAGAAACCTAAAGGAACTAGGTTTGGTGTTTATTACCTAATTTGGCTGCCCCCTATTAGATATGGCCGAATTTACACAATAAAATACTTAATAAATAATTATAAAACCTAATCAAAAAGGGAGATCAATAAGGGATCCCTTTTTGGAAATACTAAGTTGATCTAGTTGTAGCAAACTTGTAACAACAGCACACGAACCTCTGCTGCACTTTCCAAGCCCTCATCATCCCCAGCCCTACGCTAAGTCAGTATGCAGAGGATCCCAGCTCGAGTAATGAAGGTTCGAAAAGTGCAGCAGAGGTTCATGTGCTCTATAGAGGCCCGCCAATGCTCCAGGACTCGAGCCCATATCAGAGAGATCCGTTCATTGACATAGTTGGGCCTATAGCCCAAAGAAGGACAAGGAAGCTCAGATTAGACTTGAAAACCTTGTTCAAAGGAGTGGTACAGAAGCCCAGCTCGTTACAGACACCAACGCCCTTGAAATGAATGCAAGGAAGGTTAAAAGCGTCACTTTACTCTCCATCACAGGGGAAATGGCGCCTACTAATCAATCTAGCTGAAGGAAGGTGATGAGGGCATCCCCAGCCCTACGCCAAGTCAGTACACAGAGGATCCCAGCTCAAGCAATGAGGACTCAGAAAGTGCAGCAGAGGTTTGTGTGCTCCATAGAGGCCCGCCAATGCTCCAGGACCCGAGCCCATATCAAAGAGATCCGTTCGTTGACATAGTTGGGCCTATGACCCGAAGAAGGACAAGGAAGCTCAGAGAAGATCTTGAAAACCTTGTTCAAAGGAGTGCTACAGAAGCCCAACTCGTTACGGACATAAACGCCCTTGAAGAGAATAGAAGGAAGGATAAAATCGTCACTTTACTCTCCATCACAATGGAAATGGCGCTTACTAATCAATCCAGCTGAAGGAAAGGGCATTTCTTGAAGTTCTTGATTTTCTTGAAATTCTTGAATTTCGCGGCTTACAGAGTCTTGAAGAATCTTGAAAATCTTGAAGAATCTTGAAGTTCTTGATTTTTGACATTCCGAAATGATTTCGGGAGATTCCAGAAGATTCCAGAACCTCCCTACATCATCTCCAGCAACCCCCTTGAAATCCACTTCACAATTTCGGCTAGACCAAAGCCCACAAGGAACAGCCCACATGCCACTTGGAAGCTTAGCTTGGGAAGGATTAGGATTTGTGCATGTTTCCTAATTCTACTCAAAGTTTGTTACAAGTTAGTTAGGGTTATTACAAGTTTGTTACAACTTGGGCTGATTTGTAGGTAGTTTCCAAAAAGGTTTACCTTCTTGAAACCTTTTTGTGATTTATTTTTACTTCTTTATTTCCTCATTTTTTAATTGTAAATTCAGCCAGCTCTTTCCCTTTGTGCAGCCAAATTACTTTCTTTAATCAATCCTAGTTCCTTTAGGATTTGATTCTGTAAGAAATCAATCTCTTTATTGGTTTCCAATTTCACTACCTGTTCTAGTAGTTTTAGGTCAAAGAATTCGGCCACTCTCCCCTATATAAGGCAGCCGAATTCCTCACTTTATTTTTAGTTGATTATTGATTAAGTTAGAATTTATACTTCTTTAATCACTCCTTTATTTTGGGCTTATGTAATTTGCATGCTTATTAATTGCTAAAAGTCAAGAAACTATAGGCTAATAGATAATTGTTCTGTCTATTAATCCAAGCTTTGTTTCGAATTCTAGTTTACTCCACTTGGTTTGAATTGCGTGTTTAATTTACTTTGTAAGTTAGTAGTCTACCGAATCCAAGGGTATGGATTCTAGGGTTTAAGAGCAGTGTCTTGCATTCAGACTTTCCTTGGCACATTCCGCGTAGAGTTCTTGGTTTCCAAAGGCGTTGGGAATCAGGGGTTCGCATCAGAAGGGACATTTCTTGAAGTTGATTTTCTTGAAAATCTTGAATTTCGCTGTTTACTGAATTTTGAAGAATCTTGAAATTCTTGATTTTTGACGTTCTGAAATGATTCTGGGAGATTCTAGAACCTCCTTACATCATCACCTCCATGCGCCACCTCAAATGGGCAGAAACCCACCTTGGAGTCCATCTCACCATTTCGGCCAGCCAAGCTCACACGCCACTTGGAAGCTTAGGTAGGGGAAGGATTAGGTTTTGTGTATGTTACCTAATTCTACCCAAAGTTTGGTACTAGTTTGTTAGGTTGTTACAAGTAGGCTTACTAGGTTAAGTAGTTTCCAAAAAGGATTACCTTCTTGAAACCTTTTTGTGCTTTGTTTCTACTTCTTTATTTCCTTTTTCTTACTTGTATTTTCGGCCAACACATTACTCCTTGTACTTGAAGATAAAGCCCAGAAGAGTCAGAAGGGTAAAATGGTCATTTTACTCACCATTTCCGAAAAGGGGTCTGAATTGAATAAACATGAAGAAATGAAGAATTTGTAAAATTTGAGTTTCAGAAATGATTCTGGAAGCTTCCAGAAGCTTCCTACACTTCTCACAGACACACCATTGAGTTTTGGGCCGAATTCACTTCACCTTCATAAATTCGGCCAGCCCAACCCAAAGGAAGGAGAGGAATCCGAAATTGGACGCCCAATGGAGCAGCCCACATCTGAATTGAGTTAGGGTTTTAAAGGACTTAGTTTGAGTTTACAGCTCCAATTAATTCTAGTAGTTTATTTCATTTTTACTTCTAATTAATTTCATAAATTTTGGCTGCCATTATCCCTTAATACAACCGAAATACTATCACTTAAACAAACCTAGTTCCTTTAGGTTTGTTTCTTTTCAAGAGATCAATCTCTTGGTTGATTTCTACTTCGTAGTTTTGATTCATTTCTATTTCTTTATTTAGCTAGGAATTTCGGCTAGATACATTAGTGAGAAAACCGAATTTTATCTTCAACTAAACCTAGTTCATTTAGGTTTCAGTTTGTAAGGAATCAATCTCTTGATTGAATTCCAATTTTAATTGTTTTCTACTTCTTTATACTACAAAATTCGACCACCTACTACCATAAATAGGGGTCCTATTCTCCATTATTGAACACACAATTTTGATTCAAGTAATAGAATAGTATAGTTTTATACTTCTTGAATCATTCTCCTATTTTGAGCTTTCGTAGTTTGCATGCTTTGTGAATTACTATAAGTTTAGAAACTATAGCTTTTTAGGTAATTGCTCTGCCTAGAATGCATGCTTTTGTTTCGACTCTTTTGTTCTTAAACTTGGTTCGATCTGCGTGTTTAAAATTAGCTTAGCTTAATTTTAGTAGACTGCCGAATCCAAGGTAGGGATTCTAGAGGTTAAGAGCTGCGTCTTGCAATTTTCAAACTTTCCTTAGTAAGTATTCCGCATCGTAAACTCCGGTCCACATCACAATAAAACCAAGGAAGACAACTTCAGAAATGTGAAATTCCAAAATTTTGGGGTTTTCGCCTTTCGAAGTCGCCTACGGCTTCAACCCGCTAACAGTGATGGATTTACTGCCACTGCCCCTGAAGGATCAGACAAGTCTTGATGGAGCACAGAAAGCAGAAGCTGTTAAGCGGTTGCATGAGAAGGTTCGTCAGAATATAGAGAAGACGAATGCACGTAACGCCAAAGCTGCAAATCAAAGGCGTACGGCAGTGAGCTTTGAACCTGGTGATTGGGTTTGGGTTCACATGAGAAAGGAGAGGTTTCTAGCTGCCCGGAGGACGAAGTTACATCCCCGAGGCGATGGGCCCTTTCAAGTTATTGCTAAGATGGGGGATAACGCCTACAAGCTTGACTTACCAGGTGAGTATAGTGTTAGTACATCTTTTAATGTTGCTGACTTGTCTCCGTTTAATTTTGACCAGGATCTTGATTCGAGGTCGAATCCTTTCCAACCGGGAGGGAATGATGAGGCCATCCCCAACCCATCGACAAGTCCAAGCAGAGAGGATCTACAAGTTGAGGCAGAGGACTCGAAAAAGGAAGCAGAGCCTGTTCGTGTGCTACATCGAGGCCCAGCTATGCTCCAGGACCCGAGCCCATACCAGAGAGATCCATTGGTAGATATCATTGGGCCAATGACACGCAGAAGGACAAGGAAACTCAAGGCCGACCTTGAGAACCTAGTCCAAGAGTGTTCCCGGCAATCCCATATGGCATCCGAAGCACAAACCCCTGAAGATAAAGCCCAGAAGAGTCAGAAGGGTAAAATGGTCATTTTACTCACCATTTCCGAAAAGGGGTCTAAATTGAAGAATCATGAAGAAATAAAGAGTTTGTAAAATTTGAGTTTCAGAAATGATTCCGGAAGCTTCCAGAAGCTTCCTACACTTTTCACAGACACGCTATTGAGTTTTGGGCCGAATCCCCTCGCAATCCACCATCATAAATTCGTCCAGCCCAGACCAAGAGAAGGAGAGGAAATTCCGAAATTGGGAAGCCCAATTGAGAAGCCCAATCAGAAATTAGGAAGGGTTTTAATTAAGGAGTTAGTTTGAGTTTACAACTTAAGTTAATTCTAGTAGTAGTTTTCAATGAGAGTTCCTATTTAAAATTTTGTTGTATTTTAATTTTACTTCTTATTCTTCTTATTTTTAAGATAATTTTCAGCTGAAATTATCCAATAATTCACCCGAATTATTATCTCATAACAAACCTAGTTCCTTTAGGATTGTTTCTTTTCAAGATATCAATCTCTCGGTTGATTTCTACTTCTTAGTTTTGATTCATTTCTACTTCTTATTTAGTATAGAATTTCGGCTAATTTCACCCTTGTAAAATCCAAATCACTATCATCAACTAAACCTAGTTCTTTTAGGTTTCAGTTTGTAAGGAATCAATCTCTTGATTGAGTTCCAATTTTAATTGCTTTCTACTACTTTGTACTGAAGAATTCGGCTGCCTATAACTATAAATAGGGGTCCTCTTCTTCATTTTTCAAAACACAATTTTGATTCAAGTAATAGAATAGTATAGTTTTATACTTCTTGAATCATTCTCTTATTTTGAGCTTTCGTAGTTTGCATGCTTTGTGAATTACTATAAGTTTAGAAACTATAGCTTTTTAGGTAATTCCTCTGCCTAGAATGCATGCTTTTGTTTAGACTCTTTTGTTCTTAAACTTGGTTCGATCTACGTGTTTAAAATTAGCTTAGCTTAATTTTAGTAGACTGCCGAATCCAAGGTAGGGATTCTAGAGGTTAAGAGCTGCGTCTTGCAATTTCCAGACTTTCCTTGCAAGTATTCCGCATCGTGAACTCCGGTCCACATCAAGAAGAGTCATGCTATTCAAAGATCTTTGAAGGAAAGGCATCTCCAAACTCTCCACAATGAAGAAAGGGTCGTTTCTTGAAGTTCTTGAAGAAACCGGAAGGTTCTTGGACTTTAAAGAGACAAATCTTGCAGTTCTTGATTTTCATGAAAATCTTGAATTTTGCGGTTTACTTAATATTGAAGAATCTTGCAAATCTTGATTTTTGACATTCCAAAATGATTCCGGGAGTTTCCAGAAGCTCCCTACACTATCAGCACCATGCGCCATCTCAAAATGGGCCGAACTCACCATGGAGTCCATTCCCTTCAATTTTCGGCCAGACCAAGCCCACAAGAAGAAGCCCACACGCCACTTGGAAGCTTAGGTAGGGGAAGGATTAGGTTTTGTGCATGTTACCTAATTCTACCCAAAGTTTGTTACAAGTTCGTTAGGTTGTTACAAGTTTGTTACAACTAGATTAGCTTGGTAGTTTCCAAAAAGGGATCCCTTCTTGATCTCCCTTTTTGGATAGGATTTATATTATTTTCCTACCTATTTTATTTGTTAATTTCGTCCATATGCCATTCCAAGAGGCAAAAGAATTCAGCAACTACCAAAACCTAGTTCATTTAGGTTTCGGGTTTGTAAGAAATCA
This sequence comes from Leptodermis oblonga, assembly GCA_016801395.1. NCBI lineage: Eukaryota > Viridiplantae > Streptophyta > Magnoliopsida > Gentianales > Rubiaceae > Leptodermis > Leptodermis oblonga. Next base: position 19,883,397 of record CM028756.1, on the reverse strand, counting down.
ATCTCTTGATTGGTTTCCAATTTTAATTCTTTTCCTAACATAATTAGGTTAGAATTTCGTTCACCCCTTTCCATAAAGGTGACTTAATTCATCCACCATTGTCCTTGTTCATTTAGGACTTGGTTTGTAAGGAAAATCCAATTCTGCTTGGTTTCCACTTTTGCTTCTTTTTCTAATTCTTTTCCTACTGTAGTTTGGACACCCCCATACCTATAAATAGGGGTGCCAACCATGAAATTCTTCAGTTGATTATTGATTAAGTTAGAATTTATACTTCTTTAATCACTCCTTTATTTTGGGCTTATGTAATTTGCATGCTTGTTAATTGCTAAAAGTCAAGAAACTATAGGCTAATAGATAATTGCTCTGTCTATTAATCCAAGCTTTGTTTCGAATTCTAGTTTACTCCACTTGGTTCGAATTGCGTGTTTAATTTACTTTGTAAGTTAGTAGTCTGCCGAATCCAAGGGTAAGGATTCTAGGGTTTAAGAGCAGTGAGCATTCAGACTTTCCTTAGCACATTCCGCGTAGAGTTCTTGGTTTCCAAAGGCGTTGGGAATCAGGGGTTCGTATCAATTGGTATCAGAGCGCCAAGGTTGTTTGCTCGACCGGAGGAGACTGAAGTAACTCAGTTGAATCATCAGGTGTTTTCTCTTCCTTTATTCTACTTTAATTAATGAATTTCTGGAAAAGAACGCTCCTTTTTGAGAAATTTTTTTCTGTTTTTCTTTAATAAACTTTCGATTTTGATCATATTGCTTTACTAGTAAAATCAAAATTGTGGATTGAAAAAGGAAGAAGAATTTGCGAAAAGAAAGGGTTGAAATCGGTTTCTTAATAATTTGGGAAAATCGGTTTTAGGGTTTTAAAAGCTAGGGCTTTTTGCTCACTTTTGGTACTTTTTTGCAATTGCCTTTGTGGATCCAATTAGTGCTGTTTTTGGTTGCAATTAAAGGATAACTGACACTTTTTTGTTGCTGAAATTGCTCTTTATTGGACTGTTTTACACACCTCTCCCTATTTGCAATTTTATTGAATTCGGTGAACTTTGGCGGTTGAAGTTAAGCCACTCACCTTGTTTTGCAATTTGTGATATATCTGTACGCCTACCTTGTTTTGAATTCTTGATAATGTCAAATTCCTGAAACTGTATCGTCGTGCTGTCTAAAGTTCTAAATCGCATATTTGGATTGGGAGGTGATAAAATTGCAATTTTTGTATCTTTGCGGCAATTGGTTGGATTTGTTTTTTGAACACTTGAATAATTGGTTGGAATTGGTTTCTTGATTACCCGTTGGGTAGGGTGAAACTTCTTGGGTTAGTTAGGTCTTTCCTGATTTGTTTCAAACCTGCTAATTATTTTTGTTTCTTCAATTGAATTACCCTGCTTCTTTAGCTTGCTATCTTTTCGTGCGACCTGAACATTTACTCTAAATTATAGCTTGAATTTTGTCTTCGTGCACTGCCATTATCTCTGAACTTTGAGGCCTTCTCCCCGAAAGTTCCTTTTGGTGTACTTCTTATTTAAGCTATATTATCAAAATTTCTTTTTCGAAAAGGTGTTTTTAAAACTGAAAATCGAACCAAGTTCTTTTTTCTGAAAGATTTTTGACTACTTTCCTATATAGTTTGTTCTTTGTGTGATTGATTGCTTGCTTGTTACCTTTGCCCAGGATTTTGTGAAATTAATTGAGTATACGGGATTGAGGTAAAAGGCTGAGTGATCCAGCACATAAGGGTTGCCATCCCTAAGAGCAATACACAGGGTTGTGTGTAGTTTTTTAGGAGGGCCATTCTAGGGGAACAAGGGAGTAAGGTTACTCTGCTCACTTTTACTTGTTCTTAGCAGGGATCTTTCTTGGTTACTAGGTATGTCAGGAAGAGAAGCGCCCCCAGTTACAAATGCGCAACTCATGGCTGCCATTACTTTGAGAATCAGGCTACCTTGAGCAAATTGATCCCACCAGGGAGATTTGGTGCCTTGGTTGCACGTGATTCTTTACTAGGGTTACGTTCTACTAGACCCTTGCAAACGGCATTATAAGGGTACAACTTTGTGCAAATTGACCCCTATAGGGAGATTTGGTGCCATTGTTGTTCCTTCTTACTTGGCCTGAGAATCGAAGTGTAAGTCACAGTGTAAGGTATCATTTAGCACTTGCTTTGCAAAGGTACGCTTTTACTTTTACATTGATTCTCCTTTTATAGGGTATCATCATGTTAGGGATTTTACATCATCTTGAGTATTGTTAATCTTAAACATGTGCATAGCCTCATGGGATACATCTTTTGGTTTAAAAACTGCATGCTTTTGTAGTTCACTATTTACCTAAGATGTCTTTCTCAGAAATTGTCTCTGTAATTATTAATTGGTATTCACATCAGTTATACATGCAATTTCTGCTGGTTACAATAATTATGCAATTGTGATATTCTTATAGCTCACGTGCATAATTCCTTTAAGCTATGTGTTGAGTATATAGTTTGGTTAATCTAACTATATCTGCCTGCAACTAATATTTGAGATTTTTTGTTGATAAGCAATTATTCTTGAGGAGTATGGATAAGTTCATGAGGTTTTAGATGCTTCCCGATAGTTTCTTGCAAGGGTCGAAAAGGTTCTTGAGAGATTCTTAAAGAATCAGGAATGATAGCAGTGTCCTTGAAATCGATTCTACAAAAGTGCTGGGGGCTACGAATTCTCCACATCAACACTCACAGTGGTTGTGCAATTGAGGGGCATAGCATACACACCTATTTGCATGTAAGTATGATCTACATCCTGTGTTAATGTTATTGACTTGTTCTGTTTGTTTTTACAACAACTTGGATTCGAGGCCGAATCCTTTCTAACCGAAAGGGAATGATAAGGATATCCAAGGCTAAAAATAACACAAGTTATGAGTCAGAATCCACAAGGCCAACCAGAAGGCAAAGCCCTTGAGAAGAATGCCAGGAGAAGTAGAAGAGTCATTGATGTGGACCGGAGTTCACGATGCGGAATACTTGCCAAGGAAAGTCTGAAAATTGCGAGACGCAGCTCTTAACCTCTAGAATCCCTACCTCGGATTGGGCAGTCTACTAAAATTAAGCTAAGCTAATTTTAAACACGCAGATCGAACCAAGTTTAAGAACAAAAGAGTCGAAACAAAAGCATGCATTCTAGGCAGAGCAATTACCTAAAAAGCTATAGTTTCTAAACTTATAGTAATTCACAAAGCATGCAAACTACGAAAGCTATGCCTATTTATAGTAGTAGGTGGTCGAATTCTACAGTACAAAACTATACTATTCTATTACTTGAATCAAAATTGTGTGTTCAATAATGGAGAATAGGACCCCTATTTATAGTAGTAGGTGGTCGAATTCTACAGTACAAGCAGTCGAAAACAATTAAAATTGGAATTCAATCAAGAGATTGATTCCTTACAAACTGAAACCTAAATGAACTAGGTTTAGTTGAAGATAAAATTCGGTTTTCTCACTAATGTATCTAGCCGAAATTCCTAGCTAAATAAAGAAGTAGAAATGAATAAAAACTAAGAAGTAGAAATCAACCAAGAGATTGATCTCTTGAAAAGAAACAAACCTAAAGGAACTAGGTTTGTTTAAGTGATAATATTTCAGTTGTATTAAGGGATAATAGCAGCTGAAATTTATCCAATTAATTAGAAGTAAAAATGAAATAAACTACTAGAATTAATTGGAGTTGTAAACTCAAACTAACTCCTTTAAAACCCTAACTCAAATTCGGATGTGGGCTGCTCCATTGGGCTTCCAATTTCGGATTCCTCTCCTTCCTTTGGGTTTGGGCTGGCCGAATTTATGAAGGTGGGTTGCAAGTGAATTCGGCCCAAAACTCAATGGCGTGTCTGTGAAAAGTGTAGGAAGCTTCTGGAAACTTCTGGAATCATTTCTGAAACTCAAATTTTACAAATTCTTCATTTCTTCATGATTCTTCAATTCAGACCCCTTTTCGGAAATGGTGAGTAAAATAACCATTTTACCCTTCTGACTCTTCTGGGCTTTATCTTCAGGGGTTTGTGCGCCGGATACTATCTGGGCTTGTTGGGAACATTCTTGGACTAGGTTTTCAAGGTCGTCCTTTAATTTCATTGTCCTTCTGCGTGTCATTGGCCCAACGATATCTACAAATGGATCTCTCTGGAATGGGCTCGGGTTCTGGAGCATAGCTGGGCCTCGATGTAGCACACGAACAGGCTCTGCTTCCGTTCTCGAGTCCTCTGCCTCAACTTGTAGATCCTCTCTGCTTGGACTTGTCGATGGGTTGGCGATGGCCTCATCATCTATTCAAAGATCTTTGAAGGAAAGGCATCTCCTGATGTGGACCGGAGTTCACGATGCGGAATACTTGCAAAGGAAAGTCTGGAAATTGTGAGACGCAGCTCTTAACCTCTAGAGTCCCTACCTTGGATTCAGCAGTCTACTAAAATTAATGATGTGGACGGTTGTACACATGCGGATTAAGTTGTCAAGGACATTGTGATTAAGTAGCAAGCTCGTATATGACTCAATCTTACTTTCGAAACTAAGAGAAACAAAGAGAAGCTAACCTAGCTAATTTGTTTTATAGTTTGAACCAAGTGTAAGAAAGAGTTTGAAACATGCGAATAATTAGGTAGAGCAATTAACCTAATTAGCTAAGTTTCATGCAATTATGTAAACTACAACATGCAAATACATAAAGCAATAAAAGGAGGGTACTCAAACACTAAGTTTTTATTGATAATTTCGGCCCCTATTTATAAGTGAGGTAGCCGAAAATAATACAAGAAGTAGAAGAAGGAAAGAAGTAGAATTGGAAATTAACCAAGAGGTTAATTTCTTTTACAATACCAAACCCGGAAAGAAGTGGGTAATGGTAAGGAAAGGAAAACAAATTTCGGTCACCTCTTTTTGGTAAGTGGCAGCCGAATTAACTTAAGTTGTAAACTCAAACTAACTCCTTAATTAAAACCCTTCACAATTTTGGATTGGGTTTCTCAATTGGGCTTCCCAATTTCAGAATTTCCTCTCCTTCTCTTGGTCTGGGCTGGCCGAATTCATGAAGGTGGATTGCAAGGGGATTCGGCCCAAAACTCAATGGCGTGTCTGTGAAAAGTGTAGGAAGCTTCTGGAATCATTTTTGAAACTCAAATTTTACAAATTCTTCATTTCTTCAAGACTCTTCAATTTAGACCCCTTTTCAGAAATGGTGAGTAAAATGACCATTTTACCCTTCTGACTCTTCTGGGTTTTATCTTCAGGGGTTTGTGATGAGGGCATCCCCAGCCCGTCGACAAGTCCAAGCAGAGAGGATCAACAAGTAGATGCAGAGGACTCGAGAAAGGAAGCAGAGCCTGTTCGTGTGCTACACCGAGGCCCAGTTATGCTAAAGGACCCGAGCCCATTCCAGAGAGATCCATTTGTAGATATCGTTGGGCCAATGACACGCAGAAGGACAAGGAAATTAAAGGCCGACCTTGAAAACCTAGTCCAAGAATGTTCCTGACAAGCCCAGATGGTATCCGAAGCACAAATCCCTGAATATAAAGCCCAGAAGAGTCAGAAGGGTAAAATGGTCATTTTACTCACCATTTCCGAAAAGGGGTCTAAATTGAAGAGTCATGAAGAAATGAAGAATTTGTAAAATTTGAGTTTCATAAATGATTCCACTTTTCACAGACACGCCATTGAGTTTTGGGCCGAATTCACTTGCAACCCACCTTCATAAATTCGGCCAGCCCATACCCAAAGGAAGGAGAGGAATGCGAAATTGGAAGCCCAATGGAGCAGCCCACATCCGAATTAGAGTTAGTTTGAGTTTACAACTCCAATTAATTCTAGTAGTTTGAGTTTACAACTCCAATTAATTCTAGTAGTTTATTTCATTTTACTTCTAATTAATTGGATAAATTTCAGCTGCCATTATCCCTTAATACAACTAAAATATTATCAATTAAACAAACCTAGTTCCTTTAGGTTTGTTTCTTTTCAAGAGATCAATCTCTTGGTTGATTTCTACTTCTTAGTTTTGATTCATTTCTACTTCTTTATTTAGCTAGGAATTTCGGCTAGATACATTTGTGTGAAAATCGAATTTTATCTTCAACTAAACCTAGTTCATTTGGGTTTCAGTTTGTAAGGAATCAATCTCTTGATTGAATTCCAATTTTAATTGTTTTCTACTTCTTGTACTGTAGAATTCGACCACCTACTACTATAAATAGGGGTCCTATTCTCCATTATTCAACACACAATTTTGATTCAAGTAATAGAATAGTATAGTTTTATACTTCTTGGATCATTCTCTTATTTTGAGCTTTCGTAGTTTGCATGCTTTGTGAATTACTATAAGTTTAGAAACTATAGCTTTTTAGGTAATTGCTCTATCTAGAATGCATGCTTTTGTTTCGACTCTTTTGTTCTTAAACTTGGTTTGATTTGCGTGTTTAAAATTAGCTTAGGTTAATTTTAGTAGACTGCCGAATCCGAGGTAGGGATTCTAGAGGTTAAGAGCTGCGTCTCGCAATTTCCAGACTTTCCTTGGCAAGTATTCCTCATCGTGAACTCCGGTCCACATCAGTTTGTGCTTCGGATGCCACCTGGGATTGCCGGGAACACTCTTGGACTAGGTTCTCAAGGTCGGCCTTGAGTTTCCTTGTCCTTCTGCGTGTCATTGGTTCTATTTTGTTTTGTAAAAACCTTTCGAAAAGAAATTTTGTAGTATAACTTGAATAAGATATGCACACAAAGGAACTTTCGGGGATAAGCCCTCAAAGTTCAAGAAATTAAAGTAATGCGCACGATGACAAAATTCAAGTTATAGTGCAGAGTAGGCGTATAAGGTGGCACGAAAAGTATTCAGTTTACGGAGAAAACAGGGCAATTCAAGTGAAAGAGCAAGAAATAATGAGCAGATTTGAACGAATCAGGAATATTACTACCCTAGATGTGATCACCTACCCAATAGGTAATCAAGAAACCAATTCCCACTAATTAAGAGCTTCTAGAAAATTTTACCCCAAACTTGCAAAAATAGTAACCCCTCTACAGAAATGTGAAATTCCAAAATTTTGAGTACCCCAAAAAAAAAAGTGATTTTTACTCTTTTTTTTTTTTTTTGCTAACCACTGATTTTAGAAGCAAGGGGTAAGAATGTAGCACAGAGAATCCACAAATTACATAAACAAAGTGAGCTACTGAACTTCAACCGCAAAACTGAAAAATTCTCGATATTTCCTTTTCTTTTCCAAAAAAAATTTCGGTTTTGATGTATAAAAACTGTAGGGCAGTACCGAAATTTAATTTTCTTAAAAAAAAAAAATTTCTTAAGTAGGAGCGTTCTAATTCCGAGAATTTCAAGAAGAATTCAAGACTAACAAGGATTAGAAAACACCTGATGATTTGGCCGAGTTACTTCAGCCTCCTCTTGTCACGCAACCAGTGATGAGGACATCCCAAGTCCACAAGCAAGTGAGTCCAGAGAAGCTGAGGAGGTTCGGGTTTTACACCGAGGTCTAACAATGCTTCATGATCCAAGTCCATATCAAAGGGATCCACTTGTAGACATAATTGGGCCAATAACCAGAAGCAGAGCAAAGAAGGTTCAAGAGACACTCAACAACCTTGTACAAGCCTGCCAACAAGACGCTCAATTGATCGTAGAAGCCAACGCCTTGGAAAACAAAGACGGAAAGGTTCAAATTGCGACTCTCCTTACAATTCTTGAAGAAGAGGCGCAATTCCCCAATCCACAATGAAGAAGAAGGCTGTTTCTTGAAGTTCTTGAAGATGCCGAAAGGTTCTTGGACTTTAAAGAGATATTTCTTGAACTTCTTGATTTTACTTAAAATTCTTGAATTTCATATTTTGCAGAATCTTGAAGAATCTTAAAAATCTTGAAAATCTTGATTCCGAAATGATTCCGGGAGGTTCCAGAAGATTCCAGAAGCTCCCTACATCATTCCATAATGCGACATCAACATTGGGCCGACCCAACTCCTGGAGTCCATTCCACAAAGTTGGCCAGCCCACAAAGAAGCCCACACGGCCAAGCCTAGTCCATTAGGGTTGGAAATTAAGGGTTAGGGTTTGGGGGAAAATAAGGGTTTGTGCATGTTCCCTATTTTGCCCTTAGTTTAATTAATTTCCAAAAAGGGTTCTGATGTGGACGGTTGTACACATGCGGATAATGTTGCCAAGGACCTTGTGATTAAGTGACAAGCTCGAATAAAATCCCTAACTCACTTTCGGATTTAAGAGAAAACAAAGGAAAGCTATCCTAGCTAACTTGTTTATAAATTCGAACCAAGTGCAAGCAAGAGATTCAAAACATGCGAATAATTAGGTAGAGCAAGAACCTAATTAGCTAAGTTTCATGCAATTATGTAAACTACGACATGCAAATACATAAAGCAATAAAAGGAGGGTATTCAAAACACTAAGTTTTTATGATCTGAATACTTGTGATTTATTGAAGGGGGCGGCTACCTATTTATAGGTGAGGTAGCCGAATACAAGAGGTAGAAAAAGGGAAGAATTAAAATTGGAAATTAACCAAGAGGTTAATTTCTTTTACAATTACCAAACCCGGAAAGAAGTAGGAATGGTAAGAAAAGAAAAGCAATTTTCGGATTTACCTTTAACAAGTGGTAGCCGAAAATTGTAACTAAAAATAAGGAAAAGAATAAAAATCCTACTTCCAAAAAGAATAAGGGAACCCTGATGTGGACGGTTGTACACATGCGGATAATGTTGCCAAGGACCTTGTGATTAAGTGACAAGCTCGAATAAAATCCCAAACTCACGTTCGGACTTAAGAGAAAACAAAGGAAAGCTAACCTAGCTAACTTGTTTATAAATTCGAACCAAGTGCAAGCAAGAGATGTGAAACATGCGAATAATTAGGTAGAGCAAGAAACTAATTAGCTAAGTTTCATGCAATTATGTAAACTACGACATGCAAATACATAAAGCAATAAAAGGAGGTACTTCAAACACTAAGTTTATGATCTGAAATACGCTGAGTTTTATTGGAGAAATCGGCCCCTATTTATAGGTGTAGGGTGGCCGAAAATATAAGAAGTAGAAAAAGAAAAGAACTAGAATTGGAAATTAACCAAGAGGTTAATTTCTTTTACAATTACCAAACCCGGAAAGAAGTAGGAATGGTAAGAAAAGGAAAGAAGAATTCGGTCACCTCATCATTGGGTGATTGCCGAATTTACAACTACCAAAACAAGAAGGAAACTTAATTCGAAAACAAGTAGGAAATAATAAAAATCCTACTCCCAAAAAGAGATCAAGAAAGAACCCTATTTGGAAACTAACTAAAAGAAATAAAACACTTAATTAATTAAATCCGAAAAACCCTAACTAATTTAAGGAACCGTGTGGGCTTGCTTTGTGGGCTTGTCCGCGCGGCTTCTTGTTGCTTCTTGGGCTGGCCAAAACTTGTGGGCTGGTCCATGAGTTTGGGTCGGCCCAATGTGTAGGGAATTTCATGAATTGTTTCTTTAAAGCCCAAGAACCTTCCGGCATCTTCAAGACTTCAAGAAACAGCCTTCCTCTTCATTTGTACTTGGTGAATTGCGCCTCCTCTTCAAAGATGTGTAGAAGATTCGCAATTTGCACATTTCCTCCTTTCTCCTCCAAGGCGTGGGCTTCTACAATTAACTGAGCATCCTGATGGCAAGCTTGAACAAGGTTGTTGACTGCATCTCGAACCTTCTTCGCTCTGCTTCTGGTCATGGGCCCAGTGATGTCTACAAGTGGATCCCTCTGATATGGGCTTAGATCCTGAAGCATTGTCGGGCCTCGATGTAGAACTCGAACCTCCTTCTTAGCTTCTCCGGAATCACTTGTATCTTGACTTTGACTTGTTGCTGGACTTTGGATGCCCTCATCATCCCCTCCCGGTTGAAAAGGATTTATCCTCAAATCAGCAACCTGTTCATCAACAAAAGGAGACAAGTTAGCAACATTAAAGGAAGAACTAACACCATACTCACCTGGTAAGTCGAGTTTCTAGGCGTTTGGCCCAATCTTGGAAACGATCTGAAAAGGTCCATAGCCCCTTGGATGGAGTTTGGTCCTTCTTGCTGCAGGGAATCGTTCCTTCCTCATGTGAACCCAAACCCAGTCGCCTGGTTCAAAGTTCACAGCCTTGCACCATTGGTTTGCATTGGCGGTGGCTCTAGCATAAGTTTTCTCCAGATTTGCGCGAACTCTGGCATGAATGCGTTGGACGGTTTCTGCTTTCCTTTCACCGTCTTGATTAACTTGTTCCTTAGGCGGTAAAGGAATGAGAACCATCACCGTTAAAGGAGTAAAGCCATAGGCAACTTCAAATGGACAGAACCCTGTTGAGGAGTGCTTGGTTCGGTTGTATGCAAACTCTGCAACCGGCAAGATGTCTTCCCAACGCTTGAGGTTCTTCTGAATCAACGCCCTGAGTAGGTTGCCAACGGTTCGGTTGGTGACTTCCGTCTGACCATCCGTCTGTGGATGACTTGTAGTCGAAAACAACAGTTTTGTGCCGAGGCGGGACCACAAAGTCTTCCAAAAATAGCTCAGAAATTTGACATCGCGATCAGAGACAATTGTTCTCGGAATTCCATGTAGCCGAACAGTACCTTGAAACAATAACTCAGCTACATGTCTGGCATAATATGATTTCCTGCAAGGAAGAAAATGCGCCATTTTAGAGAAACGATCAACAACGACAAATAATGAATCATTACCTTTCTGCGTCCTCGGGAGACCTAAGATGAAATCCATAGAAATGTCAGTCCAAGGTACAGAAGGTACAGGCAAAGGCGTGTAAAGTCCATGGGGTTTAGAAGTAGATTTAGCTTGCAAGCAATTAATGCATGGAGAGCAAACATTCTGCACATCTTTGCGCATATGCGGCCAATAAAAGTGTTCATGAAACAGTTCAAGTGTTTTATGCACACCAAAATGACCCATAAGCCCCCCACTATGAGCTTCACGAACCAGTAATTCCCTAGTGGAACTACGAGGGATGCATAACCTATTTTCCCTAAATAGAAAACCATCCTGTTTAAAGTACTTTTGGAATGCACCAGATTCACATGCTTTATACAAATCAGCAAAATCAATATCATAAGCATATTAAGGAACCGTGTGGGCTTGCTTTGTGGGCTTGTCCGCGCGGCATCTTGTTGCTTCTTGGGCTGGCCGAAACTTGTGGGCTGGTCCATGAGTTTGGGTCGGCCCAATGTGTAGGGAATTTCATGAATTGTTTCTTTAAAGCCCAAGAACCTTCCGGCATCTTCAAGACTTCAAGAAACAGCCTTCTTCTTCATTTGGACTTGGTGAATTGCGCCTCCTCTTCAAAGATATGTAGAAGATTCGCAATTTGCACATTTCCTCCTTTCTCCTCCAAGGCGTGGGCTTCTACAATTAACTGAGCATCTTGATCGCAAGCTTGAACAAGGTTGTTGAGTGCATCTCGAACCTTCTTCGCTCTGCTTCTGGTCATGGGCCCAGTGATGTCTACAAGTGGATCCCTCTGATATGGGCTTGGATCCTGAAGCATTGTCGGGCCTCGATGTAGAACCCGAACCTCCTCCTCAGCTTCTCCGGAATCACTTGTATCTTGACTTTGACTTGTTGCTGGACTTTGGATGCCCTCATCAAACCCTTTTTGGAAATTAACTTAAAAGAATAAAACAACTTAATTAAGTAAAAGAAAAGAACCCTAATTGGGCTGGTCCATGAGTTTTGGGTCGGCCCAAATTGTAGGGAACTTTATTAATTTGTTTCTTTTAAGTCCAAGAACCTTCTGGCATCTTCAAGACTTCAAGAAACAGCCTTCTTCTTCATTAGGACTTGATGATTTGCGCCTCTTCTTCAAAGATGGTTAGAAGAGTTGCAAATCGCACATTTCCTCCATTTTCCTCCAAGGCGTGGGCTTCTACAATTAACTGAGCATTCTGATGGCAAGCTTAACAAGTTTGTTGAGTGCATCTCGAACCTTCTTCGCTCTGGTTCTGGTCATGGGCCCAGTGATGTCTACAAGTGGATCGCTCTGATATGGGCTTGGATCCTGAAGCATTGTCGGGCCTCGATGTAGAACTCGAACCTCCTCCTCAGCTTCTCCAGAACCACTTGCATCTTGACTTTCACTTGTTGCTTGACTTTGGATGCCCGCATCATCCCCTCCCGGTTGAAAAGGATTTGTCCTCAAATCTGCAACCTGGTCATGAACAAAAGGAGACAAGTCTGCAACATTAAAGGAAGAACTAACACCATACTGACCTGGTAAATATAGTTTGTAGGCATTAGGCCCAATCTTGGAAACGATCTGAAAAGGTCCCTCGCCCCTTGGATGGAGTTTGGTCCTTCTTGCAGCAGGGAATCGTTCCTTCCTCATGTGAACCCAAACCCAGTCGCCTGGTTCGAAGTCCACAGCCTTGTGCTGTTGGTTTGCATTGGCGGCGGCTTTGGCATACGTCTTCTCCAGATTAGCTCGAACTTTAGCATGTATGCGTTGCACAACTTCAGCTTTCTTTGCACCGTCCGGATTGACTTGTTCTTTGGGCGGTAAAGGAATGAGATCCATCACCGTCAAAGGAGTAAAGCCGTAGGCAACTTCAAATGGATAGAACCCTGTGGAGGAGTGCTTGGTTCGGTTGTATGCAAACTCTGCAACCGGCAAGATGTCTTCTCAACGCTTGAGATTCTTCTGAATTAACGCCCTGAGTAGGTTGCCAACGGTTCGGTTGGTGACTTCCGTCTGACCATCCGTCTGTGGATGACTTGTAGTCGAAAACAACAGTTTTGTGCCGAGGCGGGACCACAAAGTTTTCCAAAAATAACTCAGAAATTTGACGTCGCGATCTGACACAATTGTGCGTGGTATCCCATGCAACCGAACTATTCCTTGAAAGAACAACTTAGCTACATGTCTGGCATCAACTTATTTCCTGCAAGGAATGAAATGCGCCATTTTAGAGAATCGATCAACAACGACAAATAAAGAATCATTACCTTTCTGCGTCCTCGGAAGCCCTAGAATAAAATCCATAGAAATGTCAGTCCAAGGTACAGAAGGTACAGGTAAAGGCGTGTAAAGTCCATGGGGTTGAGAAGTAGATTTAGCTTGCAAACAATTAAAAGTAGATCGAGAGCAAACATTATGTACATCCTTGCGCATATGCGGCCAATAAAGTGTTCATGCAACAGTTCAAGTGTTTTATGCATACCAAAATGACCAATAAGCACCCCACAATGAGCTTCACGAACCAGTAATTTCCTAGCAGAACTACGAGGGATGCATAACCTATTTTCCCTAAACAGAAAACCATCCTGTCTAAAGTACTTTTGGAATGCACCAGATTCACATGCTTTATACAAATCAGCAAAATCAACATCAGAAGCATATAAATCCTTGAGGTATGCGAAACCTAACAAAGTATGATCAAGAATTGTCAGAATTTCATACCTTCGAGATAGAGCGTCAGCAACTAAATTATCCTTACCTTTCTTATACTTAATAATATAAGGAAAAGATTCAATAAAGTTAACCCACTTAGCATGACGTCTATTCAACTTATTTTGTCCTTTCAAATGCTTAAGAGACTCATGATCACTATGAACAACAAATTCCTTAGCCATCAACTAATGCGACCAAGTCTCGAAAGCGCAGACAACAGCATAGAGCTCCTTATCATATGTAGGATAATTCAAAGCAGCTACCTTAAGCTTCTCACTGAAAAAGGCGATAGGCTTTCTTTCCTGCATTAAAACTGTGCCAATTCCAACACCTGATGCATCAGACATTAGTTCAAACACTTTATCAAAATCAGGTAATGCTAAAACAGGTGCATGAGTGAGATCATGCTTTAAAATAGTGAAGGCGTTTTCCTGAGCCTGCCCCCATACAAATGGTACATTCTTTTTACACAATTCATTAAGAGGCGCGGCTTTAGTGGAAAAGTCCTTCACAAACCGTCTGTAGAATCCAGCCAATCCTTGGAATGACCGAACCTGTGCGGCTGAAGTTGGCTGCGGCCAATCCCTAATGGCCTTCACCTTGGCATCATCAACTTTGACACCTTCTGCAGAGACTACAAAACCGAGAAAAACAACCTCCGAAACACAAAAAGTACATTTTTGCATCTTGGCATATAATTGATTAGCACGCAATTCAATTAAAACCAAACAAAGATGTTCAACATGCGATTCATAATCTCTAGAATAGATCAGAATATCATCAAAATACACAACAACAAATTTACCTATAAACTTTCTAAGCACATGATTCATTAACATCATGAAAGTACTAGGTGCATTTGTGAGACCAAAGGGCATGACTACCACTCATATAAACCAAACTAAGTGTTAAAAGCAGTTTTCCATTCATCCCCTTCCCTCATGCGAATTTGATGATAACCCTGTGTAAGATCTATTTTCGTGTAAATAGTAGAACCATGTAAATCCTCTAACATGTCATCAAGCCTAGGGATATGGTGCCTATACTTGATTGTTATCTTATATACAGCTCTACAATCAACACACATTCCCCAAGTACTGTCTTTCTTAGGGACTAGAATAACAGGTACAGCACAAGGACTTAGAGATTCCCTAACCTGACCATTCGCGAGCAGCTTGTCTATTTGTCTCTGCAATTCCTTTGTTTCCTCCGGATTTGCTTTGTAGGCAGGCTTGTTCGGAATTGGTGCGCCAGGGATGAAATCAATCTGATGTTCGATTCCTCGAAGTGGCGGCAGACCCTGCGGCAACTCTTCTGGAAAGACATCAGCGAATTCCTGCAACAAAGAAGAGACTTCTATAGGGATATTCCGAGGGCTATCATCAGGGTTAGTACAACTATCTTTATAGACTAAAACCAGTACATCATCATTGTTGTCTAACACTTGACCTATCTCTCCCTTTGTAGCAAAACAACTATTCCTAACTTTGTCCTGATCAGGCTTATCAGAGTTCGCCTTACTACCCTTTACAATTTCCTTCCCCTTACCCTTATCCATGTGTTTTTCAGCTCCCCAAGCAGCGATTGCATCCTTGATTCGGACAGCTTCGGATCGCACTTCGTGAGGCGGCATGGGTAGAAATGTATGGATCTTGCCCTCCTGGCAGACCGAGTAAGTGTTGGCGACCCCATCATGTGTTGCCTTCAGGTCAAAGAGCCATGGTCGTCCGAGTAGAATGTGACAAGCCTCCATTGGCAGAACATCACATAAAACAGTGGATTTGAACTTACCGATAGCATATGGTACGCTTACCTGCTTAGTGACTCTGTAGCCCTCTAAGCTGTCGAGCCATTGTAGCCGATAAGGACGTGGATGATTGATGACAGGAAGCTTCAACTTGTCAACCATGTATTCACTAGCTACATTCGTGCAGCTCCCTCCATCAATTATCAGAACACACAACTTTCCATTTACCTTTGTTCTGGCATGGAAGATGTTTGTCCGTTGAGTAGTGTCTGGGACAGCAGCTGTAGTCAGAGTGCGAGTAACCAAGTTCTGAGATGGATCTTCTTCAAGGAACTCGAATTGCTCCACTGGTGCAGACTGAGTGCTATCAGTTAACTCCTGTGAAGGGTCAACGGTTGGATCTTCTTCATCCTCCTCTGAAATGTACTCACCATCTTGCCCCAACAAGACCTTCCGGATATTTGGACAATCCCGCATGTAGTGGCCACGGCCTGAGCACTTGTGGCAAGTAACGTTGCTGATGGACTGTCTGGGAGTTGATGGCGTCTTAGCCTGTGATGAAGAAGAAGTGGTGGCAACAGGGACTAGAGCTTTTCTCTCTGACTGGATCGGCGTCTTTTGATTGTGGAGAGTAAGCCAGATTCCGTCTCCAAGCTGGTGGTGCGCTGGTAGGCGTCCGGATTGGTGGAACGGACTTCAGGTACTCCTCCATGACCCGAGCTTTGTGCAGCATGTCTGTCAGAGTTGTAGCATTCTGCAATTCAACAGCTAAAGCAATACCCCTGTTTAAACCATTAAGAAAATAAGCCATAGATGCGGGCTCATCTTCCTGTACATTAGCCCTAATTTTTGCCATCTCTAACTTTCTAAAATATTCATCTACAGACATAGAACCTTGTACAAGAGTATGTAATTTCCTATACAATTCTCTAAAATAGTAATTAGGCACAAAGGTTTTACGCATAGATGTAGTCAAATCAGACCATGAGAGAGGCAGAGCACGTGCCCGCATTGGACGCGTGTTTCTGCGTTGGTCCTGCTGTTGATTCAACCAGATTAGGGCATAGTCTGTGAAATGTACCACTGCGAGCTGGACCTTCTTGTGTTCTGGGATCGCATGAAGCTCAAAGATGCACTCCATCTTCATCTCCCAGTCTAGATAGTCCTCTGGATTCGTGCCTCCGGCAAAGGGCGGAACGGTTGTCTTGCACTGACTGAGGCCTGCGAAAGGCTGGTCGGTGGCGTTGGTGCCTGGTGCGGCAACTTAGTCATCTGAGTCTGTGCGTCGTTGCTCCCGTTCAGTCCTGAGTTCGGCGACTTCCTCCGTGAGTGTAGCAAATCGCGCGGAGAGTTGCGCAATCGCAGCCAGGATTTGCTCGTTCCCCAAAGGGTTAGGAGCACCTCCACCTGACATTGGATAAAGAAAGCAAAAACCTATCTGCTAAGAATAAGGAAAAGTGAGAAATAACCTTACCCCCTTATTCCCCCAAGTGTTTCCCACCTAACAGCTACACACAAACCCCGTGTTTCGCTCTAGGGTGGCGCCCTGTATAATATGAACACTCAAGCCTTTTACCACTCTACCTCCCGGTATTGATAAATGTATTAGGCAAGCAGCAATTCACACAAAAGCAATGACACTTAAGAAAGAAGCAAAATTTTCGCAAAAACCACACTTTGTTCTATTTTTGAAAAATCTTTTCGCAAAACGAAATTTTGTAATATAGTTCAGATATGAAGTACACAACAGGAAATTTCGGGGTTAAGCCCTCAAATTTCAGAAAAGATGAGTGTGCACGATGACAAAATCCAAACTATAATTAAAGAGCAAATGTCCAGGTAGCACGAAAAGATAACTAGGCAATTGAAAACAGGGCAATTCAAAATTGAATAGAAGCAAGGAAAAATTAGCATAGTTGAAACAACTTCAGGAAAGTCCTAAAACTACCCAAAGAAGAGATCACCCACCCAATAGGTAATCAAGAAACCAATCCCCACAAATTATCAATGCTCCCAATAGGCAAAACAGTACCCAACTTGCGATTTCTAACCCCTTAATTGATCGAAACAGTACCAAATTGCAGCAATATGCGATTTTCAAGAATTGACAACCCTAGGGCTAGCAAGTTCAATTTTGACTCACTAACCAATTCCTAGGAATAATCTTTAGCAGCACAAGGATACCAAAACCAAGAATTCACTATATTTTCAAGAATTCAAAACAAGGTATCCCAAACTAGAGCATATAATTTTCAATGCGCAAACAAAGTGAGCTGCTTAACATCAACTGCAAAAACTCACTATTTCTCAACAAAACAGCACAAGAGGGGTAGAATTAATTCGCAAAAACCCCAGCAACATAAACCCAAGCAAGAACCGAAAACCCTAGATTTTTAGGCAACCCGAGAATGGTACCCAAAACTAAAAACCCGAATAGAAAAACCAAAACAGAAACCAAACCCAAAAATTCGAAACCCTAGGTTTAGGGTTTAGGGTTTAGGTTAGGGTTTAGGGTTAGGGTTTAGGGTTTAGGGTTAGGTTTAGGGTTTAGGGTTTAGGGTTAGGGTTTAGGTTTAGGTTTTAGGTTTTAGGGTTAGGGTTTAGGGTTAGGGTATACAATTTGAAAAATCGAAACCCTAGGAACAAAAAGCCAAAACCCGAGCAGTACAACCCTAGTAAAACTGAAAAACCGAACCCTTTGTTTAAAACCGGATTGGAATTCTAAAACCCGAAATTGGTTTTCTAAACCCTGATTTAATTTGTAAAACCCGAGTAAAGATCTGAAATTATTAGAGGGGCAGTCCGGGTTTTGAAAGAAATTTGCGATTTTAAAAGATAGGAAACAGCACCAAAAAATCGCAAATTCGAAAGCTTGAAGAAAAAAAATTCAAAAATTCCCCCCCAAGAAGATGAGTTCTAATCCAAAAATTTTTAAGAATAAAGGAAAAGAAAACACCTGGATAAAAGATTTGGTCGCGTTAACCTCCTTCAGCCACGAAACCACTCCTTAGCTCTGATACCAATTGATGTGGACGGTTGTACACATGTGGATAATGTTGCCAAGGACCTTGTGATTAAGTGACAAGCTCGAATAAAATCCCTAACTCACGTTCGGATTTAAGAGAAAACAAAGGAAAGCTAACCTAGCTAACTTGTTTATAAATTCGAACCAAGTGCAAGCAAGAGATTGAAACATGCGAATAATTAGGTAGAGCAAGAACCTAATTAGCTTAGTTTCATGCAATTACGTAAACTACGATATGCAAATACATAAAGCAATAAAAGGAGGGTATTCAAAACACTAAGTTTTTATGATCTGAATACTTGTGATTTATTGAAGGGGGCGGCTACCTATTTATAGGTGAGGTAGCCGAATACAAGAGGTAGAAAAAGGGAAGAATTAAAATTGGAAATTAACCAAGAGGTTAATTTCTTTTACAATTACCAAACCCGGAAAGAAGTAGGAATGGTAAGAAAAGGAAAGCAATTTTCGGATTTACCTTTAACAAGTGGTAGCCGAAAATTGTAACTAAAAATAAGGAAAAGAATAAAAATCCTACTTCCAAAAAGAATAAGGGAACCCTTTTGGAAATTAACTTAAAAGAATAAAACAAATTAATTAAGTAAAAGAAAAGAACCCTAATTTGGTAACTAGCTGTTTGGACTAGCCGTTTGGACTTGCTAGCCGTTGGACTTGCTTTGTGCGGCTTCTTCTTGCTTCCTTTTGGGCTGGCCGAAACTTGTGGGCTGGTCCATGAGTTTTGGGTCGGCCCAAATTGTAGGGAACTTTATTAATTTGTTTCTTTTAAGTCCAAGAACCTTCCGGCATCTTCAAGGCTTCAAGAAACAGCCTTCTTCTTCATTAGGACTTGATGATTTGCGCCTCTTCTTCAAAGATGGTTAGAAGAGTTGCAAATCGCACATTTCCTCCATTTTCCTCCAAGGCGTGGGCTTCTACAATTAACTGAGCATCCTGATGGCAAGCTGGAACAAGGTTGTTGAGTGCATCTCGAACCTTCTTCGCTTTGCTTCTGGTTATGGGCCCAGTGATGTCTACAAGTGGATCCCTCTGATATGGGCTTGGATCCTGAAGCATTGTCGGGCCTCGCCTCCTCCTCAGCTTCTCCGGAACCACTTGCATCTTGACTTTGACTTGTTGCTTGACTTTGGATGCCCGCATCAGGTTCCTTCTTGATCTCCTTTTTGGAGTAGGATTTTTATTCTTTTCCTTCTTGTTTTCAAATTGTAATTTCGGCTACCACTAAGAATTAGGTGACCGAAAATTTCCGTTCCTTTTTAACATTACCCACTTCTTTCAGGGAAATCAATCTCTTGATTGATTTCCAATTCTAAGTCTTTTACTACTTCTTTTTAGGTATAATTTTCGGCTGTCCCTTAGCCTATAAATAGGCAGCCAATTCCATAAATTAATACAAGTATTCAGATCATAAAAACTATTAGTTTTGAGTACTCTCCCTTTATTGCTTTATGTATTTTGCATGTTGTAGTTTACATATTGCATGAAACTTAGCTAATTAGGTTAATTGCTCTACCTAATTATTCGCATGTTTCAACTCTCCTTACTTGATTCGAAAATTCTTAAGTAAACTTAGCTTAGGTTAGTTTATTTTTGGTCTTTGAAATTCAGGTAAGTTAGAGCCTATACGAGCTACGCTACTTAATCACACTTTCCAGGCAACTTTCATCCGCATGTGTACAACCGTGCACATCAATTGGTATCAAGCTTAGGAGTGGTTTTGTGGCTGGAGAAGGTCGAAATAACCCGACCGAATCTTTATCAGGTGTTTTCTTTTCCTTGTTAGTCTTGTTTATCTTGAAATTCTTGGAATTAGAACGCATCTTCTTGGGGGAAATTTTTTTTCTTTCAAGCTTTGAATTTTGGTTTTTGGTGCTGGTTACCCTATCTTAAAATCGAAAATTTCTTAGAAAAATTGAACAAATTTTAAAGTACTGAAAAACGCAACTTAGGGTTTTAAAATCACCTTTTCATTGCGAAAAGCTTGTACTGTTTTGGGGCTATTTTTCTATTATTAAAATCGCATATCCCTTGCTGTAATTTCAAAATTAAATTCGGGCTTTAGAAATCAAATTAGGGTTCGGGTTTTTGGCTAACTAGGGTTTCGGTTTTGGTTGAACTTTTAGACGCCTTTGCTTTGCGACACTAGGGTTTTGAGAGACACTTTAGTGCTGCTGTTTTTGCGTCTAAATTGCTGGGTTTTGCGACTGTTTTCTACCCCTCTTGTGCTGATTTTGTGAAAATTGGTGAGTTTTTGCGGTTGATGTTAAGCAGCTCACCTTATCTGCGCTTTGTGAATTGCATGCACTTGTTTTGGATACCTCGTTTTGAATTCTTGAAAATATAGTGAATTCTTAATTTTGTGTCCTTGTGCTGCTAAGCTTATCCCTGGGAATTGGTTAGTGAGTCAAAATTGAACTTTGCTAGCCCTAGGGTTTTCGTTTCTTAAATTCGCATATTGCTTAATTTTTTTTTTCGCCACTTAGGGGTTTAGAAATTCGTAAATTGGACTGTTTGCATATTGAAGGAATTAATAATTTGCTGGGATTGGTTTCTTTGATTACCTATTGGGTGGGTGATCTCTTCTTTGGGTAGTTTTAGAACTTTGCTAAAGTTGTTTCAACTCTGCTTATTTTTCTTGATTCTATTCAATTCTTGAATTGCCCTGCTTTCAACTGCTAGTTGTATCTTTTCAAGCGACCTGAACATTTACTCTTGAATTATAGTTTGGATTTTGTCATCGTGCACACCCATATTTTCTGAAATTTTAGGGCTTCACCCCGAAATTTCCTTGTTGTGTACTTCTTATCTGAACTATATTACAAATATCGTTTGCGAAAAGATTTTTCAACATCAAAATAGAACCAAGTATCCATTTTCGAAAATTTGTGCTTTTTCCTTAAGTATCATTGCTGTGTGTGGATTACTGTTTGCCTTATACATTTGTCAATACCAGGAGGTAGAGTGGAAAAAGGCTTGAGTGAACATACTATAAGGGCGCCACCCTAGAGTGAAACACTGGTTTGTGTGCAGCTGTAAACTCATTGAAAACAACTACAAAAATTAACTTAAGTTGTAAACTCAAACTAACTCCTTAATTAAAACCCTTCACAATTTCGGATTGGGCTTCTCAATTGGGCTTCCCAATTTTGGAATTTATGATGGTGGATTGCTAGGGGATTCGGCCCAAAACTCAATAGCGTGTCTGTGAAAAGTGTAGGAAGTTTCTAGAATCATTTCTGAAACTGAAATTTTACAAACTCTTCATTTCTTCATGATTCTTCAATTTAGACCCCTTTTCGAAAATGATGAGTAAAATGACCATTTTACCCTTCTGACTCTTCTAGGCTTTATCTTCAGGGGTTTGTGCTTCGGATGCCATCTGGGATTGCCGGGAACACTCTTAGACTAGGTTCTCAAGGTCGGCCTTGAGTTTCCTTGTCCTTTAGCGTGTCATTGGCCCAATGATATCTACCAATGGATCTCTCTGGTATGGGCTCGGGTCCTGGAGCATAGCTGGGCCTCGATGTAGCACACGAACAGGCTCTGCTTCCTTTCTCAAGTCCCCTGCCTCAACTTGTAGATCCTCTCTGCTTGGACTTGTCGATGGGTTGGGGATGGCCTCATCATTCCCTCCCGGTTGGAAAGGATTCGACCTCGAATCAGGATCCTGGTCAAAATTAAACGGAGACAAGTCAGCAACATTAAAAGATGTACTAACACTATACTTACCTGGTAAGTCAAGCTTGTAAGCGTTATCCCCCATCTTAGCAACAACTTGAAAGGGCCCATCGCCTCGGGGATGTAACTTCGTCTTCCGGGCAGCTGGAAACCTCTCCTTTCTCATGTGAACCCAAACCCAATCACCAGGTTCAAAGCTCACTGCCGTACGCCTTTGATTTGCCGCTTTGGCATTACGTGCATTCGTCTTCTCTATATTCTGATGAACCTTCTCTTGCAACCGCTTCACAGCTTCTACTTTCTATGCTCCATCAAGACTTGTCTGATCCTTCAGGGGCAGTGGCAGTAAATCCATCACTGTTAGCGGGTTAAAGCCGTAGGCGACTTCGAAAGGCGAAAACCCTGTTGAGGAATGCCTGGAGCGATTGTAGGCAAACTCTACAATCGGCAAGACTTGTTCCCAACTCGTCAAGTTCTTCTTAATCAGCGCCCTCAGTAGATTTCCTACGGTGCGGTTGGTCACCTCCGTCTGACCATCCGTTTGGGGATGACTAGTGGTCGAGAACAGCAACTTAGTTCCTAACCGAGACCACAACGTCTTCCAAAAGTAACTCAAAAACTTCATGATGAGGACATCCAGGGCTAAAACAACACACATTATGAGTCAGGAATTCACGAAACCAACAGGACGCCCAAATAGAAGCCAACGGCTTGAAGCAGAAAGATGGAAATGTTCAAATTGCAACTCTTCTAACCATTCTTTTTGAAGAAGAGACGCAATTCTCCATTCCACATTAAAGAAGAAAGCTGTTTCTTGAAGTTCTTGAAGATGCCGGGAGGTTCTTGGACTTTAAAGAAATAATTATTAAAGTTCCCTACAATTTGGGCCGACCCAAACTCATGGAGACCAGCCCACAAGTTTCGGCCAGCCCAAGGAAGCCACAAGGAAGCCGCACGGCCAAAGCCCAACAAGGGAAGCCCACACGGCTCCTTCTTTTTAATTAATTAGGATTTCTTTAAGTTTCTTTTTACTCTTTTAGTTAGTTTCCAAAAAGGGTTCCTTTTTTATCTCTTTTTGGGAGTAGGAATTTTATTCTTTTCCTTATTGTTTTACTTGTAAAATTCGGCAATCACCAAAGAGAAAAGGTGACCGAATTCCTACTTTCCTTTTCTTACCATTCTCCTAATTCTTTCCGGGTTTGGTAAAGGAAATTAACCTCTTTGTTAATTTCCAATTCTACTTCTTTCCTTCTTCTACTTCTTGTATTATTTTCGGCTATCCTGCACCTATAAATAGGGGCCGAATTCCTTCAATAAAACTTATGCATTCAGATCATAAAAACTATTAGTTTGAGTGCCATCCCGTTATTGCTTTATGTATTTGCATGTTGTGATTTACATAATTGCATGAAACTTAGCTAATTAGGTTACTTGCTCTACCTAATTATTCGCATGTTTCAATCTCTTTTCTTACACTTGGTTCGGCTATCAAACAAAACTAGCTTAGTTAGCTTCTCTTTGTTTCTCTTAGTTCGAAGGTAAGTTAGAGAATTATATGAGCTACGCTACTTAATCACAAGGTTCTTGGCAACTTAATCCGCATGTGTACAACCGTCCACATCAATTGGTATCAGAGCTAAGGAGTGGTTTCGTGGCTGGAGGAGGTCGAAGCAACCGACCAAATCTTTTACCAGGTGTTTTCTTTTCCTTGCTAGTCTTGTTCATCTTGAAATTTTTGGATTAGAACTCATCTTCTTGGGGAAATTTTTTTTTCTTTCAAGCTTTCAATTTTTGGTTTTGGTACTGTTTTCCTATCCTTAAACACCAAAAATTTTTCTTAAACCCCGGACTGCCCTTGCTGTAAATTTTCAGAAATTAAATCGGCTTTTAGAAAACAAAATCGGGTTTTAGAACAATCGGGTTTTAAGAATTCTTTAGGGTTCGGTTTTGTGCTTCCATTAAGGGGTTCGATTTTTGGCTTCCATTAGGGTTTTGGTTTTTCAATTGTGAACCCTAAACCCTAACCCTAACCCTAACCCTAACCCTAAACCTTAACCCTAAACCCTAAACCCTAAACCTTAACCCTAACCTTAAATCCTAAACCCTAAACCCTAAACCCTAACCTAGGGTTTTGGTTTTCAATTTTGGTTTTCAGTTTCGGTTTGTAGTTTCGGGTTTGCCTAAAAAGCTAGGGTTTTCGGTTCTTACTTGGGTTTATATATTGCTGGGCTTTTGCGATTTAATTCTACCCCTCTTGTGCTGTTCTTGTTGAAATTAGTGAGTTTTTGCGGTAGATGTTAAGCAGCTCACTTTGTTTGCGCATTATAACTTACATGCTCTAGTTTGGGATACTTTGTTTTGAATTCTTGAAAATATAGTGAATTCTTGGTTTTGTATCCTTGGGCTGCTAAGATTATCCCTGGGAATAGGTTAGTGAGTCAAATTGAACTTGCTAGCCCTAGGGTTTTCGTTTCTTGAAAATCGCATATTGCTTTAAAGTTTCGGTCACTTGGGGGTTTTGTTTAAAGAAATCGCAATTAGGGTACTGTTTTGCATATTAGAAGAATTGATAATTTGTGGGGATTGGTTTCTTGATTACCTATTGGGTGGGTGATCTCTTCTTTGGGTAGTTTTAGGACTTTCCTGAAGTCGTTTCAACTCTGCTTATTTTTCTTTGCTTCTATTCAATTTTGAATTGCCCTGCTTTCAATTGCCTAGTTATCTTTTCGTGTGACCTGAACATTTGCTCTTGAATTATAGTTTGGATTTTGTCATCGTGCACACTCATCTTTTCTGAAATTTGAGGGCTTAACCCCGAAATTTCCTGTTGTGTACTTCATATCTGAACTATATTATAAACTATCGTTTTGCGAAAAGATTTTTCAAAATAAAACCAAGTGTCTATTTTTGCAAAAATTTGCTTCTTTCTTAAGTGTCATTGCTTTTGTGTGAATTGCTGCTTGCCTTATACATTTATCAATACCAGGAGGTAGAGTGAAAAAAGGCTTGGGTGAAACACATTATACAGGGCGCCACCCTAGAGTGAAACACAGGGTTGTGTGTAGCTATTAGGTGGGATACACTTGGGGGAACAAGGGGGTAAGGTTTCTACTTATTTTTCCTTATTCTTAGCAGACAGGTTTTCGCTTATTCTTTTACACCGATGTCAGGTGGAGGTGCTCCTAACCCTTTGGGGAACGAGCAAATACTGGCTGCAATAGCGCAACTCTCCGCGCGATTTGCTACACTCACGGAGGAAGTCGCCGAACTCAGAACCGAACGGGAACAACGGCGCACGGAGTCAGATGACGACATTGCCGCACCTGGCACCAACGCCGCTGATCAGTCTTTCGCAGGCACCAGTCAGTGCAAGACGACCGTTCCACCCTTTGCCGGTGGCACAAATTGATGCGGGCATCCAAAGTCAATAACACGCAACAAGTCAAACTACAAGTGATTCCGGAGAAGCTGAGAAGGAGGTTCGAGTTCTACATCGAGGCCCAACAATGCTTCAGGATCCAAGCCCATATCAGAGGGATCCACTTGTAGACATCACTGGGCCCATGACCAGAAGCAGAGCGAAGAAGGTGCGAGAAGCTCTCAACAACCTTGTGCAAGCCTGCCATCAAGATGCCCAGCTGATTGTAGAAGCCCACGCCTTGGAGCAAAATGGAGGAAATGTGCGATTTGCAACTCTTCTAACTATCTTCGATGAAGAGGTGCAAGTCATCAAATCTTAATCAAGAAGAAGGCTGTTTCTTGAAGTCTTGAAGAAGCCGGGAGGTTCTTGGACTTAAAAGAAACCAAACAATAAAGTTCCCTACCAATTGGGCCGACCCAAAACTCATGGACCAGCCCACAAGTTTTCGGCCAGCCCAAGGAGTAGCATGAAGCCGCACGGCCCAATCCAAGGAGAAAAGCCCACACGCCAACCCAAGGAAGAGCCACACGGTTTTAGGGTTATTTTTCAGATTTTTAATTAAGTTATTTTATTTTTAGTTAGTTTCCAAAAAGGGTTTCCTTATTCTTTTTGGGAGTAGGATTTTTATTCTTTTCCCACTTGTTTTATAATTAGCTTTCTTTCTTGATTTAGGAGTTGTAATTTTCGGTAATCACCCAATGATGAGGTGACCGAAATTTAGTTACCTTTTCTTACCATTCCTACTTCTTTCCGGGTTTGGTAATTGTACAAGAAATTAACCTCTTGGTTAATTTCCACTTCTAATTCTTTTCTTTTTCTAAGTCTTGTATTTTCGGCCATCCCTTCTCTTAGTTAACGGGACCGAATTCATCAAATAAAGATAGAGTATTTCAGATCAAAAACTTAGTGTTTGAAGTACCTCCTTTTATTGCTTTATGTATTTGCACGTCGTAGTTTACATAATTGCATGAAACTTAGCCAATTAGGTTCTTGCTCTGCCTAGTTGTTCGCATGTTTCACACCTCTTTTCTTGCACTTGGTTCGAATTTGTAAACAAATTGGTCAGGATAGTTTTTCCCTTGTTTTATCAAATCCGAACGTGAGTTAAAGGTTTTGTAAGAGCTTGTCACTTAATCACAAGGTCCTTGGCAACTTTATCTGCATGTGTACAACCATTCACATCACAAATCCTGAGGATTATCTAGACTGGGAGATGAAGATGGAGCGCATCTTTGAGCTTCATGCGATCCCAGAGCACAAGAAGGTCCAGCTCGCAGTGGTACATTTCACAGACTATGCCCTAATCTGGTGGAATCAACAGCAGGACCGGCGCCGAAATACGCGCCCAATGCGAGCACGTGCTTCGCCTCTCTCTTGGTTTGATTTGACTACATCTATGCGTAGGACTTTTGTACCTGATTACTATTTTAGAGAATTGTATAGGAAGTTACATACTCTTGTACAAGGTTCTATGACTGTAGATGAATATTATAGAAAATTAGAGATGGCTAAAATTAGGGCTAATGTACAGGAAGATGAGCCCGCATCAATGGCTCGTTTTCTTAATGGTTTGAATAGGGGTATAGCTTTGGCTGTTGAATTGCAAAATGCCAAAACTCTGACAGACATGCTGCATAAAGCTCGAGTCATGGAGGAGTACCTGAAGTCTGTTCCACCAATCCGGACGCCAACCAGCGCCCCGCCAGCTTGGAGAAAGAATCCGGTATATTCTCCACCAGCAAAGAGGCCGATCATGTCAGAGAGAAAAGCTATAGTTCCTGTCACCACCCCTACTTCATCACAAGCTAAGACGCAATCAACTCCCAGACAGTCCATCAGCAACGTGACTTGCCACAAGTGCTCAGGTCGTGGCCACTACATGCGTGACTGTCCCAACATCCGAAAGGTCTTATTGGGGCAAGATGGTGAGTACATTTCAGAGGAAGATGAAGAAGAACCAACCGTTGACCCTTCACAGGAGTTAACTGACAGCACTCCGTCTGCACCAGTGGAACAATTCGAGTTCCTCGAGGAAGATCTCTCTCAGAATTTGGTTACTCGCACTCTGACTACAGCTGCTATCCCAGACACAACTCAACGGACAAACATCTTCCACGCCAGAACTAAGGTAAATGGAAAGTTGTGTGTTCTGATAATTGATGGAGGAAGTTGCACCAACGTTGCAAGTGAGTATATGGTTGACAAGTTGAAGCTTCCTGTTATCAATAATCCACGTCCTTATCGGCTCCAATGGCTCGACAGCTCAGACGGCTACAGAGTCACGAAGCAGGTAAGCGTACCATACGCTATTGGTAAGTTCGAATCCACTGTTTTATGTGATGTTCTGCCAATGGAGGCTTGTCACATTCTATCGGATGACCATGGCTCTTTGACCTGAAGGCAACACATGATGGGGTCGCCAACACTTACTCGGTCTGGCAGGAGGGCAAGATCCACACGTTCCTACCCATGCCACCTCACGAAGTGCGATCCGAAGCTGTTCGAATCAAGGATGCAATCGTGATTTGGGGAGCTGAGAAACGCCAAGAGAAGGGTAAGGGGAAAGAAATTGTAAAGGGTAGTAAGGCGTACTCTGATAAGCTTGATCAGGACAAAGTTAGAAGTAGTTGTTTTGCTACTAAGGTAGAGATAGGTCAAGTGTTAGACAACAATGATGATGTACTGGTTTTAGTATGTAAAGATAATTGTGCTAACCTGACAATATCCCTCGGGATATCCCTATAGAAGTCAATTCTTTGTTGCAGGAATTCAACGATGTTTTTCCAGAAGAGCTGCCGCAGGGTCTGCCGCCTCTACGCGGAATTGAACATCAGATTGACTTCATACCTGGCGTGCCTATTCCAAATCAGCCGGCCTATAAAGCCAATCCGAAGGAGACAAAGGAGTTGCCCAGACAGATCGACAAGCTTTTGGCTAAATACTACAAAACAGTGTTGCATGTTGTCTACACTGCCAAAGAGATGTCAAAGGAGATTAACGCCCGTGCTGGCAATAGGCCTTTTGAAATCGTGTCAACAATAGGGCCTCCTGCTTACAAGCTTAATTTGACAGGTAAGCATGATCTATGTTTGTGTTAATCTTTCTGACTTGTTTCTGTTTATTTCAGTGCCTTGGATTCGAGGACGAATCCTTTCCAACAGGGAGGGAATGATGAGGACTTCCAGGGCTAAAACAACGCACATTATGAGTCAGGAATTTACGAAACCAACAGGACGCCCAAATAGAAGCCAACGCCTTGAAGCAGAAAGATGGAAATGTTCAAATTGCAACTCTTCTAACCATTCTTGAAGAAGAGGCGCAATTCTCCATTCCTCATTAAAGAAGAAGGCTGTTTCTTGAAGGTTCTATGTCTGTAGATGAATATTATAGAAAACTAGAGATGGCAAAAATTAGGGCTAATGTACAGGAAGATGAGCCCGCATCTATGGCTCGTTTTCTTAATGGGTTGAATAGGGGTATGGCTTCGGAATGTTGGGACAATCACGCATGTAATGGCCACGGCCTGAGCACTTGTATCTTCATGCTGCTCCTTGGGCTGGCTGAAAACTTGTGGGCTGGTCCATGAGTTTTGGGTCAGCCCAAATTGTAGGGAACTTTATTTATTTGTTTCTTTTAAGTCCAAGAACCTCCCGGCATCTTCAAGACTTCAAGAAACAGCCTTCTTCTTTATTAGGATTTGATGATTTGCGCCTCTTTTTCAAAGATAGTTACAAGAGTTGCAAATCGCACATTTCCTCCATTTTCCTCCAAGGTTGTGCTTCTTTTTAGCCGTCCTCTTTGTTTAGTGGCTTCTGACTCCTAATGTGTGTTGTTTTCGCCCTTGATGTCCTCATCACATAGGGTTGTGTGTAGTTTTTAGGAGGGCCATTCTAGGGGGACAAGGGATTAAGGTTACTCTGCTCACTTTTACTTGTTCTTAGCAGGGATCTTTCTTGGTTACTAGGTATGTCAGGAGGAGAAGCGCCCCCAGTTACGAATGCGCAACTCATGACTGCTATTGCGAATTTAACCAATCAATTCGTAGACCTCAATGGCGAGGTCGATGAGATAAGGGCCGCCGAGCAGGATCGGTTTGAGGAGGAGGAAGACATCTACACCCCACGGGATGGCACTGATACAAAGCCTTTTGAAGGTCTAAGTCAAATGAAGACATCTGTGCCTTCTTTCAGCGGAGGTACGAACCCCGAAGAATACTTAGACTGGGAGATCAAGATGGAGCGAATCTTTGAGCTTCACTCGGTTCCCGAACACAAGAAGGCTCCACTCGCGGTGGTCAATTTCACCGAACATGCACTCGTTTGGCGGAATCATGAGTTGGACCAGAGGCGTAATACCAGGCCTATGCGTGCACGTACGCCACCTATTTCGTTGTTTGATTTGACGACAGCGATGCGCAAGACTTTTGTATCTGTGTATTATTTTAGAGAATTGTATAGGAAGTTACACACTCTTGTACAGGGTTCTTTGTCTGTCGATGCTTATTATAAGAAATTAGAGATGGCTAAGATTAGGGCCAATGTAATAGAAGACGATGCCGCCAGCATGGTGCGTTTTCTTAGTGGGCTTAATAGAGGGATAGCTGTAGCGGTAGAATTGCAGAATGCTACTAGTTTGACGAATATGCTACATAAAACCAGGGTGATGGAAGAATACCTGAAGACGGTTCCACCAGCTAGGACGCCTGCCAGCGCCCCTAATACTTGGAAAAAGAATCCGGTGTACACGGCAACACCCACCAAGAAGCCGTTCAACCCTGAACGTAAAGCTATTCAATCTGCCCCAACCACCTCTTCTTCTTCAGCAGCTAAAACGCCAAGCACCCCCAGGCAGAGCATTTTGCAGATCACTTTCCATAGGTGTTCTGGCCATGGGCATTACATACGGGACTGTCCTAACATCAGAAAAGTACTATTAGGGCAGGATGGTGAGTACATCTCAGAAGAAGAAGACAATGATGAAGAAGCCAATCGCATCCCAGAGTTGGCTGACAACAGCAAATCCGATACAGAGGAGGACATTCATCGCCCTGAAGACTATAGCCAGATGGCCATTGTGTCCCGATCCTTAACTACAGCTGTTGATGCAAATCCCTAATTCCCAACGCCGTGGAAACCAAGAACTCTACGTGGAATGTGCCAAGGAAAATCTGAATGCAAGACACTGCTCTTAAACCCTAGAATCCTTACCCTTAGATTTGGCAGACTACTAACTTACAAAGTAAATTAAACACGCAATTCGAACCAAGTGGAGTAAACTAGAATTTCAAAGCTTTGATTAATAGACAGAGCAATTATCTATTAGCCTATAGTTTCTTGACTTTTAGCAATTAACAAGCATGCAAATTACATAAGCCCAAAATAAAGGAGTGATTGAAGAAGTATAAATTCTAACTTAATCAATAATCAACTAAAGAATTTCGTGGTTGGCACCCCTATTTATAGGTATGGGGGTGTCCAAATTACAGTAGGAAAAGAATTAGAAAAAGAAGCAAAAATGGAAACCAATCAGAATTGAATTTTCCTTACAAACCAAGTCCTAAATGAACAAGGACAATGGTGGATGAATTAAGTCACCTTTATGGAAAGGGGTGAACGAAATTCTAACCTAATTAGACTAGGAAAAGAATTAAAATTGGAAACCAATCAAGAGATTGATTTCTTACAAACCCGAAACCTAAAGGAACTAGGTTTTGGTAGTTGCTGAATTCTTCTGCCACTTGGAATGGCATATGGACGAAATTAACAAATAAAATAGGTAGTCATTAATCGAACGAGAATAAAGATAGAGTCCCATTCTACATGTCAATGCCGGCAACAATGAAATTTATAGTTAAGAGGAAAATCCGTCGACTTTAAAAATCGTGAGGGTTCAAGTCCCTCTATCCCCAAATAGACTATTTGACTACCCAACTATCTATTTACCTATCCCCTTTTGTTATCCGTTTAAAATGCTTTTTCCAGTCACTATATTCTCCAAAAAGGGAGATCAAGAAGGGATCCCTTTTTGGAAACTACCAAACTAATCTAGTTGTAACAAACTTGTAACAACCTAACCAACTTGTAACAAACTTTGGGTAGAATTAGGTAACATGCACAAAACCTAATCCTTCCCCTACCTAAGCTTCCAAGTGGCGTGTGGGCTGCTTCTTGTGGGCTTGGCTGGCCGAAATTGAAGGGAATGGACTCCAGGGTGAGTTCGGCCCATTTTGAGATGGCGCATGGTGCTGATAGTGTAGGGAGCTTCTAGAATCTTTTGGAAACTCCCGAAATCATTTTGGAATGTCAAAAATCAAGATTTTCAAGATTCTTCAAGATTCAGTAAACCACGAAATTCAAGATTTTCAAGAAAATTAAGAACTTCAAGATTTGTCTTTTTATAGTCCAAGAACCTTCTGGTTTCTTCAAGAACTTCAAGAAACGACCCTTTCTTCATTGTGGAGTGTTTGGAGATGCCTTTCCTTCAAGGATCTTTGAATAGCATGACTCTTCTACTTCTCTTGGAATTCTTTTCAAGGGCTTTGCCTTCTGGTTGGCCTTGTGGATTCTGACTCATAACTTGTGTTATTTTTAGCCTTGGATATCCTTATCAGCTGTTGCCCAGGATGCTTCTCAACGCACCAACATCTTCCACACCAGGACAAAGTCAATAGAGGTGTATGCGTTCTGATAGTTAACAGCGGGAGCTGCACCAATGTCGCCAGTGAGTTCATGGTTGAAAAACTCAAGCTCTCAACAGTTAACCATCCACATCCGTACTGAATGCAATGGCTTGACAGCTCAGAAGGCTACAGAGTCACCAAGCAGGTACAAGTTACTTTCCCTATCGGTAAGTTCGAGGGATAGGTTACTTGTGATGTACTCCCTATGGAGGCGTGTCACATTCTGCTCAGACGACCATGGCTTTTTGACATGAAGGCTACACATGACGGGGTTGCTAATACCTACTCAATTTGCCAAAGGGGCAAGATCCATACCTTTTCACCTCTCTCCCCACAGGAAGTTCGTGCTGAATCCGTCAGAATGAAGGACAAGATCACCACATGGGCAGCTGTAAAGCGACAAGACAAGGGAAAGGGTAAACAAATTGTAAAGAGTAGTAGTAAGGTGAACTCTGATGAGCCTTCAGGAAAAGATACTAGTCGTAGCCTTTTTTCCACAGTGAGGGATGTCGAACAAGTGTTAAGGGGAAATGGTTGTATCTTTGTACTTATTGCTAAGGATGATTCCACTAACCTTGACGACGTCCCAAGGGATCTCCCTATGGAAGTTAAGTTTCTTTTGCAGGAATATGAAGATGTGTTTCCTGAAGAGCTGCCGATAGGAGTGCCCCCTCTTCGTGGAATTGAGCATTAGATTGACTTTGTAATGAGGGCATCCAGAGTCAAGCAACAAGTCAAAGTCAACAAGCAAGTGGTTCCGGAGAAGCTGAGGAGGAGGTTCGAGTTCTACATCGAGGTCCGACAATGCTTCAGGATCCAAGCCCATATCAGAGGGATCCACTTGTAGACATCACTGGGCCAATGACTAGAAGCCGAGCGAAGAAAGTTAGAGAAGCACTCAACAACCTTGTCCAAGCTTGCCATCAAGAAGCCTAAGTGATTGTAGAAGCCAACGCCTTGGAGCAGCAAGGAGGAAATGTTCAAATTGCAACTCTTCTAACCATTCTTGAAGAAGAGGCGCAATTCAGCACTTCCCATTGAAGAAGAAGGCTGTTTCTTGAAGTCTTGAAGATGTCGGAAGGTTCTTGGGCTTTAAAGAAACAATTCATGAAATTCCCTACACATTGGGCCAACCCAAACTCATGGAGGACCAGCCCACAAGTTTCAGCCAGCCCAAGGAGTCCACAAGAGCAGCCGCACGGCCAGCCCAAAGAAAAAGCCCACACGGCTCCTTAAAATTAATTAGGGATTTTCTTTTAATTAATTAAGTTGTTTCTTTTATTCTTTTAAGTTAGTTTCCAAAAAGGGTTCCCTTATTCTTTTTGGGAGTAGGAATTTTATTCTTTTCCTTATTTTTAGTTTACAAATTCGGTTGCCACTTGTTCATGGTAAAAC
This sequence comes from Leptodermis oblonga, assembly GCA_016801395.1. Lineage (NCBI taxonomy): Eukaryota > Viridiplantae > Streptophyta > Magnoliopsida > Gentianales > Rubiaceae > Leptodermis > Leptodermis oblonga. The sequence continues at coordinate 19,849,975 of CM028756.1, read as the reverse complement.
CGAATTGCCTTTTCCTTTTCTTACCATTCCTACTTCTTTCCGGGTTTGGTATTGTAACAGAAATTAACCTCTTGGTTAATTTCCAATTCTACTTCTTTTCTTTTCCTACTTCTTGTATTAATTTTCGGCTGCCCTTCACCTATAAATAAGGGCCGAATTCTTCAATAAAAAGTTAGAGTATTCAGATCATAAAACTTAGTGTTTGAGTACCCTCCTTTTATTGCTTTATGTATTTGCATGTTGTAGTTTACATAATTGCATGAACTTAGCTAATTAGGTTACTTGCTCTACCTAATTACTCGCATGTTCAAAACTCTTTCTTACACTTGGTTTGAATCTAAAACAAATTAGCTTAGGATAAGTTCTTTTGTTTCTCTGATTTTCGAAAGTAAGTTCGAGTGTTATACGAGCTCGCCGCTTAATCACAAGGTCCTTGGCAACTTAATCCACATGTGTACAACCATCCACATCACTTCATGCCTGGCTCATCAATTCCAAACCGCCCGGCGTACAAAGCAAATCTGGAGGAAACAAAGGAGCTGCAACATCAGGTTGACAAACTTTTAGGTAATGGTCAGGTAAGGGAATCTTTAAGCCCTTGTGCTGTACCTGTTATTGTTTTTCCAAAAAAAGATGGTAAATAAAATCACCATTAAGTATAGGCATCCTATCCCTAGGCTTGATGACATGCTAGAAGATTTATACACGAAAATATATCTAACACAAGGCTATCATCAAATAAGAATGAAAGAAGGAGATGAATGGAAAACTGCTTTTAAAACTAAATTTGGTTTGTATGAGTGGTTAGTTATGCCGTTCGGCCTCACAAATGCACCTAGTACTTTCATGCGACTAATGAATCATGTGCTTAGGAAGTTTATAGGGAAATTTGTTGTGGTTTATTTTGATGATATTCTGATCTAGAGTCGAAGCATGCCTGAACACATAGAGCACATTAAGTTGGTATTAATTGAGTTACGTGATAATAAATTATATGCCAATATTAAAAAGTGTACATTCTGTGAGGAGGAAGTTGTCTTTCTTGGGTTTGTTGTTTCGAATGATGGTGTCAAGGTTGATGACACAAAGGTGAAAGCCATTCGTGAATGGCCTACTCCCACCTCGGCCTCGCAGGTAAGATCGTTCCATGGGTTAGCTAGTTTTTACCGGAGGTTCATGAAGGACTTCTGATGTGGACGGTTGTACACATACGGATAATGTTGCCAAGGACCTTGTGATTAAGCGGCAAGCTCTTAGAATTTCTCAAACTCACGTTCGGCTAAGAGAAACAAGGAAAAGCTAACCTAGCTGGTTTGTTTTATAGTCGAACCAAGTGCAAGCAAGAGATTTGAAACATGCGAATAATTAGGTAGAGCAAGAACCTAATTAGCTAAGTTTCATGCAATTATGTAAACTACGACATGCAAATACATAAAGCAATAAAAGGAGGGTACTCAAACACTAAGTTTATGATCTGAATACTCTGAATATTATTGAAGAATTCGGCCCCTATTTATAGGAGTAAGGGCAGCCGAATTTGGTACAAGAATTAGAAAAAGAAAAGAAGTAGAATTGGAAATTAACCAAGGGGTTAATTTCCTTTACCAAACCCGGAAAGAAGTAGGAGAATGGTAAGAAAAAGGAAAAAGAATTCGGTCACTTCCTTTTCAGTGATTGCCGAATTGTACAATTAAAACAATAAGGAAAAAGAATAAAATTCCTACTCCCAAAAAGAGAACAAGAAGGAACCCTTTTTGGAAACTAACTAAAAGAATAAAAGAACAACTTTAATTACTTAAAAGAAAATTCCCTAACTCTTAATTTCTAGCCGTGTGGGCTTTAGCTTTGTGGGCTTGGCCGTCCGGCTCCTTGTAGCTTCTTGGGCTGGCCGAAACTTGTGGGCTGGTTCTCCATGAATTTGGGTCGGTCCAATGTGTAGGGAATTTCATGGATTGTTTCTTTAAAGCCCAAGAACCTTCCGGCATCTTCAAGACTTCAAGAAATAGCCTTCTTCTTTAATGTGAAGTGCTGAAATGCGCCTCTTCTTCAAGAATGGTTAGAAGAGTTTCAATTTGAACATTTCCATCTTTCTGCTCCAAGGCGTGTGCTTCTTTTTGGCTGTCCTCTTTGTTTCGTGGATTCTGCTTCATAATGTGTGTTGTTTTCGCCCTTGATGTCCTCATCAACTTCTCAACCAAGGCCGCACCCCTCAATGAATTGTGTAAGAAGAATGTTCCATTTTTGTGGGGTCAGGCACAGGAAAATGCCTTCACTGTTCTTAAGCATGATCTCACTCATGCTCCTGTTTTAGCATTACCTGAATTTGATAGAGTTTTTGAACTAATGTGTGATGCTTCAGGAATTGGTATAGGTGCTGTTTTAATGCAGGAGGGAAAACCTATTGCCTACTTTAGTGAGAAACTCAAGGGAGCTGCCTTAAATTATCCGACATATGATAAGGAGCTCTACGCCGTGGTACGGGCATTACAAACTTGGCATCACTACTTGATGGCCAAGGAGTTTATTGTCCATTCAGATCACGAGTCCCTTAAACACCTTAAGGGACAGGGTAAGTTGAACAGGCGTCATGCTAAATGGGTTGCTTTTATTGAGAATTTTCCTTACATTATTAAGTATAAAAAGGGAAAAGATAATATGGTAGCTGATGCTCTGTCACGCAGGTATGAATCCCTTGCTATTCTTGATTATGCATCTATAGGGTTTTCATATCTAAAGGAATTGTATGCTTCTGATCCTAATTTTTCTACATTGTATGAAGCATGCGAAAATGGTGCATTTCAGAAGTTCTTTAAGCAAAATGGATTTTTATATAAGAACAATAAGTTATGCATCCCACGTAGTTCTTATAGGGAATTGCTGGTGCGTGAAGCACATAATGGGGGGGCTAATGGGTCACTTTGGTGTAACTAAAACACTTGACATGTTAAAGGAACACTTTTACTGGCCTAAAATGCGAAAGGATGTAGAAACTATTTGCTCACGTTGCATTAACTGTTTAAAAGCAAAGTCTACTTCCAAACCTCATGGTGATGAGGGCATCTGATGTGGACGGTTGTACACATGCGGATGAAAGTTGCCAAGGAAAGTGTGATTAAGTAGCGTAGCTCGTATAATCTCTAACTTACTCGAAAATAAGAGAAACAAAAGAACTAACCTAAGCTAATTTGTTTTAGATTTTTGAACCAAGTGTAAGAAAGAGTTGAAACATGCGAATTAATTAGATAGAGCAATTAACCTAATTAGCTAAGTTTCATGCAATATGTAAACTACACGCATGCAAATACATAAAGCAATAAAGGGAGAGTACTCAAAACTAATAGTTTTTATGATCTGAATACTTGTTTATTATTGAGTTTCGGCTGGCTATAAATAAGCAAGAAACAGCCGAAAAATTGTACCTAAAAAGAAGTAGTAAAGACTTAGAATTGGAAATCAATCAAGAGATTGATTTCCTTTACAATACCAAACCCGGAAAGAAGTGGGGAATGGTAAGAGAAAAAGGAAATTTCGGTTTACCCTTTAACTTGTGGTAGCCGAAAATTACAATTTGGAAACAAGAAGGAAAAGAATAAAATTCCTACTCCAAAAAGGAGATCAAGAAGTGATTCTTTTTGGAAACTAATTAAACTAAGGGCAAAATAGGGAACATGCACAAACCCTTATTTTCCCCCAAACCCTAACCCTTAACTTCTAACCCTAATGACTTAAGTTGGCCGTGTGGGCTTCTTTTGTTGGGCTGGCCGATCCTAATGTTGTGGAATGGACTCCATGAGTTGGGTCGGCCCAATTGTTGATGTCGCATTATGGAATGGTGTAGGGAGCTTCCGGAATCTTCTGGAACCTCCCGGAATCATTTTGGAATCAAGATTTTCAAGATTCTGCAAAATATGAATTTCAAGATTTCCAAGAAAATCAAGAACTTTAAGAAATGTCTCTTTAAAGTCCAAGAACCTCCCAGCATCTTCAAGAACTTCAAGAAACAACCCTTTTCTTTATTGTGGAGAGTTGGAGATGCATTGTCTTCAAGGATCCTTTTGAATAGAATGACTCTCACACTCTTCCCGGCATTCTTTTCAAGGGCTTTGCCTTTAGGTTGGCTTCGTTGATTCTGACTCATAATGTGTGTTGTTTTAGCCCTGGATGTCCTCATCAGCATCCCAAGTCCATCGACAAGTCCACAGACAAGTGAGTCCAGAGAAGCTGAGGAGGTTCGGGTTCTACAACGAGGCCCAACAATGCTTCAGGATCCAAGTCCATATCAAAGGGATCCACTTGTAGATATCATTGGGCCAATGACTAGAAACAGAGCAAAGAAGTTCAAGAGACACTCAACAACCTTGTACAAGCTTGCCGACAGGATGCTCAATCGATAGTAGAAGCCAACGCCTTGGAGAACAAAGCCGGAAAGGTTCAAATTGCAACTCTCCTTACAATTCTTGAAGAAGAGGCACAATTCCCCATTCCACAATGAAGAGAAGGCTGTTTCTTGAAGTTCTTGAAGACGCCGAAAGGTTCTTGGACTTTAAAGAGACATTTCTTGAAGTTCTTGATTTTCTTGAAAAATCTTGAATTTCATATTTTGCAGAATCTTGAAAAATCTTGAAAATCTTGATTCCGAAATGATTCCGGGAGGTTCCAGAAGATTCCGGAAGCTCCCAACACCATTCCATCATGCGCCATCAACAATTGGGCCGACCCAATCCATGGAGTCCATTCCACACCATCAAGTCGGCCAGCCCATCAAGAAGACCACACGCAAGGCCTAGTCCATTAGGGTTTGCGAAAGTAAGGGTTAGGGTTTGGGGGAAAATAAGGGTTTGTGCATGTTCCCTATTTTGCCCTTAGTTTATTAGTTTCCAAAAAGGATCCCTTCTTGATCTCCTTTTTGGAGTAGGATTTTCAATTCCTTTTCCTTCTTGTTTTTAACTTGTAATTTCGGCTGCCATGAGATTAAGGTGACCGAATTTCCTTTTCTTTTTACCATTACCCACTTCTTTCAGGTTTTGGTATTGTAAAGGAAATCAATCTCTTGATTGGTTTCCAATTCTAATTCCTTTTCCTACTTCTTTTAGGGTAGAATTTCGGCTGCCCTTTGCCTTATAAATAGGCAGCCGAAACTCCATAATAAAATAAGTATTCAGATCTTAAAACTATTAGTTTGAGTACTCTCCCTTTATTGCTTTATGTATTTTGCGTGCTTGTAATTTATATATTGCATGAAACTTAGCTTAATTAGGTTATTTGCTCTACCTAATTAAAATCGCATGTTTCAACTCTTTTCTTACTTGGTTCAAATTCTTTAAGTAAATTAGCTTAGGTTAGTTTATTTTTATTATCTGGATTTCGGGTAAGTAAAGAGTATATACGAGCTACGCCACTTAATCAGACTTTCCTTGGCAAATTCATCCGCATGTGTACCTTGGTCCACATCACATGGTCTTTATACACCTTTGTCTATTCCAACTGTTCCTTAGACTAACATCTCTATGGATTTTATTTTAGGGTTACCGAGGACACAGCGAGGTAATGACTCAATTTTTGTCGTTGTGGACAGATTTTCTAAAATAGCTCACTTTATTCCTTGCAGGAAAACAGATGATGCCAGACACGTTTCTGAACTGTTCTTCAGTGGAGTGGTTCGGCTACATGGAATACCACGCACAATCGTCTCGGATAGGGATGTTAAATTTTTGAGTTATTTTTGGAAAACATTGTGGTCTAGACTAGGCACTAAATTGTTATTTTCTACTACTAGTCATCCACAAACGAATGGTCAAACTGAGGTGACTAACCGAACAGTAGGGAATTTATTAAGGGCACTGATTAAAAGCAATCTTGCAGGTTGGGAACAGGTCTTGCTGATTGCAGAATTTACCTACAATCGCTCCAAGCATTCATCAACTGGATTTTCGCCCTTTGAAGCTGCCTACGGCTTCAATCCGTTGACGGTCATGGATTTACTGCCACTGCCCCTGAAGATGTTAAGTTTCCTAATCATGTCTACAAACTTGTTAAAGCATTGTATGGATGTAAACAAGCTCCTAGACCTTGGTATGAAAGGTTAACTTCTTATTTGCTTGATCACAACTTTAGGAGAGGTCAAATTGATACTACATTGTTTACTAAAGTTGATAAGCATGAGAACTTTCTCATTGTGCAAATTTATGTTTTATCATATTTAGTGCTACTCAAAATGCTTTGTGAGATAATTTTGCTAGTATTATGCATAAGGAGTTTGAGATAAGCATAATGGGTGAGTTAACTTTCTTTTTGGGTCTTCAAATCAAACAAACTTCCAAAGGTATTTTCATTTGTCAATCCAAATACACTAGGGCAATTTTGAAAAAGTTTAACATGGACAAGTGTAAACTCATTAACACTCCAATGTGCAACTCATCTAAACTTGATAAAGATGAAAACGGTCATAGTGTTAATCAAAAACTTTTTAGAGGCATGATTGGTAGTCTACTTTATCTCACTGCTAGTCGGCCGGATATTATGTATGCCGTTTGTCTATGTGCACGTTTTCAAGTTGCTCCCAAAGATTCCCATCTTTGTGCTGTTAAAAGAATTCCTAGATACTTACAAAATACAATTGACTATAGTTTGTGGTATTCTAAATCTTCTTCTTTTGCATTACTCGGATTTACGGATGCTGATTTTGGTGGTTGTCTACTTGATAGAAAGAGTAATAGTGGCACTTGACAATTTTTAGAAGATTGTTTGGTTTCTTGGTTTAGTAAGAAACAACCAAGTGTTTCTCTTTTCATGGCCAAATCGGAATATTTAGCCACCAGTTCATGTTGTCAACAAATCCTTTGGATGAAGCATACTTTGTTGAATTTTGGTCTAAAGTTTGATTGTTTACCTATTATGTGTGACAATACATGTGCAATCAATATTTCCAAAAATCCTATTCAACATTCCTAAACTAAGCATATTGATATTAAGCATCATTTATAAGGGACTTAGTTCAAAATGGGAGATTTGTTTGACTTATGTGCCTACTAATGAGCAACTTGCTAACATTTTTACTAAACCACTTCCCAAAGATCAATTTTGCTATTTGAGAGACAAGCTTCATGTTCAATGCATGCCTTGATTTGTTACCTTTTGTTGATGTCAAAAAGGGGACAAAAATGAGAATTTTCAAACTTAAGGGAAAATGGGAATTTTCTAACTTAGGGGAGTTTTTTCATACTTAGGGGGAGGTTGCATTTTATGAAATGTTTATCACAATTCTTATATTTGTTTTGTCATCATAAAAAAGGAGACCTTGTTAGGCCTATTGTCTCAATCCTTAAGTTTTGAATGATGATCAAACAAGTAAGATAAATATACTTTTGTTATAAAATAACTACTATAATATAACTATATAAGTTGGTAGTAGATAAATAAATAAAATAATAAGACAAGAACAAAAGACTAAAGAGAGATAGAGGTAAGCCTTTGTTCATACATTTATTCATAATCTTCCTCTATACATATGCATCTATATATAGGCTTACATTTCTTCTCATTAATTTAATACAATGTCAAGAGTCATATATTAACTACATGAAATATTAAGGGGGATCATGGGTAGATGAAGAACCATAGAGTAATTGGGTAGTAGGAGGAGAAAGGACATTCATATTATATTCATAACAACTTTTTAATTTTCAAATTACTTTATATCTAATCAATTTTATATCTTGATCAACACCTCAAAATTTGTCATTTATCAAATGTAATTATCTTCACCCATTAGATAACTACACATTATTTTAGTTGTTATCTTTATCTCTCATACCACATGTCTATTAAGTCTTTCCTCCCAATTTAAATTCTAAGTAACCCAGAATTCAGTAAATGAATATATGTGCTATCGCTCACACCTTAGTGGCAGCCTATATTCAAAGGCTGGAATTGCTCATTTTTTTAAGTTTTGTTTGTGTTCCATTGAAATTTTATTCTTCCTTCTTTAATTCTATTTTTATTTTGTTTTCTCAAAGAAGATACTAACCATATATTCCTTCTTCCGTATCATAATCAAGTTTTAGATTTTTACCTTTTTTCTCTTTCTTTTTGTTTGAATTTTGGAATAACTTATATTCATTATGTTTCAATTCTTACTGCTTTAATTTAGTATTTGAGTTTTCTATTATATGTTTGAGTGAACTGCATTTTTTATCACAAACCTTGCCCCTTGTTGCAAAAATTGACACAACCTTTGAAAAAATATTTTTTTTCATCATAAACCTTGTAAAAATATTACAGAACTTGACATTCCATCAAACAGCTTCGTCAACCCCTTAACGACGCCCTTTTTTTTAGGGCAAAATTGTCCATTTTTTTTATTTCTTCGAAGTACTTTTGTACCATTTTACTTTTTCTTACAAAAAAAGCCCCTAATCTTTCATTTTCTTACATTTTCATCCAATACTATTTTACTTTTTTACAAAATAAACCCAAATCTTTCACTTTTTCTTTCCATCTTTTTAAAATACAACTTTAATTTAACATTTCATTTTCTACATTTTTTTAGTGTTTCATTTTCATTTAATTTCTTTCAAATTTTAATTTTCTCTTTCTTCCAAATTTCAAAATTTTGCAAAGTATACTTTCTATTTTCTTTTCATTTTCCTTTTCATATTTACAAACATTAATTTTCTTTTTCATTTTAGAAATTTGCAAAAATCAATATCTACCATCACACACACACCCCCCCCCCCCCCCCCCTCAACAGTCACCACCGCCTCCTGACCAACACTATCGTCGCCCAACCAACACCACCACACCGCCTGACGCCACCTACTGCTACCAGAATTTATTTATTTATTTATTTTTAGAGACCCGCCCAGATCCGCTATAGCTCCGGGAACCGGGATTTGAAACCCACCAAAGTGGATTTCATTTTTCTAACCCAGAGCTGGTCGAATAAGACAAACGTAGGCGCAGTAGCGCCTACGCTAGAGAAACGAGGGAATCAAACCCGTGTCTTTGACATGAAAAGACGATGTCCTAACCACTAGATGAAGAAGGAAAAGGAGAAGGAGTAGGAGCTAGCATTCATTGAAGTAGGGGCGAGAGGTGCTGACCTGCAGCGAGGCAGAGATGATTAAGTGTTCTGCAAGGGTCTTACCGCCTTCTTGATTGCCTATCGGACTACTTTAAGCAACCTTCGCAGATTTAGGGGGTTTCCTTTTCAGGCTGACTCGCTTTGGCAAACCTCTAGATCTATCTCAGCACTTTCTCTTATCCGGCCACCTCCAGGCCGAAAAATGACTCGACTCCCGGAGCTATAGATCTACTTAGATTTGATAGGATTTGTAGCTTTGGGAGCCAGGAAACGAAACCCACTTTGGTGGGTTTCATTTTTCCGGCCCACAGCTGGCCGGATACTGCACCTACGCCGAAGAAACAACGTGTTTCTCCGGCATAGATGCTACTGCGCCTAGGTTTGTCCGATTCGGCCAGCTCTAGCCCAAAAAAATGAAACCCACTTTGGTGGGGTTCATTTCCCGGCTCCTGGAGCTATAGATTTGCCCAAATCTTTAAAATAAAGAAAGAAATTCCGACAGCGGTGCCTAATGGCGGCAACGGCGGTGGGTGCGTCCGGTAATGTGGTGGTGGGCATCATGTTGTTTGGAGGGAGGGGCAGGGGTGAAATATGTATGCATTGTAAAGTGTTGTGACAAATATGTAACAAATATAAAAGAATGGGGGCTGTTTTTTAAAACTATTAAAATAATTGAAAGATAAAACAAAGGAAAAGAAATTGGACTGTTTTGCCCTAAAAAAAGGCTTTTGTTAATTTTTTAACGGAGCTACTTGATTGAATGTCAAGTTTTGTAACGCCTTTACAAGGTTTGTGATGAGAATAGCAGTTTTTCCAAGGTTGTGTCAATTTTTGCAACAAGTGACAAGGTTTGTGATCAAAAATGCAGTTCACTCTATATGTTTTTTTTCTTCTTTATTTTTGTGTTTTGGGATAAATCATTTTATTGATGTTTCAATTTTTACAGCATATTTTCACGTTACTATGAGTCTCCCAAAATATCCCCAACTTTGGAAAAGATGAAGAGAAAACTTTTCACACAAAGAAATTTCCCCAACTTTTAAAGGCAAGATTAATTACTTCTCATATTTTATCACGAATATTTTATTTGTCTTTTTCTTTTTTTTCCCTCTATTATTGTGATAATTAATTTTAAAGCCTTTTTTTTATTAGAATAGAAAATTTTCACCCACAATGTTAGATATTTTTCTATTATATTTTTACATTATTTTATCAAAATTTTATTTAGATATTCCAATTTTCAGACATTAAAAATTCAGTCATTGTAAAAATACTAATTTATAATATTAAATTACTTAATTAGGTCAATTGAATTTTTTATTATCATTTTATATTTTTTAAGTAAAATTCTATAAATAATGGGTCTACTCGCCCCTTGCGCAACCAAACTAGTATTTATAAAGAATCAAATGCGATGTGAAGCACTTTCTTGATTTGCTATCAAACAACTCAATGGTTTTCGACAGTCATCGCAGCCTAGGAAAATTAGTGTTTGGTGTCATTGGATTCTCGTAATTTTACTTACTGAGACTTTAAGTATTTAGATTGCATTCATGTTAATTACAGTGTATTGTACGAATGCATTTTTTCTCATGAGTGAGGTAAGTCTCATGCTTTGTGATTAGTAATAAGATGCCCAAACCAACAAACCCAATAAGTGGTACAAACCCCACCAAAAAAAAAAAAAAATCAACTATATAAGAGTTCAAATCTTCAACTTAAGTTTTTTCTGTCTAATTCTACTTAATGTCCAAAACTATTTAATATTAGTTAAGTAAAAGAAAAGAGCAATTTTAAAAAATTAAATTAAAAATTATAAGTGGGTTTGAATATTAGGCAAAAAAAAGGCATAAAAATTTGTGTAGAGAATCAGAATTTCAGGCATGCCAACAATAGAAGAGAAACTCTCGTCTCAAGAAACTGGACTACAAATATTTTTTAGCGACATATGACATATTTTTTTAACTTATCGTATTATTGGTAAAGAGTTAGAAAAAACCTTAGGGGGTGTTACGCACAAAAAATTCATCACATTAATATTACGAAATTAGACCAAAACTTTTAACACAATATATTAAAAATTTTCAAGACTTAAATTTATATCTATGGCTCTTCGATTCCGAATATACAAGTGTAGGCAGTACGTCTATGTTTCCTGCCATAAATGTCGACATCCTTGGGTGAAAAATAAGTCATTCATATCATTTACATAAACTAGGTGTGAACACCGTGCGTTTGCACGGTGAATGCCCAATAATATTATTATATGATAATATAAAAATTAGAATTATAAATAATAATTAGTTTATTATAAATATATAGTTAAAAACAAGAAACATGGGTTAACTATAATACAAATACTTGTGACTTTTCGTCAAATATAGAATTGGCATGCCTATTCTCTTTCCTTTCCTCACCTTTTCATATTTTCTCTTGTCAACTTCTTTAGTCTTCTTCTAAAAATTAACAAAGTTGTTGAATGAATATTATTCGAGTTGTAAGTAGACGTCGACGGCATGAAAAACTCTGTTGTTAGATGAGGTGAACTTGAAGACATATTTTCTAGCTCTGAATAGAGGAACTTTGTTTTTCATTGGAGTTAAACCAGCATAAACATGCAAATTTGAAGAAGAGATTGAGAAAAATCAATAATAAATTTTTTTTTAAAAAAAATTTCTCTAAAAAAAATATATATGTTCTTAATGGACGTATATATTACGAAAAGTTGCACTATTAGCGTGAATTAGGCATGCACATAAAGATTATAAACAATAAAAAGTTGTTTTTCTTTTGAATGGACGGAAGATATATATAGATTGTGAGTGTCTATTTATATTTTTTTTATGGATTACCAAGAGTCTTCTTATAATTAATAGAAAGTAATAATGGTATATTAAATAAAGGAGTTTAAGTGAAAGAAATAAACGAATTTGATGTGAAAAAAATAAAGAAAATTTAGTGAACAATGTAAATAACCGTAATATAATTAATAGTCTTTACAGATATTTAAATCTTATAGTATATGAAAAATCAAAAAAGAAAAGAGTAAATGAAAATAATAAAAAGTATATAATATATTTATTTGTAACAAAATCAACTTATTTATCATGATAAATGGTTAATATTTTACAAATATGACTAATTAATATTCTACATTAAATCATATTGATAAAATATGAAAGATATATGCATATATATATTTATGTTTATATTATATTTAAATAAGTTGAATACGGAAGGTTAAATATGAACGATAATTTTTAATGTAGAAATTTGAAAAATAACTTGAATACAAAAGAAAATGTTATCCAATTAAAAGAGAGAAAATAAAATTTATGTTTTTAATAAACAACTATTAAATATTCCTCTTATATTGCCTTTATATGGAAAGTTTATTGAATTATATGCTAATGTGGCAGTCATGTGGCATTATTTAGAGGTAAGTTACATAGTGATAAGGTATATTACATTAAATGCTAGACTTATGTGGCGCTTATGTGGTATCCAAGTGACAAATTGAGGTGAAACTTATATTACTTTCTATTATATATGGTAGATATACTGCTTGAAACGCTAATTTGTCTTTGAAGGACAAACAACTAAACAGGATAAAACCGTTGTTCATCCACAGTCACCGCTGGTGGGGACACACAGCTAGCATCCCAGCGCATTCGAGGCGGAAACAGAAACTGAATTTAGATTAGTTGGATGTTATCTTATTCTTAATGAGTTGACTTCGTTGATTAATAGTGTTAGATCCTTCACTTCAAAGTTTAGAAAATGTTTTGTGTTCGATCTATTAGAGGGTTCATTTTTAAAAATATTTTTTATTTTCATAGAATTGTATATTTTAAAATTTTATTTTATTTATTCTTACTAATATACTTATATTTCATTTATAATTGCCCACAATTAAAAAAATAAAATAATAAATAAAATAAATAATATTAAATAAATTATTTTAATCATTATATTTTGATATCCATAAAAGTTATACATTTGTTAAACTAAACTTTTAGTTGAACAGAGAGGTAATATATTGTCTGCAGTTTGGCACATGAGCAAACAACCAAGAACACATGGAATCAAACTCATATGATGTCCTCCATTAATTAATTTCTCCGAATCTTAGTACACTGATCAAGGCATTTCGATTCTTTCAGAGTTAGGAAGCATGCATATTTTTTAAGGAAAGTAGTCGCAAACTTACCCAACAATTTGGGGAGGATGGTGTATTAGTGTCTTGGACAACAAAGTCAAACCATTTAATAAGTGCGTGATAATCATCTGTCTTAGTTGTCCCTTATTGATGTTGGTGAAACTGCCTAACCTTTTCTAGGATTAGATTTAGGAGTGCTTACTTCTAGAACAAAGTTGCAACCTGGTTTCTAATTTGGGAAATACAAACTTTGCAAGTTTGTACAAATTTGGAATGGCGTATGGGAATCCATTGGACCAAATTTTGGGGAATACAAAACGGTATAAGTTAAGGATGCAGACATTTGCGCATATTATGGGCAAATAATTGTGCACGTAAAGTTAATTTTGTGGGCCATTATATTTTACTTATCATTTTTTCCCTATTAGTGAAATATCCAATTGGATGGCCATGATAAATATAAAAATAAAAAAGTAAAAATAACATGGCTAATGATGTGGACCACTCTATGTCACAATGACATTTTATTATGCATGTTGTGCATAATCTAGTTTCATTATATAATTTCATGAATTTTTCCTAACATGGTAAGGGTTAAAGTGCATTTTCTTCGCAGATAATTTGGGCATAAAATCGTTCTGCATGCTCATTTTTGAACGCCTTTTTTTAAAAATTTTAAATTTCTGTACCGCCTTTTTTTTCATTTCTGAAATTTTAGGTCTCGCCGTTTCCTTACCAATTAATAAATATATTACTTGTTAATTCCAGAAAGAAAACAACTCCAACTTTACTTTTCTTTCATTACTGATTGATTCTCATAATTTTTTATTTATTTAAAAAGTACGTATTCCCTTTCATACGTAATTGCTGATGATTTAACTAAAATTCATAATTATATATATATATATATATATATATTAGATTCCTCATTTGTGTTTTTAGTTTAAAAATAATAAATTTGTAAACAAAGTTACATCATAAAAAATTTGTAATATTTATAGATAATTTAAATAATGTATATATTATAATCTATATTTTTTTACATAAACAATTTAAATGTGAATATAAAAATTTATATTTACATTATGTGTTAGAAAGTCCATTTATTGGAAACTATTTAATTAAAAGTTGGTAAAACTTAATTAATACTCCTTCTATCCCATTTGAAGAGTCTCACTTTAGAAAATATACAACTTGTTATAAGTTATGATATTAAATACCATAGTTTCAACATATATTCTTATTTTATAAGTAAGAGTCAATTGTGAACCTCACATTATTATATTATTAAGGGTATATAATGTAAACAAATACAAAGTGAACTCTTTTAATTCGACAATTTTTTTTTTGAAAGTGGACTGTTTAAATGGTATGAAGGAAGTAATTATGTATAATTATGTATGAGTTTAAGAGACATATATGAAATGTGACTTTTTTTTTATTAGAATACAAGAAGTAACTACTATGGTATAACTTATTATATACGACTAACATAGAGAATGAAATGGTATTGGTGTGCATAAAATTGATTCTCCATTGGGCCTAGCCCAATGGACTAAAACAAAAGATAAACAGTGAAGGATAAAAGACGCATGTAGAGCCCAGAATCATGCTTAGGTCGGAAAGGTCGTCCAAACCAAGCCAATGAGTATTTTTGTTACAAACTTAGGTCGGTCAGAACCATAAAACCGAGCCGAACATTATATCTCGAAAAAGGTTAGATCGGACCTTAGACTTTAGAATGCCTTGGTCATTCCCTCACATTTCTGTCATGATAATTGGTCTGACCGGTCTAAGATAGTTAGACCGACCTACCCTGCTTCACTGACACAGTAGGTGGAAATTGTCATAGATTAAGTATGTCCTTTCGATTACACGCAGGGATTTCCAGATATTCTAAGAGAGGATGACACCCATGAAACCCGGTCAAAATGGTAGCGTCCACGCCACGCTAAACAGAAGGTGAACAAGACAATCATGAAGGTTCAACGGACACATTTCAACTTGAGGTATATATACTAAGTCTTCAGACTTAGTGAGGTACGCAATCTTTACCATTTCAAGCATTCATCTTTACTGTTTATCTTCTCCTACAATTCTAACTTGACCGTCGGAGCCTATACAGGGGGGAAAGCCCCGCTCCTTTTTCTGGATCATCTACCATTTGTCACCGGAACAGTGCGATCCATTTCTCCTCATCAACCTTGCTGATCCGAGCTACCCAGATCGGCTCTACCGCTTGCTCTTCTCCTTCGCAGTGAAGCTTCATCCAAGTTGGGCCTTTGCTCTTCGGGAAGTTTTACTGGGCCGCAAGAAGCACCACCTGGAGTGTATTTTTGCGTCACATCAGGTATAGTACGTAATTGATTTGATAAGTATAGAAAGATAAAATCATTGATATTTTGTTTTTTCATCAAAAGAAATATAATTACTGATAATTGTTCAAATATTTTATCATTTATTAATAGTTCTTTGAGGGTTAAAAGATTTTGCACTTTAAATAAATTTAGACAAGGAATCCCTAAATGTCATGGGGGAATAGCACAGTTTATTTAAATCAGTAGCAATAATATGAACAAAATTAGTTTGGCCTTAATAGGGTATTTTATAATTTTATTAAAATTTATGGACTAGAAAATATATATATATATATTAAGGTGTTTTAGTAATATTATCAAAATATATAGCCTAAAAGAAAAATATTAGGGTGTCTTAGTGATATTGTTAAAAAGTAGAAGCCCACTAAAATTATTTTTTACTTTTAATCATTAAGTAGAAACAATAGTTCGAATTTGCAACTAAGGACTGCCTACCCGGTCAAAATTGTGAATTTTGCAATGTGAAATGGTCTAGGGATCTTCATGATGAAAGAAGTTTACATTTTTTCATACTTCAAACTAGAGATGGCCACGGTTCCGGTTTGAACTGGAACCGGACCCGCCTTTGGCGGTTAAGGTTCCGGTTCCTTTTGTTTGAGAACCAGGAACCGGCGGGTCGGAACCGCCGGTTCCAACCCTCCGGTTCCAAAGGGTCCAATCCTCCGGTTCTAATGTGAGAACTATAAAAATAATAATTTTTCTATTCCTCTTGCATATATTTGAACATGTGACCCTTTGCTAGAATTGAAACGCTTTAAGCAAAGTTTATTAACCACTTCAACTATTTGCTTTTTTTGAACTTCTTTCTTATAATTATAATTATATTATATGTTTAACATAATATATATATATATATATATAAATCATTTAATTGTTGAAATATATGTACCGTCACTACAAATTATATTTTATTTTTGTAATTTTAATTATTTATAAATAATTGAGTTATTAATTGAGTCAAAATAAAATAACATTTATAAGTTAAAATTGTTAAATAAACGAAAAAAATTGTTAAATAAATGGAAAAGATTGGAATTGGAACGAGAACCGTGACAGAACCGGAACTGTGACATACTGGATCGGAACCATGACAGAACCAGAATTAGAACCATAACCGGCAGTTCTGAAACCGGCACGGAACCGTTCCCCCAAGGTTCCTGTTCCGATTCCACTGAATCATGAACCGTAACAGGCAGTTTTGGAACCGTAACCGACGGTTCCGGAATCGCGGCCATCCCTACTTCAAACTTGTAATTGTCTATATAAGTTTATAAGCAAATTGAATAGCCTTCAAATAACATAAAAAAAAGAAAATTGAATAAATCAAGTAATTAAGTTAGCAGTAGCGGTTAGTTAATTTTCCAACTACTTGGATGAGTTCGATTCTACTCTTCTGCAACAATGAGAGTATATTCTATTATTCCTATTACATTTCCTAAAAGAATTGTATTTCTCTTCTAATATAAACTTACCAATACTATCATTAATAGAGCAAAAACATGTTATATATATATATATATATTTATATTTAATTACTTTTTATTGCCACAGGAAAAAATGTTCAAGTTTTTTTTTCTCAATATGATAATTTGGGATCAAATAAAATTTTCGCTGATTATCGGTCAAGGTCACATAAGAAAAATGTTTAATCTTTATACCTTAATTAATATAACAATATTGGGGTAAAAAATCAAAAGACATCTTACTACCATACTTATTAATGTACTAATTTTAGTTTTATAATGACATTTTCAAATATGTGACAATAATATTTTAGTAGTGTGTTAATAGGTATCCTATAAATACACTTTTCTTAAGTGTGTCAATAATATTACTTTGATGTGTCAATAGAAGTCTAAAATCACACTATGTTAATAGCATTTATATTTCAATGACTTTGTAATGTCTTAATAATGTAATATCTATTATCACATTTATTTTATAATGTCTGTATAAGGGTGTGACGAAAAGCATTTTTTTTCACCAGTCAAAAATTGTTGGACTCAAATTAAATATTTTTATGGCCCTAATAAATTAATTTTCAAATGTATTTTTCCTTCTACACCATCCTTAGTACTATTTGTACTACTAGTTTGCCATTATTGTATGCATCATGGTCACAATTGTTCTAAGATCACATTCAGCACTTTCACTTTAATTTATATCACAAAAAGTATAGTATTACATGAAACACATTAAATCATATTCTTTGTAATTAAACTACTTTTATATTTTTATATATTGGGTTCATTTTGTAAATAAAAAAAACTAAAACATAATGCTATATCTATAGACATGGATTGTATCTACGATCAACTAGATGTCTAAACAAACTCCATCCCTCCCCCAACTATCTTCGCCACTGCATGTGATTTGAATATTATGAATCACATTATCATGGTATTTAAACTCTTATTCCTAAGTATAATTGATATATGTATATGACCGCATCGTATAATCGGATATTATAAACGGAATAGGGCATATAATACTAATAATTATTTTAGTTTCATTATAAATTTGAATGATCATGTTTATAACAACTATCCTTATAATTATTATGGTTCATTTTTAAATTTAAGTAAATGAAGTACTTTAAAGATTTTATTATTGTAATTAATTTTGTGAAATTACAAAGCAACCCCCAAATTTTAGATACCAATAATCTTTGACTATAAACAAAGGACAGAATTTTAAAATTTGACAAATCTCTTTTAAGATTTGAGTACAAAATGTTCGAACAAAATTAGAACAATATTATATTAGAAAAGAGGGGAAAAAAAAAAAAAAAAAAAGACAAGACAAGACAAGACAATAGTATATTAATAGTATATAGCTAACAAAGTTAAGCACTCTCTAAAAAAATATTTTAAATATAACATAAAGTTATGAACTCACAATTTCAATAAAAGAAAATACCAATAACTGAAAAAAGGAAGTGAAAATCCATCTTCTTAAAAATTATAAACATTTAAAGCAGCAAAGTACATGGATTAAAAGAAAATTAAACATTTAAAGCATAATTACAATTCCATTTGTGCTTAAAAGAAAATTAATGACGGAATATATACATATAAGTTATGGAAGAAGGATGCATAAATTCATGAAATAATCTTACGAAATTAGATTATGCACAACATGCACAATAGATTGTCATTGAGACATAGAGTGGTTCACATAATTAGCCACGTCATTTTTTATTTTTATTTTTTATATTCATTCTAGTGGTAATCCTACTAGATATTCCACTATAAGGGCAAAAATGGTAAGCAAATAGAATGACCCACAAAATACACTTTATGTGCACAATTATTTGCACATAATAGTGCAACTTGCATTTTCCATAAGTTAAACAATTCATATGCAAGGATTTGTAAAAATTATTGGATAAAGTACAAGATACCCCATCGTGGTTTGCTAAAGATACAAACTAACCCCCCTCATTTGAAAAGGAATTAAAAGACCCATTGTGTTTTGCATTTTTGTGTAAACTGGACGGAAACTACTCCCACTAACATCGCGTGAGATCAACGCAAAGTAAATTGCACGTCTTAATGTTCAATTGCATTTTTTTTGCCAATTATACCCTTGTCTATTTTTTTTTTTTTTGAGCGGTGCTTTATCTGTTAATAAACTACCCTTCTTCACTTAAGCCAACAACCTTTAAAATACGTAGAGACACAAATAAGAGGGGAGACTCTACTGGAGCGGGAAGAAAAGTCCAGCATTGGGGCCTATCGAGTAGCGGTGGTAAAGATCTTAAGAAAATCCAACGTTGTGGATACGATACATTAACCCAATAATTGTAAATGTCAAGTTCATCGTACAATGGAAGTAATGGGGAGGTAGCCACGGTTTGAGGTTTTGAAATCGTTACTGCGATTATGAAAGAAAAGCAGCAGCAAAATTGTCGATTTCGAGAAACCAACGAAAGGTATGCTATGTTTTTGTGTGTGTGACAGGAATTGTGGATTTTTTGCACCGTGTAATCCAACTAGGATCGACCATAGGAATTTGGGTAATATGAACCCTAGATTTTTTACTAGTGTTGTCATTAATGGTTATCTCATGCTTGGCGTTGATTATTAGTTGAACTAAGTAAAATTAAAGTATTGAATTAGTTTGAGCTTATGTTTGTTTCTGTTCGTAGATTGTATCTATTGCACAAAAAAAAAAAAAAAACATGTTTTTTGTTGGCTGGTTGCCTGTATGCAGTTGAAGAAAATGAATTTGGGATCTTTTATGTATGTTCTAAGTAGGCTATTGAATTGGTTGGCAGTTAAACTCTCTCTGTAAATAGTTTTGTTTGTGGCTGACAAGCTAAGCTCTGCGATTCTCCAGAAGTTTTGTTTGTGGTTGACAAGCTAAGCTCTGCGATTCTCAAGAAGTTTTGTTTGTGGCTGATAAGCTAAGCTCTGTGATAATGCTGATAATGCTGGTGACCAATTGTGAATCAGAAAACAAAGTTTGAAAAGTATACATTGTTTGGTATTCTGACTACATATATGAACTAAAGAAAGGCATTGTTCTGCTTTGTTTTTTTTTTATCTTTTATTGTTTGAAAATTTGTATTGTTCTAGATGAATTTAATGGAGTTCTCTCAGATTGCACATTGCTAATATTATGAGATTACTGCAACAGTGAATAACACTAAGTTCTTTTATGTCAGTGAGAATAGTTTTTTTTATTGAATCATTTTGGTGCCAATTTGACTATTGTAATTTAGGATTGCTATTTGGTCTGGTCTCTCTGTATTAACACAAATTAAGAAATACTAATCCCTTCATAACAGTAGAGCAGAAATTATCTATACATTTAGTGAACCTCATCATGCATTCAAAGTTTGAGGTTTTCTACCTTCATACTGCAGATAATGTGATGAATGAAAGTGATTTGCTTGTTGACAGAGTTGGAGGTTCAATGATTAATGCTGGTGGTGATGGTGGTCGAACAAATAGCCGCTAGAAGTCAGATTTGGAACAAGAAGGTCTTGATACAGTTAATCACTCCACAGATTTGGATCACATAACAATTAGATGACAAGAAAAAGTAGCAATAATTCAAAGGAGAAACTGCAGGAATATGCATTTATTACCATGCCAATTGTGTGATATATTTTAATGCATAAGTGTTTAGTTTTGTCGAAATGACACTATATAGCAGTTGTTTGAATTGAAAGACTGGTCATATGCTTAGAATAGCAGTTTCTCTTTTTTGTAAGTCCTTGTCTTTTTGATGTTACAAGTTTGTATCAATCTTTGAAGTTATACAAGACATTTACAGTATTTTAGTTGTATCGCCAAATGAGTATTGGAGTTGCAAGTTATTTTACCAGACATTGTCCAAAAGAAATTGAAAAGAGGAATGTAACAAAACAAAAGAAACTACCCATGAGGCATAATACTCTCCTCATATTACTTTTCTGGAGCCAAATAACACTTTAAAAAGTTTCAATATATTAAAAGAAAAATGGTTGAAGGCTATAAAAACAAACATGCATTCACTACTGTTTTCAATAAATTCTATAATATTGATAACCATCCTGAATAGCTAAAACTCAACAATATATGTTCCACAAGCACAATACTTCACAAGAAAATACACATCAACATGAATCAAATTCTACATTGACTGATATTTTAATTCACCAAGTTAGTGAAAATCCAGAATCTGCTAAGATTTTTTGGTACTCTGACCTGGAAAACTCGAGCCAAAAAATGAAAATTTGATGAAACAGAATTACCCCTAAATATAAGAAATTGGGAAGTTTGACAACTCCTTGAATTGCTACAAGCATAAAAGGTTAAAAAAACACTTAGTCCCTAGCCAAACCTTACAACAAAGTAGAGCAAGTTCCTCAATTCCTTTTAAAGCTACAGTCTTGCATTTCTCATTTGATATCAGTATTGCATTTCTTCATTTCACTATGCACTATATGATCAATAAATCCAACTAGAACAATTAAGCCTGTCATTGGAAAAATAGGGCATCCTAATAAACAGTAGCCTTCCATAAGCATAATATTCTCAGAATTCAAAATCAACATGCAAGTAATTTAACATACATATAAATAAGAACTGAATCACGACAACATGACAAAGTAACAAAACCGCAAAATTAACCAAACTAAACCAATTGTTGCAACATTTCTGTAATCCAAAAAATATCCACTACTTGATAACATCCATAGTAGTATGGCAAAGCCACCAAACCAAAAAATTAACCAAACTAAAACCAACCAGTTGCAACATTCCTGTAATCTAAAAAATGACCACTGCTTGCTAATATCCATATTAGCAGGACAAAATCACAAAACCACAAAAAGAAAAAACAACTAAACAATAATTGAACAACACACCAAAAGTTCACAATATTCAAACTAATCTCTTTTCTTTCTGGATCTAATAGACTGCATCACACTAGAAATGGTTGGTAGTTTCTTCTTCTTTCCATGAACATGGTAATCATCACCATGTCCTATATCTTGTTCCAAAATATCAGCCTCAGAAGATAAGTGACGAATGGTTTGCGCTGGTGGCTGAAAATAGCAATATAATTTTTAGAAACCTCTTAGGTAGTTGAAGAAATAATAAAGTCACTATCCATAAAGAGAAATCATAAATTTAAACTTACATAGGAGGAAGTCTGTGGTGGGACAGAAATGTTTTGCGGGGTTGTAATGGGAAGTGATTGAGAACTATTTATATTTGCTTAATCAACCTTACTCTTTTTAGGCCTGCCCCTCTTACGACTTGCCCTTGTAATCATTTGCTCATTCACAGCTTTCTTTTGAATTGTAGATGAGCTACTTAAATTAGCAGTTGATGTTTGAGCATTTTCTGTTTGGCATGTTGAGCCATTTTGACCTTTATCTTCTAGTTCCTGCATAGCAAAAATTACTCTATGAAGTACATTTAAGAAACACTCAAAAATAAAAGTTAAATGTAACTTGATAAATACTCACCTTGTAGAACTTTGGGTGGATAGGAAATTTGCAGCTCCTTGAATTGTGTCCCTGCCTGAAGCACTTTTTGCAAGTCACAGTGAGACCCCTTCTACTTGCAGTTCCAGCCCTTGGCTCATCTGCCTCCCTCCTCCGAACCTTCTTTGGTCTGCCAGTTTTCTTCTTAACAATAGGTGGATGTATTGGATCACCCTCAGCTGGGTCCCAATATTCTCGTGAAGGAATAGCAGCAATTGAATACTGATAAGTCAACATATAAAATTCTTTGTAGAAGTATTGATAAACGTAGGACTCTGGCTGCTGTTTAGCATTTTGGATAGCTGCAATTGCATGCAGACATGGGATTCCTGATAGCGTAAATGTTCCACATGTGCATGTCTTGGGCTCTAATTTGACAACGTGTGTTGTGCTGTCCCAATCAACTTCATAAATGCCAATACATGAGTAGATTGCCCTGCAATATCTGCTTCTATGTTTATTTTTCTCGAGCTTCTCCTGTATATTGGGACAAACATTATGAGTGTACTTTTCCAATCCCTTCTTTCTTGACCTGAATTCATTTCATCAACTTTCGTCTTATCCACTCGAACATTGATATGACTGGCTTATCTCTTGCCTCCAATATGTATGCATTGAAGGACTCATTCATGTTGTTACTAGTACATCGCTCTTGCAAGATGAGTCGAAATGAGCCCTCGACCAACATGTTGTGGGCATATTCATGAGACACTCAGCATCATTTATTTTGTCTCCAACTTTTGGATCTGCTCTATCCAATTAGCTATAGCCTTTTTGAAATCTCTCAAATTAGATGCCAACGCCACAGCCCAAAAGTATCTACCAAGTTCTTTTCCTTTGAATTTTTGTTTAAAATTGGAGTACATGTGCCGCAAACAAAATCTGTGGGGAGAGTTGGGGAAGATAGCTTCTAGTGCTGCTACAAGGCCTTTTTGCTTGTCAGAAATGAAAATCCATAAACAATCACTACGCTCGATACCAATATGTGCCCTTAACTCTTCCAAAAACCAAGTCCAACTATTAGTATTTTCTGCTTCAACAACAGCTAGAGCAACTGGAAACATATTTTCATTTGCATCCTTAGATATAGCAGCAAGTAACTGTCCTCCGAAAGGGCTTTTTAAAAAGCAACCATCCAATCCTATAATAGATCTGCACCCACCCAGAAATCCTTATTTCATTGCCCCCAATGACCAAAAAAAATCCTCTTGAACACATTCTGCCCACTGTTTGGATGTTTGTCAACCTAAATCGTTACCCTACTGAATGGATTATGCTTTATTAAAGCATCATCATAATCTCGGACTTGCTCATATTGCTCTATATCGCACCCTTGAATATCAGCAATTGCTTTTCGCTTCAAGCAATATGCCTTTTTTACACTAATATCAATTTGGCACTCCTGTATGACAATGTCAACTATTCCTTAGACTTTAATGTCTGGATCAGACCTGATAATATGCTGAAATTTTTTACTCAGGTATGTTGAAGTTGCATGTTTATGTGTATATTGCCTCCCACAATTGTGTTGTTTTTTCAATTTCTTTATCTGAACTGTTGGCCCATTTTGCATTACACTGGCACGTAGTTCGAACCCGTAATTTTTTGTGCAGGCTACAATTACCTTTTTACGCTCATTATTGATGTAGTTGAAACACCAACCTTCCCTTACATGATATTCAACTAAAGCTTCCCGAAAGGACTTCAAATTCGAAAATTTTTGTCCAGCTTTGAGCGCAAATGTGGGCTTACTGAACTCAACATCAGGATTGAATTCTAAGTGTTCTTTCAACTCACCATCTATATCATCAAGAATATGGGTGTCATATAGCTTCTCATCTGTAGTAACAGGCTCATTCCATTCCTCTTCAACAGTTAGATCATATTCCTTTTTAGTGAAAATTTCATCTATAACTCCATCATTTTCATCTTCATATTCTACTTGCCTGTTGCGTTGTAAATTGTTAACTTTCTCACTAGATTCACCCTTACCATTCCCTTCAGATTTTTTGAATGAATCTTCATCCATTATATTCTTTACCTCATCATACATCCAGGATTCATAACCTTCATATGTTGCATCTGCATGAACATCTTCTTCAATAAGCCCTTGAGACTGTTTTTGTTTTTCTCTTGCCCTCCTAGTTTGTTTAACCTCTTCGTCTTTCTTAGGTGACACAACACATAGGACACCATCAAACTCTTCAACAAAAATATGCATTTTTTTCAAATCCATTATGCTCAGTAAACATCTATTTTATGTCCAACCCATGAGAAATTGGCAACACACCAACCTCGATACCACATGTTGGACTATAATACTGTTTAAGTGGCCCAATTTTCTTGGCAACTGCACTCTTATACATGTTATGCAAGCCTAGAATTGACATTTGTTAAGGTCAAATTCCTTGAAACTTACCATTCTATTGCTGCTATATCTGACCACTGGCTCCTCAACAATCATTCCACCCCAGTGCATTACAACATCAATTGGTTTCCACTTAGAAATCAGACCATTGCCTTTAAAAAATAGATCAACACAACATTAATCTTATTAGATATTTTATGATGAAAACATACTCTCTCTCTCAATCCAATGACAATTCAACATGCACATAACTAAATGCAATTCAATATATTTAACTCATAAGGTAAATTATGAATGTATTCCATTCAGAGGTGCATGCAACAATATTTTCATAATCAATGACAAGTTTCAATGCAAATTATTTATGTTATTCTGTAAAGTTTATTGTCCTAATTTAATATGTGACTACTGTATTGCAAAATTAAGATCAGTCAATAAATACAAACTCAATGAATGCAAGGGAAAAAAATCATATACAAGAACCACTAAGACCACTCAATAAATAGAAACTCAATCAATACTAAAAACAAAACATATACAAAACAAACCAAGCCACAGAAATGAACAAAGGGTCGGGTATTCCTATACTCAATCGTGATTTAGTCATCCACATCACAATGAAACCCCTTCTTTGCTTTTTTATTTCACTACCTTGTCTTGTTGGGCTCCTCACAGATTCCTTTTCCTCTATGCCTATATAACAATGCTATATGATCATAATCCTCCTCATTCTTTTTTTATTATGATCATTTCACAATTACAATTGACTTGCAATTGTTTTACAATTTATATCAACTTAAATTTTAAATACCAAATCTTTAAAATATGCCTATAATGCCCAACAATAACAATGGTAGTTTTGGTATTTACGTGGTAATCCTCCATCCTTCATTGTAAATAATCAGTACAAAACCAAATATTGTATGCCTCAGAAACTGCTTCAGCTATTTTCTCCGATGACGGCCTGGTTTAGTGAGTTCGTTTCGGGATTTTCCACAACAAATGAGCTTTTTTATAGTGAGAATCAGAATTCGCGTGAGGGCATTGAAATATTTTCGTCTATAGATTCTCCGATGATACTCGTGGGATTTGGTTCGACGCCTTTGTTGAAGATTTTCCACAACACTCGGAGGTGCTCCGGTGAGAATCCGAATTGACGCAGGAGTACTGAAATATTTTGATCTTTGTATTGATTGTGTTTTCTTTCTATTTCTAGTTTTTGCTTGGACTGGATCACTGAAATCCTTTTTTTTTTCTTTCTGTGTTTATTTGTTTGATTGATTTCGTATGGGGTAAAATTGTAAACGTTAACGGAAACATTAGTGAAGGTAGTTTCTGTTCAGTTTACAAAAAAATGCAAAACACAATGGGTATTTTAATTCCTTTTCAAATGAGGGAGGGGGGGGGGGGGGGGTTAGTTTGTATCTTTATCAAACCATGATGGGGTGTTTTATACTTGACCCAAAATTATTCCATGTTTCTGTTGTATATATTGATACTATGCAGTGCAGCATGTATATAATTAGAGTGTAACTTCTTTTTTTTTTTTTTGAAAGTGATGAAAAAATAAAGAGCTATATTTACATATTTTAATCTTGAGTGGTCTGCTGCACTGCAATTTTGAGTGCAACATATAATACAATAATTTTTCATATGCAAAAGTAAACAATTTGGATGTTATCAAAATTGGTATTAAAAAAAAATTCAAACAAGTGTTCATTTATACATTTGAGTACAAACAATTAATAAAAACTCAAATTTACCCTTTATTTAATTAGGCACATTTAATAGTATTAATTATAATGTCCTTCCAAATGTACATACATACACTACACAAATTTATATTTAATATTTTGTTAACTAAGAAAATATAAATAGAGATAAGAAAAAAAAATTTACTTACCTCTTTAATTTGTGTACTTATTTTTAAAAGAACACTTTATTTAAAACAATATGAGTACTTAAGTATCTAAGGACTAAGAATTACTCCCTCTGTCCTCTAAAAAGTGTCTTTGTAGGTCAAAATTTTTATTCTTTTAAAAGTGTCATTTAAGAATTTTCCAATGCAAAAGATAAAAGAAGTTCCAATATTATCCATGTAGCAATAAATTAAGAGT
Organism: Leptodermis oblonga; assembly: GCA_016801395.1. Classification (NCBI taxonomy): domain Eukaryota; kingdom Viridiplantae; phylum Streptophyta; class Magnoliopsida; order Gentianales; family Rubiaceae; genus Leptodermis; species Leptodermis oblonga. The sequence continues at coordinate 19,822,889 of CM028756.1, read as the reverse complement.
GAAAAAATTACATTAATCAAAGACACATAGTATAACAATTAATTGAAAAAGGAAAAGTACAACATTAATTAAGGGTAAAAATGATAATTTTTATATTTTTTTCATTCTAGTACCTTTTGCTACAATGACACTCTTTAGAGGACATATGATTATATTTCAAGATATAGAGGTAAATGATATGGTTGGTTGGTTGGAACCTGGAGGTTTAGTTTGACTTGGGTATCGAAATTTGGAAATGGTTCAAACTGGTTTCGAACTTTAAATTGGTGTCTAGGATAATACAATCAAAATTTTTTTTTTTTTTTTTTTGAGAAAGTGCTAATTTGATTAAAATTCAGTAGTGTTTACATAATTAGATTTCCTAATTGCCCTTGTTTTGGTTTTTTTTTGTAGAAATCAGGTTTGTTAACATTGACAAATGACAAAAATCATCTTTGAAAAATGAAAGACACATAAACAAACATTGTCAATATGTACAGGAACAAGAAGGCAACTGATCAAATGTCACTAAATTGAAAATTCTTTCCTCCATTTAAATACCTTCAATGGTGTATTAGGACCATTTTATTGATCAAATTTGCATTTAGTAGGACAATTTTGTGCGTTTTTTTTTTAAAAGACAATTTTGGAATTTTCCAATTTTAAGAAGAAAAAAAAAATTCTAACCAAATAAAATAAAAGAAAAGACATTTACACTAAACTGAAACTAATTTGAAGGGCTCAAAGTCCTCTGTTACACTCCTTGTTACATATCTTATAACTCATCATAAATATTATTTTTATATTAATTTTTTACTAATAATATTCATTTGCATTCTAGCTACCTAATTTTAATATAAAATTTTTTATTTTTTACATTAGTCTTGTATATTAATATAATTTTATAGTATTTTTAAATTTTTTTAATCTTAATAAATTAAAATAAATATACCCTTCATCAAAATGGGTGAACTGATGCGGCTATCCAAATCATTGATGAGGATCTCCAAGTCATCGGATTCCGAGGGACAACTCCTTTTCCACTGATGCAGAGACCATTTTGCTATCCTACTAGAAGCTGGCGTGCAGCTATCCTCTTAGCCCCCACGACGGTTCAACTCGCGAAATAACCCCTAAAGTCTGTTAAGACTTTTGTGGGGACCTTCTACAATCCACAACTCATGCTCCATCAACATTGGGCCGACCCATTCAGCATACAAGCATCACAAAGTCGACCCAACACTTTGTCGCACGGGGCCCATGACCTCAGGTCTCCAGCCCACAATCGCAGACCGCATGCTCAACGGATATGCGTTCAAGCCTTCAAGGTTCTTGCGAATTTTGCAAGTTCCCTGCTTCTAGAATCCTGAGAGGATTTGGACATTGCATGGTTTCCTTTTCCTTTCCTTTTCCAATAATAATTATAATAGTTAAGTTACCTTAATTGGTTACAACTTGACTTAATTATTAGTTTCCTTTTTAAAGTAGATTTTCTTTCTAACTTGAATTTGAATTTTCTCTCCGAGATACCAAATTCAAGCTTTCCTTTTCCTATTTTACTTCTTGTGAATTTTTGGGTTTCCTCTTTAAAGGAGACAACCAAATTTTCGCACATGCCTTATTCGAGTTCCTTTCGAATTTGGTTTGTAATCCGATTCCAACTCTCGTTGGTTTCCACTTTTGATTTGTTTCCTTTTCTTGTTTCTTTTCCATTAAGTTTTTGGATTTCCAACTCCTATTTATAGAGGGGCAGCCAAAACCTTAAGACTCAGAATTCATAGTATAATTGTGAGGTTTATCCTTTACTTCGGGTTCTCAACTTTATTATTTTGAGCTTGTGTGTTTATTATGTATTGATAACTTGGCAAGGCTCCAGAACTTAGGGCATCTAGGTCACTTGCTTCGCCTAGATTCTTAGTTGGTTCACCTCTTCATTCTTCTATCTAGTTAGGATTGAAAAATAGCTAGTCTCACCTAGTCTAAATAGGGAGTGTCGAGTTTATGTCAGAGAGTAAGTCTGGGACCTTTCAAGTTCGATCCTTCCTTGGGAGTCGATTTCCGCAACGTGGGGCGTTTTCACAACAACTCACATTTTGAACCCTTAGTCAAACAAAATTTGTACTGCTAATGAATATCAATAGTAAAAAATTTAATATGAAACATAATATTTATGATGAGTATTAAAATGTGTAACAGGGAGTGTAATAGAGGATCATGAGCTAATTTGAAGTGTGTGGACGAAATCAAACCAAATTTGTAGTCAAAATGGTTGTTTTAACCATATGGACATTTTTCAACTCAACAACTAATTGAAAAATAGAAGGATTCAATTATAATCAGTCATGGAATAGTTAACATCTCTAAGATTTTGATTTTAGGGCATGTTTGATAACCAAAATTAATGCTTAAAATTACTCCATCCAATTCAGAATAAGTGTCATTTTAGAGATTTTCAAACAAATTAAGAATCCATTAAGAATTCATTTAAATGACAAATGCACCCCCTAGTTGTTGTAATATGATACTACAAGGAGTCTATCAAACACATGATTAAACATCGTCTTCTTTCTCTCTCCTTGTATTTTTGTATTCTTTCTATGTATTTAAGATAATCACAAACTTTAGGTAGATAAGTTAAGACAAGGGCAAATTGTGAAATATTTTATGTTTTTTCTAAAACGTCACTTATTTTGAAGATTGTTACTCCCTGTAAAACGACACTTATTCTGGATCGGAATGAGTATTTGACTAAGAGATAACGACTTTTAGTATGTTTGATAACGAAAATTCAAACCCTTAATCATTTAGTACTGCTTATTTCCTTTACAAAAATTTAAGTGGAAAAAATTCAGCTTATTGCTTATCTCTTAATGCTCAACGTAATAATTCTTTAAATAATTGACATTTGATTTTCGAAACTATCCCTTTTATTTTATTCATATTGATTTAACTATAATTATTATTTTTATTTTTTTCTTCATAAGCATACCACAGATGTTAAACTTTTCCATTATAATATTTTCATATAAAATTTATTTTATTTTTATTATTATATTTTGGTACTAAAAATTTATTTAATAAATTATATCATTTACATGTTTTTATAAATCTCATTCATACGATATGTTTTATATTACTTATAAAATTTGATTAATTATATATGAATTTTATTGTGAAAAATTTTAATTTCTTTTAAACTACAATAATGGATTCATTTTTCATTTTCAAGGGTTTTAATAAATTGTAATATTTTTAATTTTAAATTTTTTTGTATTTTAATCATTTATTTTAATGTTTTTTTATCTTATTTTTTTCCTTATATTTTTCATTAAACATAATTGATGTTTAATTATAAAATTTGATATTTTGCATATATAAAAAATTCAACGTAAGAATAAAATGATATATTTTCAAGATTTCAACATTAAGATCAGCATATTTATCAAACAAGATCGAATGATTAAGCATTATAATTCAGAGGTTCGAAAAATATATTTCAGCATTAACATTCAGATATAAGCATTATAGTTTCAGTATTAAATATTCATATATAAGGTGCTGCTCGCTTTCTCTCAGCCACTAGTGGCGTCTGTAGTGGTCGGCATTCCTACGCGCTCCTCTTTGCCCCCACTTTAAAATCCAAACCAAAGGTGACCTTTGGATGTTAAGTGCTTAATCAATTTAGCATTATGGTTTCAGCATTAAACATTCAGATATAAGCATTAATTTTTATCAAATGAGCCCTTAGTCACCTTTAGACTAAAATGGTCTAGTCCGAACTAGAACATTACCTCTAACTTTAACAGTTTAGACTACATCTTATTGCAAAAGTATTATTTCTTAAAATAGTATATATTTATTCATTTCAATTTATATGTCAATGTATATACTTCCTTCGTTCCATTGAAAGGGTAAAGTTTGGAGAATGTACATCTTTTTATGCAGTGCATCGCATGATATTTAAAATAAGTAATTTGCCACTATTTTTTCACTAATGTCCTTACTTTTCAAAAGTGAATTAATTGTGATACAACAATAATTTTATTAGTAAGGGTATGTGAACTAAATAAATCAAAATATGATTCTTCTAATGAAGCAAAAAAGTATTTTAAAACTTGACTCTTCTATTTATTCGGAGGTAGCATTAATTCAATACTTACATTTTTCTATTGAATAAAAATTATTACTCCTTCCGTTCCATTAGAAGGGTTAAGTTTCAAAAAAAAAATTTGTTCCATTAGAAGAATAAAGTTTGGATTTTTTTTCTTCTTCTGTACTTCTCATACCCTCACTAATAAAATCATATGTGATTCACAATTAATCCACATTTGAAAAGTTAATGGCAAATTATTTATTTTAGATATTGTACTTTGCAACCCATAAAAGTTGTACATTATCTAAATCTGACTTTTCTAATGGAACGGAAGAAATATAAACTTTTGACAATTTAAGTCCAAAGCTAATAATTGTACCAAGTTTATCCCAAAAAAATTACTGTACTAGACCAAATATTGTAGCTCTGGTCTAAAATAGTTTAGAGTTTAGCCCTAGGTTAGAGATTTAATCGGAGGCATGAACTATTTTAGTACAATAAGCCATTATTGCAGACACTCCAATATAATAATTTTAATTTTGAATTATCAATTGCAACTTAGGAGGGGTGGAGAGGAATTAAGTTCTATGTCGAATAAAAATTCTTTTGAAATTATTTAAAAATTTCCTTTTCAAATGAACTAATCAAAGTAAGTGTAATGGAAAGGCAAAACACAAGAAATTATAGTGGTTTGGATTCTCATTGAATTCTAATCCACTCCCCAAATTCTACAATTTGAGATTCCCAATCAACTCTAGAAAACACTTAAAAGGTGTGTCCGAACCAATACACTTGCTTACAATTAAACTCTTGATCTTAAAATATTTTCTCCTTGCCTAATCGAACTCTAAACTATGACTTACTTGCCTAAAACTAGCATTGGATCTTTTGCCTAATCCTTACTCAAAGATTTAGGTCTTACTCCAGACTCCCCTTGCCTAGATCATAAGACTCGTGCTTAATCAACCTTTTGATTAAAACTTTTGACAAATGTCTAACTTAACTCTAAATTATTACCTTTACCATTTAGCTAATCCAATCTTTTGTAATTAGGATTTTTACCCCCAATGCCTAACTTACCTCAAATTACGACTTTTACAATTCCGCACTTTGAGTTGGGCTTCTCCTTCTCTTCTTGCTTCCCTCCCCCCCGGCCCACTTCATGCCTAACTCCTAAACAAGAGTTTAGAACTTTTCCTAATCATATGCAATGCCTACACTCAAACTCTTGAGTTAGGACTTCTGCAAAGATGATAAGAAGTGATTTGCTCAACAAGAAGTGAGCTTACAATAATGCACTAATAATTGGGCATAAAAGCCTCTTTCTAAAACCTCTAAAGTTTACCTGATGTGGACCAAAGTACACATGCAGATGAATTGCAAAGGAAAGTCTGATTAAGCGGCGTAGCTTGTATGGGTCTTACTCTTTACTCGAAAACCATAAACGAGTAAATTAACCTAAGCTAATGCAATTATCAAACCAAGTAAAGAGAAGACTGAAACATGCAAATAATTAGGTAGTGCAATTAACCTAATTAGCTAAGTTTCATGCAATATGTAAATTACAAGCATGCAAAATACATAACGCAATAAACGGAGAGTACTCAAACTAATAGTTTAAAGATATGAATACTGTATTAATTAAGTGTTTGAATGGCCTTATTTATAGAGTAGGGAATTTGAAACTCTAGTGGAAATCAACTAGGAAAAGGAATAGAATAGGAAATCAATCAAGAGATTGATTTCCTTTACAATACCGAAACATGAAAGAAGTAGGTAATGGAATAAAAGGAAAATGAAATTTGGTTAACCTATTAGGAAGGGGCAGCCGAATTCTAGGTAGAAAATAAGTAGGAAAAGAATAGGAAATCCTACTCCAAAAAGGAGATCAAGAAGGGATCTTTTTTGGAAACAAACAAACTAGTCTAGTTGTAACAAACTTGTAACTAACTAAACCAACTTGTAACAAACTGAGGGTAGGAATAGGAAACATGCACAAATCCTTATCCTTCCCCAAGCCCAAAACCCTTAACCAAACCCTAGTGGACTAAGGCCTTGCGCATGGGTCTCTTTCATGGGCTGGCCGAACTTGTTGAGTGGAATGGGCTCCATGGAGGTTCGGCCCATTTGTTGATAGCGCATGGTGGATCTGATGTAGGAAGCTTCTGGAATCTTCTGGAATCTCCCAGAATCATTTCAGAATCAAGATTTTTCAAGATTTTCAAGATTCTTCAAGATTCAGCAAAATATAAAATTCAAGAAAATCAAGAACTTCAAGAAACGTCTCTTTAAAGTAAAAGAACCTTCCGGCATCTTCAAGAACTTCAAGAAACAACCTTCTCTTCATTTCAGAATGGTGATTTGTGCCTCTTCTTCAAGAATTGTAAGGAGAGTTACGATTTGACCCTTTCCGGCTTTATTCTCCAAGGCATTGGCTTCTACTATCAGTTAGGCATCCTGTGCACAAGTTTTCACAAGATTGTTGCGATCTTGTTGAACTCTTCTTGCTCTGCTCCATGTCATTTGCCAAACGATATCTATAAGTGGATCCCTTTGATATGGACTTGGATCCTGAAGCATTGTAGGGCCTTAGTGTAGAACCCGAACTTCCTCAGCTTCTCTGGATGCACTTGTTTGTGGACTTTTCGATGAACTAGGGATGCCCTCATCATCCCCTCCCGATTGAAAAGGATTTGAACTCAAATCTTCATCCTGTTCATACGTAAATGGAGACAAGTCAGCTACATTAAATGAAGTACTAACACTATACTTACCTGGTAAATCAAGCTTGTAAGCATTAGGCCCCATCTTAGACACGATTTGAAAAGGCCCATCGCCCCCAGGGATGGAGTTTCGTCCTCCTCGCAGCAGGGAATCGTTCCTTCCTCATATGAACCAAAACCCAGTCGCCTGGTTCTAAGTTCACAGCCTTACGCCGCCGGTTTGCATGGTCTGCAGCTCTGGAGTAATTCTTCTCAAGGTTCGACCTAACCTTGGCATGTAGGCGTTTGACGGTTTCAGCCTTTTGGGCTCCATTTCGATTAACCTGATCCTTTACCGGCAAAGGCATTAGATCCATAACCTTCAAAGGAGTGAAGTCGTAGGCAACTTCGAATGGACAGAACCCTATCGAGGAGTGCTTGTGATGAGGGCATCCCAAGTCCATCGACAAGTCCACAGACAAGTGAGTCCAGATAAGCTGAGGAGGTTCGGGTTCTACACCGAGGCCCAACAATGCTTCAGGATCCAAGTCCATATCAAAGGGATCCACTTGTAGATATCATTGGGCCAATGACAAGAAGTAGAGAAAAGAAGGTTCAAGAGACTCTCAACAACCTTGTACAAGCTTGCCGACAGGATGCTCAATTGATAGTAGAAGCCAACTCCTTGGAGAACAAAGCCGGAAAGGTTCAAATTGCAACTCTCTTTACAATTCTTGAAGAAGAGGCGCAATTCCCCATTCCACAATGAAGAGAAGGTTGTTTCTTAAAGTTCTTGAAGACGCCGAAAGGTTCTTGGACTTTAAAGAGATGTTTCTTGAAGTTCTTGATTTTCTTGAAAATCTTGAATTTCATATTTTGCCGAATCTTGAAAATCTTGGTTCTGAAATGATTCCAGGAGATTCCAGAAGATTCCGGAAGCTCCCTACACCATTCCATCATGCGCCATCAACAATTGGGCCGACCCAATCCATGGAGTCCATTCCACATCATCAAGTCGGCCAGCCCATCAAGAAGCCCACACGCAAGGCCTAGTCCATTAGGGTTTGCGAAATTAAGGTTTAGGTTTGGGGGAAAATAAGGCTTTGTGCATGTTCCCTATTTTACCCTTAGTTTATTAGTTTCCAAAAAGGATCCCTTCTTGATCTCCTTTTTGGAGTAGGATTTTCAATTCCTTTTCCTCGTTTTTACTTGTAATTTCGGCTGCCATTAGATTAAGGTGACCGAATTTCCTTTTCTTTTTACCATTACCCACTTCTTTCAGGTTTTGGTATTGTAAAGGAAATCAATCTCTTGATTGGTTTCCAATTCTAATTCTTTTCCTACTTCTTTTAGGGTGGAATTTCGGTTGCCCTTTGCCTTATAAATAGGCAGCCGAAACCTCCATAATAATACAAGTATTCAGATCTTAAAACTATTAGTTTGAGTACTCTCCCTTATTTCTTTATGTATTTTGCATGCTGTAATTTATATATTGCATGAAACTTAGCTTAATTAGGTTATTTGCCCTACCTAATTAAAATCGCATGTTTCAACTCTTTTCTTACTTGGTTCGAATTCTTTAAGTAAATTAGCTTAGGTTAGTTTATTTTTGTTATCTGGATTTCGGGTAAGTAAAGAGTCTATACGAGCTACGCCACTTAATCAGACTTTCCTTGGCAATTCATCCGCATGTGTACATGGTCCACATCAATTGGTATCAGAGGTTGGGCTGGTTTCGTGGTTGGAGGAGGTTGAGGTAACATAACCAAATCTTTATCTGGTGTTTTCTTTTCCTTGTTAGTCTTGCTTGTCTTGAAATTCTTGGAATTAGAACGCATTTTCTTGGGGGAAATTTCTTTTCTTTCAAGCTTTGAATTTCGGTTTCTTGGTACTGTTTCACCCTATCTTAGAATCGAAATTCCCTAGAAAAATTGAGCCAAATTTTAAAGTACTGAAAAATGCAACTTAGGGTTTTAAAATTGCCTTCTTTTTGCGAAAAGCTTGTACTGTTTTGGAACTGTTTTTCTTAAATTAAAAAATCGCATATCCCTTGCTGAAATTTGAAAATTAAATTCGGACTTTAGAAATAAAATTGGGTTCGGATTTTTCACTTAGCTAGGGTTTCGGTTTGTTGGTTGAATCTTTTAGTCGCCTTTGCTTTGCGACACTAGGGTTTGAGAGATACTTTAGTGCTGCTGTTTTTGCGTCTAAATTGCTGGGTTTTTGCGACTATTTTTATACTCCTCTTGTGCTGATTTTGTTTAAAGTTGGTGAGTTTTGCGGCTGATGTTAAGCAGCTCACCTTATCTACACATTGTGATTTGCATGCACTAGTTTCGGATACCTTGTTTTGAATTCTTGAAAATATATTGAATTCTTGATTTTGTGTCCTTGTGCTGCTGAAATTATCTCTGGGAATTGGTTAGTGAGTCAAACTTGAACTTTGCTGACCCTAGGGCTTTTTCTTAAAATCGCAAATTGGTTTTTTTTTGTGTGGCACCTATTGAGTAAGGATTGTTTTCTCCACGGTTTAAAGTGTACTTGCAAAGTTGATAGTGTTCGTTTTCGCCATTACTCCCCACAGCACTAAACTTTACGACCAAAGAGAACGCTTTTCTTCATTGGAAATCTTCTTCTTTTTTTGGTGTGCTTGCAAAGTTGATAGTGTTCGATTACCGCCACTACTCCCCACAGCACCACACTGAAATTTTGAGGAATTTTTCCGCCAGTTGGGGGTTTTAAAATTCGTAATTGGGTTATCTGCATATTGAAAGAGTTGATAATTTGTTGGGATTGGTTTCTTTGATTACTTATCGGGTTGGTGATCTCTTCTTTGGTTTGTTTTAGGACTTTCTTAAAGTTGTTCAACTCTGCCTATTTCTTGATTTTGTTCAATTCTTGAATTGCCCTGCTTTTAACTACTAGTTGTATCTTTTCAAGCTACCTAGACATTTACTCTTGAATTATAGTTTGGATTTTGTCATCGTGCACACGCCATTATTTCTGAAATTTGAGGGCTTCACCCCGAAATTTCCTTGTTGTGTACCTCTTATCTGAACTATATTACAAATATCATTTGTGAAAAGATTTTCAACTCCAAAATAGAACCAAGTATCTATTTTTCAAAAAAAATTTATTTTTCCTTAAGTATCATTGCTGTGTGTGAATTGATGTTTGCCTTATACATTTGTCAATACCGGGAGGTAGAGTGGAAAAAGGCTTGAGTGAACAAACTATAAGGGCGCCACCCTAGAGTGAAACACTGGGTTTATGTGTAGCTGTTAGGTCGGACACACTTGGGGGACAAAGGGGTAAGGTTACTACTCATTCCTTGTTCTTAGCAGACAGATTTTCGCCTATAACCAATGTCAGGAGGTGCTTTTGTCCCTTTGGGAAGTGAGCAAATACTGGCTACGATAGCGCAACTCTCTGCGCGATTTGCTACCCTCACGGAGGAGGTTGCTGACTTGCGGACCGAACGAGAACAACGGCGTACGGAGTCAGAGGAGGACACCCCTGCCAATGACAACAATGCTGCTGCCAAGCCTTTCGAGGGTCTCAGTCAATGCAAAACGACTATTCCACCCTTCGCCGGTGGTATGAATCCGGAGGATTACCTAGACTGGGAGATGAAGATAGAGCGCATCTTCGAGCTTCATGCGATCCCAGAACACAAGAAGGTCCCACTCGCGGTGGTATATTTCACGGACTATGCCCTGGTCTGGTGGAATCAAGAGATGGACCAACGAAGGAATAAGTGTCCCATGTTGGCCCGTGCTCCGCCTCTAACTTGGTATGATTTGACTACTTCCATGCGTAGAACTTTTGTTCCTGATTATTATTTTAGAGAATTGTATAGGAAATTACATACTCTTGTACAAGGACCTTTATCTGTAGACGCATATTATAGAAAGTTAGAGATGGCCAAAATTAGGGCAAATGTACAGGAAGATGAGGCTACTTCGATGGCTCGTTTTCTTAATGGCCTAAACAGGGATATAGCTTTAGCCGTTGAACTTCAGAATGCAACAACTTTGATGGACATGTTGCACAAAGCTCGGGTCATGGAGGAATACATGAAGACAGTTCCACCCATCCGGAAGCCTACTAGCACCCCACCGGCTTGGAGAAAGAATCTGGTTTACTCGCCACTCGCTAAGAAGCCGTTTACGTCAGAACGGAAGGCTATAGTCCCCGCCACCACCCCGTCTTCATCCCAATCCAGAATGCCATCAACACCTCGGCAATCCATTAGCAATGTCACTTGCCACAAATGCTCAGGCCATGGCCATTACATGCACGATTGTCCTAACATCCGGAAGGTCTTATTGGGGCAAGATGGTGAGTACATTTCCGAAGAGGATGAAGAAGATCAAACTGTTAACTCCTTGTCGGAGTTAACTGACAGCACTACGTCTACACTGGTTAAGCAATTTGAGTTCATTGAAGAAGATCCTAAACAGAACTTGGCTACTCGCACCTTGACTACAGCTGTTGTCCATGATACGTCTCAACGGACAAACATCTTCCACGCCAGGACTAAGGTCAATGGGAAGTTGTGTGTTCTGATCATTGATGGAGGGAGTTGCACAAATGTGGCCAGTGAATATATGGTCGAAAAGCTGAAGCTCCCCATACTCAATCATCCACGTCCTTATCGGCTCCAATGGCTCGACAGCTCAGATGGCTACAGAGTCACCAAGCAGTTAAGCGTACCATATGCTATCGGGAAGTTCGAATCCACTGTTTTATGTGATGTTCTGCCAATGGAGGCTTGTCACATTCTGCTCGGACGCCCATGGCTCTTTGACTTGAAGGCAACACATGATGGGATCGCCAACACTTACTCGGTCTGCCAGGAGGGCAAGATCCACACGTTCCTACCTATGCCACCTAATGAAGTGCATTTAGAAGCAATCTGAATGAAGGACACCCTCGCCAAATGGGAAGCTGGAAAGCGCCTAGATAAGGGGAAAGGGAAAGAACTTGTAATGGGTAGTAAGGCAAACTCTGATAAGCCTAATCAGGAAGAAGTTAGAAGTAGCTTTTTCGCTACAGTAGGGGAAATAGAACAGGTGTTAGGTGACAAAGGTTGTGTACTAGTTTTAGTATGTAAAGATACTTGTGCTAACCCTGAAGATATCCCTCGGGATATTCCTATAGAAGTTGATTGTTTGTTGCAGGAATATTGCCGCAGGGATTGCCGCCTCTGCGTGGGATTGAACATCAAATCAACTTCATACCTAGCGCATCTATTCCAAATCGACCTGCCTACAAAGAAAATCCAGAGGAAACAAAGGAATTGCAGAAGCAGATCGACAAGCTTTTGGCTAACGGTCAGGTAAGGAAATCACTTAGTCCTTGTGCTGTACTTGTAATTCTTGTCCCTAAGAAAGATGGTACATGGAGAATGTGTGTTGATTGTGGAGCTGTTAATAAGATAACAATCAAGTATAGGCATCCTATCCCTAGGCTTGATGACATGTTAGAGGACTTGTATAGCTCAACGATTTACACTAAAATAGATCTTACACAGGGCTATCATCAAATTGCATGAGGGAGGGGGATGAATGGAAAACTGCTTTTAAAACTAAGTTTAGTTTGTATGAGTGGTTGGTAATGCCCTTCGGCCTAACAAATGCACTAGTACTTTTATGCAATTAATGAATCATGTGCTTAGAAAGTTCATAGGGAAATTTGTTATGGTTTATTTTGATGATATCTTGATCTATTCCAGAGAAATGAAATCGCATGTAGAACATATTCGCTTGGTATTAATTGAATTACGTGCTAATAAATTGTATGCCAATGTGAAGAAATGTACTTTCTGTGTTGAGGAAGTTGTGTTTCTCAGTTTTGTGGTCTCTAAAGCTGGTGTCAAAGTCGACGACGCCAAGGTGAAAGCCATTAGGGAGTGGCCTACACCAACCTCGGCCGCACAGGTAAGGTCTTTCCACGGTTTGGCTGGATTTTACCGACGGTTTGTGAAGGACTTTTCCACCAAAGCAGCACCTCTGAACGATTTGTGCAAGAAGAATGTTCCATTCATGTGGGGGCAAGCTTAGGAAAATGCCTTTACGGTTCTTAAGCATGATTTCACTCATGCACCTATTTTAGCATTACCTGATTTTGATAAAGTCTTTGAACTAAGGTGTGATGCATCATGTATAGGAATTGGTGGAGTTTTAATGCAGGAAGGCAAGCCAATCGTCTATTTCAGTGAGAAGTTGAAGGGAGCTGCCTTAAATTATCCAACTTACGATAAGGGGCTCTATGCAGTGGTCCGTGCTTTCGAGACTTGGTCACATTATTTAATGGCCAAGGGATTTGTTGTTCGCAGTGATCACTAGTCCCTTAAACACTTAAAGGGACAGAGTAAGTTAAATAGACGTCATGCTAAATGGGTTAATTTTATTGAAACTTTTCCTTACATTATTAAATATAAGAAAGGGAAAGATAATTTGGTTGCTGACGCTTTATCTCGCAGGTATGAAATTCTGGCTATTTTAGATCATTCTTTGCTAGGATTTGCATATCTAAAGGATTTGTATGCTTTTGATAATGATTTTGCTACTTTATATCAAGCATGTGAATCTGGTGCATTCCATAAGTACTATAGACAGGATGGTTTATTGTTTAGGGAACATAGGTTGTGCATCCCTCATAGTTCTACTAGAGAATTACTGGTTCGTGAAGCTCACAATGGGGGACTTATGGGTCATTTTGGTGTACATAAGACACTTGATGTGTTACAGGAACATTTTTATTGGCCTTATATGCGAAAAGATGTACAACATGTTTGCACTCGTTGCATTAATTGTTTAAAAGCTAAATCTACATCTAAGCCTCATGGACTTTACACGCCTTTACCTATTCCTTCTTTACCTTGGACTGACATTTCAATTGATTTTATTCTAGGTCTTCCGAGGACGCAAAGAGGTAATGACTCCTTATTTGTTGTAGTCGATCGCTTTTCTAAAATGGCTCACTTTATTCCTTGCAGGAAATCAGATGATGCCAAACATGTTGTGGACTTGTTCTTTCAGGGGATAGTTTGACTTCATGGTATTCCACGCACTATTGTGTCTGATTGCGACGTCAAATTTCTGAGTTACTTTTGGAAGACTTTGTGGTCGCGCCTCGGCACAAAACTACTGTTTTCGACTACAAGTCATCCCCAGATGGATGGTCAGACAGAAGTCACCAACGCACCGTTGGCATTCTACTTCGGGCTTTAATACAGAAGAATCTCAAACGTTGGGAAGAAATCTTACCGGTTGTAGAGTTTGCTACAACCGCACCAAGCACTCCTCAACAGGGTTCTGTCCCTTCGAAGTTGCCTACGGCTTCACTCCTTTGACGGTTATGGATCTCATCCCTTTACCGCTAAAGGAACAGGTTAATCTCAACGGCGCCCAGAAGGCTGAAACCGTCAAATGCCTGCACGCCAAGGTTCTGGCCAACCTTGAGAAAAATTACGCCAGAGCCGCCGCCCATGCAAACCAATGGCGCAAGGCTGTGAACTTTGAACCAGGAGACTGGGTTTGGGTTCACATGAGGAAGGAACGATTCCCTGCTGCGAGAAGGACGAAACTCCAAGATGGGGCCTAATGCTTACAAGCTTGATTTGCTAGGTGAGTATGGTGTTAGTACTTCATTTAATGTTGCTGACTTGTCTCCATTTACTTATGAACAGGATGAAGATTTAAGGTCAAATCCTTTTCAACCGGGAGGGAATGATGAGGGCATCCCAAGTCCATCGACAAGTCCATAGACAAGTGAGTCCAGAGAAGCTGAGGAGGTTCGGGTTCTACACTGAGGCCCAACAATGCTTCAGGATCCAAGTCCATATCAAAGGGATCCACTTGTAGATATCCTTGGGCCAATGACAAGAAGCAAAGCAAAGAAGGTTCAAGAGACTCTCAACAACCTTGTACAAGCTTGCTGACAGGATGCTCAATTGATAGTAGAAGCCAACGCCTTGAAGAACAAAGCCAGAAAGGTTCAAATTGCAACTCTCCTTACAATTCTTGAAGAAGAGGCACAATTCCCCATTCCACAATGAAGAGAAGGCTGTTTCTTGAAGTTCTTGAAGACGCAGGAAGGTTCTTGGACTTTAAAGAGACGTTTTTTGAAGTTCTTGATTTTCTTGAAAATCTTGAATTTCATATTTTGCAGAATCTTGAAAATCTTGGTTCCGAAATGATTCCGGGAGATTCCAGAAGATTCCGGAAGCTCCTTACACCATTCCATCATGCACCATCAACAATTGGGCCGACCCTCCATGGAGTCCATTCCACATCATCAAGTTGGCCAGCCCATCAAGAAGCCCACACGCAAGGCCTAGTCCATTAGGGTTTGCGAAATTAAGGTTTAGGGTTTGGGGGAAAATAAGGGTTTGTGCATGTTCCCTATTTTACACTTAGTTTATTAGTTTCCAAAAAGGATCCCTTCTTGATCTCCTTTTTGGAGTAGGATTTTCAATTCCTTTTCCTTCTTGTTTTTACTTGTAATTTTGGCTGCCATTAGATTAAGGTGACCGAATTTCCTTTTCTTTTTACCATTACCCATTTCTTTCAGGTTTTGGTATTGTAAAGGAAATCAATCTCTTGATTCGTTTCCAATTCTAATTCTTTTCCTACTTCTTTTAGGGTAGAATTTCGGCTGCCCTTTGCCTTATAAATAGGCAGCCGAAATCTCCATAATAATACAAGTATTTAGATCTTAAAACTATTAGTTTGAGTACTCTCCCTTATTGCTTTATGTATTTTGCATGCTGTGATTTATATATTGCATGAAACTTAGCTTAATTAGGTTATTTGCCCTACCTAATTAAAATCGCATGTTTCAACTCTTTTCTTACTTGGTTCGAATTCTTTAAGTAAATTAACTTAGGTTAGTTTATTTTTGTTATCTGGATTTCGGGTAAGTAAAGAGTCTATACGAGCTACGCCACTTAATCGGACTTTCCTTGGCAATTCATCCGCATGTGTACCTTGGTCCACATCAGCTCGGCTCGATTGTAGGCAAACTCTGCAACCTGTAAGATTTCTTCCCAACTTTTGTGATTCTTCTTTATCAAAGCCCGAAGGAGATTGCCAACGGTGCAGTTGGTGACTTCAATCTGCCATCCGTCTGTGGATGACTTGTAGTCGAAAATAGGAGTTTTGTGCTAAGGCGTGACCACAAAGTGTTCCAAAAGTAACTTAGAAATTTGACATCTTGATCTGAAACCATGGTCCACGGGATCCCATGAAGTCGAACTATCCCCTGAAGAACAAGTCCGCAACATGTTTGGCAGCATCTGATTTCCTGCAAGGAATTAAGTGAGCCATTTTAGAAAAGTGATTGACTATGACAAATAGAGAGTAATTACCTCTTTGCGTCCTTGGAAGACCAAGAATAAAATCCATAGAAATGTCAGTCCAAGGTAAAGTAGGTATAGGTAAAGCGTGTAAAGTCAATGAGGCTTAGATGTAGATTTAGCTTTTAAACAATTAATGCAATGAGTGCAAACATGCTATACATCTTTTCGCATATGAGGCCAATAAAAATGTTCCTGTAACACATCAAGTGTCTTATGTACAAGTAATTCCCGAGTAGAACTGTGTGGGATGCATAACCTATGTTCCATAAACAAGAATCCATCATGTCTATAGTACTTATAGAATGCACCAGATTCGCATGCTTCATATTTGGTAGCAAAATCAAGATCATAAGCGCATAAATCCTTTAGATATGCAAAGCCTAGCAAAGAATGATCTAAAACAGCTAGAATTCATACTTGCGAGATAGAGCATCAGCAACCAAGTTATCTTTCCCCTTCTTATATTTAATAATGTAAGGAAAAGTTTCAATGAATGCAACCCATTTAGCATGACATCTATTTAACTTACCCTGTCCCTTTAAATGTTTAAGGGACTCGTGATCACTATGTACAACAAATTCCTTGGCCATTAAATAGCCTAGCAAAGAATGATCTAAAACAGCTAGAATTTCATACTTGCGAGATAGTGCGTCAGCAACCAAGTTATATTTCCCCTTCTTATATTTAATAATGTAAGGAAAAGTTTCAATGAATGCAACCCATTTAGCATGACATCTATTTAACTTACCCTGTCCCTTTAAATGTTGAAGGGACTCGTGATCACTATGTACAACAAATTCCTTGCCCATTAAATAGCCTAGCAAAGAATGATCTAAAACAGCTAGAATTTCATACTTGCGAGATAGTGCGTCAGCAACCAAGTTATCTTTCCCCTTCTTATATTTAATAATGTAAGGAAAAGTTTCAATGAATGCAACCCATTTAGCATGACATCTATTTAACTTACCCTGTCCCTTTAAATGTTGAAGGGACTCGTGATCACTATGTACAACAAATTCCTTGCCCATTAAATAGCCTAGCAAAGAATGATCTAAAACAGCTAGAATTTCATACTTGCGAGATAGTGCATCAGCAACCAAGTTATCTTTCCCCTTCTTATATTTAATAATGTAAGGAAAAGTTTCAATGAATGCAACCCATTTAGCATGACATCTATTTAACTTACCCTGTCCCTTTAAATGTTGAAGGGACTCGTGATCACTATGTACAACAAATTCCTTGCCCATTAAATAGCCTAGCAAAGAATGATCTAAAACAACTAGAATTTCATACTTGTGAGATAGTGCGTCAGCAACCAAGTTATCTTTCCCCTTCTTATATTTAATAATGTAAGGAAAAGTTTCAATGAATGCAACCCATTTAGCATGACATCTATTTAACTTACCCTGTCCCTTTAAATGTTGAAGGGACTCGTGATCACTATCTACAACAAATTCCTTGGCCATTAAATAATGTGACCAAGTTTCAAGCGCACGGACCATAGCATAGAGCTCATTATCGTAAGCTGGATAATTCAAGGCAGTTCCCTTCAACTTGTCACTGAAATAGGCGATTGGCTTGCCTTCCTGCATTAAAATTGCTCCAATCCCTATACCTGAAGCATCACACATTAGTGCAAAAACTCTATCAAAATCAGGTAATACTAAAACAGGTGCATGAGTGAGATCATGCTTAAGAACTGTAAAGGTGTTTTCTTGAGCTTGGCCCCATAAGAATGGCACATTCTTCTTACACAACTCGTTCAGAGGCGCTGCTTTGTAGAAAAGTCCTTCACAAACCGTCTGTAAAATCCAGCCAAACCATGGAAAGACCTTACCTCTGCAGCCGTTGTTGGTGTAGGCCACTCCCTAATGGTTTTCACCTTGGTGTCGTCAACTTTGACACCATATTTAGAGACCACAAAGCCGGGAAACACAACTTCCTCAACACAGAAAGTATATTTCTTCACATTTCCATATAACTTATTAGCACACAATTCAATTAGTGCCAAGCGAATATGTTCTACATGCGATTTCATGCGTCTAGAATATAGCAAGATATCATCAAAATAAACCACAACAAACTTCCTTATAAACTTTCGAAGCACATGATTCATTAATCTAATGAAAGTACTAGGTGCATTTGTTAGGCCGAAGGGCATTACTAACCACTCATACAAACCAAATTTAGTTTTAAAAGTAGTTTTCCATTCATCCCCATCCCTCATGCGAATTTGATGATAGCCCTGTGTAAGATCTATTTTAGTGTAAACCGTTGAGCCATACAAGTCCTCTAATATGTCATTAAGCCTCGGAATATGATGCCTATACTTGATTGTTATCTTATTAATAGCTCTACAATCAACATACATTCTCCATGTACCATCTTTCTTAGGGACAAGAATTACGGGTACAACACAAGGACTAAGTGATTCCCTTACCTGACCGTTAGCCAAAATCTTGTTGATCTACTTTTACAACTCCTTTTTTTCCTTCGGATTTGCTTTGCAGGTAGGTCGATTTGGAATAGAGGCGCCAGACACGAAGTAGATCTAATGTTCAATCCCACGTAGAGGCCGCAATCCTTGCGGCAGCTCTCCTAGAAAGACATCGTTGTATGCAACAAATAATCGAAGTCCATATGAATATCCCGAGGAACATCGTCAGGGTTAGCACAGTTATCTTTACATACTAAAACTAGTACACAACCTTTTTCAGCTAATACATGTTCTACTTCCCCCACTATAGCGAAAAAGCAACCTCTAACTTCTTCCTGATTAGGCATATCAGAGTTCGCCTTACTACCCTTTACATGTTCTTTCCCTTTCCCCTTGTCCAGGCGCTTTCCAGCTTCCCATTTGGCGAGGGTGTCCTTCATCCTGATAGATTATGAACGCACTTCTGTAGGTGGCATAGGTAGAAACGTGCGGATCTTGCCCTCCTGGCAGATCGAGTAAGTATTGGCGACCCCATCATGAGTTGCCTTCAAGCTGAAGAGCTGTGGGCATATGAGTAGAATGTGACACACCTCCATTGGAAGCACATCACATAAAACCGTGGATTCAAACTTCCCTATAGCGTATGGTACGCTTACCTACTTCGTGAACCTGTAGCCTTCTGAGCTGTAGAGCCATTGCAGCCGATAAGGACGTGGATGGTTGAGTATGGGGAGCTTTAACTTTTCGACCATGTATTCACTGGCCACGTTCGTACAACTCCCTCCATCAAGGATCATAATACACAACTTCCCATTGACCTTAGTCCTGGTTTGGAAGATGTTTGTCAGTTAAGATATATCCTAGACAGCAGGTGTAGTTAGGGTACGGGTAACCAAGTTCTGATTGGGATCTTCTTCGATGAACTCAAATTGCTAGACTGGTAGACTTAGCGCCATCAGTTAACTCTGAAAAGAGGTTAACGCTTTGCTCATCCTCATCCTCCTCTGAAATATACTCACCATCTTGCCCCAATAATACCTTCCGGATGGTAGGGCAATCGTGCATGTAGTGGCCATGGCATGAGCATTTGTGGCAAGTGACATTGCTAATGGATTGTCGAGGTGTTGATAGCGTCTTTGATGTGAATGAAGACGGGGTGGCAGTGGGGACGATATCCTTCTGTTCTGAGTTAAACAGCTTCTTTGCGGGTGGAGAGTAAATCAGATTCTTTCTCTAAGCTGGAAGGGCGCTGGCAGGCGTCCTGACGGGCGGAACTGTCTTCAAGTATTCCTACATGACTCGAGCTTTGGGCAACATGTCCATCAATGTTGTTGCATTCTGAAATTCAATGGCTAAAGCTATACCCCTATTTAAACCACTAAGAAAACTAGCCATTGAAGCAGCTTTGTCTCCTTGTACATTTGCCCTAATTTTGGTCATCTCTAACTTTCTATAATATGTGTCTACAGATAAAGGTCCTTATACAAAAGTATGTAATTTCCTATACAATTCCCTAAATAGTAATCAGGAACAAAATTCTTACGCATAGCAGTAGTTAAATCATACCAAGTTAGCAGCGGGGCACGTGCCCGAATGGGACGCGCATTCCTGTGTTGGTCCATCTCTTGATTCCACCAGACCAGGGCATAGTCTGTGAAATTGACCACCACGAGATGAACCTTCTTGTGTTCCTGGATTGAATGAAGCTTGAAGATACACTCCATCTTGACCTCTCAGTCTAAGTAATCCTCCGAATTCGTACCTCCTGTGAAGGGTAGCACGGTTGTTTTGCATTGACTCAGACCCTCAAAAGCCTTGGCAAAAGCAGTGTTGTCGTTGGGAGGGACGTCATCTTCTGACTCCTCACCCTTATACTCCCGTTCGGCTTTCATATCAGCAACCTCCTTTGCGAGGTTAGCAAATTGTGCAGAGAGTTACGCTATTACGGCCAGTAATTGCTCATTCACAATGGGAACGGAAACCCCACCTGATATTGGTTAGAAGCGAAAATTTGTCTGCGAAGAACAAGGAAAAGTGAGTAGTAACCTTACCCCCTTGCCCCCCAAGTGTATCCCACCTAACAGCTACACACAAACCAGTGTTTCACTCTAGGGTGCTGCCCTTATAGTTTGTTCACTCAAGCCTTTTTCCACTCTACCTCCCGGTATTGACAAATGTATAAGGCAAACATCAATTCACACACAGCAATGATACTTAAGGAAAAAGAAATTTTTTTTGAAAAATAGATACTTTGTTCTATTTTGGAGTTGAAAATCTTTTCACAAATGATATTTGTAATATAGTTAAGATAAGAGGTACACAACAAGGAAATTTCGGGGTGAAGCCCCCAAATTTCATAAATAATGGCGTGTGCACGATGAAAAAATCCAAACTATAATTCAAGAGTAAATGTCTAGGTAGCTTGAAAAGATACAACTAGCAGTTAAAAGCAGGGCAATTCAAGAATTGAACAAAATCAAGAAATAGGCAGAGTTGAACAACTTTAAGAAAATCCTAAAACTAACCAAAGAAGAGGTCACCTACCCGATAGGTATTCAAAAAAACCAATCCCAGCAAATTATCAATTCCCCCCAATATGCAGATATACCAATTGCAAAATTTAAACCCCCCAGTGGCGGAAAAATTCCTCAGAATTCCAGTGTAGTGCTGTGGGGAGTAGTGTCAGCAATCGAACACTATCAACTTTGCAAGCACACTGAAAAAGAAGAAGATTCCCAACGAAGAATAGAGTCATCTTTGGTCATAAAGTGTAGTGTTGTGAGGAGTAGTGTCGGCAATCGAACACTATCAACTTTGCAAGTACACCTTAAACCGTGGAGAAAACAATCCTTACTCAATAGGTGCCACAAAAAAAACCAATTTTTGCAATTTTAAGAAAAACCCTAGGGTCAGCAAAGTTCAAGTGTGATTCACTAACCAATTCCTAGAGATAATTTCAGCAGCACAAGGACACCAAATCAAGAATTCAATATATTTTCAAGAATTCAAAGAAAGTATCCAGAACGAGTGTAAGCAAATCACAAAGTGCAGATAAGGTGAGCTGCTTAACATCAGCCGCAAAACTCACCAACTTTAACAAAAATTGCACAAGAGGAATGGAAAATAGTCACAAAAACCCAAGCAATTAGTCGCAAAAACAACAGCACTAAAGTGTCTCTTAAACCCCAGTGTCGCAAAGCAAAGGCGACTAAAAATTTTCCAAAACCGAAACCCTGGTAAACCCAAAAACCCAACCCAATGAATTTTAAAGTTCAGAATTTAATTTTGGAATTGCAGCAAGGGATTTTCGATTTTAAAGAAGTGGAAAAAAAATTCCCCCAAAGATGCGTAATTTTCCCACACTTTTTAAAAGAAAAGCAAGAAGTAGGAAAAGAAAACACCTGATTGATGATTTGGTTGGGTTACTTCAACCTCCTCCAGCCACAAAACCAGCTTAGCTCTGATACCAATTGATGTGGACCAAAGTACACATGCGGATCAATTGCAAAGGAAAGTCTGATTAAGCGGCGTAGCTTGTATGAGTCTTACTCTTTATCCGAAAACCATAAACAAGTAAATTAACCTAAGCTAATCTAACATGCAATTATCGAACCAAGTAAAGAGAAGATTGAAACATGAGAATAATTAGATAGAGCAATTAACATAATTAGCTAAGTTTCATGCAAAATGTAAATCACGAGCATGCAAAATACATAACGCAATAAAATGAGAGTAATCAAATTAATAGTTTAAAGATATGAATATTGTATTAATTAAGTGTTTGAATGGCCCTATTTATAGAGTAGGGAATTTGAAAATCTAGTGGAAATCAACTAGGAAAAGGAAATAGAATTTGAAACCAATCAAGAGATTGATTTCCTTTACAATACCAAAACCTAAAAGAAGTAGGTAATGGAATAAAAGGAAAAGGAGATTCGGTTAACCTATTAGGAAGGGGCAGCTGAATTCTAGGTAGAAAAAAAGTAGGAAAAGAATTGGAAATCCAACTCCAAAAAGGAGATCAAAAAAGGATCCTTTTTGGAAATTAACAAACTAGTCTAGTTGTAACAAACTTGTAACTAACTAAACCAACTTGTAACAAACTAAGGGTAGGAATAGGAAACATGCACAAATCCTTATCCTTCTCCAAACCCAAAACCCTTAACAAAACCCTAGTGGACTAAGGCCTTGCGCATGGGTCTCTTTGATGGGCTGGCTGAACTTGTTGAGTGGAATGGGCTCTACGGAGGTTCGGCCCATTTGTTGATGGCACATGGTGGATCTGATGTAGGGAGCTTCCGGAATCTTCTGGAATCTCCCGGAATTATTTCGGAATCAAGATTTTTCAAGATTCTGCAAACTATAAAATTCAAGATTTTTAAGAAACGTCTCTTTAAAGTCAAAGAACCTTCTAGCGTCTTCCAGAACTTCAAGAAACAGCCTTATCTTCATTTTGGAATGGTGATTTGCACCTCTTCTTCAAGAATTGTAAGGAGAGTTGCGATTTGACCCTTTCCGGCTTTATTCTTCGAGGCATTGGCTTCGACTATCAATTGGGCATCCTGTGCACAAGCTTGCACAAGATTGTTGAGATCTTCTTGAACTCTTCTTGCTCTGCTCCGCGTCATTAGCCCAACGAAATCTACAAGTGGATCCCTTTGATATAGACTTGGATCCTGAAGCATTGTAGGGCCTTGGTGTGGAACCCAAAACCTCCTCAGCTTCTCTAGATGCACTTGTCTGTTGACTTGTCGATGGATTAGAGATGCCCTCATCACTACCCCTGACCTTGATTTGACAATAAGATATGGAATATATGCTCTCAATTGACTCTTGATTGTAGGGGACTTGTTGGGTGATGATTGGCCTTCATTTCCCGCTTTAGTGGTATTTATACAAGTGAAGCAATGGCTTAAAACGGTCAAATAACGGCTACAAAAAATCTTCCCCGAGGGTTCGACGATGGCTTAACGTCAAGGTTTGGTGTCGAGCTTCCCTCTGAAGCTTCACAATGGCTAGTTGCTCTTTTGTGGTTTCCTCTGTTTTATTGTAGGTTTGACGTCGAGGGGGTCGTGAGGTTCGGTGTCGAGGATTTCTGGGCATGAGCTTCGATGTCAAGCTGGTATCGTGACTTGGTGTCGAAGCTTTGCTAAAAATCTTTTTCTTCGGATAGTAGCTTCGATGGGCATCTACGTGGTGTCGAGTTTTGGTGTCTAGGATTTGCGTTAACATTTTTCTGCACTCTTTCTATACACTAAAATGTAAAGCCATTAACATAAATCATATATTTATTGATTGATCATCAAGATTATGATTGAACCAATAGGTCTAACAAATTTTGATGATACACTCGAATAAATTTATGAGAAATTTTTATAGTGAACGATTTTACATGTCAAAAAATTTATTAGGTACTTCAAATTTAAATTACAAATCGTAACTACTGTCATATGATGCCATCATTTCATAAATTTTTTTCTAAATATTTTCACTCAAATCATTTCCCTTTTAATGTAAGGAATTGTTATTTACAGTAACCATTTTACTATTTAAAGTAACATTTTCCTGTGAAAAGTCTAAAATACCCCTTACACTAAAAAAAAAAAAAAAAAGGCAAAATTTTAAAAATAGGCCTGCAAAGAAAAAGGAAACAGAAGCAAAATCATTCATTTTACTGCAAAGGTGAGGAAGCAGAGCTGTGTGGAGAAGAAAGAATCACAAAATTGGCTAAATCGGATAAAAGTCGAGATGAATCGGATCGGCAAAAGGTGAGTGCCTAAAATTAATATTTGTTTCGTTATTGTTTTATTTGTTGTTTTGATTAATTTGGTTGTAATATGTCCGGATTTATTATTATTTTGCCCGAAATTGTTAATTTTTTTCCCGGATCTGTGCAGATCCTGCCGTTTTTCACCGGATCTATAAAATTTAGGCCGAGGAGAAGGTTTCCTCGACCCGAATGGTGGTGAAATACCGCCAGTCGCCGGCGGTATTTCAGGAAGGAATACCGCCGGTCAGAGGGAAATACCACCGGGGCGGTATTTCCCTTCCGGACACCGCCGTTCCCAGGCGGTGTTTTTCACCAAAATACCACCCAGAAAGGGGCTGTATTATGGAAATACCTCGCCGGCGGTAATTTTGGGGGGAAATACCGCCGGCAACCGGCGCTATATTTGTGAAAAATACCGCCCAAGCTGTATTTTTTCAGAAAATAATGCCGGTCGCCTGCGGTATTACCGTCCAAAAATACCGTGGTCGCCCTGGGATATTTTCCGATATGAATACCGCCGGCGAACGACGGTATTCTTGGGAAAAAACCGTCGGCGGCCAGGGGATATTTTTCGACAGTCGGCGGGATTGTTGGCGGTTTTCTGCCCGAAAGGGGCGAGTTTTGAGCCAATATTTTAAATTTTCTTTAACTTTAATTGTGTTCTTGTTCCGTATATGTTATCAATTAATTTCGTATTGATAAATGCGTGTTTATATTATTGCAGATGGCAGAAGCATTTAGAAAATTGAAATTATCCAAAAGCAAAAAGGATGACAATTTCCAATTGGTTGCAAAAAACACTGATGTGACACAGTCCTCCTTTGTGGAAGTAGGTGGCCGAATACCTCCCACTGCATCCGAGTGACAAAGAAGGGTGGCAGGAAGAGCGCATGTCTCTTCTCGCTTTTCAAATACGACGAGGGAAAGTAACATTGATTGTGGCGAAACAGAATTTGCCCCGCAATACATTGGAAATGCGGAGGAGGAGGAAGCTAGGGAAAATGCAGAACGATTTGAGATGGACATGTCTCAGTCGCAGGGGTACATGGAAGGGAATTCGGGGCGGTTGAAGGATGAAAAAGAAGGGGAAAATGCACCCAACCAACGAAGGAGTGAAAAAGGCAAAGAATTAATGAGCTCCTCACGTAGGTCAGTGTCAGGGTCTAGGTCCGGTTCCGGTTCCAGGAGGGATGCCAGGTGGAAGGCTTACCGGTCTCTAGATGGTCCGATTGACAGTGGACCTTCAGATCCAGAGTTGTTGTGGAGTTTTAAGGGTCATGTTGCCTACTACATATGGCATCGATAGGTATCGTATTATGCTTTATTACATATTTCTTGATATATTTTTTATTTATTTCTGATTTATGCTTAATACGTTGGTGCCTAAAATGTGTTATTTTATTTATTAAATTACGTAGGAACGTGATGTATTGTTGTGCCATAATGGCCACGAGCGGCTGCAAAGGTGGGATTTAGCCAATGGGGAATAAAAAGTATAGTGGAACAGTCCGGGTTGGCATATTTGGTATGGTGCATGCATCCATAGTTAGACTCTGCACTCCTAAGTGCCTTTGTTGAGAGATGACATCCGGAAACTAATTCATTCCACATGCCATTCGGAGAGATGAGTATCACTCTCCACGACGTGGCCTACATATTGCGAATTCTGATTGGCGGATCGCCAATTGGTTGGAAAATTAAGCCGGCAGAAATGAAGGAACTGCTTTTAGAATTGTTGGGGATTCAGGAAGACCAGCTCGGGGAGCGAGATTTTGCAAGTGTAAAAATGTCCCTACTTTGAGAGCATTGTGTTAGTGGACAGGTGGAGGCCGCCAATTTTGCCGCAAGGTATTTGTTGTGGTTAGTTGGAAACACCCTGTTCGTGGATAAGAAAAAAAACCCATGTTCTTGGGCATTTCCTACCTTATCTCCGTGATGTAGAAAGCGTAAGCGGACCTGCGTGGGGTGCAGCTTGTTTGGCAAACCTTTATCGCAATCTTGGTAGGGCCTCTAAGGTGGAAGGTGCCCAGTTAGGCGGGTGTCTGACCTTATTGCAGGTTTGTAGGAATCGTTTATAAATTATTTCAATACTTTATACCGGTACATTAAAATGACTAATTTATTTTTCATTTTTTTAATAGAGCTGGATATATGAGTACTTTCCCGCGTTTAGTCCTCCAAAGCTGAGATCCTGGGATATCGACTGGCCTGCTGCAACCAAGTGGCACATCGAAACCGGAAGGAAGCTCGAGCCTAACCGGGATTTGGTGTCATACAGACGCGCACTAGACGGAATGAAATCCGAAGAGGTAATATTTTTATATCATTTAAATTTTCTAATGTTTATTAGTGTAATAGCTGACTTAGTCGATTATCCACTTACTATGTTTCACATGAACTAGGTAAATTGGCTTCCTTTTGGGCCAAATCCTGCAGGAGTGCACCCAATAACTTTGTACAGGGGTCTTATTTATTGCCCTGCAGTCGTAGAGCCAAATATGCCTGATCGGTTCTTGGGATAATTTGGATTCATTCAGTCGATCCCTCACACAGTTTTAGTGCCAAAGAGCTGTTACAGAGGCCCTGAAATAAAAAGGCACTCCTGCGTGTACGATACAAATTTTAAGGGCCCGCAAATGTACAAGAGTAAGGTGATAAGGGGGATGCAGAGGGCTCATTGGCCCGATCAGTCGTGCCTTGAGTACCTTGACTACTTCCAGCAACGCACGTTCGTGTTAGTCCCGACGACATGGAAGTGAACGAGACACTGAACCCCAAAAAGCTATCAGCGGTTGCGATAAGCACTAGAAATTTATGCTTATTTCTGTCAATTAATTATATTTTTTCGTCAATGTTTTTTTATATTATTTGGATTTTTCTTCCAAATGCAGCGTTTGCAATATATAGCAAGTAAAATGTATTATGCTCATCCCCGAAACTGGTATACCGTCCCTAGTGACGTGATGGAGAGTGCCATAGAGGAGGTGGCTACCCATTTGGAGGATTTTATGCCGGCACTGGAGTAAATTGCGGCAAGGTCCCATGTGCTATCTTATTGACTGTTTTTTGAATACTGTTAAGATAAATTACTGAATAAGCGGTTATAAATTAGTGGGTTGTATTTTATTCACTTTTTTATGCATTGTATAAAGTAATATATCATTCGGGATGATATATATATTTTTTATTTGCCTTCAGTAATGTTAAAATTAATTACATACGAAAGTTAAAATATGAGAATCTTATCTTGTTAATGTAAAATCAAAAGTAAATTGCAGTTACCGTGAAACAATGGATATGAAAAACATCTAATACTAACACTCAACAGTCGATTTATTCCTGAAAGCAACAAATCGTGGTTCCAAATGAGATTTCCAACTCTGCATTTGTTCTGAGGCCCTGTTTCTCCACATCGAATAGATTGGGGTAGCAATACCTCCCTTGTCGTTAACAAAGCAATGAAATGATTTTATCTTATTAAACCCATATTGATGAAACTAATCGGATCATTAGAAACGCCGGCCCCCCGCCACTGAAGCGGAAGGAAAGTATTACTCTGATGGGCATATAATGTAACAACCCTCTGGTACTTCGTGGCGACATGTATTCCCAAAAGATGAGAATCAAACCAGAATTCCTCATTTGCCAGAACTACATAACAGTCTACCACCCTGATTGCTAACTCGTAATCGACTGGCCCAAAAACGAAGCGCCAAAAAGTAGCTTCATCCCGGAGTTCTTGGTGCAAGTCTCTGCGCACTCGGTACCATTGCTCTTCATCTGCATCGTGTGCAAAATAGGAAATTACTCTAAAACCACAATGTCCATCGGGTACTACATTAACGTGGCCGGTAATGTATTCGAACACAAACTGCTTCAGAAATATGGGAAGGTCGTAAGGCCATTCAGATGCGTGGGGCCTCACAACCCTTTGTCTCCTCTGTCCGCCTGTGGATTGCCGACCTGCGAGTGTAAATCATATTAAATTTAGTATGTGTATATGTATTTAACCATAATCACATGTACATGAAATACATATATTCGCACCTTGTTGTAGTGTAGTGCGTTCCTCTCAGCATGTTGTACCCTGATAGATCTCGCTGGGTGGCATTGTTTCTCGGTCGTCCCTTGTGTGGCCTACTAACCGGCTCATCTAGATCAACAATTTTCGGATAAAGCGTCGAATGCACCACACCCATCACCCTGTATATCTCAGCGCTTGGACGTGTCATTACATCAACAAACATGTCATGCAGTCGCCCTTCAGCGGTTTGCCTCTCCTCCTGAGTTTCTGAAATATCATTATCTCCCAAATGCAGCGTCGTCCAGAAGGCGTCAACATCGATAGGATCAATTGGATGGTACGCGTGCACCAACTGTTGCATCTCACATGCACATGGTAGACCGCAACTAGTTCGGAGTTCACAACCACACAGCGCACCATCTTTCCCTATAAGGCCAACTCTTTTTGTATATTCTTCCTCCACCATTGTAATACCAGCGAAAGACATTCTACCGTTAAGCGTACTATACAATAAGTAGTCGTTCTTCCGGTATGTTTTGCTGCGCAAAGATTCCGTGTCAGTCCGAATTTCATTGAAGTGCAACCCTATCATAATATTAATGTCGTGAAAAATACCTGGAAATGCCTTTCTATCCGTACCAACTGCCTTCTTCAACTGTGCATGTGCACTCTCAACCCTAAAAGACAATTCACATTAAAAATTGGACTGTAACATAAAGCATTATATAAAAGATATGTAATTATACGATATACAAATCATAAATTAAAGTTATAAATAACTTTCATGTTCGTTGTGTGCCCTCCGTAATGCTTTATACTTTTCGTCCAGCAAGACACAAACTTGTCCTTGTGGGGATCCAACCAAGTCTTTTTCAAGTACGGAATAACATTACTGAATCTAGATTTATTTCCATATTTAGTATCAATATAATCCACAGCTTCCGTGAACTGTTCATATGTCAAGGCTTTAACCACTCGCCCCCAACGATATAGAAACACATCCGTTGTAGTTTTGTCGTTGCCAGCCGATACTACATGTTTCTTGACATCCATTTCAACGTGTCTCCTACACAGTAATTGGGTAGCATATGGGAATACTAGTTGCACAACATTCATTAAGGCAATCTCTCGATCAGTGATGACCATATGTGGGTGTTTGTTTCGCTTGAATAATTTGCTCAATTGCACCAATCCCAAGTAATAGCTCGGGGTAGTCTCATCCCTCATGAAAACGAAAGCGATATGAACATACTGAACTGTGGGTACATGAGACACTATTTGCAGCAGAGGCATGTCATACCTGTTTGTCTTATATGTCGTATCCATAAATAACACGTACTAAAACAAAACAAGTAGACGAGGCGCCTTCTTGTGTGAAAAAGAAGATGTGCCCGACTGCATTACTGTCGTCATCACCTGCGTGCGCATAGAAGTATTTGTGGTCATGCAGAAGTTTGAAGAAATACTGCATGTTAGTCATACCTCCCTCACATCCCTTTTACTTTTTACTGCTTCATTGTACACCTGTCTTATGTGGCTGACATTTTCCGGATCATCCGCTCGCAATTGGGCCAATATATGCTTCGGCCTGATGTTAATACTTGACATGTCTGCAATCTTCTTCTTCTCCAATTTTGTTAACCGTGACTGCGCTGAATGCCAAGAACTTCTTCTAATTCATGATTGTGCTTACCGTTTATGGCCTCTAACTTCGAATTTCCCTAGCAATTTCTAGTCCCTTCAGGTGAAATGGACAGTTTGTCATCTTGCTGCTTGTATTGCTCCGCCTACTTTTCCCTTCAGGTAGGGGTGGCTTATCTCTAACTTGTCCTGA
Organism: Leptodermis oblonga; assembly: GCA_016801395.1. Classification (NCBI taxonomy): domain Eukaryota; kingdom Viridiplantae; phylum Streptophyta; class Magnoliopsida; order Gentianales; family Rubiaceae; genus Leptodermis; species Leptodermis oblonga. The sequence goes on along the minus strand of CM028756.1, from coordinate 19,792,683 downwards.
TCTATCGCACCCTATCTCAACTTTACCTTTTCTCCCTCTTGTAAGGAACAGCCCCAACATTTTCGAAGAGGAAGTAATTTTTGTAGTCATATTATTTTCAACTGCTCATGCTCCATGCAATCATATCTTCCCTACTTCTGAACTCTTCGTTTGTCTGAAATACATCGGTGTGGTCAGTATAAATGTCATCCCTCTCAATACGAAAATCCTGTTAATACAAAAAAGCTGGTTCAGCATAGTTAAACCGTCAAATTTAGCGGCAACCAATAAATTTTGCAATAATCTTGTCGCTTCGAGGCGACGTTGTGACAGAATTACGATCAGCATAGGTTGGAGGGATATTGTGAATATTGCGGCCATTTCGGGCGGGAAAATGGCTTTCTGGCGGAAAAAACTGACGACAGCCGCCAGTTTTTTTTTCCGACGAAATACCGCCGGCGGCCGGCGATATTTCACCCAAAAATACCGCCCGGGTTATGTTTCTTCCTTAAATACCGGCAGTGGTATTTGCTTGAGAAATACCGCCTGGTCGGTATTTCTCAGGTCAATACCGCCGGTGGCAAATACCGCCCGACACCGGCAGTATTTGCGGGGGAAATACCACCAGGCACGGGGCGGTATTTCTCAGGGGAAATACCGCAGGCGTCCGGCAGTATTTCCCCCAGAAATATCGCCCGCGTTCGGCGGTATTTCCACCAAATTTCGGCCGGGGAGACAGTCTTCTCGGCCGAAATGTTACAGATACGGCAAAAAACGGTCGGATAATCGCATATTCGGGACGAAAATCCCGCCCACAGGGGTTTTTTTTTCGAAAATGAAGAGGTATACAGAGATTTTTTTTAGGCAAACTAATTTCAAGTAAAAAAATATATACAGTGTTTATTTATAGTTTAATTTGGATCGTCCACGGGTATACCGGCCATATTTGAATAAACGTGTCAGTGATAAATGAATTACTGTGATGAGGGCATCCAAAGTCAAGCAACAAGTCAAAGTCAAGATGCAAGTGGATCCGGAGAAGCTGAGAAGGAGGTTCGAGTTCTACATCAAGGCCCGACAATGCTTCAGGATCCAAGCCCATATCAGAGGGATCCACTTGTAGACATCACTGGGCCAATGACCAGAAGCAGAGCGAAGAAGGTTCGAGATGCACTCAACAACCTTGTTCAAGCTTGCCATCAGGATGCTCAGCTGATTGAAGAAGCCAACGCCTTGAAGCAAAAAGAAGGAAAGGTTCAACTTGCAACTCTTCTAACCATCTTTGAAGAAGAGGCGCAAATCACCAAGTCCTAATGAAGAAGAAGGCTGTTTCTTGAAGTCTTGAAGATGCCGGAAGGTTCTTGGACTTTAAAGAAACAATTAATAAAGTTCCCTACAATTTGGGCCGACCCAAACTCATGGAGACAAAGGCCACAAGTTTTTGGCCAGCCCAAAGAAGCAAGGAAGCCGCATGGACCAGCCCACAAAGCAAAGCCCACACGGCATTAGTTAGGGTTCTTTAAAGTTAAATTAATTAAGTACTTTTATTCTTTTAAGTTAGTTTCCAAAAAGGGTTCTTTCTTGTTCTCTTTTTGGAGTAGGATTTTTATTCTTTCCTTATTGTTTTAAACTTGTTAAATTCGGCAATCACCAAAAAGAATAGGTGACCGAATTCTTTTCTTCCTTTTCTTACCATTCCTACTTCTTTCCGGGTTTGGTAAAGGAAATTAACCTCTTGGTTAATTTCCAATTCTACATCTTTTCTTTTTCTAATTCTTGTACTAATTTTCGGCCATCCCTTCATCTATAAATAGGGGCCGAAACTTCAATAATAAATCAGAGTATTCAGATCATAAAACTTAGTGTTTGAGTACCCTCCTTTTATTGCTTTATGTATTTGCATGTTGTAGTTTACATAATTGCATGAAACTTAGCTAATTAGGCTCTTGCTCTACCTAATTATTCGCATGTTTCAAATCTCTTGCTTGCACTTGGTTTGACTATAAAACAAACTAGCTAGGTTAGCTTTTCCTTGTTTCTCTTAGCCGAAAGTAAGTTAGAGAATTTTCAGAGCTCACCGCTTAATCACAAGGTCCTTGGCAACATTATCCGCATGTGTACAACCGTCCACATCAATTGGTATCAGAGCTAAGGAGTGGTTTTGTGGCTGGAGGAGGTCAACCGACCACATCTTTTACCAGGTGTTTTCTTTTCCTTATCTTAAATTCTTGGATTAGAACTCATCTTGTTGGGAAAATTGTTTTTTCTTTCAAGCTTTCAATTTTCGATTTTGCTGCTGTTTCCTCATCTTTCAAACCGAAAAATTTTCTTAAACCCCGGACTGCCCTTGCTGTAAAATTCAGAAATTAAATCGGGTTTTAGAAAATAAAATCGGGTTTTAGAATTTTTTTTGGGTTCGGCTTTTGATTAAGGGGTTCGGTTTTTGCTTCCTTTAGGGTTTGGTTTTTCAATTGTAAACCCTAACCCTAAACCCTAAACCCTAAACCCTAACCCTAAACCCTAAACCCTAAACCCTAAAACTAGGGTTTCGGTTTTTCAAGTTTCGGATTTTCTGTTTTTGATTCGGGTTTTCCTACAACCTAGGGTTTCTGTTTTGCTCATTCTAAGGGTTTTCGGGTTCAGTTGTAATTGCTGGGTTTTGCAAATTAATTCTACCCCTCTTGTGCTGTTTTGTTGAGAAATAGTGAGTTTTTGCGGTTGATGTTAAGCAGCTCACTTTGTTTGCACATTATAAATTGCATGCTCTAGTTTGGGATATTTTGTTTTGAATTCTTGAAAATATAGTGAATTCTTGGTTTTGTATCCTTGTGCTGCTAAGATTATCCCTAGGAATAGATTTTGTATCCTTGTGAGTCAAAATTGAACTTGCTAGCCCTAGGGTTTTCGATTCTTGAAAAATCGCATATTGCTTCATTGTTCGGCCACTAGGGGGTTTTGTGTTAGAATTCGCAAATTGGGTACTGTTTTGCCTATTGGGAGCATTGATAATTTGTGGGGATTGGTTTCTTGATTACCTATTGGGTGGGCGATCTCTTCTTTGGGTAGTTTTAGGACTTTCCTAAAGTTGTTTCAACTCTGTTTATATTTCTTTGCTTCTATTCAATTTTGAATTGCCCTGCCTTCAATTGCCTAGTTATCTTTTCGTGCTACCTGGACATTTGTTCTTGAATTATAGTTTGGATTTTGTCATCGTGCACACTCATCTTTTCTGAAATTTGAGGGCTTAACCCCGAAATTTCCTGTTGTGTACTTCATATCTGAGCTTTCGTTTTGCGAAAAGATTTTTTCAAAATAAGAACCAAGTGTCTATTTTTGCAAAAATTTGCTTCTTTCTTAAGTGTCATTGCTTTTGTGTGAATTGCTGCTTACCTAATACATTTATCAATACCGGGAGGTAGAGTGGAAAAAGGCTTGAGTGTTCATATTATACAGGGCGCCACCCTAGAGCGAAACACGGGGTTTGTGTGTAGCTGTTAGGTGGGAAACACTTGGGGGAATAAGGGGGTAAGGTTATTTCTCACTTTTCCTTATTCTTAGCAGACAGGTTTTCGCTTCTTTTACCAATGTCAGGTGGAGGTGCTCCTAACCCTTTGGGGAACGAGCAAATCTTGGCTGCAATTGCGCAACTCTCCGCGCGATTTGCTACAGTCACGGAGGAAGTCGCCGAACTCAGGACTGAACGGGAACAGAGGCGCACAGACTCAGACGACGATGTGGCCGCACCAGGCACTAACGCCGCAGACCAGCCTTTCGCAGGCCTCAGTCAGTGCAAGACGACCGTTCCGCCCTTTGCCGGAGGCACGAATCCAGAGGACTATCTAGACTGGGAGATGAAGATGGAGCGCATTTTTAAACTTCATGCGATCCCGAAACACAAGAAAGTCCAACTCGCAGTGGTCCATTTCACAGACTATGCCCTAATCTGGTGGAATCAAAAAATGGATCAACGCAAAAACACGCGTCCCATGCGGGCCCGTGCTCTGCCTCTCTCGTGGTTTGATTTGACTACATCTATGCGTAGGACTTTCGTACCTGATTACTATTTTAGAGAATTGTATAGTAAGTTACATACTCTTGTACAAGGTTCTATGTCTGTCGATGAATATTATAGAAAATTAGAGATGGCAAAAATTAGGGCTAATGTACAGGAAGATGAGCCCGCATCTATGGCTCGTTTTCTTAATGGTTTAAATAGGGGTATTGCTTTAGCTGTTGAATTGCAGAATGCTACAACTCTGACAGACATGCTGCACAAAGCTCGGGTCATGGAGGAGTATCTGAAGTCCGTTCCACCAATCCGGACACCTACCAGTGCCCCACCAGCTTGGCGCAAGAATCCGGCCTACTCTCCACCAGCAAGGAGGCCAATCATGTCTGAGAGAAAAGCTATAGTTCCTGTTGCCGCCACCCCTTCTTCATCACAGGCCAAAACGTCATCAACTCCCAGACAGTCCATCAGCAACGTAACTTGTCACAAGTGCTCCGGCCATGGCCATTACATGCGTGATTGTCCCAACATCCGGAAGGTATTATTGGGCCAAGATGGTGAGTACATTTCAGAGGAAGATGAAGAAGAACTAGCCGTTAACCCCTCACAGGAGTTAACTGACAGCACTCCGTCTGCAACAGTGGAGCAATTTGAGTTCCTCGAGGAAGATCCCTCTCAGAATTTGGTTACTCGCACTCTGACTACAGCTGCTGTCCCAGACACAACTCAACGGACAAACATTTTCCACGCCAGAACTAAGGTAAATGGAAAGTTGTGTGTTCTGATAATTGATGGAGGAAGTTGCACTAACGTTGCCAGCGAGTACATGGTGGACAAATTGAAGCTTCCTGTTATCAATCATCCACGTCCTTATTGGCTACAATGGCTCGACAGCTCAAACGGCTACAGAGTCACGAAGCAGGTAAGCGTACCGTACGCTATCGGTAAGCTCGAATCCACTGTTTTATGTGATGTTCTGCCAATGGAGGCTTGTCATATTCTACTCGGACGACCATGGCTCTTTGACCTAAAGGCAACACATGATGGGGTCGCTAACACTTACTCAGTCTGCCAGGAGGGCAAGATCTACACATTCCTACCCATGCCACCTCAAGAAGTGCGATCTGAAGCTGTTCGAATCAAAGATGCAATCGCGATTTGGGGAGCTGAGAAACACCAAGAGAAGGGTAAGGGGAAAGAAATTGTAAAGGGTAGTAAGGCGAACTCTGATAAGCCTGATCAGGACAAAGTTAGAAATAGTTGTTTTGCAACAAAATGAGAGATAGGTCAAGTGTTAGCCAACAATGATGATGTACTGGTTTTAGTCTGTAAAGATAACTGTGCTAACCCTGACGATATCTCTCGGGATATCCCTACAGAAGTTGAATCTTTATTGCAGGAATTCAAGGATGTTTTTCCAGAAGAGTTGCCGCAGGGTCTGCCGCCACTTCGAGGAATTGAACATCAGATCGACTTCATCCCTGGCGTGCCTATACCAAATCGGCCTGCTTACAAAGCAAATTCGGAGGAAACGAAGGAGCTGCAGAAGCAAATCGAAAAGCTATTGGCGCATGGTCAGGTAAGGGAATCTCTAAGTCCTTGTGCTGTACCTGTCATTCTAGTCCCTAAGAAAGACAGTACTTGGAGAATGTGTATGGATTGTAGAGCTGTAAATAAGATAACAATCAAGTATAGGCACCCTATCCCTAGGCTTGATGACATGTTAGAAGATTTGCATGGTTCCACAATTTATACAAAAATAGATCTTACACAGGGCTATCATCAAATTCGCATGAGGGAAGGGGATGAATGGAAAACTGCTTTTAAGACTAAATTTGGTTTATATGAGTGGTTAGTCATGCCCTTTGGTCTCACAAATGCAGCTAGTACTTTCATGAGGTTACTGAATCATGTGCTTAGAAAGTTTATAGGTAAATTTGTTGTTGTGTATTTTGATGATATTCTGATCTATTCTAGAGATTATAAATCGCACGTTGAACATGTTCGTTTGGTTTTAATTGAATTGCGTGCTAATCAATTATATGCCAAGATGCAAAAATGTACTTTTTGTGTTTCGGAGGTTGTTTTTCTCGGTTTTGTAGTCTCTGCAGAAGGTGTCAAAGTTGATGATGCCAAGGTGAAGGCCATTAGGGATTGGCTGCGGCCAACATCGACCGCACAGGTTCGGTCATTCCATGGATTGGCTGGATTCTACAGACGGTTTGTGAAGGACTTTTCCACTAAAGCCGCGCCTCTTAATGATCTTTGCAAGAAGAATGTTCCATTTGTATGGGGGCAGGCTCAGGAAAACGCCTTTACTGTTTTAAAGCATGATCTCACTCATGCACCTGTATTAGCATTACCTGATTTTGATAAAGTGTTTGAACTAATGTGTGATGCATCAGGTGTTGGAATTGGCGCAGTTTTAATGCAGGAAAGAAAGCCTATCGCCTTTTTCATTGAGAAGCTTAAAGGAGCTGCGTTGAATTATCCTACTTATGATAAGGAGCTCTATGCTGTTGTCCGCGCATTTGAGACTTGGTCACATTATTTGATGGCTAAGGAATTTGTTGTTCATAGTGATCATGAGTCTCTTAAGCATTTGAAAGGACAAAATAATTGAATAGACGTCATGCTAAGTGGGTTAACTTTATTGAGTCTTTTCCTTATATTATTAAGTATAAGAAAGGTAAGGATAATTTAGTTGCTGACGCTCTATCTCGCAGGTATGAAATTCTGACAATTTTAGATCATAATTTGTTAGGATTCGCATATCTCAAGGATTTGTATGCTTCTGATGTTGATTTTGCTGATTTATATAAAGCATGTGAATCTGGTGCATTCCAAAAGTACTTTAGGCAGGATGGTTTTCTGTTTAGGGAAAATAGGTTATGCATCCCTCGTAGTTCTGCTAGGGAATTACTGGTTCGTGAAGCTCATAGTGGGGGTCTTATGGGTCATTTTGGTGTGCATAAAACACTTGAACTGTTGCATGAACACTTTTATTGGCCACATATGCGCAAAGATGTACATAATGTTTGCACACGTTGCATTAATTGTTTGCAAGCTAAGTCTACTTCTAAACCCCATGGACTTTACACGCCTTTGCCTGTACCTTGGACTGACATTTCTATGGATTTTATTCTAGGGCTTTCGAGGACGCAGAAAGGTAATAATTCTTTATTTGTCGTTGTTGATCGGTTTTCTAAAATGGCACATTTCATTCCTTGCAGGAAATCAGATGATGCCAGACATGTAGCTGAGTTGTTCTTTCAGGGAATAGTTCGGTTGCATGGGATACCGCACACAATTGTGTCAGATCGCGGCGTCAAATTCTTGAGTTATTTTTGGAAGACTTTGTGGTCCCGCCTCGGCACAAAACTGTTGTTTTCGACTACAAGTCATCCACAGACGGATGGTCAGACGGAAGTCACCAACCGAACCGTTGGCAACCTACTCAGGGCGTTAATTCAGAAGAATCTCAAGCGTTGGGAAGAAATCTTGCCGGTTGCAGAGTTTGCATACAACCGAACCAAGCACTCCTCAACAGGGTTTTGTCCATTTGAAGTTGCCTACGGCTTTACTCCTTTGACGGTAATGGATCTCATCCCTTTGCCGCCAAAGGAACAAATCAATCCAGACGGTGCAAAGAAAGCTGAAGCTGTGCAACGCATACATGCTAAAGTTCGAGCTAATCTGGAGAAGACATATGCCAAAGCCGCCGCTAATGCAAACCAACGGAAGGCTGTGGACTTCGAACCAGGCGACTGGGTTTGGGTTCACATGAGGAAGGAACGATTCCCTGCTGCAAGAAGGACCAAACTCCATCCGAGGGGCGATGGACCTTTTCAGATCGTTTCCAAGATTGGGCCTAACGCCTACAAACTCGACTTACCAGGTGAGTATGGTGTTAGTTCTTCCTTTAATGTTGCTGACTTGTCTCCTTTTGTTCATGAACAGGGTGCTGATTTGAGGACAAATCCTTTTCAACCGGGAGGGAAATTGATGTGGACGGTTGTACACATGCGGATAATGTTGCCAAGGACCTTGTGATTAAGCGGCGAGCTCTGAAAATTCTCTAACTTACTTTCGGCTAAGAGAAACAAGGAAAAGCTAACCTAGCTACTTTGTTTTATAGTCGAACCAAGTGCAAGCATGAGATTTGAAACATGCGAATAATTAGGTAGAGCAAGAGCCTAATTAGCTAAGTTTCATGCAATTATGTAAACTACAACATGCAAATACATAAAGCAATAAAAGGAGGGTACTCAAACACTAAGTTTTATGATCTGAATACTCTGATTTATTATTGAAGTTTCGGCCCCTATTTATAGATGAAGGGATGGCCGAAAATTAGTACAAGAATTAGAAAAAGAAAAGAAGTAGAATTGGAAATTAACCAAGAGGTTAATTTCCTTTACCAAACCCGGAAAGAAGTAGGAATGGTAAGAAAAGGAAGAAAAGAATTCGGTCACCTATTCTTTTTGGTGATTGCCGAATTTAACAAGTTTAAAACAATAAGGAAAGAATAAAAATCCTACTCCAAAAAGAGAACAAGAAAGAACCCTTTTTGGAAACTAACTTAAAAGAATAAAAAGTACTTAATTAATTTAACTTTAAAGAACCCTAACTAATGCCGTGTGGGCTTTGCTTTGTGGGCTGGTCCATGCGGCTTCCTTGCTTCTTTGGGCTGGCCAAAAACTTGTGGCCTTTGTCTCCATGAGTTTGGGTCGGCCCAAATTGTAGGGAACTTTATTTAAGATAGGCAATCTAGTAGGTTTAGCATAGATTGCCTATCTTAAATAATTCATTGACGTGGAATTCAACATAATTATTAAAGAAAAAAAACATGTTATTTTCTCTAGAAGAGAATACGAAGGGAAGGGTATGATATTAGAATTTGCATCCTGTGGAGAATAATATTGAGGAATTTGTCTAAGAAATTAAATTTAAGAATTTCGAACTTTATCTGCCAAACAACCCCCCTTCCTCCCTTTAAATACACGTTTATCTTTCACAATCTTAAAAAGAATCTAAAAATAATGGGGAAATTTTCATTCCTCGCCCTCCCTTGCCAATTTCGGATAAAAACGAAAATTCCTTTGTTGTTTTTGTAAATTATGAAGCCCCTCCAATTTCTTCCCTTGTTCTTTTGGGTTCTTTAAGTCGGTATAGAGGCATACTATATGTAGTAACCATTTTACTATTCGCAGTAACATTTCCCTGTGAAAAGACAAAAATGCCCCTGGCCAAAAATAAGAAAATCGGAAAATACTAAACGTAGTAACCGGCCGGAAAATACCGCCGATCGCCGGCGGTATTTTCCGGAATATCGCCGGCGATATTTTCCGGCCAAAATACCGCCGACCGGTATTTTCTGGGAAAATACCGCCGCCGGTCGGCGGTATTTTCCCCCAAAATACCGCCGGAAAGGCGATATTTTCCGGCCAAAATATCGCCGAAAAATATCGCCGGCGATCTGCGGTATTTTCCGAAATTTTTTTAATCGGGGAGACAGTCTCCCCGGCCGAAATGTTGCAGAAACAGAAAAAAACGTCCGGATAATCGCAGATCCGGGAAAAAAATCCCCCCCCGAATGGGTTTTTTTTCTCGAAAATTATAATGAAGGGGTATATAGAGAATTTATGCAAACTAATTTAAAGTAAAAAAATAAATATAGTGTTTACTTATAGTGTAATATAGATCGAAGTCGGGTAATTCGGACTTTTTACAGGGGAATGTTACTGCGTTTAGTAAAACGGTTACGGGGGAGGGGACACCGGCGGTATTTCTTCAATTTTTTTCTAACCGGGTACTGTTCAACGTGCGTTAACGGTACTTTTCACGCACGTTGAACAGTACCTTTTCTTTTTTTTTAAAAATTTTTTTTGGCTCCAGGGATATTTTAGTCTTTTTACAGGAAAATGTTACTGCGTTTAGTAAAACCGTTACTGCGTTTAACAATTCAGTATGAATATTTCTACTTGAAAGTAATAAGTTTTTCATTAAGATAAAAATTCCCATTACCAAATGTGAAAATGGCTTTGTGGCAGTGCTGGCAAAGATGATGGTGTAGGACCGTAGGTAGTGGGCTAGCTGTGGGGCAGCTGTTTGGTGGGGTCAGAATATTTGGGACAAAAAGGGGACAATTCTTTCAAATCAGCTGGTAAGGTTGCCTGGTTGGCCGGTGTTCACGTGAGTACTACATATGTTGTCAACATTATTTTATTTTATTTTTTCTAGTTTTTCGTTTTGTAAGAATGTGTTGTCTTCATAGCTTACAAATTTTCTCCTCACAATGCCTTATGTTTCCCCATAATACGATTTTATCTCACTGTTCATGGAAGGCGCGATTTGACCCCTTATTTTCCTATTGTTAAAATAAGCTAATTGTACTAAGTTGAAATAACAAAATATATTTACATGATATTTTAATACTTAATGGAAAAATATAAAAAGTATAAAAAATCCCATATATTCAAAATGAAAAGTGGAGAAAAGCCCTAAATGCCTTCACACAGCTTACAAGGCAACATGCGGACTCATCATGAATAATTAATAGTGCCAGATTTATTTGCTCAAACCTAAACTGATAATTAATACCTAAGCTTAGAAAGATCTCTCATGCCAGAATCATAAATCCATAAATTAATCAAGCAAATTTATTATCATAGTCTAACACTTAATAATTTAGCCTTCCATTAGGCTAACTTTATAACAAAATATTTAATTTATAATAAACTTTAAATAATAAACTTACTCGTTATTTGCCTTATTTCCTTCAAGTCTGGAAGATAATATGAAAATTTTATTTACTAAGTGGAAAGAGTGGGAAAAACTGGGAATGAAAGGATACAAAGGAAATGATGGGAGGAGAGCGAAGGAGTGGATTCCTCCTTCTAACAAAAACAAAGTTATTTATAGGCGCTAATCGCTGTACCTGAAACCTATTACAAACGGATTTAAAATTTTAAATTTGAAATCCGCAATAGTACCTAATATATTATTTTTGAAATCTGTAATAATGACGGATGTTGAGTCATCTAATCAAAACAACTTTTTCTTTTTCTCGTCTTCTTATGTTGGCTTTTTGGAATTTTGACTAGCTGAGCTAGTGACAGTAGTTTTTACTGCTAAGAAAATTTTTTCGAGATCCAGATCATCATCATTTAGATCATGAGATTCTTCTGGAAGACATTGGCTATTATTAGAAGCCATTGACACATCTGATTTTGCATCTTCTAAATTTTTCGCCAAGTCTTTCTTGAGCTGCTATGTATGATTGGATTATTTCTTCTCTGGAAATAATTCCCTTCTGCATCTGCAACCTTATTGAAATTTGTTGGAAAAGGCTGATTTCCTCATTTTGTTGAGATTTCTTCTGGTGCTGGCATTCCTGCAACTTCTCCTTGATTTGATCAATCAACTCCTGGCCATATAGACCTCTGTTGCTGCGTCTGTCTTTGTTAATTTATTCCAAAATTTAGTATAACTAACTCTTTTGAGACAAGGGATGTTATGCTGGGTACGACCCACTTCTATACTCCATTTCCAGATCAATGGAATAGAAAATTCCATAAAGAAAGACATTGGACCAATATTGAGTACTATGATCAAATTCTAATAACTTAGGTGAAATTTTAACCCATTTATATGCTTTAAAGGGTTTAGGGAGAACCTTTATAGATGGACCAAAATTTATCCACCAATTTAAAAACCAATTTGGTATGGGTTTGATATAATTCTTCCCACAGATTTTTATAAACCATGAATGTTTTCTTTTCTGGTTTTCATATAAGAAAACTTTTGACAAAGCATCAATATAATCCCAATATTTGAATTTAATCAAAACTTTTTGTTCAGGGTGAAGGTATTCCTTATCCTTTAGGGTAGATAATCCACATTCATCAGCAGATATTATCTGTTTTATGATGATTTTACTAAAATTATAAATATTCGGAGTTGTTGAAGTAAAATGTGAAATTTCACAAATTCTTGAATATTTCAGGATATTTTTATAAGAAACTCTTTGTTTATAAGCAGTCTCAGCATATGATGCCGAATCAAGATACCTTTGCATAAGCATCCATGGATCATTATCCCACTGTAAATCTTTATTTTCCAAAAGAAATATTATCTCTTTTTGAGAATTCTCTTGATAAGAAGAAATATTATCTTCAGTTTCTTCATCTCCTAATGCTCTGGCACATGAAGAAGAAGAAGCAGTATTACCTTCCTTCTTTTGATTTATAAAATCCATAAACTCCTAATGTAATGGATTATATGGAGAAATACTCCCTTTTGAGCTTGAAGCAATATTTTCAACTATGAGCTTTTTCTGTCCATGGTGAATTATTAAGTGTTAGACTATGATAACCAATTTGCTTGATTAATTTATGGATTTATGATTCTGTCATGAGAAATCTTTCAAAGCTTAGATATTAATTATCAGTTTAGGCTTGAGCAAATAAATTTGGCACTCTTAATTATTCATGATGAGTTCGGATGTTGCCCGTTATAAGCCGTGTGAAGGCGTTTAGGGCTTTTCTCTACTTTTTATTTTGAATAATTGATTAGTTGACGGGTTTGTTGTTCTGTAAATATACTTGATAACTAATGATTAATATCTTTGCATAGTTAAATCTGTTACTTTTGGTATCAAAGCCATAGGTTATGAAAGCAAATGGTTTCATAGTTTAACACTTTTCTTAAAAATGAATATATTTCAGAAAAAAATACAGTTAAAACAGTATAAAAATAGAAACAGATTTTTCGTCAAACCTAGACCTTCTTAATAAATGGACAATTCCATATGTAGAGCCTAAGGTAATATACCACCAAGGATTTTTTTAATAAAATTGGTTTAAAAAAAATTTGTAAAACCACAGAAGAATCAATTTTTTTACAAAATGATGATACAATTTTAAAGCTTCTTAATGAAGAAGATATAAGCACATATCGTTTCACGCATAAATTTTTGCATATTGGTTTAGTACAAATTGCTTTTAAACCATTAACTTTAGATAATCTACCAAAAAGTTTTATTGCAACTTTAAGAAATGGTAGAAATAAAATTTGGATAGGAGTTATACAATCGAGTTTGGCTCATAGCCCAGTTTATTTCAATGTTCATCCAAATTTTCAATTATCATTAACAGATGTTAATATTTTGGATGCTTTAACATTAAATGTTAAGACAGAAGGTTATAATTATGAATCATGGTCTGAAGTAATGTGTATATGTTATAGGATTTATTATAAACCTCTGTATACATTAAATCCATGTTATAAAATAAAAGAGCATGAGAAAAAATTAAATGAGACTACTATAATTGAATCTAATTATGATAAGTCTAAAATAACAACTAGAAGAACCATTAAATGGGATGAAATTCTAATTTCTTAGCATTGGAAGATGACTAAAGTAGCTCATAGCCAACCAAGAACTGAACATAATATTCAGACCATAATACAAACTCCTGATACATACAGATGAGTAATACTCAACCTGAATAGGAAAGACTGTTGGGAAATTCCCATAAATCTGGAATGTCAAGATCGGCTTCTGTGAGATCTTTTATTTCTCCTTTTATAAAGGAAGTGGAAAATATTCCACATAGAAGTTCTACTTCTAATTTATGTGGTGAGAAAAATCACCATAATTCTAATTCATCTTTTTATACTGTGAATAATTATTTAGGTGGTGAGAATAATCGCCATTCCCAGTCATTTAATTCAGCATTTAATTCTACTTATTTAAATTCTAGTCATTTACATGATGGAAATAACCATCATGGTGCTTCTTGTTCTTATATTCCTAATTATATTCCACTCAGAAATTTTAGTGATGAGGAAAATCATCATAAGATTTCTAGTATCCTGATTTTAAATCAAAATTTGAAAATATTACTGAATCATATAATCTATCCAATAAATCTTTTTTATTCAAAATTGGATGTCTGATCCATTTTAAAACTTTATTGAGAGGTTTATAATTGATAACTAATCTTGGAACCCGTCTTTCAATTTCACTATGTTTATTAACATAAAAAGCAGTACATGACCACGAAGATTTAGAAGGTTTTATTAAGCCTTTATGTAATAAAGACTGTATTTCCTTTTTACATAATTCTAGATATTCTGAATTCATTTGACAAGGTCTTGCCTTTGTCAGAATTTTCTTTTCATCAAAATCTTCCTCATATGAAAGACTGATAATATGTCTTTTCCTATTCCAAAAAGCATTTGGATGTTCATCACATATTTCTAATGAAAAAATTGTTTAATATGATTTTAATCTTATCTTGTAATTTTGGATTTCGAAGTTTTTCTTCAATAGTTAACATATTAATTTCATATTTCAAAAAATTAATTTGGTTATTTTTTCTTAAAATATTCTCTTTAATTTCATTCAAAACCTTAGAAAAAGGTTCAGTTATAAACTGCAATGTAACTGGATTATTTTCATACATTCCTGTTAATCCTTTAATATCTATATGAGAAATAGGATATAATTTTTTAAGAAAGGAGTTCCAAGTATCACTTGGTTAGTTATATTTTTAACTAATAGAAAACTCTCAGGAATACATACTTTATTTTTACAAATATATGCTCGTGGAAGTTTGAAATGAATATCTAATTTTTCTCCACCAGCATGTCTTAAACTATGAGTTCTTTTGTTAAAATATTTCGTAGGAATTAATCCTTCCTGTATGACACTTATATCAGCACCATTATCAATGAGTGCTGCCAGTTCAATTATGAAGTTATTAGCTATCAACAAAACAATTTTTGTATACCATTTCTGAGAAGTAAATTATATCTAAAGTACTTAAAAAAATTTCATCTATTAATTCTTTTTTATCCTTTTCAAAAGATATTTCTTTTTCTATTTCTAATTTAGAAATTCTTTCTTCAAAACCAATATTTTCATGTTTTAGAAATTGTATTTCCTTTTTTAAGTTGTTAATTTCATTATTCAAGTAATTTATAGTTGTATTTGATGAAATCATATTACTTCTTCCTTTCAAAAGTTTATCAACTTCTGTCATTGAATATGGATCATTATTAATTGAAAATTCATTCTCATTTTCATTCTTTTTACTAGTAGTTGGAATATCCTCTATTTGATCAATTATATTTGATCTCAATTCTAGATTTTTAATTAATTTTAGAAATTCCAAAACATTATTATTTGTTAACACATTTATATCCATTTCTTGAAATTGTGACAATATTTTATAAAATTCTTCATTATCAGAATTATTCTGACTTATTTGTTTTAAACATAATTTTCCTTTTTTACAAGGATTACAACAATTAATTTCTTCTTCTTTAGATGATTCATCTGTAAAACTTTGATTATTAATTTCTTTAGAAAAGTTTTATTCTGACTCAGTATTTGACTCATATTCAGACTCTAATAATAATTTTGATGATTTATCTTTTAATTCTTCTCCTACATCAAGACTATTAATCTTTTTCTTCATTCTGCGCTTATTTGCATAATGACCTATTTTTCCACATTTATAACATTTAATGTCTTTTTTAGCTAGCCTATCACTTTTTCTTTCCAGCCTTTTATCTAATTTTTTCTGAGAATATTTTCTTTTTCTTATAATATTTCTCTGATTTATCTTGATATGATGATGTCCTTTGGATTGGAATATCCATTTTAATACTTAATGGAAAAATATAAAAAGTATAAAAAAATCCAATATATCCAGTTATATATATATTTCAATATATATTAAATTAGAATTATGAATATAAAATAACTGTTAATAAATGATTAAATGAAAATAAATAAATAAAAGAGAATAAAATCTGAGAAATTATTGAATAGATCAAATTATCATTAGATTAGATGTCAAATGAAAATGAACAAAGGAATGGAAATGGATGATGTCAAATGCAAATTATCATGAGATGCCAGGTATGCAAATTTATGAGTCTCTCTCCTGGACAGAGGAGGAGGATAGTGAGGAAGCTACTCAACGGTTGCTTCATGATATTCCACACCTCGTAACCGAAGAGGACTCAGATATCTTGCTTAAGCTAGTTATCGAGGAGGAATTGCATGAGGCAGTTTGGAGTCTTGACCTAGATAGTGCTTCAGATTTTTCAAAAATTGTTGGGAGGTGATCAGAGGTGATTTCCTATATGCGGTTCAGGATTTTATGGCTGGCACCCCTATTGCAAAGGTGATGGCTAGCATGTGGATTACATTGTTGCCAAAGAAAATATACCACATACTTTTGTGAATAATTATCGGCCAATCAGCTTGTGTAATTATGTAAATAAGATAATATTTACTAGGATTCTGTGTACCCAGATGCAGCCTTTAATGCCAAAGTTAATCTCACTGAAGCAATATTGATGTGAGTTTTCATGAAAATCCCCACGTTACGGAAGACTTTGCCAAAGAAAGTCTAGATCTTGAAGGTCACAGACTTAATTTCTCTCTTGATTACTCAATACCTTTAGTTAATTTAAGTGAGACTAGCTATTTTTATTCTTAAACTAACTAAAGAAATTAAGATGTGAACGAACTAAAATCTAGGCGGAGCAAGTAACTTAGACCCTTCTAAGTTCAGGAACTTACAGAATTATCAATGCATGAAAATACACAAACTCAAAAGGAATAAATGAAAATTCTAAAAGTAAAGGATAAACCTTGCAATTAAACCAAAGAATTTGACTAATAATTTCGGCTGCCCTCATATTTATAGGAGATAGGGTAGTCAAAATTTACAAGGAAAGAAACTAGTAAAGAATTAAAAATTGTATACCAAACAAGAGTTGGAATCCCTTTACAAGCCAAATTTGAAAGAAGCACGAAATTGCAGCCGGAAAATTCAGTTATCTCACTGTATAGAGATCCAAAATTTCCATGTAAAAATAAAAGAAAAGGAAAGCTTGAATTTGGTATCTTGAATAGAAAATTCAAATTCAAATTGTAAAAGAAATAAAGTAACTAAAACAGAATAGGAAACTAATAATTAAGTCAAGTTGTAAATAGTTTAGGTAACTTGACTTAACTATAATTAAAACTAGAAACGGAATAGGAAAACATGCACTTTCCAAATCTTTCCTGGATTCTCCTTGCAATTTGCGTGTATCGCAAGTGGGCTTCGTGCATGGATCCGATTGAAGAGGTGGGCTGCGATTTAGGTCGTGGCAAGGGCCTTCGATGGCGCGGGCTTAAGTCGTGGTTCAGGCTTCGTAGTTTGCTTCTAATTTACTGGGCCAACTGGGAAAGCTTGGGTGCTGTATGGATTGGCCCAAAGTAGGATGGAGCATGAGTTGTGGATAAGAGGTTTCACAGAGTCCACAGACTATACGAAACAGACCGCTATTCCTGTTGCAGGACTAGGGCTTGCGCCTCTTTGTGAATGGAAAAGACGTTGACCGTTTTATCCTTCTTGGATCGGGGATCTACAGCATAGCCTTCTTCTATCTTGTGGGCTTGTGCCGAGCTGGAAATGATAAGGTTTTTGAGAGCCTCATCTATAGACTTCTGTCTCTTCCTGGTCATAGGGCTCATAATGTCAACTAGGTGTCTCTTTGGTAAGGACTTGGGGTCCTTCACGAATACTGGGCCGCGATGTAGAACTCATGGCTCCTCTTGATCCCCTGGCTGATTCTACTGGCTTGTCTCTGAAGTGTTGTTCAGGATTTCCTAATCAATCCCTCTTGGTTGGGAAGGATTCATCCTCAAATCCATAGAGCTGTCTTAATCAAAACGAGACAAGTCAGATACGTTAAAAGTCATGATAACACCGTACTCACCAGGGAGGCTGAGTTTGTAGGCGTTTTCGCCAAACCTAGCAATAACTTGGAACGGCCCCATTATGTGCAAATCAAGCTTTGTTTTATGGACTTAGGGAAATCGTTCCTTCCTCATATGAAACCAGACCCATTCGCCTGGTTTGAAGGTTAGCTTTACTCGGTGTTGATTAGTTTGGCGGGCGTTATGCTCGTTGCGCTTTTCAATATTCTCTCGGACCTTCTCATGTAACCTTTGAACAACCTCTGCTTGCTTAGTGGCATCCAAATTAGCTTGCTCTGTAAATGGCAAAGGAATTGAGTCAAGAAGGGTTAACGGATTGAAATCGTAAGCTCCCTCTAAAGGTGAGTGTTCGATTGTAGAGTTCCAAGTTCGGTTGTAGGCGAACTCCGCAATGGGAATCATGTCTTGATGTGGACCAAGGTACACATGCGGATGAATTGCCAAGGAAAGTCTGATTACGTGGCGTAGCTCGTATGAACTCTTAACTTACCCAAAAATCCAGTTAACAAAAATAAACCAACCTAAGCTAATTTACTCAAGGGATTTGAACCAAGTAAGAAAAGAGGTGAAACATGCGATTTTAATTAGGTAGAGCAAAGAACCTAATTAAGCTAAGTTTCATGCAATATATAAATCACAAGCATGCAAAATACATAAAGAAATAAAGGGAGAGTACTCAAACTAATAGTTTTAAGATCTGAATACTTGTATTATTATGGTGGTTTTGACTGCCTATTTATAAGGAAAGGGGCCGCCCAAATTCTACCCTAAAAGAAGTAGGAAAATAATTAGAATTGGAAACCAATCAAGAGATTGATTTCCTTTACAATACCAAAACCTGAAAGAAGTGGGTAATGGTAAAAAGAAAAGGAAATTCGGTCACCTTAATCTAATGGCAGCCGAAATTACAAGTAAAAACAAGAAGGAAAAGGAATTGAAAATCCTACTCCAAAAAGGAGATCAAGAAGGGATCCTTTTTGGAAACTAATAAACTAAGGGCAAAATAGGGAACATGCATAAACCCTTATTTTCCCCCAAACCCTAAACCTTTGTGCAAAATTTTGGATGAAGTTTCGGTTGGGCTTCTTTGATGAGCTTGGCCGAACTTGGTGAGGTGGAATGGACTCCTTGGTGGTTCGGCCCACTTGTTGATGGCGCATTGTGGAATGGTGTAGGGAGCTTCCAGAATCTTCTAGAATCTCCCGGAATTATTTCAGAATCAAGATTTTCAAGATTCTTCAAGATTCTACAAAATATGAAATTCAAGATTGTCAAGAAATTCAAGAACTTCAAGAAACGTCTCTTTAAAGTCCAAGAGTCTTCCGGTGTCTTCAAGAACTTCAAGAAACAGCTTTCTCTTCATTGTGGAATGGGGAATTGCGCCTCTTCTTCAAGAATTGTAAGGAGAGTTGCAATTTGAACCTTTTCGGCTTTGTTCTTCAAGGCGTTGGCTTCTGCTATCAATTGAGCATCCTGTCGGCAAGCTTGTACAAGGTTATTGAGGGTCTCTTGAACCTTCTTTGCTCTGCTTCCTGTCATTGGCCCAATGATATCTACAAGTGGATCCCTTTGATATGGAGTTGGATCCTGAAGCATTGTTGGGCCTCGGTGTAGAACCCGAACCTCCTCAACTTCTCTGGACTCACTTGTCTGTGGACTTGGGATGCCCTCATCATCCCCTCCCGGTTGAAAAGGATTTGACCTCAAATCTTCATCCTGTTCATAAGTAAACGGAGACAAGTTAGCAACATTAAATGAAGTACTAACACTATACTCACCTGGCAAATCAAGCTTGTAAGTATTAGGCCCCATCTTGGACACGATTTGAAAAGGCCCATTGTCCCGGGGATGGAGTTTCGTCCTCCTCGCAGCAGGGAATCGGTCCTTCCTCATGTGAACCCAGACCCAGTCTCCTGGTTCAAAGTTCACAGCCTTGCGCCATTGGTTTGCATGGGCGGCGGCACTGGCGTAGGTCTTTTCAAGGTTTGACCGAACCTTGGCATGTAGGCGTTTGACGGATTCAGCTTTCTGGGCGCCGTCTAGATTAACCTGTTCTTTTAGCTGCAAAGGGATTAGATCCATAACCATTAAAGGAGTGAAGCCGTAGGCAACTTCGAATGGACAGAACCCTGTTGAGGAGTGCTTGGTGCGGTTGTAGGCAAACTTTGCAACCAGTAAGATTTCTTCCCAACGTTTGAGATTCTTCTGTATTAAAGCCCGAAGTAGATTGCCAATGGTGCGGTTGGTGACTTCCATCTGACCATCCGTCTGGGGATGACTTGTAGTCGAAAATAGTAGTTTCGTGCCGAGGTGTGACCACAAAGTCTTCCAAAAGTAACTCAGAAATTTGATGTCGTGATCAGAAACAATAGTGCGCGGAATACCATGAAGACGAACTATCCCCTGAAAGAACAAGTCCGCAACATGTTTGGCATCATCTGATTTCCTGCAAGGAATAAAGTGAGCCATCTTAGAAAAGCGATCAACTACGACAAATAGGGAGTCATTACCTCTTTGCGTCCTCGGAAGACCTAGGATAAAATCCATAGAAATGTCAGTCCAAGGTAAAGTAGGTATAGGTAAAGGCGTGTAAAGTCCATGAGGCTTAGATGTAGATTTATCTTTTAAACAATTAATGCAACGAGTGCAAACATGCTGTACATCTTTTCGCATATGAGCCAATAAAAATGTTCCTGTAACACATTAAGTGTCTTATGTACACCAAAATGACCCATAAGTCCCCCATTGTGAGCTTCACGAACTAGTAATTCCCTAATAGAACTACGAGGGTTGCATAACCTATGTTCCCTAAACAAGAAACCATCATGTCTATAGTACTTATAGAATGCATCAGATTCACATGCTTTATATAAAGTAGCAAAGTCAATATTAGAAGCATACAAATCCTTTAGATATGCAAATCCTAGCAAAGAATGATCTAAAATAGCCAGAATTTCATACCTGCGAGATAGAGCGTCAGCAACCAAATTATCTTTCCCTTTCTTATATTTAATAATGTAAGGAAAATTTTCAATAAAATTAACCCATTTAGCATGACGTCTATTTAACTTACTCTGTCCCTTTAAGTGTTTAAGGGACTCGTGATCACTGTGAACAACAAAGTCCTTGGCCATTAAATAATGTGACCAAGTCTCGAAAGCACGGACCACTACATAGAGCTCCTTATCGTAAGTTGGATAATTTAATGCAGGAAGGCAAGCCAATCGCCTATTTCAGTGAGAAGTTGAAGGCAGAGCTCCCTTCAACTTCTCACTGAAATAGGCGATTGGCTTGCCTTCCTGCATTAAAACTGTGCCAATTCCTATACCTGATGCATCACACATTAGCTCAAAGACTTTATCAAAATCAGGTAATGCTAAAATAGGTGCATGAGTGAGATCATGCTTAAGAGTCGTAAAGGCGTTTTCCTGAGCTTGCCCCCACACGAATGGAACATTCTTCTTGCACAAATCGTTCAGAGGTGCTGCTTTGGTGGAAAAGTCCTTCACAAACCGTCGGTAAAATCCAGCCAAACCGTGGAAAGACCTTACCTGTGCGGCCGAGGTTGGTGTAGGCCACTCCCTAATGGCTTTCACCTTGGCATCGTCAACTTTGACACCAGCTTTAGAGACCACAAAACCGAGAAACACAACTTCCTCAACACAGAAAGTACATTTCTTCACATTAGCCTATAATTTATTAGCACGTAATTCAATTAAAACCAAACGAATATGTTCTACATGCAATTTTATGTCTCTGGAATATATCAACATATCATCAAAATAAACCAAAACAAACTTCCCTATGAACTTTCTAAGCACATGATTCATTAATCGCATAAAAGTACTAGGTGCATTTGTTAGCCGAAGGGCATTACTAACCACTCATACAAACCAAACTTAGTTTTAAAAGCAGTTTTCCATTCATCCCCCTCCCGCATGCGAATTTGATGATAGCCTTGTGTAAGATCTATTTTATTGTAAATCGTTGAGCCATACAAGTCCTCTAACATGTCATCAAGCCTAGGGATATGATGCCTATACTTGTTTATTATCTTATTAACAGCTCTACATTCAACACACATTCTCCATGTACCATCTTTCTTAGGAACAAGAATTACAGGTACATCACAAGAACTAAGTGATTCCCTTACCTGACCATTAGCCAAAAGCTTGTCGATCTGCTTCTGCAATTCCTTTGTTTCCTCTGGATTTACTTTGTAGGCAGGTCGATTTGGAATAGATGTGCCAGGTATGAAGTCGATTTGATGTTCAATCCCATGCAGAGGCGGCAATCCCTGCGGCAGCTCTCCTGGAAAGACATCGTTGTATTCCTGCAACAAACAATCAACTTTTATAGGAATATCCCGAGGGATATCGTCAGGGTTAGCACAAGTATCTTTACATATTAAAACTAGTACATAACCTCTGTTACCTAACACCTGTTCTATTTCCCCCACTGTAGCGAAAAAGCTACTTCTAAATTCTTCCTGATTAGGCTTATCAGAGTTCGCCTTACTACCTATTACAAGTTCTTTCCCTTTCCCCTTATCTAGGCGCTTTCCAGCTTCCCATTTAGTGAGGGCGTCCTTCAGTCAGATTGCTTCTGAACGCACTTCATTAGATGGCATAGGTAGGAATGTGTGGATCTTGCCCACCTGGCAGACCGAGTAAGTGTTGGCGACCCCCCATCATGAGTTGCCTTCAAGTCGAAGAGCCATGGGGGTCTGAGCAGAATGTGACAAGCCTCCATTGGCAAAACATCACATAAAACAGTGGATTTGAACTTCCCGATAGCATATGGTACGCTTACCTGCTTTGTGACTCTGTAGCCATCTGAGCTGTCGAGTCATTGGAGCCAATAAAGACGTGGATGATTGAGTATGGGGAGCTTCAGTTTGTCGACCATATATTCGCTGGCCACATTTGTGCAACTCCCTCCATCAATGATCAGAACACACAACTTCCCATTGACCTTAGTCCTGGCGTGGAAGATGTTTGTCCGTTGAGACGTATCCTGGACAGCAGCTGTAGTCAAGGTGCGAGTAACCAAGTTCTGATTAGGGTCCTCTTCGATGAACTCAAATTGCTCTACCTGTTCAGACTTAGCGCTGTCAGTTAACTCCGAGAAGGGGTTAACGGTGTGTTTCTCTTCATCCTCTTCGGAAATGTACTCACCATCTTGCCCCAATAATACCTTCCGGATGTTAGGACAATCACGCATGTAGTGCCCACGGCCTGAGCATTTGTGGCAAGTGACATTGCTAATGGATTGCTGAGGTGTTGATGGCGTTCTGGATTGGGATGAAGACGGGGTGGTGGTGGGGACTATAGCCTTCCGTTCTGACGTAAATGGCTTCTTAGCGGGTGGTGAGTAAACCGGATTCTTTCTTCAAGCCGGTGGGGCACTGGTAGGCGTTCGGACGGATGGAACTGTCTTCAGGTATTCCTCCATGACCCGAGCTTTGTCCAACATGTCCGTCAAAGTTGTTGCATTCTGAAGTTCAACGTCTAAAGCTATACCCCTATTTAGGCTATTAAGAAAACGAGCCATTGAAGCTGCCTCATCTACCTGTACATTTTCCCTAATTTTGGCCATCTCTAACTTGCTATAGTAAGCGTCTATAGATAAAGGTCATTGTACAAGAGTATGTAATTTCCTATACAATTCTCTAAAATAATAATCAGGAATAAAAGTTCTACGCATGGAAGTAGTCAAATCATACCAAGTTAGAGGCGGAGCACGGGCCCGCATGGGACGCGTATTCCTTCGTTGGTCCATCTCTTGATTCCACCAGACCAGGGCATAGTCTGTGAAATGTACCACCGTGAGTGGGACCTACTTATGTTCTGGGATTGCATGAAGCTCGAAGATGCGCTCCATATTCATCTCCCAGTCTAGGTAATCCTCCGGATTCGTACCGTCGGCGAAGGGTGGAACAGTCATTTTGCATTGACTGAGACCCTCGAAAGGCTTGGCAACGACATTGTTGTCATTGGCAAGAGTGTCCTTCCTGACCCCTCACGCCTTTGTTCCCGTTCGGCCCGCATGTCAGCAACCTCCTCCGTGAGGGTAGCAAATCGCGCAGAGAGTTGCGCTATTGTAACCAGTATTTGCTCACTTCCCAGAGGGACAAAAGCACCTCCTGACATCGGTTATAGGCAAAAATTTGTCTGCTAAAAACAAGGAAAAATGAGTAGTAACCTGACCCCCTTGTCCCCCAAATGTATCCCACCTAACAGCTACACACAAACCAATGTTTCACTCTAGGGTGGCGCCCTTATAATATGTTCACTCAAGCCTTTTTCCACTCTACTTCCCGGTATTGACAAATGTATAAGGCAAACAGCAATTCACACACAGTAATGATACTTAAGGAAAAAGCACAAATTTTTGAAAAATAGATACTTGGTTCTATTTTGGAGTTGAAAAATCTTTTCACAAACGAGATTTGTAATATAGTTCAGATAAGAGGTACACAACAAGTAAATTTCGGGGTGAAGCCCTCAAATTTCAGAAAAGATGGGTGTGCACAATGACAAAATCTAAACTATAATTCAAGAGTAAACGTTCAGGTAGCTTGAAAAGATACAACTAGCAGTTGAAAGCAGGGCAATTCAAGAATTGAACAGAATCAAGAAATAAGCAGAATTGAACAACATTAAGAAAGTCCTAAAACTAACCAAAGAAGAGATCACCAACCCAATAGGTAATCAAAGAAACCAATCCCAACAAATTATCAATTCTTTCAAAATGCAGATAACCCAATTACGATGTATTTTAAAAACCCCCAAGTGGCGAAAAAATTTCTCAGAATTCCAGTGTAGTGTGTGGGGAGTAGTGTCGGTAATCGAACACTATCAACTTTGCAAGTACACCTTAAGCCGTGGAGAAAACAATCCTTACTCAATAATTGCCACACAAAAAAACACCAATTTTGTGATTTTAAGAAAAAGAGCCCTAGGGTTAGCAAAGTTTTCAAGTTTTACTCACTAACTAATTCCCAGAGATAATTTCAGCAGCCAAGGATACTAAACTAAGAATTCAATATATTTTCAAGAATTCAAAACAAGGTATCCAACTAGCGTAGGCAAATCACAAAGTGTAGATAAGGTGAGCTGCTTAACATCAGTTGCAAAACTCACCAACTTTAAACAAAATCGACACAAGAGGAGTATAAAACAGTCGCAAAAACCCAGCAATTTAGACGCAAAAACAGCAGCACTAAAGTGTCTCTCAAACCCTAGTGTCGCAATGCAAAGGCGACTAAAAGATACAACCAAAACCCGAAACCCTAGCAAAGCCAAAAATCCGAACCAAATTTTATTTCTAAAGTCCGAATTTAATTTTGAAATTTCAGCAAGGGATATGCGATTTTTAAAGAAGTGGAAGAAAAATTTTCCCAAAAGAAGATGTGTTCTAATTCCAAGGATTTCAAGACAAGCAAGACTAACAAGGATTAGAAACACCTAAAGATTTGGTTGGGTTACTTAACCTCCTCCAGCCACGAAACCAATCCAAGCTCTAATACCAATTGATGTGGACCAAGGTACCATGCGGATGAATTGCCAAGGAAAGTCTGATTACGCGGCGTAGCTCGTATGAACTCTTAACTTACCCAAAAATCCAGTTAACAAAAATAAACCAACCTAAGCTAATTTACTCAAGGGATTCGAACCAAGTAAGAAAAGAGGTGAAACATGCGATTTTAATTAGGTAGAGCAAAGAACCTAATTAAGCTAAATTTCATGCAATATATAAATCACAAGCATGCAAAATACATAAAGCAATAAAGGGAGAGTACTCAAACTAATAGTTTTAAGATCTGAATACTTGTATTAATATGGTGGTTTCGACTGCCTATTTATAAGGGGGCAGCAAAAATTCTACCCTAAAAGAAGTAGGAAAAGAATTAGAATTGGAAACCAATCAAGAGATTGATTTCCTTTACAATACCAAAACCTGAAAGAAGTGGGTAATGGTAAAAAGAAAAGGAAATTCGGTCACCTTAATCTAATGGCAGCCGAAATTACAAGTAAAAACAAGAAGGAAAAGGAATTGAAAATCCTACTCCAAAAAGGAGATCAAGAAGGGATCCTTTTTGGAAACTAATAAACTAAGGGCAAAATAGGAAACATGCACAAACCCTTATTTTCCCCCCAAACCCTAAACCTTTGTGCGAAATTTTGGATGAAGTTTCGGTTGGGCTTCTTTGATGGGCTTGGCCGAACTTGGTGAGGTGGAATGAACTCCATGGTGGTTCGGCCCACTTGTTGATGGCGCATTGTGGAATGGTGTAGGGAGCTTCCAGAATCTTCTGAATCTCCTGAAATCATTTCGGAATCAATATTTTCAAGATTCTTCAAGATTCTGCAAAATATGAAATTCAAAATTTTCAAGAAAATCAAGAACTTCAACGTCTCTTTAAAGTCCAAGAACCTGCTGGCGTCTTGAAGAACTTCAAGAAACAGCCTTCTCTTCATTGTGGAATGGGGAATTGTGCCTCTTCTTCAAGAATTGTAAGGAGAGTTGCAATTTGAACCTGTCCGGCTTTGTTCTCCAAGGCGTTGGCTTCTACTATCAATTGAGCATCCTGTCAGTAAGCTTGTACAAGGTTGTTGAGAGTCTCTTGAACCTTCTTTGCTCTGCTTCTTGTCATTGGCCCAATGATATCTACAAGTGAATCCCTTTGATATGGAGTTGGATCCTGAAGCATTGTTGGGCCTCAGTGTAGAACCCG
Source organism: Leptodermis oblonga (assembly GCA_016801395.1). Taxonomy (NCBI): domain Eukaryota; kingdom Viridiplantae; phylum Streptophyta; class Magnoliopsida; order Gentianales; family Rubiaceae; genus Leptodermis; species Leptodermis oblonga. The sequence goes on along the minus strand of CM028756.1, from coordinate 19,766,163 downwards.
AACCTCCTTAGCTTCTTTGGACTCACTTGTCTGTGGACTTGTCGATGGACTTGGGATGCCCTCATCATGTCTTCCCAGCTTTTCAGGGTTTTCTTTATCAAGGCTCAGATAAGAGTTCCCACAGTTCTATTTATGACTTCTGTTTGACCGTCCATCTAGGGGTGGGCTGTAGTGGAGAACAATAACTTTGTCCCTAGGTGACTCCATAAGGTCTTCCAGAAGTAACTTAAAAATCTTACGTCACGATCTGAGACAATAGTGCGGGGGATGCCGTTAGGCGAATGATTCCATTAAAGAAGAGGTTGGCTACATGTTTAGCATCATCCATTTTCCTGCAATGCAAAAAATGTGCCATTTTAGAAAATCGATCAACAACAACAAAGATACAATCATTACCTTTTTGTGACTATGGAAGGGCGAGAATAAAATCAATGGAAATATTAGTCCACGGCCCAAAAGGAACGGGGAGAGGAGTATACAATCCGTGGGATTCTGTCGTGGAATTAGCCTTCTTGCATTCAAAGCATCGGCTACCAATAGACTCAACTGATTTGCGCATTCCAGGCCGAAAAAAGTGTTCAGACAGAATATCTAAAGTTTTCATGACCCCGAAATGACCCATCCTACCCCCACTATGTGCCTCTTTAATAAGTAATTCACTATAAGAGCTACGAGGGGTACATAGTTAATTTTTATTTAAATAGATAATTATCTTGCCTAAAGAACTTATTATGTGCCCCAGATGAGCATGCTTTATAAATGTCAGAAAAATTAAGATCAGAAACATACAAATCTTTCAGATAAGCAAACCCTAATGCGGTATGATCTAGCACAACCAATGATTTATACCTATGAGACAATGCATCTGCCACTATATTATCTTTATCCTTTTTGTACTTCAATACATAAGGAAAAGACTCCAAAAAGTTTACCCATTTTGCATGTCGTTTGTTTAACTTACCTTGTCCCTTTAGATACTTTAGGAACTTGTGATCCGTATGGATTATGAACTCCTTGGTCATCAAGTAATGCTGCTAAGGCTCTGTTCTTTTGTGGCTTGTGGATGGGAAGTTTTGTTGGAGGAAAGTTTTTTTTTGTAAATTTTTTAGAGGGAAGTTTTTTTTGGGAAATTGTGTAGGTGAGAGATTAAAAAAGTGTAATGATTGTGTTATTTTTTGAATTTATGTAAGTAGGTATTTAGAGGGAATTTTAAAATTTTAATTTTGAATTGTTGAAAAAGTGAAGTTGTTTCTTTGTGTAAAATTTTGAAAAAAAAAAGTGACGATTCTTGGGAAATTGCCACAAGAGAACAGAGCCTAAGTTTCCAAAGCTCGGATCATAGCATAGAGCTCTTTGTCATAGGTCAGGTAGTACAAAGCAGCTCCCTTCAGCTTCTCCCTGAAGTAGGCGACGACGAGCCTACCTTCCTGCGTTAGTAGTCCTCCAATCCCTATACCTGAATCATCACATTCAAGCTCAAACATTTATCAAAGTCAGGAAGAGATAGAATCGGTGGGTCAGTCAGGACACAGTTGAGTTGTGTAAAGGCCTCTTCTTGGGCAGTGCCCCAAACAAATGGTATGTTCTTTTTGACCAAGTCATTGAGGGGAGCTACTTTTGTCAAAAATTCCCTTACAAATCATCGGTAAAAACTAGCTAGGCCATGAAAAGATTGGTGTCGGCCAATCTTGGATTGCCTGCACTTTGGAGTCATCTACTTTGATTCCACTTTTAGACACAACAAAACCAAGAAATACAATTTGTTCCACATAGAAAGTACACGTTTTCAAATTAGCATACAATTTATGTTCATATAGAGCAAGAAGTACCATTTTAACATGCATAGCATGTGTCTTCTCATCAGGGCTATAGATTAGTGTATCATCAAAATACACAACCACAAAATGTCCTATGAATTTGCACAAAACATTATTCATAAGTCGCATAAAAGTGCTAGGTGCATTCGAGAGTCCAAAAGGCATGACTAAGCACTCATATAAACCAAACTTAATTTTAAAAGCGGTTTTCTACTCATCCCCCTCCCTCATACGAATTTGATGATACCCTTGTGTCAAGTCAATTTTTGAAAATATGCATGCACCACGTAAATCTTCTAACATGTCATCAAGCTTAGGTATGGGATGCCTATAGTTAATGGTTATCTTATTTATGGCCCTACAGTCCATACACATTCTCCATTTATTATCCTTTTCGGTACAAGAATAACAGGGACTCGAGATTTGCCTTGTATGCAGGTTGATTGGGTATGACTGGACCGGGTACAAAGTCAATCTGGTGCTCTATTCCCCTGAGTGGTGAAACCTTTGGAGGGAGCTCGTCAGGGTAAACATCTCTAAATTTAACTATAACATGCTTCAAAACTTTAGGAATTTCCTCCATTTTGTCGAATTGGGTTTCAGAAGAGTCCACGTTAACAAGTATAAATAATAGTCCTCCCCTTCCTTAAATCTTATTGACATTATGAGCACTGTCGTATAGACTTGGGTGCTTACTAGGCTTATCATTGTTCGCCTGGCTAGCACTTACAACACTATTCCTTCCCCCTTTGTCGGTTCTCCATTGTGCAATTGCCTTCTTAATTCGGCCTTGTTTAGAAATTACCTCCATCGGGGTCATCGGCTTCAAGAGGATGGTCTGTTTGTGCCGTTGAATAGTGTAGCTATTGGTGACACACTCGTGATGAGCCTTCATTTCATAGAGCCAAGGGCGGCAGAGCAAAATATGACAAGTTTATAATGGTACCACATTGCAAACGATTTCAGCTTAGAAACACCCAATCTCTATGTTGATCGAAACACCCAATCATACGGTTGTGGATGATTGAGTAAGGGCAGTGACATTTTGTCTACAATGAAATCGCTGATCAAGTTGGTGTAGCTGCCCCCGTCAATTATTAGGATGTCTACCTTTCCATTTACCTTAATTCGGGAATGGAAGGCAAAACTCCGTTGGGTTGCAGCCATGGAGGCTGCGTTTGAAAATTACCTGCTTGAGAGAAGTTTAATTTCCTAGGTGATAATAACCTCACCCCCTATCCCCCAAATGCAACTAAGACTACACACTTCCCAGTGTTTTGCTATAATTGGCTTTTACTTGTATAATATCACTCTGCCTTTTACCACTCGATCCTTTACAATTAGCATTTAACAATTGAGCAAGGTATAACAAGCAAATTCACTCAAACAAGCAGCAAACCTTAGGCAAAGAAGCAAAATAATTCTCGCGAAATAGGGCTGAAATATTTTGGGGTTTTGAAGTATAGAAAAAAGAAGTTTTGTAATTGATTTAGATATGAAGTGCACAAGGAGGAGATTCGGGGATAAGCCCTCAATCTCAGCAAATGAATGTAATGTACACGAAGACAAAATCTGAATCAATTTAAAGATCTAATATCCAGGTCTTTTGAATATATTATGGCTAGGCAATTTGCAGGCCAATTCAGAATGAATAGAAGCAAAGAACAAGTAGCAGAGTTGAAAAAAATTAGGAAACTACACAAGATGTGATCACCTTCCCTATAGGTAATCAAAGAAACCAATCCCTACCACAAGCAATTTTACTTCTCACTTAAGCAAATAAATGGGAGTTAAGTTTCGGCTGAACCAGTGCCAACTTAAACCCAAAAATCACAGATAAGCGACCTAACTCCATAGCGACACAAATTTTTAGTCACAGGAATAAAAGGGTTTTGTCCGAAAACCCTTTTACCAAAAAAAAAACAATTTGGCTACAGTTCAATCGTAGAAATTAATATTTTTTGATTTTAAAAGTAGCCAACAAATTATTCTAGCAGGTTGTAATACAACAGGAGTGTTACTATCACAATCAAGCACAAGAAATCGCAAAAGAGAAGCACAAACTGAAATAAAGAAACCAAAATTGAAGTCTAAGATTTCTGATTTACACCCTTTAAAATTTTTGATTTCTTCTTTTCTTTTTCAACCAATTTTATTTTTCTTCCATATTTTTCCCCTCAAGAAAATTTTAATAGATTTTAGCTTTTAAAATCAAACCGTGTAATTAAGCCGAAATCGCAAATAAGCATGCAATTCTCTTAAAAGAAAATTTGGCATGCAAGATATCATCTTTGATTCTCAATTAATTTTTTGGGCAACCATGCAAGATATCAAGATTGATATTTAAACAATTTTCATGCAAGAAAAATTTAAGAGAAAGAAAATACCTTTTGAGTGAAAACCGTGTTACTCTGGCTTTCCTCTTACCAACAAGCTCGCCTTGGCTCTGATACCAAAATTAATGTGAGTTGTCATGAAACGCCTCACGTTGTGGAAGACTTTACCAAGGAAAGTTAAGATCTTGAAGGTTACAGACTTACTCTCTTGATTACTCAAAGCCTTTAGTTAATTTAAGTGAGACTAGCTACTTTTATTCTTAAACTAACAAAAGAAATTAAGAGGTGAACGAACTAAAATCTAGGCAGAGTAATTTACTTCGATCCTTCTAAGTTCAGGAACTTGTAGAATTATCAATGCATGAAAATACACAAGCTCAAAAGTAAATAAACAAAAATTCTAAAAGTAAAGGATAAACCACACAATTAAACCAAAGAATTCTGACTAATAATTTTGGCAGCACCCCTATTTATAGGAGATATGGTATTATAATTTACTGGGAAAGAAACTAGAAAAGAATTAAAATTGGAAACCAAACAAGAGCTGGAATCTCTTTACAGACAAAATTCGAAAGAAGCACGAAATTGGCAGCTGGAAAATTCGGGTATCTCATTGTATAGAGATCAAAAATTTCCATGTAAAAATAAAAGAAGGGAAAGCTTGAATTTGGTGTCTTGAAGAGAAAATCCAAATTCAAGCTATAAAAAGAAATAAAGTAACTAAAACAGAATAAGAATCTAATAATTAAGTCAAGTTGTAAACAGTTTAGGTAACTTGACTTAACTATAATTAAAACTAGAAAAGGAATAGGAAGCATGCACTTTCCAAATCCTTCCCGAATTCTCCTTGCAACTTGCGTGGATTGCAAGTGGGCTTTGTCCTCGGATCTGCAAGGGCCTGCGATGGCGCGGGCTTGAGTCGCTGTTTAGGCTTCGCAGCTTCCTTCTGATTTCTGCTAGGCCAATTAGGAAAGCTTAGGTGCTGTATGGAAGGGCCCAAAGTTAGGTTGATCATGAGTTGTGGATGGGAGGTTTCGTAGAGTCCACAGACTATATGAAACAAACCGCCATTCCTGTCGCATGACTAGGGCTTGCGCCTTTTCGTGAATGGAAAAGACGTTGACCATTTTATCCTTCTTGGATCGGGGATCTAGAGCGTGGCCTTCTTCTATCTTGTGGACTTGTGTCGAGCTGGAAATAATAAGGTTCTTGAGAGCCTCATTTACAGCCTTTTGTCTCTTCCTAGTCATAGGGCCCACAATGTCAACTAGGGGGTCTCTTTGGTAAGAACTTAGGTTCTTCACGAATACTGGGCCACGATGTAGAACTCGTGGCTCCTTTTGATCCTCTGGTTGGTTCTGCTGGCTTGTCTCTGAAGTGTTGCTCAGGATGTCCTCATCAAATATACTTTCTTGCCTAGCCAAGAAATTGCGGATAATGTATTATTGGCACCAGATCTTGTTCATTATCTGGGTAGGAAAGTCAAGGGGGGAACATAATTTTCAAGCTGGACATAATGAAGGCTTTCAATCGTGTCTCTTGGTCTTTTCAGCATTGTTTGTTGCTTGCTATTAGATTCCTTTCCTGTTTGTGGGCCTTGTTATGGGGAATTTGTGGCGCTTATGGTTCTCGGTACTTATCAATGGTGCGCCGCATGGGTTTTTCCATGCTTGAAGGGCCTTAAAGCAAGGTGACCCCATGTCACCTTTTTTGTTTATACTATTGGGTGAGGCATTTTCTAGGCCTTTGTGTGCTCGAATAAGAGCTGGTCTTCTCAATCCGTATGCAGTACCTTTGGGTGCTACTCAAATTACACATCTCAGTTTTGCTGATGATCTGCTGATTTTCTTGGGGGGGGGGGGTGAGAATTAAATTATTCAGTCTTTCATGAAGTTTTTAAAAATATATGAGAGTGCGTTTGGCCAAAAGGTTAATCAATGGAAGAGTTCCTTTTATCAGTCCAGGAAGAATGATGAGCTTGTGACGCTAATTAGGAGACTGACATGAATGGTAAGGGGGTATTTTCTTTTTGTGTACTTGGGTTTCCCCATCTATAAGGGCCGCTGTACAAGTGCGCTTTTCCAGCCGCTTAATTCAGGGGTGCCTAGTGGGTTGGCAAAAAAGTATTTGTCGCAAGGGGGTAGATTTGTCTTGATTAAGCATGTTCTTGCCACTATTCCACTTCACTACTGGGCAGTACTTAATCCCCTTAAGAGTGTCCTTAAGCGTATTGAAGCAATTTTGTAACTTTCTTTTGGGGATCATCTGATACAGGGCCAAAGCAGAAATGGCGCTCGTGGAAACACCTAGCTAAACCAATGGGTGAGAATGGGATTGGAGTTTGCTGTATGCAGGAGGTGATAGATGCTTTTGCACAATTTATAGGGGAAGTTGCAAAATTTAGATGTCTTGTTGACGTAGTTTATAAGATCATTACAGGCTTTGGCTCGACGTTCGTCAGTTTGGGGGCATGTAGAAAAGGTTCAGGACACTATGGTGGCGAATATATAAGTGGTGTTTGAATAAGAGTTCCCTTTTATGGTATTCAAATTGGTTTAACGTGGGATTTCTTGTGCAACATGTAGGGGAGGGTGACATTCAGGATCCTTGCTTACGATGGCTTTGTTCATGGATAATAAGGATGAATATGTTCTTGTTCCTGGGTTTTTTCAAGCCGTGGCTTTAGATGGCTTTACGGGATTCAGAGGTGGTTTTTGACGAGACTGCAGACATGCTAGTATGGAAACCAGGGTTGGATAGAGGTTTCTCTATTAAATCTGCTTTTGAAATTGCTAGTACTCATGCCATGGAACTAGATCACCAATATATTTTGCATCATTCGCTTTCGGTAAAAACATTTGTGTTCATATGGTGGGCACTAAATGGTTTGTTAGCCTTCGATGATAAGCTACAGCATATTGGTTTCTCTCTTGCTTCTAAATATGTCCATTGTGAGGTAGCATCGACTCTGGATCATTCTATGTTCACCTATCCATACATAGGGCAGGTATGGGCAGGGGTGTGTGCTTTGTTACGGGTACGTATGCCCATCTATACCACCATATTGGATAGTTTGGAGTATTTTTAGGAAGCTGCTTTGGATATCCGTAGGGATTCTGTGCCATTATTTCTTTCATTATTTGCTGGAACTATGAAAGACATATAATATCTACAGGGCGATTTGATAGAGTGTTCGGCAGACCGGTAGATACGCTGTTCTCAGTTAGGAGGGTGCTTTTTGATATTTTTTGAGTTTGACCCCTTTTTCTTTATTCCTCCGCCCGGTTCTTGGTACCGAATAACATCATTTTAAGGTGGGCGTACATGAAGAGGAAGCTAGCAATTTTTGGTGGCATGGAAACACATGCCCCCCCCCCCCCCCCCCTCCCTAAGGAGTTTTCAAGCTCAATAGGGATGGCTCTTTCAGGGGAAAACCTGGGCTAGTTAGGGCAGGAGTGGCAGTCAGGGACTTGTCGAGGCAGATTGTCTGTGCGGCTAGAGTTTATCTCGGGTGCCAAACTAGTTACCAGACGGAGGAATTGGCATTGGTGTTTGACCTTGCTTCGTGTGTGGAGAGGGGCCTCCTTCCTGTGCAGGTGAAGACTGACTCGCAGGTTTTGGTGGGTAGTATTGGATGGGAGGTGATGACCTGGCAATCTACATATGTAATAAAGGAAATCCAGAAACACAAAGATTATTGGGAGCTGTGACTACTAGGCACATCTTCAGGGAAGCAAATGTTGTATCAAATGCTTTGGCTACCTCAACTAGGGCTTTCCAATACACGTAGTACACTCATCAGTCTTTACCTTAAAACATTAGGGGCCTTGTGGCTCTGGATGCGTGGGCCTTCCCGTACATTCGCTAGTTTTTCAGATTGTATTAGTTCTTTCTATGCTTTATCATCTGTATTTTGCATACTGTATTCTTCCAGAGGTAAGGTTCATTATGTCCCCCCTCTGTTTTATCATTATTTATTTTTGGGTGAAATGCCCATTTGATCACTTAACTATGAACTTCTGCAAATATTGACAATTTTTTTTTAATGCTTTTTTTTCAACACTGAACTTTCATTTTCGGGCAAAATTTTCCATTACATCGGTCAGCTCCGTTAAGTGGCTAACAGAAGAATTTGTTGAGGGGTAAAACTGTCCATTCACCTGTTAATTTAGGTAATTTTTATAAATTAATTTAGTCTTAATTATGTTATTACCCCTGCCATTCCTCCCTCTTCTTCCCCCTCATCTCCCTCTCCCATCTTTCCTTCTTCCGCCCCCTTGACCGACTTCCTCTCCCTCTACTAGCCATTCCTCCTCCCCTCTTCTCCACCGCCGCCACCTTTTTCCTCTCCCTCTACATCTCCCTTCTTCGCCCCCCCTCTTCATCTCTCTCCCCTCATCTTCTTTTTCCTCGTCCTCTAAAATCGTTGACGAAGATGAATCCAATAGAGATTCTTCAATGTTGACTTTGTACTCACCCTCAACGGCCCCAGGCTGTCCTCCGCATGCTTCTCCCTCTCTTTATAGTTAAAAATTTTATTCTCCCTAACTTCATCCCTTTCACCAAAACCGCATCTCTTAGATCTGAAATTTTTTGCTGCAAATTATGTCGCTAAGTTATTTTCACTTTTAATGCGGTTGACTTTATTTACTGGGTTAGGGGCTGAATTATATAGCGCTATTGAGATTGATTCCGAGCCCATTGGTGAAACTCCCATGGAACGATTGCGATCACCATTGGAAGAAGGGATTCTGAGTCTCGAGATTTCGTTGGCTTTATCCAAAAACTGCTGAATTTTTTATCAATTGTGAGAAGTGATGAGGGATTTGGCTTTGGTTTTGACTGGGAGTTTGAGATTCTTTAAAAGTTGTGTTTTTGAGATTGTTTTTGGGTTCCAATTGTGATTGTTAGTTGTGTTTTTTACTGTAAATTCTTTTTTTATAAATTATGAACAATTGAACATTGATGATCAATCTAAAGCAGTTTCTGTAAGGGCAGCAACAGCAGCCCAAACTGAATTTCAGGCTTATTTAAGTGTCGTTCAGCTCTCTACTTTTTCTTTTTAAATTTTTTTTTCTTATTTTATGTTTTTTGGCAACTATCTAGATTTGGACCATGTTAAATGGTTTTTTCCATGCGTGACGGTAGCTCTTTTAAGCTCACCTTGGATTCGATAGACTACTAAATTAATATAAGCTAATTTAAACATGCAATTCAAACTAGACAAAGAATTAAAGAGTTCAAACAACCACAATTAAGTAAAGAAATTACCTAATTGATAAAGTTTTGAACTTAATTGTAAATTACAACATACAAAATACATAAGCTCAATAATAGGGAGGAACTCAACAAGTATAAAGTTATGAAAACCCTATACTATACGTTTATTATGGTGAATTCTCTAAAGAATTTGTTATGGCACCCCTATTTATAGGTATTGGGGTGTCCAAATTACCAGAGGAAAAGAATAACTAAAAGCAGCAAAAGTGACAACCAATAAGAATTGGTTTTGCGTTACAAACCAAGTTCTGAATGAGCAAGGACAATGGTGAATAAATGTGGTCACCTTTATGGTAATAGGTAGGAGAAATTAATCTTAAATATTACTTCAAAATAATTAATTAGAAATTGTATTTCAAGAAAGAGATTAAAAATCATTCCTTTTTAGAAACTACCAAGCTAAACAATGTGTAACAAACTAACTAACTTGTAACAAACTGAGCAGGATTAGGAAACATGTACAAATCCAATCCATACTCAACCCTACTACCTAAACAAGTAAGGAATCCTTTTTGTAAGAGGAAAGAGAGCATGGGTGTATTATGGATGAAATTCTATGGGCTTTTGGGCTTAGGGTTCGGCCATTGTACATGATTTATATACGGAATGATGTGAACCACTGGTCCCCAACGCTGTGGAAACCAAGAATTCAATGCGGAAAATTGCCAAGGAAAGTCTGATTGCAAGACGCAGCTCTTAACTCCTAGAATTCTTACCCTTGGATTTGGCAGACTACTAAATTAACTAAGTAATTTAAACACACAATTTGAACCAAGTGAAGAATTCAATAATCGAAACAAAGCTTAGCAATAGAGAGAGCAATTATCTATTAGCCTATAGTTCCAACCCATTTAAGGAATAGTTTGAATAAAAGGAACCCATTTAGCATGACGCATGTTTAACTTACCCTGTCCCTTAAGGTGTTTAAGGGACTTGTGGTTTGAATGGGCAATGAACTCCTTGGCCAGTAGGTAGTGTTGCCAAATTTCAAGTGCTCTTACCATGACATAGAGCTCCTTATCAGATATAGGATAATTTAAGGGAGCTCTCTTTAAGTTCTCACTGAAGTAGGCTATAGGTTTTCCTTCCTGCATTAAAACAACACCTATACCAATCCTTGAAGCATCACACATTAGTTTAAAAATTCTATCAGAATCAGGTAATGCTAAAACAGGTGCATGAGTGAGATCATGCTTAAGAACAGTGAAGGCATTTTCTTGTGCCTGACCCTATAAAAATGAAACGTTTTTCTTACACAATTCAATTAGTGGTGCGGCCTTGGTGGAAAAGTCCTTCAAGAACCTCCGATAAAAACAATCCAAACCATGGAAAGATCTTACCTATGAGGCCGAGTTAGGAGTAGGCCAGTCACGAATGGCATGTACCTTGGTGTTATCAACTTTAACACCCTTCTTTGAGATAACAAAATCGAGAAAGACTACTTCCTCCACAAAGAATGTACACTTTTTAACATTGGCATATAACTTATTATCTCTGAGTTCAATCAATACCAATTTAATATGCTCTATGTGTTGTTTCATGTCTTTTGAATAGATCAGAATATCATCAAAGTAAATCGCAATAAATTTCCCTATAAACTTTCTAAGCACATGATTCATTAATCGTATGAAAGTACTAGGTGCATTTGTAAGGTCGAAGGGCATAACTAACCACTCATATAAGCCAAATTTTGTTTTAAAAGCAGTTTTTCATTCTTATCTGATGATAGCCTTGTGTTAGATCTATTTTAGTATAAATAGTAAAGCCATATAAATCTTCTAGCATGCCATCAAGCCTAGGGATAGGATGCCTATACTTAATGGTTATTTTTTTTACTGCTCTACAATCCATACAGATTCTCTAAGTGCCATCCTTCTTCAAAACAAGAATTACAGGTACTGCACAAGGGCTTAAAGATTTCCTTACCTGCCCATTCGCTATTTACTTCTCTACCTGGCACTGTAGCTCCTTTGTTTCCTCAGGGTTTGCTTTGTACGCCAAGCAATTGGGAATGGATGAGTCAGGCCCGAAGCCGATCTGATGCTCAATTCCACGAAGAGGGAGCACTCCTGCCAGTAGCTCTTCGGGAAATACATCGTCATATTCCTACAGAAGAAATTCGACTTTCATAGGGAGATCCCTAGGGACACGGTTAGTAGAATTATCTTTAGCTACAAGTACAAGTAACACTTATTCAACTTTCCCCACTGTGACAAATAAGCCACACCTAGATTCTTCTTCTGAAGGCTTATCAGAGTTTGCCTTACTACTACCCTTTACAATTTGTTTACTCTTTCCCTTGTCTTGTAGCTTTTCAGCTGCTCACTGGTTGATCTTGTCCTTAATCTTAATGGATTCATCACGAACTTCCTGGGGTGAGAGAGATAAAAAGGTATGGATCTTACCCTGCTGACATATTGAGTAGGTGTTAGCAACCCCATCATGTGTAGCCTTTATATCAAAGAGTCATGGTCATCCGAATAGTATGTGACACGCCTCCATAGGGAGCACATCACAAGTAACTTGTCCCTTGAACTTACCTATAGCGAAAGTAACTCACACTTTGATGAGGTCATCCCTATCCCTACGACCGAACACAAATGTCCGCCATGCTTAACGTGTGGATTTGATTTAAGTGTTCAGATGGTAATGACTCTAAGGGCAAGAGTTTAAACCAAGGTTAATCCAAGTTTATACAAGGGTTATCCATTAAAGCCTTCAGCTAAGGTTCCAGCTAGAAGGACCAAAACCGAGAACAAGCCAAAAGAAGTGGCCGCCAGGGGTAAAAAGGTAATTTTGCCTCTAGCTCATGAGTCATTTATTTTGGAGAGTTCTAGACTGAATATTAAAAGTATTAATTGGAATGAATTTTACAAATCTTGAAAATCATCAGAGTTCTTGATTTGTTACACGCCATTACTTTTAAGTTTTGTTACTTTAAGGTAATTACTTAATTAGTAGTTTCTTGAAAAAATTCTTGCATGTTTTCTTTTAAGAAATAGGAATTATCTTTTTATTGTATTTTCCTTTTTTTTTAAGGAGAATTTTGGCCAACCCTTTCTTGGAAGGCAAACAAAATTCTAGCCCCCATTATCCTAGTTCCTTTAGGTTTCTTGTTTGTGCGATTTCCAATTCTCATTGGTTTTCACCTTTATTTCCTATTCCTTTTCTATTTCTACAATGCGGACAACTCTCTATTTAAAGCGGCTTGGCCGAATCAATACAACTAGAGAATTCATACCTGATATAATTTGGTGTAAGGTTAATACCCCATATTTTTGAATTCTGCTCATTGAACTGTAGTCAATCAAGTATGATTTTAACTTAACTAGTTCTAGGATTGCATGTTAATTAGGTTTATAATCTCACGTAATTAAATAAGCTTTTTGCTTCAATTTGTTGCTTGGTTTCTAGTCTAAAAACAACCTGATTGTTCTATTAATGCAAGTAGTGATTGGGGTTTCAAGGGATTATATTGTATTCTTTTAATTGGAGTTTTGGTTACTTTTCGCACATTGCAATTCTCAATAGAGAATCTGCATCACACCTATTTCGTGACCCTGTTGCCTTCTGAGCTGTTGAGCCATTGCAGCCGATTCGGATATGGATGGTTAATGTGGGGAGCTTAAGCTTCTCGACCAGTATTCACTGGCCACATTTATGCAGCTCCCTCCATCAACTATTAGAACACACACACCCTCATTGACTTTAGTTCTAGTATGGAAGATGTTGCTTCGTTGTGAAGTATCCTGGGCTACAGCCGTAGTCAAAGATCTGGACACAATGGCAGTTGGTTGTATTCCTCCGGCAGGTGAACATTCTCTTCTGTATCTGACTTGCTGTCATCAGCCAATTCCAAAAAAAGGATTGATAGAATCATTATCTTCTTCTTCTGAGATGTACTTACCGTCTTGCCCGAATAGGACCTTGCGGATGTTAGGGCAATCCCTCATGTAGTGTCCACGCCCTGAACACTTATGGCAAGTGATGTCACGATTTGAACCCTAGGAGTGAAAGGAGAATTAGCTGCTGAAGAATAAGGGGTGGATTGGGCGGGTAGGAGAGCCCTGCGCTCTGAGTTATACAGTTTCTTAGCTTGTGATGGCGTGTAGACTGAATTCTTCTTCCATGTTGTAGGGGCGCTAGCAGGCCACCTAACTGGCTGGACCATTTTTAGGTACTTTTCCATGGCCCTGGCTTTATGTAGCGTATCCGTTAAACTTGTGGCATTCTACAATTCTACCGCTAGAGCAATCCCCATCTTAAGCCCACTAAGAAAACATGTCATACTGGCAGCATCGTCTTCATATACATTGGCCCTAATCTTAGCCATCTCTAACTTCTTAAACTAAGTATCAATAGATAAAGAGCCCTGTACAAGTGTATATAACTTATACAATTCCCTAAAATAATACGCATGTACAAAAGTCTTATGCATTGCTGTTGTCAGATCAAACCAAGTCAGAGGTGGTGCACGTGCTCGCATAGGCCTGATGTTGCATCTCTGGTCCAACTCTTGATTCCACTAAATGAGAGTGTATTACCACCGTGATTCGAGCCTTCTTGTGTTCGGGAACCGACGGGAGCTCAAAGATTCTCTCCATCTTGATCTCCCAGTCTAAGTATTCTTCGAGGTTCATACCTCTGGCTAAAGAAGGCACCAGGTGTTTGGACGTCGTCGTCTTCCTCCTCGCGCCGTACATCCTGGGTGGCATTGAGATCTACGTCTTTGCCCCTGAGGTTTACGAATCGGTTAGTCAAATTCGCAATGGTAGCCAAGAGTGTTGCATTGTCCACTGGTGGGGTGTCTCCTCCTGACATGTCTATGTATCCGTGAAAAAAATATTCTAAGAACAACCAGAGTGAGCATAGTAACATTACTCCCTTGTCCCCCTAATAATAGCCCTCCTAACAACTACACATAACCCTGTGTATCTATGAAGCCCCAGATTTTTAGAGCAAAATCATAAAAATAAAAATGGTAAAAATCAAAAGTTTTTTTGTTTAGTTTACCTGTTGATGTGAAACATGACCTGCCTGCTTTAGTGATTGTGTGCTCGCTAAGGGTTTAGGTTGTACGGAAGACCTTCGATAGATACAGGGCTGAGGACCCACCCCGAACGGGGAAATAAATGCAAGAAAGCCCAAGAGGAATGATAGCTAAAAGGGCCTTGAGTCAGACGACGTCACGGACGGGCTCTAGTGGACGAGGTCACGGATGATGTCACGGACCGACTCGGAAGACGTCACAGACGGGCTCGTACGACGTCTCGGACGGGCTCCTGGGGACAACGTCTCGGATAGGCTAACCCAGGCCTGGCAAGCATGGCATGCACACGCCCACGAGCCAGCATGGAGAAAATCGCGGAAACAGTTTTTGAATCGGAGTTGGATTCTTTTCCAATCCCAATCCAATTTTAATCAAAGGAGGAGATGGCTAGGGTTGTTGAGGAAGTTGTAGAAGCTTCCCAGAACCTAGGGGAGGCCTATAAATAGATCCCTAGGCTTCCAACTCTTCATTTTCCATTTTCTGAAAACCCTACACGCCGCTACCTTGAGGAGTCGCTGCCGACGTCACCGGAAAGCCGCCACCGTGTTTCCCTTCCCTTGCACCTCCTCAATGAGTTCTTGGTAATCATAGGACAAGGGTAACTCTTTAGAATTATTCTTGAACCCTCGGAAAGTGGCATGAAAGCATAGGTTAAGAGATCTTGATATTTCATATGTGTTGTTCAGTTTCTTCACAACAGGGGGAAACCTATGCATGAGAGAGAGGGGGGAAGGGTGGCTTTACATGTTTAAGAAGGTTTAGGATTGATTGCATCTAGTGGGAATGGTTGAAAATGAGATTTTGAATTAATATGCAAATCAAAAAAACCAAGAATTAAGATCGGGAAAAACAGTGTACCATGCCATGTTTGAGGCAATGAAAAAAGTTTGATAGGATGGTTAGAATTGCATAAAAAGTGTTTAGTTTGTTAGTATTGATGCATGTCTATGAATTGATGTTTCTAGAACGAATTGAACCGGACTAGAGAAGCAAAAGAAATGGCCACAAAAGGGGCCATCTCGCCTCAGCAGTGCTGGACAGCCGCGAGCCGACTCTGCCCAGCGCATGCCTGAGATGTGCGAGCAGCGAGGGCCTTATGGCCAGCAGCTCGGCCATGGCACCCGTCAAGTGCCGACCTCGACCCCCGCGTGCTAAACTCAACCCCCGCGTGCCGACCTCGACCCCCGCGTGCTGATCTCAACCCTCACAAGCCGACCTGGCTATTTCTAGCCAACCAATCCTTAGCCAGGCAACCTTTACCACTAGCCTTGACCCACTTGACCGTTACCACTAGCCTTAACACACTTGACCCTATACTTGACCTTTACCACTAGCCTTGACCCACTTGACCCCTTGACTACTTGACTTGACCTTTGACCACTTCAATTGACCCTTGACTAGTTGACTTGACCTTTGACCAGTTCACTTGACTTGCCCTTTGACCCATCTTTGATCCGTCTGACCGAGTCTTGACCCAGTTGACTCGACTTGTCCTTTGACCCATTCTTGACCCGCTTGACCCAAAAGACCAACAAGCCAAAGTTGACCGTAAAAGTCAAACTTAACCTGAATAGTCAAAGGTTGACCAAAAAGTCAAAGTTGACAAAAAAGTCACCCGAAACCCAAAAAGTCAAAGTTAACCGAAAAGTCACTAGAAATCCAAAAAGTTAAAGTTGACCGAAAAGTCACCTGAAACCCAAAAAGTCAAAGTCAACCCTGGTTGACCAAAAAGTCAAACGTGCTTAGAACATTAGCAACTCCTCCTTAACTAATAATCGTATCTCCGTTATCCGCAAGAGCTGATCGTTGACCTGAGCTGAGTGAATTGGACGACATAAGCGCCTTCCAAAATTCCAGGTGAGGGATTACTCGCTAATTTCCTATAATTTAAATGAACTACCTACGTAGTACTTATGTGTAGCTATATGTACTATTGTGTGTTTATATTTGCCAACGAGGTTCCCACACCTCATCAGTTGCTTGTTTTCTCCATTATGTTTTACACGAAACATGCGTGCTAATGTGTTACATGCCGTGCTTGCTACATACTCTGCTTTGTATGACCTATCTACTTGTATACTTGCCATTATGTGTGCCTACAACGATGAGCTAGCATGACCCGCTAACCTAGAAGGACATAGACTGCTGAGGTAAGTTGCATGTCATCTAGGATCGCATAATGCCTTTTGATATATATGACGCATGCTAGGGTTGCCATGATCACCTAAGCGTGAAATAGGTCGGAGACCTACTTGATAAGACTCGAGCTCCGAGTCTTTATGCTTGACTTTATATAAACCCGCTCGCCCCCTGAGAAGGGCCTACCGGGGAAGACTAGTGTCGCAGACAGTCGACTCTCCTTTGTTATAAGAGGAATACTTGCTGCCTGAGCGTGAAAGGGCCAGGATCCAAAACCCCTTCCGTCGAGTATACCTCGTTGTACGGCTGCCGCAGGGGTGATGTGCTTTGCAAACCATCACGAACTTGAACAACTCGAACACTTGAATAGATTCCAACCTAGCTTTATTAGAGAAGGCTTGTTTGTGCAATCTGCTTGCTAGGAGTCTAATGGCTCAAATATGCGCATATGACTGTTGCATCTATGTTGCCATGCTCGATTTTCGTAGTTGCCACGTGTTGAACTATATGCCTGATGTACTTGACTTGCTTGATTTGATGACATTGATTGCCTGTACCACTGATGTCATATGGTTATATCTATTTACGCCTGTATGAATTGATGCGTGAACTGTGTGCTTGACTCTCGACTTTTCTATTAAAACCCACGGTTGGATTTTTTGAAAACCCCAAGGTCTCTCACTTAGCTCAAGCTTACCGCCACTCCCTTCACAATTTGATAACAGGTGCTTGACTTGCGTGCACTAGAGGTGAGGCCGTTGGGCATCTAGAATAACACCGCGAAGGCGTTGTAATAGTTTAGTTTGTGAACCCTATTTAGGAGGATAATTTGGCCTAGGGCCGTCCTTGACACTTTTATTCTATTATTTTCCATTGCGTTGAACACATTGAATTTTTGGAATAAGCATAACAATTTATGTCATTTTCTGTTTATTCTGTTTCGATTGTTGGGCGAGAGCCCTGTATGACGCCCCAGCCCCGGCTCTCTTCTCCTCGTTGGGAATGATTTTTTGAGGCAGGGAGGGTTAGGTGTGGGGCGTCATAGTTGGTATCAGAGCCTTAAGTTCCTAAAAATAGGGATTTAAGTCCACATACATAGATTTGACCTGATAGGATGGCTTACATAAAAGACATATATTGTCCGTGACGTCGTCCACTGGAGCCTGTCTGTTACGTCGTCCAACTCGGTTCATTCCTCTTGGGCTTTCTTGCATTTATTTCCTCGTTCGGGGTGGGTCCGCCGCCCTATATCTATCAAGGGTCTTTTGTACAATATAAACCTAGCGAGCACACAATCACTAAAGCAAGTAGGTCATGTTTCACATCAACAGGTAAACTAAAACAAAAAAACTTTCAATTTTTACCATTTTTATTCTTATGATTTTGCTCTAAAATCTGGGGCTTCACATTCGGTGACGCCTCACACCTGACCCCCTGCCTCGAAAAATCATTCCTGACAAGGAGAAGAGAGCCAGTGTGGGGGCGTCATATAGGGCTCTCTCCCAACAATCGATACAGAATAAACAAAAAAGGACATAAATTGTTATGCTTATTCCAAAAATTCAAGGCGTTCAATGCAGTGGAAAAAAATAGAATAAAAGTGTCGAGGACGTCCCTAGGCCCAAATTATCCTCCTAAACAGGATTCATGAACTAAACTATTACAAAGCCATCACGGTGTTATTCTAGACGGCCAACTGCCTCACCTCTAGCGCACGCAATGATGAGGGCATCCCAAGTCCATCGACAAGTCCACAGACAAGTGAGTCCAGAGAAGCTGAGGAGGTTCGGGTTCTACACCGAGGCCCAACAATGCTTCAAGATCCAAGTCCATATCAAAAGGATCCACTTGTAGATATCATTGGGCCAATGACAATAAGCAGAGCAAAGAAGGTTCACGACACTCTCAACAACCTTGTACAAGCTTGCCGACAGGATGCTCAATTGATAGTAGAAGCCAACGCCTTGGAGAACAAAGCCGGAAAGGTTCAAATTGCAACTCTCCTTACAATTCTTGAAGAAGAGGCGCAATTCCCCATTCCACAATGAAGAGAAGGTTGTTTTTTGAAGTTCTTGAAGACGCCGGAAGGTTCTTGGACTTTAAAGAGACATTTCTTGAAGTTCTTGATTTTCTTGAAAATCTTGAATTTCATATTTTGCAGAATCTTGAAAATCTTGATTCCAAAATGATTCCGGGAGGTTCCAGAAGATTCTGGAAGCTCCCTACACCATTCCATCATGCGCCATCAACAATTGGGCCAACCCAATCCACGGAGTCCATTCCACATCATCAAGTCGGCCAGCCCATCAAGAAGCCCACACGCAAGGCCTAGTCTATTAGGGTTTGCGAAATTAAGGGTTAGGGTTTGGGGGAAAATAAGGGTTTGTGCATGTTCCCTATTTTGCCCTTAGTTTATTAGTTTCCAAAAAAGGATCCCTTCTTGATCTCCCTTTTTGGATAGGAGTTATATTATTTTCCTACCTATTTTATTTGTTAATTTCGTCCATATGCCATTCCAAGTAGCAGAAGAATTCAGCAACTTCCAAGACCTAGTTCCTTTAGGTTTTAGGTTTGTAAGAAATTAATCTCTTGATTGGTTTCCAATTTTAATTATTTTCCTAGTCTAAATAGGGTAGAATTTTGTCCACCTAATCATATAAAGGTGACTTAATTCGTTCACCATTGTCCTTGTTCATTTAGGACTTGGTTTGTAAGGAAAATCCAATTCTGATTGGTTTCCACTTTTGCTGCTTTCAGTTATTCTTTTCCTATTGTAATTTGGATACCCCTATACCTATAAATATGGCCATCAACGAAATTAATAAACAAGTGTTCAGATCTTAAAACTATTAGTTTGAGTACTCTCCCTTTATTGCTTTATGTATTTTGCATGCTGGTAATTTATATATTGCATGAAACTTAGCTTAATTAGGTTATTTGCTCTACCTAATTAAAATCGCATGTTTCAACTCCTTTCTTACTTGGTTCGAATTCTTTAAGTAAATTAGCTTTGGTTAGTTTATTTTTGTTATCTGGATTTCGGGTAAGTAAAGAGTCTACACGAGCTACGCCACTTAATCAGACTTTCCTTGGCAATTCATCCGCATGTGTACCTTGGTCCACAGCAATTGGTATCAGAGCTTGGGCTGGTTTCGTGGCTGGAGAAGGTTGAAGTAACCCAACCAAATCTTTATCAGGTGTTTTCTTTTCCTTGTTAGTCTTGCTTGTCTTGAAATTCTTGGAATTAGAACGCATCTTCTTGGGGGAAATTTTTTTTTTTTTCTTTCAAGCTTTGAATTTTGGTTTCCTAGTACTGTTTTACCCTATCTTAAAATTGAAATTCCCTAGAAAAATTGAACAAATTTTAAAGTACTGAAAAACGCAACTTAGGGTTTTAAAATTACCTTCTTTTTGTGAAAAGCTTGTACTGTTTTGGGGCTGTTTTTCTTAAATTAAAAATCGTATATCCCTTGCTAAAATTTCACAATTAAATTCGGACTTTAGAAATAAAATTGGGTTCGGACTTTTGGGTCACGGAGGAGGTTACTGACTTGCGGGCCCAGCGGGAACAACGGCGTACGGAGTCAAAGGAGGACACCCCTGCCCATGACAACAATGCGCTGCCAAGCCTTTCGAGAGTCTCAGTCAATGCAAAATGACTGTTCCACCCTTCGCCGGCGGTACGAATCCGGAGGATTACCTAGACTGGGAGATGAAGATGGAGCGCAGCTTCGAGCTTCATGCGATCCCAGAACACAAGAAGGTCCCACTCGCGGTGGTACATTTCACGGACTATGCCCTGGTCTAGTGGAATCAAGAGATGGACCAGCGAAGGAATACGCGTCCCATGCGGGCCCGTGCTCCGCCTCTAACTTGGTATGATTTGACGACGTCCATGCGTAGAACTTTTGTTCCTGATTATTATTTTAGAGAATTGTATATGAAATTACATACTCTTGTACAAGGATCTTTATCTGTAGACGCATATTATAGAAAGTTAGAGATGGCCAAAATTAGGGCAAATGTACAGGAAGATGAGGCTGCTTCGATGGCTCGTTTTCTTAATGGCCTAAACAGGGGTATAGCTTTAGCCGTTGAACTTCAGAATGCAACAACTTTGACGGACATTTTGCACAAAGCTCGGGTCATGGAGGAATACCTAAAGACAGTTCCACCCGTCCGGACGCCTACCAGCGCCCCATCGGCTTGGAGAAAGAATCTGGTTTACTCGCCACCCGCTAAGAAGTCGTTTACGTCAGAACGGAAGGCTATAGTCCCCGCCACCACCCCGTCTTCATCCCAATCCAGAACGCCATCAACACCTCGAAATCCATTAGCAATGTCACTTGCCACAAATGCTCAGGCCGTGGCCACTACATGCGCGATTGTCTTAACATCTGGAAGGTCTTATTGGGGCAAGATGGTGAGTACATTTCCGAAGAGGATGAAGAAGATCAAACTGTTGACCCCATGTCGAAGTTAACTGACAGCACTACGACTGCACAGGTGGAGCAATTTGAGTTCATAGAAGAAGATCCTAATCAGAACTTGGTTACTCGCACCTTGACTACAGCTGCTGTCCAGGATACGTCTCAACGGACAAACATCTTCCACGCCAGGACTAAGGTCAATGGGAAGTTGTGTGTTCTGATCATTGATGGAGGGAGTTGCACAAATGTGGCCAGCGAATATATGGTCAAAAAGCTAAAGCTTCCCATACTCAATCATCCACGTCCTTATCGGTTCCAATGGCTCGACAGCTCAGATGGCTACAGAGTCACCAAGCAGGTAAGTGTACCATATGCTATCGGGAAGTTCGAATCCACTGTTTTATGTGATGTTCTGCCAATGGAGGCTTGTCACATTCTGCTCGGACGCCCATGGCTCTTTGACCTGAAGGCAATGCATGATGGGGTCGCCAACAATTACTCGATCTGCCAGGAGGGCAAGATCCACACGTTCCTACCTATGCCACCTAATGAAGTGTGTTCAAAAGCAATCCGAATGAAGGAGGCCCTCGCCAAATGGGAAGCTGGAAAGCGCCTAGATAAGGGGAAAGGGAAAGAACTTGTAATGGGTAGTAAGGCGAACTTTGATAAGCCTAATCAGGAAGAAGTTAGAAGTAGTTTTTTCGCTACAGTGGGGGAAATAGAACAGGTGTTAGGTAACAAAGGTTGTGTACTAGTTTTAGTATGTAAAGATACTTGTGCTAACCCTGAAGATATCCCTCGGGATATTCCTATAGAAGTTGATTGTTTGTTGTAGGAATACAACGATGTCTTTCCAGGAGAGCTGCCGCAGGGATTGCCACCTCTGCGTGGGATTGAACATCAAATCGACTTCATACCTGGCGTATCTATTCCAAATCGACCTGCCTACAAAGCAAATCAGAGGAAACAAAGGAATTGCAGAAGCAGATCGACAAGCTTTTGGCTAACGGTCAGGTAAGGGAATCACTTAGTCCTTGTGCTGTACCTGTAATTCTTGTCCCTAAGAAAGATGGTACATGGAGAATGTGTGTTGATTGTAGCTGTTAATAAGATAACAATCAAGTATAGGCATCCTATCCCTAGGCTTGATGACATATTAGAGGACTTGTACGGCTCAACGATTTACACTAAAATAGATCTTACACAGGGCTATCATCAAATTCGCATGAGGGAGGGGGATGAATGGAAAACTGCTTTTAAAACTAAGTTTGGTTTGTATGAGTGGTTAGTAATGTCCTTCGGCCTAACAAATGCACCTAGTACTTTTATGCGATTAATGAATCATGTGCTTAGAAAGTTCATAGGGAAATTTGTTGTGGTTTATTTTGATGATATCTTGATCTATTCCAGAGACATGAAATCGCATGTAGAACATATTCGCTTGGTATTAATTGAATTACGTGCTAATAAATTGTATGCTAATGTGAAGAAATGTACTTTCTGTGTTGAGGAAGTTGTGTTTCTCGGTTTTATGGTCTCTAATGCTGGTGTCAAAGTTGACGACGCCAAGGTGAAATCCATTAGGGAGTGGCCTACGCCCACCTCGGCCGCACAGGTAAGGTCTTTCCACGGTTTGGCTGGATTTTACCGACGGTTTGTGAAGGACTTTTCCACCAAAGCAGCACCTCTGAACGATTTGTACAAGAAGAATGTTCCGTTCGTGTGGGGGCAAGCTCAGGAAAATGCCTTTACGGTTCTTAAGCATGATCTCACTCATGCACCAGCATTACCTGATTTTGATAAAGTCTTTGAACTAATGTGTGATGCATCAGGTATAGGAATTGGCGCAGTTTTAATGCAAGAAGGCAAGCCAATCGCCTATTTCAGTGAGAAGTTGAAGGGAGCTGCCTTAAATTATCCAACTTACGATAAGGAGCTCTATGCAGTGGTCCGTGCTTTCGAGACTTGGTCACATTATTTAATGGCCAAGGAATTTGTTGTTCACAGTGATCACGAGTCCCTTAAACACTTAAACGGACAGAGTAAGTTAAATAGACGTCATGCTAAATGGGTTAATTTTATTGAAACTTTTCCTTACATTATTAAATATAAGAAAGGGAAAGATAATTTGGTTGCTGACGCTCTATCCCGCAGGTATGGAATTCTGGCTATTTTAGATCATTCTTTGCTAGGATTTGCATATCTAAAGGATTTGTATGCTTCTGATAGTGATTTTGCTACTTTATATAAAGCATGTGAATCTGGTGCATTCCATAAGTACTATAGACAGGATGGTTTCTTGTTTAGGGAACATAGGTTATGCATCCCTCGTATTTCTACTAGGGAATTACTGGTTCGTGAAGCTCACAATGGGGGACTTATGGGTCATTTTGGTGTACATAAAACACTTGATGTGTTACAGGAACATTTTTATTGGCCTCATATGCTAAAAGATGTACAGCATGTTTGCAGTCGTTGTATTAATTGTTTAAAAGCTAAATCTACATCTAAGCCTCATGGACTTTACACGCCTTTACCTATTCCTTCTTTACCTTGGACTGACATTTCAATGGATTTTATTCTAGGTCTTCCGAGGACGCAAAGAGGTAATGACTCCTTATTTGTCGTAGTCGATCGTTTTTCTAAGATGGCTCACTTTATTCTTGCAGGAAATCAGATGATGCCAAACATGTTGCGGACTTGTTCTTTCAGGGGATAGTTCGGCTTCATGGTATTCCGCGCACTATTGCGTCTGATCGCGACGTCAAATTTCTGAGTTACTTTTGGAAGACTTTGTGGTCACGCCTCGGCACAAAACTACTATTTTTGACTACAAGTCATCCCCAGACGGATGGTCAGACGGAAGTCACCAACCGCACCGTTGGCAATCTACTTCAGGCTTTAATACAGAAGAATCTCAAACGTTGGGAAGAAATCTTACCGGTTGTAGAGTTTGCCTACAACCGCACCAAGCACTCCTCAACAGGGTTCTGTCCATTTGAAGTTGCCTACGGCTTCACTCCTTTGACTGTTATGGATCTCATCCCTTTGCAGCTAAAGGAACAAGTTAATCTCGACGGCGCCTAGAAGGCTGAAACCATCAAACGCCTGCATGCCAAAGTTCGGGCCAACCTTGAGAAAAATTACGCCAGAGCAGCCGCCCATGCAAACCAACGGCGCAAGACTGTGAACTTTGAACCAGGCGACTGGGTTTGGGTTCACATAAGGAAGGAACGATTCCCTGCTGCGAGGAGGACGAAACTCCATCCCCGGGGCGATGGGCCTTATCAAATCGTGTCCAAGATGGGGCCTAATGCTTACAAGCTTGATTTACCAGGTGAGTATGGTGTTAGTACTTCATTTAATGTTGCTGCCTTGTCTCCATTTACTTATGAACGGGATGAAGATTTGAGGTCAAATCCTATTCAATCGGGAGGGGATGATGAGGGCATCCCAAGTCCATCGACAAGTCCACAGACAAGTGAGTCCAGAGAAGCTGAGGAGGTTCGGGTTCTACACCGAGGCCCAACAATGCTTCAGGATCCAAGTCCATATCAAAGGGATCCACTTGTAGATATCATTGGGCCAATGACAAGAAGCAGAGCAAAGAAGGTTCACGAGACTCTCAACAACCTTGTACAAGCTTGCCGACAGGATGCTCAATTGATAGTAGAAGCCAACGCCTTGGAGAACAAAGCTTGAAAGGTTCAAATTGCAACTCTCTTTACAATTCTTGAAGAAGAGGCGCAATTCCCCATTCCATAATGAAGAGAAGGCTGTTTCTTGAAGACGCCGGAAGGTTCTTGGACTTTAAAGAGACTTTTCTTGAAGTTCTTGATTTTCTTGAAAATCTTGAATTTCATATTTTGCAGAATCTTGAAGAATCTTGAAAATCTTGATTCCGAAATGATTCTGGGAGGTTCCAGAAAATTCCGGAAGCTCCCTACACCATTCCATCATGCGCCATCAACAATTGGGCCGACCCAATCCATGGAGTCCATTCCACATCATCAGGTCGGCCAGCCCATCAAGAAACCCACACGCAGGCCTAGTCCATTAGGGTTTGCGAA
Organism: Leptodermis oblonga; assembly: GCA_016801395.1. Lineage (NCBI taxonomy): Eukaryota > Viridiplantae > Streptophyta > Magnoliopsida > Gentianales > Rubiaceae > Leptodermis > Leptodermis oblonga. The sequence goes on along the minus strand of CM028756.1, from coordinate 19,741,041 downwards.
ATTAAGGGTTAGGGTTTGGGGGAAAATAAGGATTTGTGCATGTTCCCTATTTTGCCCTTAGTTTATTAGTTTCCAAAAAGGGATCCCTTCTTGATCTCCCTTTTTGGATAGGAGTTATATTATTTTCCTACCTATTTTATTTGTTAATTTCGTCCATATGCCATTCCAAGTAGCAGAAGAATTCAGCAACTTCCAAAACCTAGTTCCTTTAGGTTTTGGGTTTGTAAGAAATCAATCTCTTGATTGGTTTCCAATTTTAATTGTTTTCCTAGTCTAAATAGGGTAGAATTTCGTCCACCTAATCATATAAAGGTGACTTAATTCGTTCACCATTGTCCTTGTTCATTTAGGACTTGGTTTGTAAGGAAAATCCAATTCTGATTGGTTTCCACTTTTGCTGCTTTCAGTTATTCTTTTCCTATTGTAATTTGGATACCCCTATACCTATAAATAGGGCCATCCACGAAATTAATAAACAAGTGTTCAGATCTTAAAACTATTAGTTTGAGTACTCTTCTTTTATTGCTTTACGTATTTTGCATGCTGGTAATTTATATATTGCATGAAACTTAGCTTAATTATGTTATTTGCTCTACCTAATTAAAATCGCATGTTTCAACTCCTTTCTTACTTGGTTCGAATTCTTTAAGTAAATTAGCTTAGGTTAGTTTATTTTTGTTATCTGGATTTTGGGTAAGTAAAGAGTCTATACGAGCTACGTCACTTAATCAGACTTTCCTTGGCAATTCATCCGCATGTGTACCTTGGTCCACATCACGCAATTCAAGCACCTGTTATCAAATTGTGAAGGAAGTGGGGTGAGCTTAAGCTCAGTGAGAGACCTCAGGGTTTTTAGAAAATCTCATGGTAGGTTTTAATAGAAAGCCAGGATATAACCATATGACATCAGGGGTACTGGCAATCAACGTCATCAAATCAAGCAAGTCAAGCACATCAGGCATATAGTTCAACACGTGGCAACTACAGAAATCGAGCATGGCAGCATAGATACAGTAGTCATATACACATATTTGAGCCACTAGACTCCTAGCAAGCAGATTGCACAAACAAGCCTTCTCTAATAAAGCTAGGTTGGAATCTATTCGAGTGTTCGAGTTGTTGAAGTACTTGATGGTTTGCAAAGCCCAACGCCCCTGCGATAGCCGTATAACAGAGGTATGCTCGAGGCAGTGGTTTTGGATCCTGGCCATTTCACGTTCAGGCCGCAAGTATTCCTCTTATAATGAAGGAGCGTCGACTGTCCACAACACTGGTCTTCCTCGACAGGCCCTTCTCAAGGGGCGAGCGGGTTCATGTTAAGTCAAGCAAGAAGACGCGGAGCCCGAGTCTTATCAAGTAGGTCTCCGACCTATTTCACGCTAAGGTGATCATGGTAACCCTAGCATGCTTCATACATATCTAAAGGCATTATGTGATCCTAGATGACATGCAACTTACCTCGAGCAGTCTACGTCCTTCTAGGTTGGCGGGCCATGCTAGTTCATCGTTGCAGGCACACATAATGGCAAGTGTGTAAGTCGATAGGTCATGCGAAGCAGAATATGTAACAAGCAGGGCATGGCATCACGTAGGCACGTAACACATAAGCATACATGTTTTGTGACAAACATAATCAAGAAAACAAGCAACCGATGAGGCGTGGGAAACCTCGTTGGCAAATATGAACACACAATAGTACATATAGCTACACATAAGTACTACGTAGGTAGTTTGTTTAAATCTTAGGAAACTAGTGAGTAATCCCTCACCTGGAATTCTGGAAGGCACATATGTCGTCCAATTCACTCAGCTCGGGTCAACGATCAGCTCTTGCGGATAACGGAGATACAATTATTAGCTAAGGAGGAGTTGCTAATGTTCTAAGCATGTTTGACTTTTTGGTCAATTGGGGTTGACTTTGACTTTTTGGGTTTTCGGTGACTTTTCTGTCAACTTTGACTTTTCTAGTTTCAGGTGACTTTCCGTCAACTTTGAATTTTTGGCCAACCTTTGACTTTTCGGGTTAAGTTTGACTTTTACGGTCAACTTTGACTTGTTGGCCAAGTTTCGGGTCAAGCTGGTCAAGGATGGGTCAAAGGACAAGTCGAGTCAACTAGGTCAAGGCTCGGTCAGACGGATCAAAGGTGGGTCAAAGGGCAGGTCAAGTGGTCAAAGGTAAGTCAACTGGTCAAAGGTCAAGTCAACAGGTCAAGGGTCAAGTCAAGTGGTCAAAGGTCAAGTCAAGTAGTTAACGGGTCAAGTTTAGGGTCAAGTGGGTCAAGGCTAGTGGTAAAGGTCAAGTATAGGGTCAAGTGGGTCGAGGCTACTGGTAAAGGTTGCATGGCTAAGGCTTGGTTGGCAAGAAATTGCGAGGTTGGCTTCTGAGAGTCGAGGTCAGCATGCGGGGGTCAAGGTCGGCACGCGACGGGAGCAATGGCGGCTGGCTATAAGGCCCTCGCTGCTCGCACATTGCAGGCATGCGCTGGGCAGCGTCGGCTCGCGGCTGCCCAGCCCTGCTGAGGCGAGATGGCCCTTTCGAGACCATTTCTTTTGCGTCTCTAGTCCAATTCAATCTGTTCCAGAAACATCAATTCGTAGACATGCATTAATACTAACAAACTAAACACTTTTTACGCAATTCTAACCATCCTATCAACCTTTTTTCTTGGCCTCAAACATGGCATGGTACACTATTTTTCCCGATCTTAATTCTTGGTTTTTTTGATTTGCATATTAATTCGAGATCTCATTTTCAACCATTCCCACTAGATGCAATCAATCCTAAACCTTCTTAAACATGTATAGCCCCCCCCCCCCCCCCCCCTCTCCCCTCATACATAGATTTCCCCCCGTTGTGAAGAAACTAAACAACTCAAATAAAATATCAAGATCCCTAACCTATGCTTTCATGCCACTTTTTGGGGGTTCAAGAACAGTTCTAAAGACTTACCCTGGTCCTATGATTGCCACGAACTCGTTGAGGCTACAAGGGAAGGGAAACGCGGCGGCTGCTTTTTGGCGATGTCGGCGGCGACTCCTCAAGTTGGCGGCGTGAAGGGTTTTCAAAAAATCGAAAAGGAAGAGTTGGCAGCCTGGGGATCCATTTATAGGCCTTCCCTAGGTTCTGGGAAGCTTCTAGAACTTCCTCTACAACCCTAGCCGCCTTCTCCTTCAATTAAAATCGGATTTGGATTAGAGAAGAATCCAACTCCGATTCAAAAACTATTTCCGTTGTTTTCTTCATGCTGGCTCGCGGGTGCGTGGACGCCACGCTCACCAGGCCTGGGTTAGCCCATCTGAGACGTTGTCCCCGGGAGCCCATTTAAAACGTCGTCACTAAGAGCCCATCCTAGACGTTGTCCCCGGGAGCCCGTCCGAGATGCTCTTAGGGATGGCAACCCTTGTATGTTGTATAACTCAACCTGTTACCTCAAACCTTTATACTTATTAAGTTCACAGAACCCTGGGCAAAGGTAACAAGCAAACTGTCAATCAGAGAAACACAAAAACTCTATAGGAAAGTAGCAAAAAAATTTTGGAAAAAAGAACTTGGTTCGATTTTTACTTTTCAAAAGCACCTTGAAAGCCTGATTAGAACCTAAGAGGGGGAGGGGGTGAATTAGGTTAATGGTAAATTAAAAATCTAGTTTAAATAATTTTAAAAAATCCCTTTTCTAAAATTCTTTGAACCAAAGTGTGGTGTGTGTGAAGTGTTTTGAAATGTTAAGTGCAAAGTAAATGGAAGACAAAACACACACAATTTAGAGTGGTTAGGATTCCCCTTTTATCATAATCTACTACCCAAGTTCTACAACTTGGGATTTTCTAACCCACTCAAAATGAATTACTTAAATATGTAATTCAGACCTTTAAAAATGCCAAAATTCTAACTCTAGAATTTAGGACTTTTCACAATTGCCCAACTTAGCTCTAAGTTAGGTCTTCATAGCAAACGCCTAATCTAACTATAGATTTAGGACTTCATACAAATGCCTAATCTAACTATAGACTTAGGACTTTTACAACTCTTCTCTTTCTCTTCAATCTCCCCCTTTCTCCTTGCCTATCTCTTCAACAATACATTAGGACTTTTACAATGTGCCTCAACTAAACGCTAGGTTAGGACTTAAACAAGGTTTACAAAGAAGTTCTTGCACTAAACAAGTGAGTACTAAAAGATGAGTATTGAAAATACAAGTTGACTATGACAAATTTTTTTTGAAGAATGTAATGCTTTGATTTTCTCTCTTGAAATGAGTTGGAATGTTGTAGATGAAGGCTGAATTCAATTTTGCATTCTTAAGCTTGAAATGAGAGGCTTAAGCTATTTATAGAACCTCCGTTCTATCTTTTCAATGGCAAGAAAGTTTGAGCTGAAAACTAAAGCTTCAAAGTCGACCTTCGAGCTCGAGACCTCGGTTTTGATACTTCCTTTTTGAATTTTTCTTTCTAACCAACACTTGGTTTGGCGCATTGTGTAATAAATATATTTTGGTGCATTTTCTTGTTTCGTAATCTTCTACGTCGAGGCCCTGTCTACGTTCGAGCTCGATACTTCAATTTTGTTTTAGGATTTTCAATTCAAGAGCTCGACTGCTGTTGACTACCTATCGACTCAGTTGAAATCGATATTGTCTGGGTGAACTTCGATGTTGAGGACCTGTTAACACTCAGTATTGACACTTCAATTATTTTATGGAATTTTGAGTTAATTCCAAACTCGAGAGCTCAAGGGGTGTCGAGTGCCTCTCGTGATATTCAACTTCGAGGTTGTCTCAACTTTGAAGGCCTGTCAAGGCTGGGGTTCAAAGCTTTTTGGGCTTACTGTCGAGTTCGAAAGCATGTCGGCCCTTGGTGTTAAAATCTCTCTGTTTCTACACTTTTATTCAAGCAATTGCATTAATATTCCTTCTCATATTTCTTTGATCATCATACAAAACTGTAAGAATTGAGACCTTAGGTCTAACAATCTTCCCCTTTTTAATGATGACAAAACAAATATGGGAATTTTGACCAAAATGTAATGAAAGAAGAAAAACTCCCCCTTATCTTGAAAATGCCCTTGTTTCTTTTATTTCTCTCCCTTTTTGGCATTAACAAAAAGATGCTTCATAAACCAAAGAGGTTTCATAAACTAAATAGCACCAATCAACACAATCCATTGAACACAAACCATTAGGCACACAAAGTCCAGCACCAACAATGCATAAAACATCCATAGAACACAATTCATTCAACACAATGCATATAACCATCCAATTAACACAAAGCATAAAAGATAAATAAAATCCATTCAAGACTTAACAATAATTCAAAACAGAACCAACCAACTAAACATAGGTTACAACTCATTTAATCCATAGCCTAAAAGCCTAAGATTCTTCCTCAGTTACAGCATCATAGTGTTGGTATCAGAATGTTGACTAGCAGTAGGGGTACGTTCCTCACTGATACTCACACTTATATCTGCACTCACATCTTCTTCATTTTCTTCAACTTCAGCAGTGTTGCCCTTCACTTCTTTATTTTGAGAAGACTTGCTTAGCCCTACCTCATAATCATGTTTGGCTTTGCAGCAGAGTTATAGTTTGATAGCCTTTAATTCTTTGTGTAGCTCTTTGTTCTTCTCCTCCAACCTTCGCTGGTTGCCTTCCATTTTTTGAAGAGTCTATTTCTTGGAGGTGTATTTGAGACAGGAAACCATAACCAAGATCTTTTCTAAAAGAGTCTTGGTCTCCTCTATTTTTCTTGTCCTTTTTGCTCCGAGCTTGATTTCTTTCCTCTACGGCCACTCCCTTGTGAATCTTGCCCCAAATTCCATATGATCGACACCAATGCTTTTGAGAAAAGTATTTCTCATCATAATAGAGAATTAGAGAGGGATGAGAGGTGGGAGTAATCTTCTTCAATTTCAATAAGCGAGTAATAAGTTTGCCATAGGGCAAACTTCTCCCAAAAATCTTCATACAGCTCAACATATAGCATATTATAGCATATCCCGGATTGAGTTTTACTCCCTTTAGGATACAATAGTAAATGACTAAGGGTGAGATGGTGCATTTCGAAGGGTGACCATTGGTAGGAAATAACCCTTTCACTAGCATTTCATACACCATCCTTTGCTCATCGGAAAGAATAGTAACCTTCTTCTCAATCTCATTCCCTTCCTTATCTACTAACTCTCCAAAAATCTCTTCACTTACAGCATGTACATTAAAGCCAATTTGTTCTTCAGTGGGCCAAGAACTATGATAATAAATATCCCTAACCTCATCATCATCCAAGGGAAATCCTATGGCCTCATTAATCATCCTAGGACCAACGTTAAATTCTTTGCCATTTACTTTGGTTCTAAAATCCATTTTTCTTCCACCTTTTCTTTTGCATAAGTTCATAGAACCGCTTAGTTTCATGGTCATAGACCTCTTCTTCTAAAGTAAGTAAACCAATCAAATGATCAGGTTCAAAATGAACTAACGTGTTTTCCATAGTCATAGCCTCCTTACGTTCACTTTGTAAAATCCTAAATTCAGTGCATTTTCTATTCTTAATCTTATCTTTATAAACCTCATAAGCTTTTGGACTAATAAATTGTACCAAATCATAAGTTGCTTCCTCGGATGAATATGGTTCGGGCTGAGCTCTTTTCTTCTTCTTAGTGGCACACACACTTTCCATTTTCCTCTTCCTTGGGGTGACGGAGAGATGATGGGTTCCTCCTCTTGAATCTTCTTTTCTTTCCTTTTCCCTTTTTCTCTGCAACAGGTTAAGTGAAAGGACCAGCTTCTTCAACTTGTTTTCTTTTAGCCATTTTCATCAAATAGGGCAGGCAAGAATTTAGGGCTTGTTGATTTAATGGAAATTTGATGAATTAGAGTTGGGGGCTGAGGTTAATGAGTGATGAGGAGAAGAGGTTCGAGTGGAATTTGCTTGGGCAAGGGTAGGTGGGTTGGTTCGAGTTCAAACCCTATGACTGCATGAAAGAGGATGTTACAGTGAAAGGTGTTCTGAAGGTTCGATCGCAACTTGGACCTATTTATATGCCCTGAAGTTTCGACGTCAATAGGGTGTCCACACCAAGACTCGAAACTTTTACTTAGAATTATTTTGAGCTAAAATTTTGAAGTTTGTGTTGAAGGTATGATTTAATACCCAAAAAGTGTCGACTGGGTATCGAGTTCGAGTCTCGAAGTCGAAGCTAACTTTCACTTAGTTCCATTTCTCTTACTTTGAATTAAGCAAAGAATAATTAACCCATAAGTTAGCAATGTTCTTGACTATTTAAACTTTCATAAGGCTAAATCGTTTCAAGAAATCAAAGCAAGGCTAACAAATTGTAACTCAAGCACATTTGATTAAACAAGTTCACATAATTTTATACAAACAAACTAGGAGAGATACAAGTTAATGAGCAAATTCATTCTTTTACCATCTTGAGGCTTTTCAAGCCATTTGTAGTGTCTTTCCTTGTTGCTTTCATTTTTCATGCTTTGAACTTCCACATTTTTTCAAAATATCAACTATCCTACAAAACTAAACACATACTTTTGGTACCCAATTTTTCTTGGGTCCTTAAGGGTTAGTTGTTCTTCTAATTTGCCAAATCTTGCAGCCATATTCAACTTCAACTTTGGCATAACATTTAGAAGATTTGTGACCATGCACACCACAATAATGACATCTAGTGTGGAATACAAACTCATTTTATCTTTTTCCTCTGCCATATGAAAATGGTACATTAGAGTACCTCTTCTTTTCAAAGCAAGAATGATTCCTATTTTGACCAATTTTATCAACAAGAGGAAAAGCAAAATGGTTATACCTATGATTTCCAAAATCATCTCTTTTAAGAACATTTGCCATTTTCCTTGGTCTATAGAAACTTTCATCAAGGTTTTCATTCTTAGACAAACTATTTTCTTTTCCAAACTCATTTGTTCTTTTAAGTGTGTCATATTTCCAAGCATGATTGACAAATTTCTTTTCTTTCTTATGCATAGCAACAAAATAGAGGAAGATCGGGATGGTTTATCATTCACACTTGCATAATCAAATCATAAACCATGTTTGTCATTTCCTACCTGTTATTTACCTAACAACTTTTCCAAGTTATTCTTATCCAAAGTAAGCTTTTCCAAATTAATGCTCAAGTCATTAATTTTCTTTTTCATTTCATAGTACTCATTTTGCATTAATTCAAAAGAATTAAGTTTTTCATGTAATTTGACTTTCTCATTTACAATCTCTAAATTAGTCATTTTCAAAAAAATTTATTTCAAGATCTTTTTCTTCAACTAAAGAGGTTAATAACTTGAATTCACTCCTAAGCTCATCATTTTTACAATTTATAATGGCATTTTCTTCTTTCAAGGATTCAACTTCTAGTTTGAAAGAATTGACTTTCTTTTCTAATTTTAAATTCACTTTCATGACATGAAATACATTAGCTTGCATAGTTTCAAGAGATTCATTTTCATCCATTTCATTTTCACTAGGTTCATTTTCATAATCACTATCACTACAGCAAGAGAGAAGGGGAAAGAGCACTTACCTCATGGTATTCTTTTCCTAGCCTGCATCTTGTCAAGGCAATAACTTCTTCATTGCTTGGAGGGTTCTCCCATGTTTCCTCCTTCCTTGCAAGTCTCTTGGCAATCTTACCCTTTGCCATTTTAGTGAGGTAGGAAATGAAAAGTGACAAATGTAAGTTATAACAAATATAAACCACAAATCAAAGTTGATAAAAGATCTTAACTCTAAGGCTTTAAAACCTTAGATTAGAGCCTAGGCTCTGATACTATTTGAAATCCTGATTAGCAACCTTAGAGGGGGAGGGGGTGAATTAGGTTGGTAAATTAAAAATCTAGTTTAAATAATTCTGAAAAATCCCCTTTTAAAATTTTTTTAACCAAAGTGTGGTGTGTGTGAAGAGTTTTGAAATGTTAAGTGCAAAGTAAATGGAAGACAAAACACACAATTTAGAGTGGTTTGGATTCCCCTTGAATCCTAATCCACTACCCAAGTTATACAACTTGGGATTTTCTGACCCTCTCAAAATGAATTGCTTAAAGGTGTAATTCAAACCTTTACAAATGCCAAAATTCTAACTCTAGAATTAGGACTTTTCACAATTGCCCAACTTAGCTCTAAGTTAGGTCTTCATAGCAAATGCCCAATCTAACTCTAGACTTAGGACTTCACACAAATGCCTAATCTAACTCTAGACTTAGGACTTTTACAACTCTTCCCTTCTCTTCAATCTCCCCCTTTCACCTTGCCAATCTCTTCAACAAGAGATTAGGACTTTTACAATATGCCTCAACCAAACACTAGGTTAGGACTAAAACAAGGTTGACAAAGAAGTTCTTGCACTAAACAAATGAGTACTAAAACATGAGTATTGAAAATACAAGTAGACTATTACAAATTTCTTTTTGAAGAATGCAATGCTTTGATTTTCTCTCTTGAAATAAGTTGGGATGTTGTAGATGATGGCTAAACTCAATGTGGCATTCTTAAGCTTGAAATGAGATACTTGAGCTATTTATAGAACCTTTGTTCTATCTTTCCAACGGCTATAAAGTTTGAGTTGAATACTGAAGCTTCGAAGTTGACCTTTTAGCTCAAGAGCTCAGTTTCGATACTTCTTTTTGAATTTTTCTTTCTAACAGACTCTTGGTTTGGCACATTATGTAATAAATATATTTTGGCACATTCTCTGGTTTTGTTATCTTCGACGTCGAGGCCCTGTCCACGTTCGAGCTTGATACTTCAATTTATTTTTAGGATTTTCAACCCGAGAGCTTAACTGCTGTCAAATCTGTCGAATTTGATGCTTTTTGGGCGAGCTTTGATAATGAGAACTTGTCGACATTCGGTATTGACACTTCAATTATTTTATGGAATTTTGAGTTAATTCCAAACCCGAGAGCTCAAGGGGTGTTGAGTGCCTGTCGTGATATTCGACTTTGTGGTTGTCTAGACTTTGAAAGCCTGTCAAAGCTAGGGTTCAAAGCTTTCTGGGCTTACTGTCAAATTTGAAAGCCTATCCACCCTTATTGTTGAAATCACTCTGTTTTTGCACTTTTATCTCAAGCAATTGCATTAGCATTCCTTCTCATATTTATGTGATCATCATATGAAACTGTAAGGATTGAGACCCTCGGTCTAACACACCTTTTTGAAAAAGAAATTTTGATAGTATAACTGGAATAAGAAGTGCACACAGAGGAACTTTCTGGGAGAAGCCCTCAAAGTTCAAGAAGGTAATGTAATGTGCATGGAGACAAAATTCAGCTATAGTTAGAGTAAACATTTATGGTATAGTAGGTTTCAAAGCAGGGTAGTTTATGTGAAAGAAGCAAGAATAATTAGCAGGGTTGAAATAAATCAGGAAAAACCTATCTAACCCAAGATATGATCACCCTACCCATCGAGTAATCAAGAAACCAATTCCAACTAATTTAGCCAACTTTAGATACTTTTGATGTAACTTATGTGAAATTATCACCCGTGGCGGAAAAATTTCCCAGATTTTGAGTGTAGTGCTGTGGTGAGTAGTGTCGGCAATCGAACACTATCAACTTTGAAATACACTGAAAGAGAAGAAGATTTCCAGTGAAGAAAAGATTCCTGTTCAAATTTAGAGTGTCGTGCTGTGGGAAGTAGTGTCGGCAATCGAACTCTATAAACTTTGCAAGGACACTTTAAACCTTGGAGAAAATGATTCTTAAACTTTGCCACAAAAGACACAAAGCATGTGAGTTATCCCTTGAATTAATTTTAAAAATTTGGCAGCACAACGACACAATTCAAGAATCCAATATATTTTCAAGAATTCAAAGTGAGCGTATCAATTATAGGCATACCAATCACAATTGCACAAAGGTGAGCTGCTTAACTTCAGCCACAAAACTCACCACACATTCGCAAAAAAAAAAGTAGGGAAATTTATTGCAAAAACAGCCACAAATTCACAACAAAAGGGGTCACTTTAACCCCAATTATCACAAAAAGGACTGAATTTGAAGTGTCAAAACAGTAGTTTTAGTGTCGTAAAACCAAAACCCTAGCTGAAAATAACCCTAAAACCGAAGGAAAAAATTTCGATTTTAAAAACTTTTCTTTTCGGTTTTTTTTTACCAAAAATTTTGATTTTAATTCCAAAAACAGTATGCTTGAAATCAAAATTATTTATTTAAGGAAAGAAAAAAAAATTCCTCAAAAAGGAGAATTCTATTCCACAAAATCAGTAATTAAAGTAGATTAAATAAATAGAAAATACTTGATGATTCGATTGGGTTACTCCAACCTCCTCTTGTCAAGCAAAAAGCCTTGGCTTTGATACCAATTGATGTGAACCCCTGATCCCAACCCGTGGGAACCAAGAACTCTATGCTAAAAATTGCCAAGGAAAGTCTGATTGCAAGATGTAGCTCTTAACTCCTAGAATCCTTACCCTTGGATTCAGCAGACTACTAAATTAACTAAGTAATTTAAACACATAATTCGAACCAAGTGGAGAATTCAAGAATCGAAACAAAGCTTAGCAATAGACAGAGCAATTCTCTATTAGCCTATAGTTCTTATAACTCTAGTAATTAACAAGCATGCAAATTATAGAAGCCCAAAATAAATGTTAGTGGTTTAATAAAGTATAAACTAACTTTTTATCAATTAAATCAACTGTATAAATTGAGAATTTGGCTGCCCTATATATAGGGATAGGTGGCTGAATTTCATCTCCTAAAACTACTAGGAAAACGTTGTAGAATTGGAACCCAATCAAGAGATTGGTTCCTTACAAGAATCAAATCCTAAAAGAACTAGGATTGATTGGAAAAAGGAAACTCAGCTGCAAGTAGTAAGTATTTGGCCGAAAATATGAGTGAAATAAGGAAATAGAAACCAATCACAAAAAGGATCCAAGAAGGTGATCCTCTTTCGAAACTACCAAACTAGCTAGTCTAGGTGTAACAAACTTGTAACAAACTTGGAATAAAATTAGGTAATATGTATAAAACCTAATCCTTATCTAACCCTAACCCAAGATGGCGTGTGGAATGCTTCCCTTGGGTTGGGCTTGGCCAAAACTTGATGGAATGAACTTCAAGGTGGTTCAGCCCAATGATTATTAAGTATGATGATGATGATGATGATGAAGGGAGGTTATGGAATCTTATGGAATCTCCCTGAATCATTTCAGAAAGTCAAAAATCAAGAACTTCAAGATTTTCAAGATTCTTCAAAATTCATTAAACCGCGAAATTCAAGAATTTCAAGAAAATCAAGAACTTTAAGATTTGCCCATTTCTTCAAGCTGAAAAGGTTGTAGGCACCATTTCTTCATGTATGGAGAATATGGTGACGCTTTTACCCTTTCTTGCATTCTTTTCAAGGGCATTTGTGTCTGTCTTGAACTGGAATTCTGTAGCACACCTTTGGACAAGGTTTTCAAGATCTGCTCTGAGCTTCCTTGTTCTTCTTTAGGTCATGGACCCAACTATGTCAACGAACAGATCTCTCCAATATGGACTTGGGTCCTAGAGCGTTGGCGGGCCTCTATGGAGCATACGAACCTCTACTGCACTTCCCGAGTCTGCATTACTCAAACTGGGATCCTCTGAGTCTTGACTTGTCGTAGGGATGGGGATGCCCTCATCACGAAATCTTCTTGGCAGCTTTCAAAATTTTCTGAAATCATTTCGGAATGTTAAAAATCAAGAACTTCAAGATTTTCAAGATTTTTCAAAATATGAAATTTAAGATTTTCAAGAAAGTCAAGAACTTTAAGAAATGTCTCTTTAAAGTCTAAGAACCTTCGGGTATCTTCAACAATCTTCTAGAAACAACCCTTTCTTTATTGTGTTTAGAGATGCAATGTCTTCAAGGATCTTTGAATAGAATTACTTTTTAACCTTCCTACCATTCTCCTCAAGGGCTATGCCTTTAGGTTGGCTTTGTGGATTCTGACTTGTGACTTGTGTGGTCTTAGCTTTGGATGTCTGCATCAGTTACTCCCAGGGTGCTCCACCCTGGGGGTTCATCCACAAGGATGTAGCTCCTTGGCGGTGCCTTTCTTTTGTTTTTAGTTTTTTAATTATTGAAATTCCCTAATGCAACCAAAGAGGGACAGGGGATGAATTAGGTTGTAGACACTTTTAAAACTTTCTTCTAAAGAAGAACAACTTTGAAAATCATTTCAAACACAAGTGTAAAACCGATTTGCAACTGTGGTGTATGATGATTGATTTGTAAAATGAAAGAAAATAAATAAAAAAAATAGTGCACATTAAATTTATAGTGGTTTCAATTCCCCTTGAATCCTAATCCACTTCCTAAATTCTAAGGACTTTCTAATCAGCTAGGAAACACTTGAAGGAGTGTTTCAATCCCTTACACTTGCTTAAATTTTTCTGAAGAACTTAAGACTTTTCCCTTGCCTAATCTAGATATAGACTAGGATTTCTTTGCGTAATACTAGCAATGAAGCATTTTCCCTATCCTTCTCTAGGATATTGGGACTTACTCAAGACTCTCCTTGCCAATCAATTAAGACTTTTTCTTGATCAACCTCTTGATCGGGACTTTGATAACTCCTAGTTTAGCTATAAGCTAGGAACTTTACCGTTTACCTAATCCAAAACTCTTGGAATTAGGATTTTAACCCCAATGGCTAACTTATCTCAAGTTAGGACTTGTACATTTTCCCACACTCAACCTCTGGAGTTGGGATTTCTCCTTCTCTTCTTGCTCCCATTTTCTTCTTGCCTAACACTTAAACAAGAGTTTGGGACTTTTCCTTACTTACAAGATGCCTACAATACTTCTCAAGTGTTTAGGACTTCCCTCAATGTTTCTACAAGATGAGAATCTCCACAATTTGGAGTTTATAATGAAGCTCTAACACTTAGGCACAAAGGCCTCTTTCTAAACTCTTTAATTCTACTAATGGCTCATTTAACATATCGATATTTGAAATATAGCTGTTTAATATATCTTAAGTGTAGGAGAGTTGTTGGGGATGATTAGCCTTCATTAATCAAAACAAGGATTGAGACCTTATGTCTAACAATTATAAATACATGTTAGGGTTTTTTTTTTTTAGTTATGATATTCATGAATTATTTTTTCTTTAGAACATGAATAATTAATTATCATTAGTGTAATAAGTATTATTAATATTAGGGTGAATTCATTTTTTGGTCACCATACTTTGCAAATGTTCAGTTTTTGGTCACCATACTTTTATTTTAGTCACTTTTTAAACTCGGCCGTTAAGTCACTAACGGACCATTTTTTTTTTAAGGGCTTTTGTCCTCTTTTGCAATGATGTCAATTTTAGAAAAAATGTTGTCTTTTTTCTTTTCTTCTCCAAAATAGGTTTTCTTCTCCAAGTGAAATTTCTATTTTCTTTTTTTTTTTTTTTTTGCGAAAGAAACAATCGCAACACCAACAAGAAACAAGTAACACTGCTGCCACCACGTCCTATAGCTGGTCACCACCATCACTGCCTTCCACATCAGCCGACCAACTTTTTTCTTTTCTTTTCTATTCTTTTCCAGTCATCACCTCAGTCTTTGAGGCTTTGAGAACTATTTGGCTTATTTTTCAAGCATTGAATCTGGAATTTTTAGAGCAATGGTGTTTTTTAATTACAGTTTGTGGTTATCCTGAACACTGATGAATCGATTTGCACAAAATGAATCGGTGAAGTAATATAGGCATAGCTTCAATTTGGGGAAGATAAAAGTGCTGCCCTTTGGGTTGCAATAGATCACTGGATGGAAACCCAACTGGGTTTCTCAGTTGAAGAAAGAGACATCGGCAATTTGTGGACCCTGTAACGGAAGCAGATCTGCGGTGACTTTGGCAGCACCCTTCGATTTGCAAAAAGAAAAAATAGAAGTAGCAAAGGAAAAATCTTGATCCCGGATGATTTTGGTGTGCTCTGATCAATTGAAACCAGATTAGCGAAAGCGAAAGCAAATTTTCTTTTTTTAGGCGACGGCAGTGGCCCCGTGGCAGCTGAACCAGACTAGTTTTTTCTTCTTTTTTATTTTTTGGAAATGCCAGCCATAATGTTACCTTCAAGAAAAATGAGCAATTCCAAGAATAAAATTATCTCAAATAAAATAGGGCCCCACAAATTTTGTGAAGAAAGATTGATTTCCTTAAAGTTATAATCACAAACTATCCCTGTAAAGTTGCATGTGGAATTCCCTTTTTTGAATAAAAAATAGGGGAAGTTGAGTTTCGTAGGGTGGGTTTCAGCGGCATGAGCACTTGAAATTCATCTTCTCTTCGGCTCAGGGGAACTATGAAAAGGAAAAACAAACAATTTGTGAGACCTCGAAAAAATTTTACCCGAAAATTAACTCCTAGAACCTATATATGTCTTTATAAAAATATTTTCTTATCAATATTTACTAAATTACATAAATCTCTTAAAAGAAATTTTATTATGAAAACACAAGTAATAACATGATTCAAATATAATTATTTTCCTATAAATAAATACAAAATTATAAAATATTTTCTTTACAGAATTTTAATTTCTATGATTTCAATTTCAATTATGATTTAAAGTTAAGGTTTGATTGATTCATGTTATGATTTTAATTTTGAGATATGATTTTAATTTAAGTGTAGAATTATTTTAAGGAACTAGAAAATTAGAAAATAAATGAAAAAATGAAGAAAAAGTCGAAGAGCGGTTTTCCCCACCATTGAAAGTGGGTAACACCGATCTCACCGCCATTGAACAGTAGAAAAATTATCTGAGTGCTTGAATAGCATTTTTACCCAGCACTAGATCGGGTAAACCCGACATTAGGAAACAGACAAAAATCCAAGCTGGTTTTACCTAGCATTTGAAGCGGGTAAACCTGATCAACGCCAGAAGTAGAAAAAATATATCTTCTCCGAGTTCTAACGTCGAGCTACGGTCCTGGGGGCTATAGGCCTATGAAACTTGTTCTATACGGCCAAGAAAACTATAAATAACCCCTCTTATTATCCATAAACACATATTTCGCTGAATCAAGAGCCAAAAATTGAGAGAAGTGAAAGTTGAGAGAAAGTTTAGAAATTAGGAGAAAGTGGAGAAAGGAAGGACTTGGAGCTTGGATTTGGATTTCTAATCCGGTGGTTTTATGCCTAGCAATCTCAGGAATCAAAGGGTAAGCAATCCTAGCTTACTACAATGTTAGCTTTTAGAATCTAATTTTGAGTTTTCTTAATGGTAAGATTGATTTTTGGATTGGATTTTTGAACATTATATAGGTGTTAAGGAATGATATGAATGTTGTAGGAGTGTTGTATAAATGGTTTTGAGCAAAAAGAACCAAAGGAAACAAAGTTTGAACACATTTTAATTGAAATCCAAAGCAAAAGTTTGAAGAAAACATTTTCTGGACACGATCGATTTTAACTGATCTGAAGGTGGGTAAAACCGATTTTCATGGCTCAAGAAAGTCCCTTGATTAACACTTTGCTAGGCGTCCCTTTTCACTTGACCCAAGACTTTGGAGTTCCTGCAAAATACAACAAAGCAATGTTGCTCAGAGAACTCCGGCTGATGGGTTAGTGGATGGAAGAAGTTTTCACACATCAGAAAAGTAGCCGTGACAATGAACCGTTGATCACCCAAGTTTAATATTTTCTTTGTTTGCACTTTTTACCTTTGGTCTTTTATGAATTTAAGACTAAGTAATTAAAGTACAAATTAGCAAGTTGCATGAAGAATTAGAATAAACTTCACACGCATATAGTACCTCCATTTACGTCCCCTTACCAAGTAACAAAATATCTTGGGATAGTTAATGGTCAAAAGGCATCTGTCGGGCCTTGTGGTGGGGATGGGCATGACATCCTCTCTGAGAGAGTTCTACTCTGTTTGTCAATGGAGGCCTTGTGGTGGGGATGGGCATGACATCCTCTCTGAGAGAGTTCTACTCTGTTTGTCAATGGAAAAAGGACACCACGTGGGAGTTTTCCCAGTTTGTCGCTACTTACCTTAGTTGGCATTACACCGAGTAGAAAGGGCTACAATAGCCTACATGTCCTTGTCACTACGAGAATGAGAGGGTATCTTTAATGAACTTTGAAGAAGAATTATCTGCACAAGACAAGTTTAAAACCTAGGTGATAATTACCTCACCCCTTGTCCCCCAAGTGAATCAACTAAAGCTACGCACTCCCAGTGTTTCACTCTAATTGGCTTTTACTTGTATAATGTCACTCTGCCTTTTACAACTCAATATTCAAAAATTGAACAAGGTAAATTGGAGCACATTAATCGCAAAAGTAGCAAATTAGGCAAAAACGTAAATAATTCTCAAAATAGGGGTTGAACATATTTCAGTTTTGAAGCCTTAGAAAAAAGATATTTTTAAGCAAATAATTCAGATAATAAGTGCACAATAAGGTGATTCAGGGATGAGCCCTCAATCTCAGCAAGTTAATGGAATGTACATGAATACAAAATCTGAACTATTATTAAGATCTAATGTTCAAGGTACCTCGAAAAGAATTTCTAGGCTAGGCAAATTTACAGGGGAATTTAGAAGCATAGAAGCAAAAACAAATATCAGAGTTGAAACAAATCAGGAAACTACCCGAGATGTGATCACCTAACCAATAGGTAATCATAAACCAATCCCCACTAGAGCAATTACTTCACAAACAAGAGAGCAGAAAGAAAGTATAGTTTCGGTTGCAGAAAAGCCCCTCTAGCCGAAAATAGATTAAGTTTGGACCGAGGGCAAAATAGTAATTTTACACTGCCTTGGGTATGAATAAATCAAAACTTTGTAGCTTTTTAATAGAAAAATTTGAACCTTAATTCAATATATTTTAAAGGTAAGAAGATCTTCAATTAGAAAAGTCGCATGAGGATTAAAGTTGTTTTACTGTAGGCAGTAGGGGTTCGAAATTGATCGTAGCCCTACTGATATTGCAAAGCCAACCGAAAACCTTTAGTGATAATTTCTACATTTGAAAAATTAGCTAAACGAAGATTGTTTACTGGGGGCAAATTAGGGGCCGAAAATTCATAGTCCCAAATAACAGTTGCAATTACAACCCTAGGTTTAGTAATTAATCAATAAGCAACAACCGAAGCTACAATTTTAGCAAGGAGACGGAAAAGACCTAACCCTAGAGACACAAAATTTTAAGTCGCAAGGCTAAGGTTTGACCAAAACCCCAATCCGTAAAACGTCACAACTTTAGCGACACTGATTTCAGTAGCAAAGTTGGTTACTTTTCGGATTCAAACAGCCAACAATTTTTCTAGTACAAGTTGTGACACAACAGGAGTGTCACTATCACAATCAGCACAAAAGTCGCAAAAAGTAAGGCAAAATTGAAAGCAATTATCAACACTTAAACCCGATTTTGCAACCCTTCCCCTTTTGCAATTTCTTTTCTTTTTACACCAATTATTTTTCTATAATTTTCCCAGCAAGAAAATTAACTTTAATTCCAGCTTTAAGATACCAAAATTGAAGACTAAGCTGAAGTCCTATACATGCAATTCTAAAAAAAAATTGCAAGAAGATGCCATCAAATTCTCAAAGATTTTTCAAGGAAACATCCATATGCAATTTTCATACCCGAAAAATAAAAAAGAGAAAGAAGAAACCTTTATGAGCTTAACCGTATTATTACAGTCTCCCTCCAATCAACACATTTGCCTTGGTTCTGATAACAAAATTGATGTGAGCACTTCGGGTAGGGCTCACAGTTGCGGAAGAATTGTCAAGGAAAGTTGAACAATGCAGATTACAAATTACTCTCTTGAAACTCGAAAAATCCCATCTTAATTTAAGTGAGAACTAGTCTACTTAAAGCTTAAACTAACCAAATTTTAAGAGATGAATCAACAGAAATTTTGGTGGAGTAATTACCTAAACTCTTCTAAATTTGGAACTTAAGCTAATTACTCATGCAAGGATTACACAAGTTCAATAATCAAAATAATAAGGAAAATTCTAAAGTAAGGATAAATTTAACAATAAACTTTATAATTCATGAACTCTCCCCCTTCATTGGTTCGGCTGCCCCTATATTTATGGGACATAGGGAGCACAAATTTGAGGAGTAAAAATAAGGAAATAATGAAAGGAAAACAATTAAAAGTGGATACCAACGAGAGTTGAAAACCAGTTACAATTCCAAATCCAAAAAGAGCATGGAATTGGAAACAGAAATTCATCACCTTTATGGTAATAAGGTTGAACGAAATTTTCCTTTAAAATTAATGAAAATAACTTCTAAAACTATCAAAAAAAGGATTCCAAGAAGTGAAACCTTTTTAGAAACTACTAGAATTATTATTATTTTTTTTTTTTATAACTACTAGAATTAATTAAGTTGTAACAAACATGTAACAACCTAACTAATCTGTATTTGACTAGGGAAAGAATTAGGAAGCATGTACAAATCCTAATTGATTTCCAAAACCCTTAATCAACTTGTATTGAGAAGGAATTTCGTTCATGGGCTTCTAGAATGGGCTGGACTAAATTAATAGCTGCGGATACTCGGGTTTAGGCCCATCTTGATGTAGCATGCGTTTTTTGAAGTGCTGAAAACTTCACCAAATAGTTTGGAGCATTATGGATCCATTGCGAAGCTTTTGAAATCATTTTGAAATCTTCTAGATCAAGAAAATCAAGATTTATATATTTCACCAAGATTCTTTTGTCATAGCCACTTGACAGATCGGGAAGTTCTAAATACTTCAAGATCGATTAAGAAATGTGCATAGAAATGTTTCTTGAAACTGCCAAATTCGTATTTGAAGTAGTGGATGACCAAGAAGCTTGTTGATTGACTCTTTGGACCATTTATTTCTCTTTGCAATGTATTTCTTTGGGACATCACCTTCAAATTGACTCGACAAGTGCTAACTTGGCTTGTTTGAGCTGGGGATGACCACATCAATAGAGGCCCTATATATGCTTGTCTATGTTTTGGAGTGGCTAATGATATGATATGATTATGATATGATATGATATGATATGATATACCCTCAAGGTGAACATCCTAGTTCGCTCATCATTCATATAGAACTTTAACGACTGCCCTTCATTCTCGGTACACGTCTGTGAATCCTGCATGAGTCATGACTGCTATATGATAGGAATTGGCTGACTTGTATGCATGGGTAATTTTTGCAAATCGGTAAATTTTTGCGAAAAAGGTGGGGTCTCACTAGGTAAAAGCTCCTTCCATTTTCCTGCTTTCAAAATTTATTATCATAGATCTTTGGTACGAAGATGCATATGGTCACTAGGACACGTGGAAGTACTAGAATAGTGGGGAACAGATAGAAGGCGGGAATGATAGAGGCTGGCTCATGCTCAGATAATCATGTACTTTAGGGCTATGTAAGTTTTATTTTATTATAATAAATGGTAGAGTTATTATGTTTTGCAAGTACTGAGTCCTGATGCAAACCATGCAGGCATCCAGTGAAGCCAACCTCTTGTATACAGGGTGGTGAATCCGAGGTGTCACACAAATGAAGAAATATCTATAAAAAACTTGCACAGGAAGATAGAAAAATCGGCCATAATTATGGCAATGTTCTTCAAACCTAGAAAAGGTGAATAGAGAGGAAGGGGAAGGGGTCAGGGTGGGCGGACAAAAAGAAAATGCAAAAAGAAATGTGTAGGGTTAGTTAGTAGATGTGTAGGAAAGACGAAAATACCCTTAAAAAAAATGGGCAATTAGGGACTTAACAGCCGACTTAAAAAAGTGACTATAAAAAAATGCAAAAATAAAAGTATGATGACTACATATAAAATTTTCAAAATATGGTGACCAAAAACTGAATGTTTACAAAGTATGGTCACAAAAAATGAATTCACCCTTAATACTATAATATTTAATAATAATTATAAATATTTTTATTGTAATTATTTGAATACTAATTATGTAATATTGTCTTTGTGATATATATCAAAACATATTATATTTGGAACAAAAGGTCTTTTTGGTCTTTTACTTTTCTAATATTAAACTCGTGTTTGCATTTAGTAACATTGTGTTTGTATTTAAGACTACCAAATGATGAGGACATCCAGACCACTGATCCTGAGACAAGTCTACAACCTAGTTAATAGGAGGATCCAGCCAAACCAGATTAGGGGAAAGATCTGCCAAGTCTAAAGGTCCTCCACAAGGGGCCTGTAATCTTGAAATACCCAAATTTAATTGCTTAGTCTTAAAATCATAAAATACCAAAGGTAAAAAGTGCAAAATAAAGAGTATATATATATATATATATATCTTCAATGGTAAGCACAAAAGAAAAAATTAAACTTGGGTGATCAATGGTTCATTATCACGGCTACTTTTGTAATGTGTGAAGACTTCTTCCATCCACTAACCCATCGATCGTAGTTCTCCCAGCAGCATTGTTTTGTTATGTTTTACATTAACTCCAAAGTCTTGGGAAAGTTACAAGGGACGCCTAGCAAAGTGATTATGGTTCCACGATTTTAATCAAGGGACTTTCTTGCGTCCAGGGATCAAGGTAAAATAAGTATGGGGTATACTTCAAAGAGGTATGCCTTTAAACTGTTTCTCCTTTCGATTCCATTGTTTCAGTTATAACTATAACTGTAAATAACAATTTTTGAAATTGTGAAAAGGCACCATTTGGGCAAATCATCCATAGGTATTTTCCTTAGTTGTTGGTGTCAAAGGCTCAAATGGCTTATTAAATTTCAAATTGTTTGAGTAGTGAATTTTTGCCTTCTAATTTAGCAATTCTGAGTTTGTTTCGACATAAGGATGTTTAAAATTGACATGCCATATTGTCTGCCTGGAAAGTTGTGAATTATTGTGTAAATTATTTACCATTAGTTTACAAGTAGGACAGGTTTTGTTATACAATTATAGTGGTTCTTAAATATATACATCTGATCTATGACATTGCAGGATTATACTATGTTATTTGTATGTTATACATATGATGCATAAATTTATCTTAAGTTCAAATGTTGAGTGTGTTTGTTGCATATACTTGGCTAAGACACCATAGTTCTTAAACTGTTATGTAATCACTCTTCTCGAGTATGGATAAGTTCAGAAAATTGTAGATGCATCTCGATAGTTTCTTGCAAGCGTCTAGAATGTTCTTGAGAGGTTCTTGAAGAATCAAGGGTGTGGCTATCATTTGTGTGAAATCGTATCCGAGCCAAAAGGAGTGGCGACTTTCTACCATCAGCACATAGAGGGATTGAACATAGGCTAGCAGCAACCGCGCTTTAAAAACTAAGTGCAGAATCTGTTTGTATTTAATATAACTGACTTACTTCATTTTAATTATTAACAAAATGGACTCGAGGACAAATCATTTCCAACCGTGAAGGAATAATGCGGTCATCCATAGCTTAAACAAGCCAAGTCAGCACCTGCCAAGTTAATCCGAAGGCAACGTCCAAAGAAATGCATTGCAAGGAGGAAGAAATGGTCAAAGGAGGCAATCAACAAGCCTCTTAGCTATCCACAACTTCCAATACAAAATTGGCAGTTTCCAGAAATATTTCTGGGAACACTTTTGATCGATCTTAAAGAATTTACAACTTCTCGATCTGTTAAGTGGTTATGACAAAAGAATCTTGGAGAATGTATAAATCTTGATTTTCTTGATTTAGAACATTTCAAAATGATTCTGAAAGCTTCTTAATGAATCTGGAATGCTCCGAACTACTTGGTGTAGTTTTTAGTACTTCCAAAAACGCATGCTACATCAAAATGGTTGACTTTCCTTGGATCCCATGCATGAAATTCAAGACAAAGTACAAGTTGGTCAAGGGTTTGAGAAGGAATTAGAATTTGTACATGTTTTCTATTCCTACTCCTAGTTTGTTACAAGCTAGGTTATTACAAATTTGTTACAACTAGATTAGATTGGTAGTTTCCGAAAAGGGATCCCTTCTTGATCTTTCATTTTTATTAGGTTTTATAATTATTTATTAAGTGTTTTCAAAGGTTAAATTTGGCCATAACCATATCCATATGGCAGCCAAATTAAGCAACTACCAAAACCTAGTTCCTTTAGGTTTCTGGTTTATAAGAAATCAATATTTTGATTGGTTTCCAATCCCAATTATTTTCCTAGATTAATTAGGGTATAATTTCATTCACCTATTACCATAAAGGTGACTTAATTCATCCACCATTGTCATTGCTTATTTAGGACTTGGTTTGTAAGGCAAATCCAATTCTGATTGTTTGCCACTTTTGCTGCTTTCAGTTATTCTTTTCCTATTGTAATTTGGACACCCCCGTACCTATAAATAGGAGGATGGATGAAATCATTCAGGGAGAACTTGGTTATAGTTAAATCATATTGTAAGGTTTATTCCTTTGCTTTAGAATTCTCAATTGTTTGCTTTTTGAGCTTGTGTATTTTTGGAATGTTTTGATTAATTATGTAAGTTCTAAACTTAGAAGAATTTAGGTTAATTGCTCCACCTAAATTTCTATTGTTCAAATTTGAATTGTTAATTTAAGAATAAAAGTCTCACTTAAATTCACTAAGTAATTTTGAGTATCAAGAGAGTAATTTGAGACCTTCAAGTGTCAACTTTCCTTACCAACTTTCCGCATTTGCGAGGACTTCTCCAAAGGACTCACATCACCTTGTAATTTCAATCCTAGTGCAAGCCTAAAAGATTGAAGTAGACACGAAGCCCTTGATCATCGAATAAAGAAGGGTAAAATGGTCACCATCTTCACAGTTCAAGAAAGAGAATGGCCCGCAACTCTTCATTAATAAAGTTTGGGCTGTTTCTTGAAGTTTTTGTAGGGTTGGACAAGGTTCAAACTTCATGAAACATTTATTGATCAATCTTGAAGTTCTTACAACATCTTGATTTGTCAAATGGTTTCTATAGTTGAATCTTGAATAATAGGGGAAAATCATGATTTTTTTTAATTTACAAAATTTAATAAATGTTCTCAATGCATCTGGAATGCTTTGGACTATTTGGTGAAGTTTTTAACGACATCCACAACTCCAGCTACCTCTAAAAATAGCTGAAACCCTAAGCATCCACAGCTATCAAGTTCGGCCAGCCCTTAGAGAAGCCCACAACCTATTTTGTGAATCCACTTGCAAGTTGATTTTAAGCTTTTGGAAAGCAGTTAGGATTTGTGCATGTGATGTAGACTGGAGTATACGATGCAGAAAATTGACAAGGAAAATCTAGAGATGGCGAGACACAGCTCTTAACCTCTACAATCCCTACCTTGGATTCGACAGACTAATAAAATTAACCTAATCAAATTTTAAAAAGCAAATTAAACCAAGTATATAAATTAAAGAGTTAAAACAAACTAAGAAGTAGAACCAAACTACAACAAGAGCTCAAGAACAAACTCTCATTGAAAACTACTACTAGAATTAATCAAAGTTGTAATCTTAAACTAACTATTAAGTTTAATTGAAGTAGGAGTTGGAAACATGCACAAATCTTAACTTCTCACTTCTAACCCTAACCTAACTCAAATTTGGACTTGCGAATTGGGCTTCCTTCATTTGGATCTGGTCCTCCTCCTTTTGGGTCAGGGCTAGCCAAATTTTATAGTGTGGATTGTAAGAGAATTCAGTCAAATTTAAGTGGTGCATCTATGGATGATGTAAGAACCTTCTGGAAGCTTTCAGAATCATTTCTCAAACTTAAAATTCTTCATTTCTTCATGAAATTCAAACCCTTTTTCAGAGACCTAGAGTAAAATAACAATTTTACCCTTCTGAGCATTATCTTCAAGGGCTTGTGTTTCGGATACTATATGGGCTTGCCGAGTACATTCTTGGACTAGGTTTGCAAGGTTCACCTTGAGTTTCCTGGTCATTATGTGCGTCATCAGCCTAACTATATCCACTAATGGATCTCTCTAAATAGGCTCAAGTCCTGTAGCATTGATAAGCCTCTGTGTAGTACACGAACAGGCTCTGCTTCATTTCTCAAGTCCTGTGCATCATTCTGTAGATCCTCTATGCTTGGACTTATCGACGAGCTGGGGATGTTTCCTAATTCTTTCCCTAGTTAGTTATGGACCAGTTAGTTGTTACAAGTTTTTTATAACTTGCTAAAAAGGGTTCTTGTTTTGAAATTTTTTTGTGACAGTTTTATAATTCCTTTAGTTGTTTTAGAAGGTAGAATTTTGGCCAATGATTGCCCTTAAGGCAGCCAAAATTATGTTTCCAAAATCCATGCTCCTTTTGGATTTGGCATTGTAAGGAATAACCAATTCTAATTGGTTCCCAATTTTTTAACCTTTTTCCTTCTTTCTTTCACTTCTTAATATTGGATATGCCTTTATAAATAGGAGACAATATCCGATCAATAAAGGTAGAATTCAGATTATAGTTGATAATTGTGCAAGGTTTTTACCTTAAATTTATGAATTCTCTTTTTCAACTTATGTATTTTGCACGATATGTTAAATTTCTAAAGTTCCAAAACTTAGAATTTAGGTTATTTGCTCCACCTAAAATTTTTAATTGTTTCGAATTTGTTATTCTTGCTAGGTTTTAGCCAAACTAGCTAGTCTTGCTAGTCCTTAGCTTAAGGGTTCAAATTCTCCAATAGAGTAAGTTTGTGACCTTCACTGTTTGACTTTCCCTGGAAACTTTTCACATCATGAAGAACAATTCACATCATGGAACCAATATTATGACTTAAGAAAAAAATTAACTTCAGGACAATTTGCGACATTCAAGTGACGATCAAGTGATGTCACAAGCTTAGGAACAAGGAATTGAAGTCTTGATTTTTGACGGCCATCGGCTGCTAACCGAAAGCCTTGAGCTTTCATCTTTCGATAGTGAATATCACAACAATATTTGCCAAAGTTCCCAACTCATATTTTGAAAGGTGAATTTTACCATTAGTAGAAACTTAAAAGATATATAAATATTCCAAAACTTGTTTTGAAGACCTAAGAAACCAAGAAGCAATATCCATGTAACCATAGAAGTAAGAATAATTATTCGAGCTTGATTGGAAGAAAAATGAAACATTAAGGAAACTATGAACTTGAGAGAAAATGAAGACCAAAATAAACATGGAGATAGAATTTTCTATCTTTGTATATTTCTTAATAATGAAGTTACAACATCAGATTACATGATATACACGTGAATCATTCAACATAGAATATGGTAACTTAACTAGCTGAGTAAATGATGCAGATTCTCTATTGAGAATTGCAGTGTCCGGAAAGTAACCAAAAACTCCAATTAGAAGAACACAGTATAATCTCTTGAAACCCCAACCACTACTTGCATTCGATAGAACAATCAAGTTATTTTTAAATTATAAACCAAGCAACGAATTGAAGTGAAAAGCTAATTTAATTAGGTGAGACTATAAACTTAATTAACATGCAATTCTATAAACTAATAGGTCAAAATCATGCAAGATTGACTAAGTTCAATGAGTAGAATTCAAAAATAAAAAGATGGGTATTAACCTTACACCAAACTATATCATGTATGAATTCTCTGAGTTATTTGATGCGCATGGAGCCCTTTAAATAGGGGGTTGTGTGCCTTTTAGAAGTAAAACTGGAATAGGAAATAAAAGTGGAAACCAATGAGAATTGAAAACCTTACAAAACCCAAAACCTAAAGGGACTAGGTTAAGGGGGAAGTAGAATTTTGGTTGCCTTCCAAAAAAGAGGTGGCCAAAATTCCCTTTGAAAAATAAAAGGAAATTACAAAATAAGGTAATTCCTATTTCTTAAAAGAAAACATGCAAGGATTCTTTTCAAGAAACTATGAATTTGGTAATTACCTTAAAAGTAAGGAAGGGAAGTAAAACACACACATTTACACCTAGTGAAGTAGGGTTGGCCGAACCTTAGTGCCTGGACCTTGGTGTGGTCAACCTTTACTCCATCCCTGGATACTACAAAACCGAGTAAAACCACTTCTTCCACACAAATTGTACACTTCTTAACATTAGCGTATAACTTCTGTTCACATAATGTAACAAGTACCATGCAAATGTGCTCAGTGTGTGTTTCCATGTCTTTACTATAGATCAAGATGTCATCAAAATATACTACAACAAATTTTCCAATAAATTTAAGCAAAACATGATTCATGAGATGCATAAACGTGCTTGGTGCATTAGTGAGACCAAACGGCATAACTAACCATTCATATAGACCAAACTTAGTCTTAAATGCAGTTTTTCATTTGTCATTCGTATTTGATGATAACCCTATCTTAGATCTATTTTAGAGTAAACACGTGCACCCTGTAGGCCTTCTAACATATCATCTAACCTAGGTATAGGGTGCCTATACTTAATAGTGATTTTATTGACAGCCCTACAATCAACACACATATGTCACGTGTCGTCCTTTTTAGGGACCAGGATGACAAGAACGGCACAAGGACTTAAGGATTTCCTTACCTGCCCCTTGCTGAGAAGCTCGTCGATCTGCCTTTACAACTTCTTTGTCTCCTCAGGGTTTGCTTTGTAGGCTGGACTATTTGGAATGGCAGAGCAGGGAATTAGGTCAATCTGATGTCAATCCCTCGAATGGGTGGCACGCCACTAGGTAATTCATTGGGAAATACATCCTGGAATTCCTGCAAAAGAAAGTCAATTTCCATAGGAAGATCCTGAGAAACAGTGCTAGTATTCCAGCTACTATCCTGAAGCATAAGTACAACTACAAGGCCGTTATTGGCTAAGACTTTCTCCATATCCCTAATACTAGCATATAAGCCAAGATTCTTGACTTTAGAAGCGTTAGGGTGGGGTTCATGGGGTAGAACCGAACCTTGTTCCTTGCGGTTGTGCATGTCCTCCTCCTATAGGGCAAAAGTAGTTTTCATCCTTGCATTCTCGAATTGGACCTCGCTGGGTAGTAGAGAGTCGAGAGTGTAGGTTTAGAAACCTTGCTTCACGGAGTAGGTGTTGGCAAAGCCGCAATGTTTGGCCCTTTTGTCGAATTGCCATGGCCTCCCTAAAAGAAAGTGAGTGGCGGTCATAGGCACCACATCGCAGACAACCTCATCAGTGAATTGGCCAATTTCAAATGGTACAGTGACTTGTTGAGTGACCAGGAAGCCGTCTTCATCACCAAGCCAGTGGAGGTGGTACTGCTGAGGGTGCTCATGAGTAAAGAGAGCCAATTTATCCACTAGGTAGGTACTGGTCGCGTTGATCAAGCTACCTCCGTCGATCATTAGCATACACATTTTGTCATGCACGAGGCTACGTGCTTGAAGAATGTTGCACTGTTGGGTTTCATCCTTGTCAAATCCTATATTAAGGGCACAATTGAGATAGCAATATGCCATCATAGTTAAATAGAACAACCTACTAAGAATAAAGAACAATGAGAAAACCTCACTTCCCTGATTCCCCCAAGTATTTACCTAGCAATCTACACTCCCCAAGTGTATCTCTCTAGGGTTGGCTGCCCTTTTAATAAGTAATGTATTTCACTCTTGCCTTTTTCCTCTCAGAACCCAATTTAAGAATTCTAATCAGAACACGTAAGCCAGATCACACACAATAACTCACTAAAAGTTCACCGAATCACAAAGAAGAAACAATAAAATCTTTTGAAGAAAAGAATTGCATGGTTCAACTTTTGAAGAAAAATAATTTTTGCAAACGAAATTTTAAATATAAATTCGGACTTATGGAAGTACACAAGTAAGGAATTTTCGAAAATAAGTTCCAAAAATCCCACAAGTAATGAGTAGTGTACAACTTAGGAAATCCAAATCTATTTCAAAGAGTAATTGTTCAGGTAGCACAAATATGGTAACTAGGCAATTTGGCAGAGTATATGCAATTGCAAGAAATAAGCAGACATGGCAGATTTGCAAAGAATTATTAGGAAACTACCCAAAGACAGAATAACCTTCACAATAGGCAATTGAAGAATAATCCCAAAATCTACTCTATTCACATTTTAAGTAGGCTTGCAATTCAGACAATTTTCAAGATATGCCGGCAACTTCGGTATCAAAATTTTACCTGAAAACTAGATCCAAACATCAAATAAATTTTATAATCTTAATCCTCACACAATTTGACACAAGGAAAGCAACTTGCATGCAAAGTACGCGAAGAAAATTTCTGTTCCCCTGCGTGGCCTGAAAATCCTCGGCGTGATGAAAATAGTCCAAACGAGCTCAGAATACCACCAGAATTTAACACAATCTTCCTACAAGTGACCTAGGTGGATCAAAATACACATCTCAAGAATCAAGTAAGAAAATTTCAAATTTCAAAATTTCGACAGTATTTTGCCCGGGAACCTTCAAATTTCAAAACAGGCCTGATAGTGCTCCAAGAATTCCAAAACTTTAACACAACCTTCCCTTAATACCCCCAAATAGATCGCACAAGAGAAAGAGCAGGAAAAAATTTTAGAGCCTTTTTAAAACTCAACCCTAATCGGCGACATTTTAAAAACCCTAGCTCGGTTTAGCCGATTTTGCCTTTTTCGAATTACTCTTTCAATTTCTTTCACAAAACAGCAGCTAAAACTCAAGATACTTAAATTTAAGGATCAAGAATTTTGAAAAAAAACAATAACCAATTTTCAAAGGAGCAATTTACCTCAGAAGAGATCAACGACAACATTCTTCCGATTGACACTTCATCGTGCGTCTCACTGCTCCCCTTTGATTGGTTGGCTCCTCCCAAGGTCGCACGCTATACAGCTCTAATACCAAATTGATGCGGATTCTCTATTAAGAATTGCAGTGTGAGGAAAGTAACCAAAAACTCTAATTAAAAGAACACAGTATAATCCCTTGAAACCCCAACCACTACTTGCATTTGATAGAACAATCAAGTTGTTTTTAAACTATAAACCAAGCAACAAATTGAAGCAAAAAGCTAATTTAATTAGGCTAGACTATAAACCTAATTAACATGTAATTCTATAAACTAATAGGTCAAAATCATGAAAGATTGACTATAGTTCAACGAGTAGAATTCAAAAATAAAAAGATTGGTATTAACCTTGCACCAAATTATATCATGTATGAATTCTCTGATTTATTTGATGCACATGGAGCCCTTTAAATAGGGGGTTGCACTCCTTTTAGAAGTAGAAAAGGAATTGGAAATAAAAGTGGAAACCAATGTGAATTGGAAACCTTACAAAACCCAAAACCTAAACGAACTAGGTTAAGGGGGAAGTAGAATTTCGGTTGCCTTCCAAAAAAGAGGTGGCCGAAATTCCCTTTGAAAATTAAAAGGAAATTACAAAAATAAGGTAATTCCTATTTCTTAAAAGAAAACATGCAAGGATTCTTTTCAAGAAACTATGAATTTGGTGATTACCTTAAAAGTAAGGAAGGGAAGTAAAACAAACACATTTACACCTAGTGAAGTAGGGGCGGCTGAACCGTTGGTGTGTAGGGTTTTCCTCAGGGTTCAAGTGCCTTAATAAATAAACACTCTTCAGAACGCTGCAGTTATCTTCCAGCTTCCTAGCATCTATGAATTCCTGGACTCAGCTTTGAGTAGAAATGATTAGGCTTGTTAAAGCTTCTTGCATCTTTAGGCGTCGACTCCGAGTCACTGGTCCAATGATGTCTATTAGGGGATCCCTCTATTATGGACTTGGATCCAGAAGAACTGTCGGCTTGGCAGTGTCTTCTGCAGCTAGTGGTTGATTCGATGAAAGCGTGTGGTCTATTCCTTCATCAGTAAACTACAAAATGGCAGCTCTACATATAGTTAGCTATCCGAGCTACTAGTAAAATTGCTATGAGTTAAGCTAACTACCCAGGTTAACAAGTGGAGTATGAACATGCTTTTGTGGCAGTTGGTTGAGTATTGTTAAAGCTATAAAGTAATTTAGCAGCTGAGTGTAGCTGATTTATTTAGCAGAATCATAATAGTTTAAGGTAGCCCATCTATAAAGCACCTGATTTGCCTCTGTTCATATTAGTGAATCGCTAGAGGAATTGCTTCAGCTGCGAATCTCTACACCTCTCGCATCTGTGTTTGTTGAGCCTGCTTTGATTTTTGAGTCCCCTCAAGCTGAAGCAGGAGATTGAGAGAGCAAAGCCTACTTGGAACTTTAAAAAAAAAAAAAATGGAGAGGAAGGCAGACTCTTGGTAAATATATCTGCAAGTTGATGCTTAGATGGAATGTACAGATAATGGATGAACCATTTCTTGTATTTATTTCTAACAATAAGGCAATCAATTCTAAGTGCTTGGTTTGCTCATGGAACACGAGATTGGTTGTGATATAGATGACTGCTTGAGATTCATAATTGAATGGAATGAGAAGGGTGATAGGGAGCTCAAGTTCCTACGGAATGTAAGACATCAATTATAGCTTATATATAGTGGTTGTCATGCTTATGTGTTCAGCTCCAACTAAGTATTTGGACACAGTTGGTTGCTTCTTGATTTTCCAAGAGACTTAAGAGTCCCCGAGAAAGATATAATAACAATAATAGATTCGTATGTGCAGTTTCAAGATACCCAATCAACATCACAAAAAGCTCTTACACAGTAAATGGAATGAGCTCTGTAAAATAACCCTTTTCTAGACAACCTCGAAGGTGTGTGAGAATGTGCAATGCTGACATGTAATGATTCTGGCGTAGGGCATTGACATATTGATTTAGTTACATTGTGCAATAAGCCAAGTCTGGTCTAGTGAATCCAAGATATACCAATCTACCACTCAGTCTCCTACATTTATTTGGCTCATGAAACAAAGGAAAAGTATCATCAAAGACCTTTAACCATAGGTGTATTAACTACTTTTACTGTTTGCAAACCTGCATCCTTTAAAATGTCCAAAGCATACTTCCTCTGACTATAAAAAAAGACACTCATGATATCAAGCTAACTGAACACCAAGAAAGTACTGGCATAGCTAAGGTCTTTTATGGTAACATCATTGATTTCATCTTCAGTAGAGTTTGAAAGAAGATCATATATATAAACTATAAGAATAAGGAATGAATTCTTCTTTTTCAAAATGATTAGACAATGCTCATGCTCATATTGGTGAAAGTCATATTCCTTCAAGCCATAAAAAGATTTTTCCAATTTACAAACTAAGCCAAAAGTGACCTTAGCAGATTTTGGGAGAAAACATATACACTTCCTCATCCAAATGGCCAACCAAGAATGCATTATTGACATCCAGTTGGTGAAGAAGCCAATTGTGAGCATAAGTTAAGGCCAAGAAGATCATAATAGTTTCAGTCTTAACAACTAGAGAAAAAACTTCAAAATAGTCTTCCCCTTCAATCTGAGTATAACCTTTGGCAACTAGCCTTGCCTAATCTGTCCACAGAGCCATCATGGTTCATTTTAATTTTGTAGACCCACTTATAACCAACAATTTTCTTACCAGCAAGAAGAGGAAGTTTTCACGTGCCAATATTTCTTCAAATATAACTTCCTCCCAATCAGATTGCCTTTTGCCTGATTATAAGAATAAATGATGCCAAAGTCAAAGGCCAACTCCTGAAATCAAAGAAAGGTAAACATCAACCCATAAGCCACGTGGGTCAAACATGTGGTAAAAAAAAGGTCAAAGTCACAAAAAAGGGTCTTTCATATCAAATGGAAAAGATTTTGATCCAAAGAAGATACGGTGGACTTTAAGAATAGTTTAAATAATGAAAACGACAAAGAATCATTGAAAAAGAAAAAAAAGAAAAAAAAACCCCCAAAGAGATGAAGCCGAAAGGTGTTTATAAATGTGTCCCTTGCGTAAAGATCAAGATGGGCCAATTCCATTGAGTCCATTATCTTAAAATGAGTACATAGAATGAGCAAGAAAGGTAAGATTGTTATGTGATCTTTCTTGATCTCAGTAAGGATAAGGTCATAAGATTCTAGATGACTCCTCATAGTTTCTTGAAGATTCATGAAGGTTTATGAGAGGTTCTTGAAAGTTGGAGGGTGATGATTTCATGATTTTTGAAGATGTAAGTAATTCTAGAAAATCTTGGTTGAAATCTTGAAGTTCTTGAAATTCTTGATTTTTTTAAAAAAGTTTTTCTTAACGAATCTTGAGTTTCGTGACAATTTTTAGTGTTTCTTGATTTTTTTTTTTTTTTGTTTCGGAGATTACAAAATATTCCAGAATATTTTAAAAATCTTTGGAAGGTTTGACCTACTTTTGGAGTGAAGACTACATAAAGCTTAGTGTGAACACTTGTGAAGTTTCAAATTAGTTCTGGTGTAAACAATGAGTGAAGTGTCAAGTGAGTTTAACCAAGTGGAGTATGAACACTCATTAAGTGGGTTAATTAATTTCTTTAATGCATCCAAAAAAGAAGATGACTCATCCAAGTCCAAATTGGATCAAGGTGTGAACAAGACTTCAAATTAGGAGAGGATTTGGAAAGCCAAACCAACTCCAATATAGCAAAGAGTGGAGAAGTGATGAGGTCATCCCTACAACAAGGCACGAGTATCATCCGTGTTCTAGATGTGGTTCTACAACCTTTTTAATCAGAAGATTCACACATGGGTATTTGTTAAATTTGGTGTAAGGTTTTACCCATAGTTTCGAATTCTTCTCACTGAACTTTAGTCAATCACTTATGATTTGTTTGCTTTAGTTCTTAGAACTGCATGTTAATTAGGTTTATAGCTTCGCCTAATTAATTAGCTTTTCGCTTCAATTCATTGCTTGGTTTATAGTTTAAAAGCAACTTGATTGTTCAATAGAATGCAAGTAGTGGTTGGGGTAACAAGGGGTTATACTGTGTTTCGTAAATTGAAGTTTTAGTGATTTTTCGCACACTGCAATTCTCGATACTCTTCGAACAAAGAATCCGCATCAAGAAGCCTGGTTTAGCAACCAAAACCATGTAGGAATTGTGATTCACGCATTTTTATGGTTTAGAGTTCTTCAGAGTTTCCTTTTTGGCAACTATTTGGTTAGTTTGTTAGCTTTCTCATGACTTTGTTACATAGTTACCTAAAGTGAATTCTTGCATGATTTCTTTTAGGAATAGGATTTGTTTATTTCATTTTCTTTGTTTTTTGGTTTCATTTACTAAAAAAGAATATCTAAAACCAAAAACCAATAAGATGTCGTCTTTATTCTTTAACTGTATGAATTGGACAGCTCTATACATCTATACATTGAGCTTCTGC
Organism: Leptodermis oblonga; assembly: GCA_016801395.1. Taxonomy (NCBI): domain Eukaryota; kingdom Viridiplantae; phylum Streptophyta; class Magnoliopsida; order Gentianales; family Rubiaceae; genus Leptodermis; species Leptodermis oblonga. The sequence goes on along the minus strand of CM028756.1, from coordinate 19,706,881 downwards.
CTTCATTATTTTTAGACATTGAATACATATTTGAATTTTATTCTTAACAAAGATAAGCAAAGGATTATCCTTCACCAAAAGGTTGTCTTTGTCCTAATGTGGACGTGTGCATATTCTTATATTGAATATTTATTCTTTGTGAGGATTTATAATTATTTTGTAAATTGTTAATAAGTCTTTTTATGAGTTTACAAATTTAAAGAGAGAAAATCATGAGTGGAGTTCCTTTATTTGAAAAATTAAAGATTATCATTCTAAATTAAATTGCCCAAATTCTATCGCAGATGGGCAAGTATGTAATATTCGGCAGTATTAAAAATAAGAAAAACCTAAGGCAAATCAACCACTTGCACCAGCAAGCGATTTTGACTAGATTGTTTACCCCCCTAAGCTTATGCTTGGTTTATTGCCAATCAGCCGAGTAATGGGCTGCTTCCAAGAGTCGCCTACCTGCCTGATCAATACTAGATCAAATAAATCTACTAAATCCCATGCGTTGAATTTAGTCTAAGTGTTGGAGAACATTAACTATTGAAACAGAGGCAAGCAATTAATCATATGCATAAAAGATGTCAATAACGTTTTGATCTCACAGTTGTGTAATTGAGACCCTAGTTAATTAACTTTTGAATAAACTAAAAGCATAATTCAAAGACTATAAAAGAAGAACAAAACATAAAAGAAAAGAAAACTAAATAAAGATCCATCGGCTGAGATGAAGAACAATGCGGGCAAGCCGCTACAACTCTTTAGTGTATCATATGAACTAAATCTATGAATCGGTGAATTGAGAATTAATAACACATCCTACCAGCTACTCTATTTTTATAGGAGTTTAGAGTACCTAATTTTAGTAGGAATCTAATAAAGAAATAATAAATCTAATAGGAATATAAGTAATTATGGTACATAAGGAACAAGTTAAACTTGTTTCCCATAAGTGTACATGGATTAGAACTAAGAAACTAAAAGATATGAGCTGTTGGAACCCTCTTTCCCTTAATGGGCCAAGAATAAGGCATTGGGTCTTCTAGAATTCAGGTTCTATGTGTCTACTGCTCACATTCGGCGCGTTTCCGTAGCTTGGGCAACTTGTATTGTATCTTCACTTGAGTTCTGGATTTACTGGACTTCGTCCAGCTTCGGTCACGTTGCCCTTGGCTTAGGCAAGCCGTGTTAGAACTTTATTGTCCTTTTTGCGATATAGAATGGCTTGCTCAGCCCCGATTCCAACTGTGTGTTTTCACACCATTTAAGCTTCAATTCTCCTCCTTTTGCTTCCACTCCCTTGGGCATGCTGCAAAGCAAACATCACAATTTATCAGTGCAATTCCTGTAAGATATAACTTGTTCTCGCACCATAACAATTCCCAAGGACTGTCAATAATTGGCCCAATCAGTCACCCATATTACCATAGTATAACGTTTTAAGGGAGTCTCGATACTCCTTAGAATTCCAACTATTTTACCACTGTTCGAGGTAGAGGATATATATATATATATATATATATATATATATTGCGGGTTCAGGCATGAGAAACCTAGAGATGGCTCTGATAATCTCGGAGTCCGCCGACAGGCAAAAAATCTAACATTTCTATATAAATACAAGGATCAAACACAGTTTGAAGGTACAATCATTATAATGGCACTGATATCCTGCTTGAATTACTCAAAATTCACTCTTTTAACCTTCGAAGTGTAAATTGGGCCACTTCCCTTTAGCAGACATTTGACGCGTGGAATTCGTTCAACTACAGTGTGCTTCGTTAGGTCATACTACTAACATCACCCTCATATATATTTGATTGACACTACCCATACTCTCTAATATAGTCCTATCATCTCTATCAAAATAAAAATAAAAAAATTCCTATCATCAATCGGTTCTTATTAATTGAAAACATAAATATAAACAATTTGAAGTATGAGTTTACGCCTTGTTTGGTAACTCATTTTGCATTTTATAATAATTTCTCATCATTCTAATAAGCATTTTTACATTTTCAATACATATTTTTAATAAATTTTTTTACATTTTCAATGCAATTTTAATATTTTAAAATCAGAAATCAAACCAAAATTTGAACCTAAATCTTGATACCAAACGGGACCTGACACTGGTAATATTATTAAATACTAGGATACTTAATAAATTTTACTTTTTAATTGTAAGGGAGGTAAATGTAACCAGCCCTTTCTTTAAAAATAAAGAAAAAGGAGAAAAACACATATTAGCTAAAAAGTGATGCTCATGTTTGTAAAACCGATAATTTCTCAGCTAAACTCATACTTCAAATTGTCACTTTCTCTTCCGCGCGGGGTCGAAATATCCATTCCCTTAAGACTCTAGTCTAACTGTCTCTAACCTATTAATTCCGTGACCTTGTGGTGCTAGTCTCTGGCTGCACATGATGACATAATAATAGACATATCAAAAGCCTCCCACATGATGCCGATTCCCATTGTCTACACGGCGCATTTCCAGTGGGCCACCACACAGAGGCAAACAAAACTACTCAGAAGAACCCGAACCAGAGGATGAGCTTAGGGCATCTTGGTTAGGCTATTCTTGAAAACTAGTATTAGAGTTTTTGTATTTTACAATATTTTTTTTCATAATTTTCAATATATTTTTTTACTATTAAATTATTAATTTTTTTATATTTTTAATATATTTTTCACATTTAAAATATAATTTTTAAAACACATTTTCAAAAACAGATCAAAAATACCCTAACAAACAAATCATACTAGTGATGGGAGTCAAGTCTATTGGAAGGGATTGGGGGAAATTAAAAGGCTGAGAACAGTAAACCACATACATACAGATGGCTACTGAATTTAAGGAAATTTTGTAGCGTCTTTATGAAAGCTAGAATATGCTTACCTGCGATATGCGGGGCTGCCCAATACTATTAGTATATAAATCTACCTTTGCCAACTACTACAATACTACTCTTATTAGTAAAAGCTTTAGGCGAAAAAGGGGAGGAATGACATTAGCAAAGCATGATTCTGGATGAAAAGGCCACCTGATTTGGGGAGATTTTGTGCTGTTTCTTTTTGTACAACTTAGCTAGCTAGCTATGGCGATAGCACCCAATCCACCTAGCTCTAATTGTGTTTTCGGTTTCAAAATGATAATGTTGTATTTTCCCTCACTTCCATTATGAAAGTCAAGTTTGACAAATGTACAATTTTTTATGAATACCGAGGTACAAAACCTAAAATAGCTAACTTGACACTATTTGTTCTATTTATGTTATTACTTTTCAATTGTAGGTTAATTGTGAACTATACATAATTATATTATTAAGCATATGAAAAGTAAACTTTAAAAGTGAACTTTTCTAATGGAACAAAAATTATTTTTGAAAGTTGATTCTTTTAATGGAACATATACAGTATTGGTTCAGAATGTGAAGAAGTATTAGAAGGGATCTCAAGAATATGGGAACAATATATGTTCCCTCCATATGTATTAGTAGAAGAGTATTGTTTTTAATATTGTTATTCGTATTTCAACCATGATCTTTTATATAGGACGGATGTGATATATATATAAAATGGGAAGCATAATAAATACACAAATTTTCAAACCATCAAATAGAGGCGGGACTTTCTTAGGACAAGGGGGTGCTAGACCCTTGAAAAAAAAATAGTAGGTGTGTAGTCTCTCGGGTTTAGAATAAAAGATCTTTTGCAGGGAGTAACAATTTTTAAAATATATGACCTTTTAGTAAAAAGTATTTTTTTTAAAAGTTTATCCTTGTCTTAATTTATCTATCAAGAGTGAGTGATTATCTTAACTACTCCCAAACTCTTAGTAGTATTAAATCACAATAGTTAAGGGTTTTTTTGTCATTTAAGCGAATTATTAATTTGTCTGAAAACTCTGAAAGGTCTTTTATTATGGACCAAATGGAGTATATATTAGTGTACATACATATATATATATATATACAAATATTTTACCTCTACAAGAAAATTTGTATTATACATATGGCCAATTTAGTCAATTCGTGCCACTGCCATCAAAAACTCAAATTTGTTAGTATAGTATAGATCAATCCAATTAAGCCCTCATATGTGAAATGGGCATCGGTTTTAATTAAACTTTCCAAATTACATCTCCCTCTCGAGTTTTTATCAAATAAAATTTGAAAATAAATCATACTCCCTCCGTCCCACTCAAAGAGTCCACTTTGAGATGTTTACAACTAATTTTGGGTTGTGAGGTACAACACCTAAAATAAATAATTTATCACTATATTTTTCACTTCTATCCTTACTTTAGAAATAAGGGTTACTTGTGAATCACACATTGTTATATTAATAAGGGTATGTAATGTAAATAAATTCAAACTGGACTTTTTAAATGAGACAGAAAAAAAAATTTGAAAGTGGACTCTTTGAGTGCGAAGGGGGAGTAACTTCTTTAACAGTTGAGTACAACATTGTACGTAATATTGTTTAACAATGTCTGTTATTCTTCATGGTTAATTGTCATATTCTTAAAACGTGTACTAAAATTCTTGCAAATCATTAGTTAAGTGATATACTTGTTAAACTATAATAGTTTGGTTGTCAGAGTAATAATTTGTCAGTTAAATTATAGTAAAAATTTGGGTGAAATACAATTTACGCCCTATGTTTTTGTACTACTGACAGTTTATTCCCACACGGTTTTAAAATTAACTCTTATCCCCCGTATGGGTTAGGATTGAAGTGTCCAACTAACTAAAAATTTCAAAATTAATGAGGTGTTTATTTGTTACAATATGAGAGTCTGAAACTATGATATTCAAAGATACGATAAATACAATGTTTTTAAATAATCATTAATTTGAACAATTTAAATTAGTAAAACATTTCAATTCTAAACCATAGAGGGACATTGCCAACTTTTAAAATTACAAATGGCAAACTTTATTTCACCCTTAAAAAATAGGGGTATACTATTTACAGGAACAAGATTACTATTCACAGGAACATTTTCCTGTGAATAGTTTATTTTGCCCCTTAGCTATAAAAAGGAAAAAAAAATTCATTTTCACTCAATAATAAAAGGACTGTCCAAACAAAAATCATTCAACAACCTCGTAACTCTCTATCCATTTACACTCCACCCATTTTTCACTCATAAATGTATCTAATTATGGCCGATATTCACGAGAACGATTCATAATACACGGTAAGTAAACAATCTATACATTTATTTTTGTAAAGTTTATTTTTTAACAAAAATAAAAATAAAAAAAAAACCTGTCTGGACAAAAATCTCGTTCGGCCCGGGCGAGATTATTGCCAGAATCTAGCCTAAAATACTGCCCTCAAAGGGAGGTATTTTCGGGAAAAATACCACCGTCCTGTAGATGGCGGTATTTTCGGGAAAAATACCGCCCTGGAGGTATTTTCGGGGCGGTGTTTTTCCCGAAAATATCGCCATAAGAAGGCGGTATTTTTCCCAAAAATACCGCCTGTGGACCGCCTGCGACAGAATCTCGCCCCTAGACAGCGATATTTTGTCACAATCTCTCCCCAACGGAGACGAGATTTTTCCAAAATTTAATTATTATTCCAACTAAATTTTAGAGCTTAGGGATTAAGTATGCTCACCCATCTTTTTGTATTACTTGAATATCCATATTGAGAGGGATGAAATATTTGCTGACCACACGGATATATTTCAGACGGACGAAGAGTTCAGAAGTAGGGAAGATTTGCTTGTTTGGGTTAGAACTAGAGCAGCCGAAAATAATATGACTGTAAAAATTACTTCCTCTTCCAAAATATTGGGGCTTTTCCTTACAAGAGGGAGAAAATGACGAGTTGATATAGGGTGCGAGAGATCGGGACAAGTTAGAGATAAGTCACCCCTCCCTAAAGGGAAAAGCAGGCGGAACAATACAACAAGCAAGTTGACAAAATGTCCATTTCACCTTGTGGGATGAGAAATTGTTGGGGGAAATTGGAAGTTAGAGGCCAAAAACTATAACCACAATCATCAATTACAAGAAGTTCAGAATTGGCATTCAATGTCCTCACGTTTAACAGAAGCGGAGAAGAAGAAGATTGCAAAAATGTCAAGTGTTAACATCAGGCCGAAGCATATGTTGGCCCAGTCGTGATAGGATGATCCGCAAAATGTCAGTCACATAATACAGGTGTACAATGAATCAGCAAAGGTTAGAAGGGAGGCGAGGGGAGATTTGACTACCATTCAGTATTTCTTCAAACTTTTGCATGATCACGAATACGTATATGCGCACACAGTGGAAGAGAAGAGTAATGTAGTTGGGCACATGTTCTTTGCCCACAAGCTTTACTTGGTTTGTTTCCGTACGTTTTGTTTATGGATACGACGTATAAGACAAACAGGTATGACATGCCTTTACTACAGATAGTGGCTCATGTACCCACATCTCAGTTTATTCATATTGCTTTTATTTTCATGAGGGAGGAGACTTTCCCGAGCTATTTCTGGGCCATGACTCAATTGAGTAAGTTATTCATTGGCGACAAATATCTACATGTTGCATAACTGATAGAGAGACTGCCTTAATGAACGTTGTACCCAATGTATTCCCACATGCTAGACAACTACTGTGCAAAAGACATATTGAAATGGATGTAAAGTTGGCAACGACACAACAACAATGGATGTGTTTATATATCGTTGGGGGCAAGTGGTGAAAGCTTTGACATAAGAATCGTTCACCGAAGCTGTGGAATTTATTGATACTAAATATGGAAGTAAATTTAAATTCAGAAATGTGCTTCCATACTTGAAAAAAAACATGGTTGGATCCCCACAGGGCCAAGTTTGTATCTTTTTGGACGAAAAATATAAAGCATTACGGAGGGCGCACAACGAACATGTAAGTTACTTATAGCTTTATTTTATAGTTTGTATACTGTATAATTACATGTTAATAGTGTTCCTATGTGAAAGTTTTATATTCACTGTTAATTGGCTTTTATGGTTGAGAGTGCACATGCACAGTTGAAAAAGGCAATTGACACTGATAGAAAAGCATTTTCATGTATTTTTCACGGAATTAATATTATGATAGATGAGCAATTTGATAAAATTTTGACTGCAATGGAGTCTTTCCATAGCAAAACATACGGGAAGAGCAACTATTTACTTTATAGTAGCTTGAACAGTATACTCTCCTTCGCTGGTATTACAATGGTAGAAGAAGAATATACAAAAAGAGTTGGCCTTATCGGGGAAGATGGTGCGCTGTGTGGTTGCGAACTTCGAACTAGTTGCAGACTGCCATGTGCCTGTGAGATGATATGCTTGGTGCAAGCATACCGTCCAATTGATCCTGTCGATGTGACACATTCTGGAAGAAGCTGCATTTGGGAATAATGATATTCCCAACAGTGATAAGGTGAGGCAAACCGCTGAAGGGCGACTGCATGACATGTTTGTTGATGTATTAACGCGTCCAAACGCTGAGATATACAGGGTGATGGGTGACATCCATGCGATGCTTTATCCGAAAACTGTTGATCTAGCTGATCCGGTAAGTAGCCACACGTGATCTATCAGGGTATAAGCATGCCGAAAGGAATGCAATACAATGAGGTATAAATATTACTTTTCATGTATCGATCATTGTGTTTAATTACATATCGATATACCAAATTTAATATGACTACAATGGCAGGTCGGAGATTCACAGGAAGGCAGAGGAGAAAAAAGGCTTTGAAGCCCCACGATTCTGAATGGCCTTTCGACCTTCTCATTTTTTTGAAGCAATTCATGTTCGACTATGATGAGGATATCCAGAGCTAAAACAACACACATTATGAGTCAGAAAGATGGACGCCAAATGGAAGCTCACGCCTTGGAGGAAAATAGAGGAAATGTTCAAATTGCAACTCTTCTAACAATCTTTGAAGAAGAGGCGCAATTCAGCACTTCACATTAAAGAAGAAGGCTGTTTCTTGAAGTCTTGAAGATGCCGGAAGGTTCTTGGGCTTCAAAAAAACAATTCATGAAATTCCCTACACATTGGGCCGACCCAAACTCATGGAACCAAAGTCCACAAGCTTCGGCCAGCCCAAGAAAGCAAGAGGAAGCTCACGGCCAGCCCACAAAGCAAGCCCACACGGCTCCCTTAAATAATTAGGGATTTTTGGATTTTCTTTTTACTTAATTAAGTTGTTTATTCTTTTAAGTTAATTTCCAAAAAGGGTTTCCTTATTCTTTTTGGAAGTAGGATTTTTATTACTTAAAGTTGTAATTCGGCTACTCCTTACCAAAAAAAGGGGTGACCGAAAGTTAGTTTCCTTTCTTACCATTACCCACTTTTTTCCGGGTTTGGTATTGTAACTGAAATTAACCTCTTGGTTAATTTCCAATTCTACTTCTTTTCTTTTTCTAATTCTTGTAATAATTTCGGCTGCCTTAACCCTATAAATAGGGGCCGAAATCCATCAAATAAATTAGAGTATTCATATCATAAAACTTAGTGTTTGAGTACCCTCCTTTTATTGCTTTATGTATTTGCATGTCGTAATTTACATAATTGCATGAACTTAGCTAATTAGGTTATTTGCTATACCTAATTACTCGCATGTTCAAAACTCTTTTCTTACACTTGGTTCGAATCTAAAACAAAAACAACTAGATTAGGTCTTTTTGTTTATTCTGATTTCGAAGGTAAGTTAGAGTCTTATACGAGCTCGCCGCTTAATCACAAGGTCCTTGGCAACATTATCCGCATGTGTATAACCGTCCACATCAATGATCACGTCAATGTAGTGGGTGATGGGCATTGTGGTTTTAGAGTAATTTCCTATTTCGTACACAATGAAGATAAGGAGCAATGGTCACAAGTGCGGGCAAAACAGTACAAGAACTGTGCGATGAAGCTACTTTCTGGCACCACGTTCTTGGCACAGTCGATTACGACTTAGCCTGTGGCATGGTAGACTATCATGTAGCTCTGACCATATATGAATTTTGGTTTGATTCTCATCTTTTTGGATTACTTGTAGCCACGAAGTACCAGAGGTTTGTTATATTATATGCCCAGAAGAGTAATACTTTCCTTCTACTTCAGTGGCGGGGTCTAATGATCCGAGCAGTTTGATCAATATAGGGCATGTCTTCCAAAATCATTTCATTGATTTGTTAACGACAGGGGACGTCATGTTACCCCCAGTCTATCCGATGTGGAGAAACAGAGCCTCAGAACAAATGAAGAGTTGGAGATCTCATTTGAAACCCCGATTTAATGCTTTCAGGGATAAATCTACTGTTGAGTGTTAGTATTAGATGTTCTGCAATGCCACTGTTTTCATGTTGAATGAAATTTGTTATTAAGTACACAACCGAAGTTGCCATTTATTATTGATTTTACATTCCCAATATAAGTTTCTTTTTTTTTTTTTTCATATGTAATTAATTTTAACATTACTCAATACATATATAATACATAGATAGCATCATGAATGGGATATTAATTCATACACTACATCAAAAATTGAATATAATAAATCTCAATCATTCAGAAATGGCTATTAAGTAATATTTCATAATTTTATTGAAAACAAGAGTCAATAATCTTGCACAGGTGACCTTGCTGCAAGTTCTTCTAGTCCCAGCATCAAATCCTCCAAATGGAGAGGAGCCTCAGCTATAGCCCTCTGCCTCAACTCACTGGGTACGCCATGACTTGTTCGGTGATGAGCTAGAACGAGTATACTTGCTAAATATTGCAAATGCTGCATGGTAACGAAAAATTCAAATATAGTAAATAAACAATGAAATAAAAAAATATAACTAATGGACAAAAGTAAGCATAAAGCTCATGTACTTACCGCAACCGCTGATAGCTGTCTAGGGTCTGGTGTTTCTTCCACTTTGTCGTCTGGACTAACACGAACGTGCGATTGTGTCTGGAAGTAGTCGAGGTACTCAGGGCACGCCTCATCGGCCCACTGAACCAACTGCATCCCATGTAATAACCTCAAGTTATACATTTGCCATCCCATAAAATTCGGATCGTAATAGCACGTATACCTAAGAATTTCATGCCCTCTGTAACAGGTCTTTGGCTCTAAAACTCTATAAGAGATCGTCTGCGCGTACCCAAACTGTTGCAAGAACCGATCAGGCATATAGGGTTCTACAGCCCCATGGCAATAAATAAGACCCCTATACACTGTCATTGGATGTAACATTGCAGGATTTGGCCCAAAAGGAAGCCAATTTACCTAGTACATTTGAAAACAAGTCAGTGGTTAATCGACCAATTCGAATATTACACTAAAAAACCTTGGAACATTTAATAAATATAGAAATATTACCTCATCTGATTTCAATCTATCAAGTGCGCGTCGGTATGACACCAAGGCCCGTCTAGGCTCACGCTTCTTGTCGGTTCCGATGTGCCACTTCAGTGCAGCAGGCGAGCTGACATCCCAAGATCTCATCTTTGGAGGACTAAATGTGGGAAAGTACTAGTATATCCAGCTCTATTAAGCATAAGAAAATTTTTTTTAAAAAAAAATTAGTGAAATTAATAAACCATTATGGAGTATTGAACTAATTTATAAATGATTCCTACAAACCTGCAATAATGTCAAACATCCTCCTAGCTGAGCACCGTCCGCCCTAGAGGCCCTCCCAAGATTGCGATATAAGTTAGCCAAGCAAGCTAACCCCCCAAGCAAATCCCCTTACACCAGCTATATCGCAGAGGAATTGCAGGAAATGCCCAGGAACATGGGTTTTTTTCTTATCCACGAACACGGTATTTCCTATTAACCACAACAAATACCCTGCGGCAGAATTGGCAGGGTCCCCCTGTCTATTCTCACTATGGGCTCGAAGTAGGGACATTTTCACACTTGCAAAATCTCGCTCCCCTAACTGGGCTGCCTCTATCCCCAGCATGTTTAAAAGCAGTGCCTGCATTTCTAACGGCCTAATTTTCCCACCAATGGGATATCCGACAATCAAAATTCGCAGTATATAGGCCACATCGTGGAGAGTGATGCTCATCTCTCCGAAAGACATGTAGAATGAATTGGTTTCCGGATGCCATCTCTCAACAAAGGTACTGAGAAGTGAACAGTCTAACTCTACATGCATGCACAATCCCAAATATGCCAAACCGGACTCTTCCACTATCTTTTTTATTTCCCCCTCGGCTAAATCCCACTTTAGCAGCCGCTCATACCCATTATGGCACCTCAATATAACACGTTCCTACGTAAAGTAATAAATTAACACATTTTAGGCACCAAGTTATTAAGCATAAATCGAAACAATAAATAAAACATATTTCACAATAAATAATAAAGCTTAATACGATACATTTTCATGCCTTATGTAGTACGCAACATGACCCTTAAAACTCTTTAACAACTCTGGATTTGAAGGTCCACCGCCAATCGGACCATCTAGAATCCGGTATGTCTTCCACCCAGCATCCATCCTGGACCCTGACACTGACTCTGACCTACGTTCGGACCCCATTAATGCTTTCCCTTTTCCACTCCTCCTTGGTTGGTTGGTTGCATTTTCCCATTCGTTTTCATCATCCAACCGCCCCGAATTCCATTGCACATCCCCTGAGACTGAGACATTTCCCTCTTAAGTCGTTTAGCATTTTCCCTTGCTTCCTCCTCCTCCGCATTTCCAATGTATTGCGGTGCAAATTCGTTTTCACCGTAATCAATGTTACTTTCCCCCTCCGCATTTAACGTCCGAGAAGAACCTTGCGATCTTCCTAGTACCCTTTTCTGATGCTTGGATGCCGTGGGAGGGATTCGGCCAACTATTCCCTCAGAGGATTGTGTTTCCTCATTGTCTCCAATAATTTCCAAATTGCCATCCTTTTTTCTTCTGCCGAATTTTAATTTCAATTTTTTAAATGTATCTCCCATCTGAAATAATATCAAGATGCAATTATCACTAGAAAAATAATTGAAGGGATATATGGAAAAAGAAAACAATTGAGGCTAAAATAAATTTCAAATAATGTGAAAATCTCGGCCAGTCAGGTCGGGAGTACCCGAAAATACCGCCGGCGATCGGCGGTATTTTGCCCGAAAATACCGCCGAAGACGGCGGTATTATTCCCGAAAATACCGCTGGCGGGCGGCGGTATTTTCTGGAAAAATACTACAGGTTTCCGGCGGTATTTTCGGGAAAAATACCGCCAGTATTTTCGGGCCGGCCGGTATATTTTCGGCGAAAATTAACTGAAAAATGCGGCCGAGGAGACCAATTTCTGCCACCTCCTCGGCGGGATAACGACAGATCCGACCAAAAACGGCCGAATAATCGCTGATCCGGTAAAAAAAAATAACAAATCCGGCCAAATTGTAAACAAATTCATCAAACCAACCAACAAAACATCAATGAAACAAATATGAATTTTAGGCACTCACATTTGCCGATACGATTGGTCTGGACTTTTATCCAATTTAACCGATTTTTTGCTTCCTTTTTAGGCACGAGAGCAGCTTGAGGGAGAGGAGGGAGAGGATTGCAAGAATTGTTATTTGCTAGCATAGAATTTATAGGATTTTTTTCTTTTTTTAAGACCTAAGGGTATTATAGACTATTCACAGAAAAATGTTCCTGTGAATAGTAAAATTGTTCCTGCATATAACCATTTCAAAAAAATATTGCATAAAATTTGTTTGGACAGCTAGTGAATGATTACCCTAAGCAATAACATCTCCTATTAAAATAAGTGCTAGACAATATGCTACCAAAGAAAAAAGTGTTACAAAAAATAACCAATAATAATAATGTGCTACCAAAATAATAATAATAAATACTCCCTCTATTTCATTAAAAAAGTTCACTTTATAATACAGTTTTTAGTAATACAAAGTAAACTAATGGAACGGATGGAGTAATACTTTATTTGATAGATGATCTCACAATCATTTGGAGTGTTCTTCAAAAAACCAGTTTGGTAAAATTGATTCACAAACAGGGAAAAATATTGCAAGGGAATATACACAAAAGCTTCAAGAAAATCTCGAAATAATTTGGATAGAAAGATGAATTTTGTGTCGGTGTTAAAATTCCACGCACACACTACTATTGACACAAATAATTGAGTGAGAATATAAAGTGTGGAGTATTGGCTTACTTTTAATAAGAAATTTCATGACATGATAATATTTTACGGAATTAATTAAAATACAACACTCAGTTAGATTTATGGTTAGTCAGTTTGGTTAATAATAGATATTACACATTTCGCATGTTTTTGTTTTATTCTGACAACGACTCATGATATGTTTAGAGGCATACTGAACACAGTAACCGTTTTACTAAAAGCAGTAACATTCTCTTGTAAAAAGTCTGAATTACCCTTTAGGTTTTTAAAAAAATAAAAGAAATCCTTTTTACTCTAATTATGACCGATAGTAACGAGGACAATTCATATTACACAGTAAGTAAACAATCTTTACATTTTTTAGAAGAAAATACCACCGGCGCCCGGTGGTATTTTGGCTCAAAATACCGCCGGCAGTATTTTGGGCCAAAATACCGCTGGCGCCTGGTGGTATTTTCTTCTCAAAAATGTATAGATTGTTTACTTACCGTGTAATATGAATTGTCCTCGTTACTATCGGTCATAATTAGAGTGAAAAAAATTTCTTTTATTTTTAAAAAACCTAAAGGGCAATTCAGACTTTTCACTGGGGAATGTTACTGCGAATAGTAAAACCAAAAATGTATAGATAGTTTACTTACCATGTAATATGAATTGTCCTCGTTACTATCGGTCATAATTAGAGTGAAAATGATTTCTTTTATTTTTTTAAAAACTTAAAGGGCAATTCAGATTTTTCACAGGGGAATGTTACTGCGAATAGTAAAACGGTTACTGCGAATAACAATTTCGTATGTTTATTGACATTGTCAATTTCTAACAAGGATGGTCATGTGGGTATCACTGATCGCGTGACTTACGCCCGTTTGGTTCATAATTGATTATTGGATTTTAATTATTTTGTTCAAAGTTTGAAATGTGGTTATGAAAAATATTTTGTTCAAAAAAATTGAGCTATCTCACAATCAAATGGGGATATAACTTTTTACCATTTAGCTTCATTTTCTTCTTTATTATAATAGTTCGACCATTCAGCCATCTAAAATGGTCACTTTTAATCATTTAATATGGGAAAGTTGAATAGAATTATCAATTTAATCTAGCACAAGATAGAAATTAACCCTTAAGGTTTCATTGAAAACAGAATGAACCTTATGGTTTTAAAATGAACAAAATAAACCCTTCATTAACAGTCAATTAAGTGATCTTTCTCAAAATACTCTTTTCGTTTTACAAAGAAAAACCTCTAAGTATAAAGACTTTTTTGTCGTTTCACAAATTTTGCAAATGACGAAGGTATTTTGAAAAAAACAACATAGTATATTAGTGGTCAATTATCTATTTTGTTCGTTTTTGAAATTACGATGTTCGTATTCTCGTTCCATGAAACCTCAGAGAGTAATTTATAATTTTCCCTTTAATCTAAGTTGTTGAATTTGTTGAATTATAAGAATTAATAATTTTAAATAGTTGAATGGTCAAATTACTTAGAAGGAAAAAAAAAAAAAGGACAAAAGTATAGTATTCAAATAATTAAACCTAATGCAAACTTTTTATTGGTATGAATTATATTTTGTTATTACAGTATTAATATCTAAACTAGTAATAATAAACATTTTTTTAAAGGTATTGGGAATTGGGCCAGACACAATTGACACTTGGTAAGATAATTTAATATTATCATTTTGGGGCACCTATTACAAGCCATTTTGGAGCATTATGATGGTGACCTTTACACACCTTTGCACCATGTCCGAGACGGGGACCGAACAACCCTCACTGTCATAGGTACTTTGCACACCATGTTGGGAATAACGTCATCAGGGAGTCTTTCCTAAAATCCTGGCAAGATTTTGGTTAAATTTTGCACGAGTGTGTTAACAGTTGAATTAAGGATAATTAGTAAGAATAATAACCATATTAATTTTTCCCTAAAAAAAAAATGTGATAATAAACATATGTGAAACATGACAGTTCTGCAATTTATTAAATTCTATTTGACATATATAAATGAAAAAACTAACAAATTCGTATCGGTAAATCTAATACGCAAATACTGATTAATTCTTCAATAAAAACTCATCAGATAGAGATCTATCATGACTAGATGTTCTATACTTTTATAACTATTTGAAAGTCTCCTGTAGGTGTAACAGGAAACACAAAGAATAAAGTATTCATCAACTCCATTATTACTCTGTTATTCCAGTTTTAATGAGTACTGCAATCAATTAATTTGATCAGTTTTTTCTTTTTTTCTTTTCCGTATTATACTTTCATGACATAAATAAAGCAGAGACAGAAATGCTCACTCGTGAATTATTGATCAATTATATGACCATCAAAACCCATTGGTATTGTCAGCGCTTCTATGATATGATATGATATATGATTGATCAATACAATACATCGTGGCAAAAGAGCAACTCATCATTTTAATTTCATTCCCATATATTCACAAAATTATTTCTACTCCATCCATTTCCATTGTTAATTACTACTTCATAATTACTAATCTACGCAGTAAATTCTGTGTCGGTTAAGCAAAATTCCTGGGGGGCAGTCTTTCCCCAACTGAGGTGGAAAACAATAATGGTTGAGGTTGAGGTTGAGGCTGAGGGATTGTGACGACAGTTAGAAGAGGTCAAACGGCACCGGCGCCAGAGGGTGCCTCATTTGGTCACCGAACGTAGTCGTTTTGGGCCTAGGGACCACCCCTGGTGGCGTCACCGACCGTACCAACGCGAAATTCAAGCCCTTAAAAAACGGGTGGGTCTTGATGTCAGCAGCCCCGCGTTTGGATCCGAGCCTCCGATTCGGATCCTTATTCAACAATCCGGAAATTAAGCTCCGGGCGTGGAACTCACTCAAGCTGTTGGGCGCGTCGGTGGGGAACGCCAACGGCTTTTTCACAATGTTTCTCAGCGTAACGTCGTTTGCCGGACCGGCAAATGGGGTCCGCCCGTAGATCATTTCGTAGATGAAAATACCCAGGGCCCACCAGTCCACGGCGTTGCCATGAGACCTACCGGAAGCCACCTCAGGCGCCACGTACTCGTGGGTCCCAACGAAGGAACAAGAACGCGCGGCGACCGGCTCCGCCACAAACATCCTGCTGGTGGTGAGTGTCTGGATCTTCCTAGACCGGAACAACCGGTTGGAAATGCAAGAAAAAGGCATCGGAGTACGGGGGTTGCTTGTGACAGCTGGTGATGACGACCGGTCGGAGACAAAGTCAGGTGATTCAACAGCTGGGGTGGCGTTTGAGCAGAGAGAAAGATCGAAATCCGTCAGCATAATGTGACCGTCCGATCTCACCAGCACATTCTCCGGCTTTAAGTCCCTGTAAATGATTCCCAGCATGTGTAGGTATTCCAGAGCAACCAAAACCTCAGCTGCGTAAAATCTGAAAAAGAAACAGATTTATATCATTTGGATTACTGTGGAGTTCCTTCGTGCTAACTGTGAATTCTTCAACAAAAATTAGTTATGCGAAGAAAGTTGTGGGATTAATTAAACTAAACTATTCATGGCTGTATTATATTCTGATAATATTCATTGACAATGAGAAACTGAGCTTTTAGCTGATGTTTATCAAATTCTATTTCAAAGTTGAGAAGCGAGACTCACCAAAACAATTAAAACATAAGAAATGGAAACTTTCATTAACGGAAATATGGAACTAAATCAGATGGATTATTGACAGTTTTAAAGGTGGAAAAAACAGAGGTACTTTTGAGTTTTGTCCAGAGCAGTGTGCTTTTGTTTTCCTCTCTGCAGAGGTGAAATGGACATGACATTGACAGCTTTAGATGGACACTAAAAGGAGCAGTCACTTTTATCATGAAGAAAACAAGGAGCTTACACAGAGATTCATATCATGTAGAGAACTCCAAAACCACAAAAACATCCCTCTTCTTCACATTAAAACTAGCAACAAAAAAAAAATATTAAAATTAAAAGTAATAAATAATCAATACCTCGAAGAGCTTATGGAAAAGCGTTTGTGAGGTTGTTTGTGTCTCAAAGAGTGCAAGTCACCGCCGGCACAATACTCCATGACTAGACAGCAAAAATGGGATGCTTCAAATTCCGCACAAAGAGTTGGCAAAAAGGGATGGTCAAGCATTTTCATGATTTTCCTTTCCGTTTCAGCCCTTTCAACCTTCTTTTTCATGGCCAAAATCTCTTTATCCACAACTTTCATCGCATAAACCCCATAATCGTCGGCATCACCTCTAAGCCGGCAGAGGTAGACTCGACTAATATCTCCGCTCCCAATCTGGCGAATAAGGCTGAAATCCCGGAAAGTCAGCCGCCGGTTGAAGGCTGCGCAGCGGAGGGCTTGGAAGGCCGAGTCGGACGAGCGGTGCGGCTTGAGGGTGTGATGCTGTTCTTCTGGTGAGCTTGTGGGCAACTCAAAAGAGAGCCGGCTAAAACTTGTGCAATGACTATCGCTACTCATTGAGCTCTTAGTACTGTTCGAATAACATGTGGTACCTTCGGAGATGGGATGATTATGATGTCGATAGAGCATT